>CM048754.1:54181324-54780302 GCA_026315105.1 Locusta migratoria | reverse complement strand
TTCCCCGCAATTTTCTTCGCTTTCCCCTGCCCCCCCCCCCGCAATTTTGCTTTGCTTTCCCCCGTACACCCAAATAAATTTTCGCTTCGCACCCCCAATTAAATTTTCGCTCCCCCTCCCCAATAAGTAAATTTTCACGTTCCCCACACCAAAAATAAATTTCGCTTCCCCCCCCAAAAAAAAATGTTTTTCTCCCCCCCCCCCAAAAAATGTTTGTCTCCCCCCCCCCTAAAAAATGTTTTTCTCCCCCCCCCTAAAAAATGGTTTTGCTCCCCCCTCCCACCTAAAAATGTTTTGCTCTCTCCTCCCACCTAAAATTGTTTTGTCTCTGCCTCCCACCTAAAAAGGTGTGTGTCCCCCCTCCCACCTAAAAATGTTTTTCGCTCTCCCCCCCCCACCTAAAAATGTTTTTGTCCCCCCTCCCACCTATAAAATGTGTTTTCTCCCCCCCCCCCCACCTAAAAATGGTGTTTGCTCTCTCCTCCCACCTAAAAATGTGTTGTCTCATCCCCCTCCCACCTAAAAATGTTTTTCTCTCCCCCCTCCCACCTAAAAATGTTTTTCTCTCGCCTCCCACCTAAAAATGTTTTTGTCCCCCCCTCCCACCTAAAAAGGTTTTTGTCCCCCCCTCCCACCTAAAAAGGTTGTTGTCCCCCCTCCCACCTAAAAAGGTTTTTGGTCCCCCCTCCCACCTAAAAAGGTTTTTCTCCCCCCCCCCACCTAAAAATGTTTTGTCCCCCCGGCCCACCTAAAAATGTTTTTCTCCCCCTCCCACCTAAAAATGTTGTTCTCTCCCCCCTCCCACCTAAAATGTTTTGTCTCTCCCCCCTCCCACCTAAAAATGTTTTTCTCTCTCCTCCCACCTAAAAATGTTTTTGTCTCTCCTCCCACCTAAAAAGGTTTTGTCCCCCCTCCCACCTAAAAAGGTTTTTGTCCCCCCCTCCCACCTAAAAAGGTTTTTGTCCCCCCTCCCACCTAAAAAAGGTTTTTGTCCCCCCTCCCACCTAAAAAGGTTTTTGTCCCCCCTCCCACCTAAAAAGGTTTTGTCCCCCCTCCCACCTAAAAAGGTTTTTGTCCCCCCTCCCACCTAAAAAGGTTTTTGTCCCCCCTCCCACCTAAAAATGTTTTTCTCTCCCCCCCCACCTAAAAATGTTTTTGTCCCCCCCCCACCTAAAAATGTTTTTCTCTCTCCTCCCACCTAAAATGTTGTGTCTCTCCCCCTCCCACCTAAAAAATGTTTTTCTCTTCCCCCCCCACCTAAAATGTTTTTCTCTCCCCCCCCTAAAAAAGTTTGTTCTCCCCCTCGCCACATGCAGTTATGGTTCTCCCCCATCCCTTTACAATTATCTATCTTCCCCCCCCCCACCCACTTTCCACTCCTCCTCCCCTCCGTCCTCCTCCTCCGCCTCCTCCTCCTCCTCCTCCCCTGGCAATTTCATCTCCTTGCCTAATAGTTTTCTTCCCCTTCCTTCCACAATTTAACCCAATTTCTCTCCGTCCCAACACCCGCTCCCCACAATCATTTTCTCACCATCTCTATTGACTGTATCTTTCTGTAAATAAAGTAGTTGTGCTTTTCAGTTTGTTTTAGTTTGAACATGCGTATTCTTATTCTTAGAAGTAGTTGGTATTAACATTGTAAGCAGTAAATGTATCACGTTGTGCAAGCAGTTGTAGATCATGTAATCTTGTGCACTGCTTTAATAAATGTAATTGTTGGTTATGACTTTAAACTAACTGATCTTAAGTGTTGGTAGACTAAGAAATGAACAGCTGTATATACGTTTAAACACTGTTGATCTATTTCAAGGTGTTCTCCTGTCAATAGTCCTCTGTAATCATTTAGCAATAGTCTTCTTTCTCCCTTTCTTTGTCATTACTGGTTAATACAGCAGCAATGAATTAATGTATGTCAGCTGCAGGAACACTTCGTGTTCAATGTCACCTATTAAATTCTTTCCTTACATCTCTAGAGCCAAAGGAAATAAAATACGGCAGTGTTTTGTTAATTATTGGACTAGAAATCTACAGTTTTGGGGTTCTTATTTTGATAAATCATAGTTCTGTTTTTTATTTCCTTGTAAAGCATAGAAAGATTTAAAGTAACCTTTGGCTCGAGAGGCAACCTTACCTTATTGTGTATGCTCACAATTACAGTAGCTGTGGGCAGCATTTCCAATACTTCACTAGTACTGTGCAGTATGGCATACCTGTAATCTGAAGGGTGAGGTGTACTTCTGTTAGGGGAAGGTGTATAGGGGATGGTTTTTCCTGACTACAGTATTTGATACTGTTAGTTTACAGCACAGCTCTTTGAATCACAGAAATGGCATTGTATTCAAAAGAAGTGAATTATACATAGTAGAATGGAAAAAACTGCTAGAAGCCAACTTCGGACAATATCTGTTTGGGTTTTCCAGAAATGTAATCTATACTTACAGTAGCAGGTTAAAGGCAAAGTGGCATATATAGTGTCTGTAGTTGTGGGAAGGTTTTTGAACAGTGCTGATTGGAAACATACCTCATAGTGCTGAAGGCAGCAGGAATAAAATCCATGTAGCAGAAGTTTTTGTAAAAGTTGTTGAGTAATCGTATAACAATTATAAAAAGTTGAAGGATGTGTCAGTTTATCAGTGGGTGAGAAGGTCAAGAGACACAGTTGTAATGTATATTCTCTGTTGTTCAGTCTTTACATTGAGCAAACAGCAAAACAAGCCAAAGAAAAATTTAGAAAAAGGAATTGACGTTCACGGACAAGTAGGTTAATAAAAATTTTGATGTATGTCTTGAAAGTTTATTCAGTGGTAATAGAATATAGGCAAATAAATCAGGTGGTGCTGAGGGGAAATAGATCAGGAAATGAATTGCTAAAAGTAGTTAACGAGTTCTACTCTTGAGGAGGAAAATTATTAATAATGGCTGAAGGGGGAAGATATAAAATGTAAACTAGCAATTGCAGGAAAAGCATATCTGAAAGAGAGACATTTGCCAATAAGTAAATAAATTCCGGTTATTAGGAAGTGTATTCTGAAGTTAATAGGGAAAATTGGAAAGCCCTTGCTGTCAAGTCAGCATGTCCATTCTTGCTGTTAGACCACTCTTGGTTTGGGCCAACCTTATCTAACGGTGTATCCACTTCGTGACGCTGCTGTCAGTTGTTAAAGATGGCAGTTGCACTTCAACAATAATGGAGCAACAAAGTGTAATTCATTTTCTGTGGAGGAAGGGATGAATGCCTGTTGGGATCTACAGGTATATACAGCCCACTCTCACTTTGATGAGTGAGGTGGTGGTGTTGTGAGTTCGATAAAGGCCGTGAACTCTCGCATGACAATGATTAGCCGTGAAGTCGGATTTTGTTATTGTCTGGCATTTCTGAGTGGATGCAACAATGGAAGCAGATTGGCGTGTGTACGTCACAGCCATTTCCTGGGAGCTTGACATACTCCGTGGGAGGGCTTATGACATTCTTAACGAGTCCTTAGGGTACCAGAACATTTCATATCGATAGGTACCTAAACAGTTGGATGATGTGATGAAAGGCAAGTGAATGAAGCCTCCGTTGATTCATCTGGAGTGGTACTCCAAGGAGGTTGAAGGTTTCCTGAAGAAGTTCCTGGCAGGACAACAGTTTTAGATTCTGAATACAATGTCGGTTTACACGTAGCTCAGTGTGTGGAAGGATTTGCCGGTATTTACTCTTGCCCACTGGATGCCTGACTGTACGTGTATAATCTTCTGGGAGGCTCTATCCTTGTCTCCTAGGACAACAATTCACAATTGTCAGTGAAAATAATGCAGCAGACCAATGGTGGTTCTGTGATCAGCTGGAGGGATTATACTTCAGGGACATGTCATTTAGTACCATGATGGGACTATTTGGAAAAATAGTGTAAATTCCTTAAAAAATAATGTATATTTTTCTGATTTGGCGCCATATTTGTATGTAGCATGGGCGTAGCCAGGGTGTTGCTTTCTGGGGTTCAAACCCCTCCCAAACTGTTGACAAAGCTAACAAACACTGGAATCATTCTATATCAGGATAAAGCCCACCTACATTTTGACTAGGCTGGGAAGCATTTAAATATGCTCCATGCAGTCCTGAAGAGAGGTTCAAGGCCATCGGTATGTTTCTGGTGTACAGGTGCACACCTGCATAAAAAAAAATCTTGGCCCTGTAGCTAACTGCAAACATTTGCACTTTGAGGAATTGGCCATCTTGTCTGACAGTGAGGTAAATGATTAACAGTTTTGGTGATTACTATTGAAATATAAGCAGTTTTACTATTGGTAATTACAATGACGGTCATGTACTAGAATGTCAGTCAGCAATATTTCTTGATGCTCCTATGTAAATGACTAGATTCCTGTCTAGTCAGAGTTTCTGTACACACTTTTTTTTTCATCATTGACAGCTTACACATACCGTAAAAATTTGACTGCTTCTCCGATCGAGCTACACACACTGCCTTTCTGATTGCTATCCACGTTTTGATCCAAATTTTCCTATCTTCATGATAGGATTTGCCTTGTTCTTATTTTCTGAGAATATGTAGATTTTTAAGAAGTTTACTAATTTTGGATCTATGTCCTAGTGACACTCTAGTACCAGTATATAATAAAATATAATATATAAAATATTAGTGCTGTTTGCAGTTCTATTAAATTTGTGTGTTATTACATTGTTCATTCATTGAAAACCTCGGCTGAAATCATATCCTGCCTACACCTAGGTTTGTAGTGTAGCCTTGTGCAAGAGTGAAATGTGGTGCTACAGAAGAATGCTGGAGATGAAATGGGCAGATCATATAATGTAACTAAGGTGGTGGTTCTTTATATAAGTGGGAAGTTAAGAAATTTGTGTGGTACTTTGCTAAAAGAAGGGATCAGTTTTATAGGACATATTGTCAGAAATCAAGGCATTGTTGGTTTAGTATTGAAGGAGGTAGGGGTAGTTGATCAAGCAGTAGGAGGTGATGGTTGTAATAGTGCATTTGGAAGTGGGCAGGAGAGCAAAAGACAAAGGGAGTAAGCATGTTCAAATATAAGGTAGTTATGCAGACTCTCGCTATACTTAGAGGTCGGATATCTTTTGGAAGGGAAAAACTAAGTTTTGTAAAGGACAGAAACCTTTGGCTTTTTGGTGCCACCCTTGTGCATTCAGTCATTGAATCAAAAACAAAAACAACCACGGAAAAGTGCCAGAATAAAATTGAAAATTCAAATAAAACTGTTTCAATTGGATACTTTCTCTTTTCGTCACTTTCATTTTCCATTTTTAATTATTTTTAGTTTTTTCACCTGTCCTTCCCTTTCAACCATTTAGTTTTCAGATCTGTCTTCTACTCCTCACTTCTTCCTACCTACTTGCCTTTAATAGTGTTTGGTATGGTATTGGGAAAACTAATAAGTATGAGGCAGGAATTTGATCAGTATGTACCTTGAGGATGTGAAATGTGTAGTACTGCTGGCAGACGCACACAAAAGTAATCGCTTTGACTTCAGAAGGTAAGTAGTGTCCTATGCTGATGAAAAAACTGACAGGATGAAGTAGTTTTCATTTTACTTCCTAGACTTCCTTAATTAGTGTTGCAGAAGCAACTTGTCCTGATTGTTGTTAAACTTGTGGTACCTACTGTCACATTTGCTTCTGTTTACAGTGAGCACGCTTAGTGTAATTATGTGTCGCATTGCTTATACGGGGCCCTACTGCCAGGGTGGATGTAACTGACAACACCTCATATTTTAGGGGCTCTGCAATTGCCAAAATCGTAGGAAGCAATGCGGAACGACTGGACTATGTCGACAACAGGATCACTATGTACGTGTATGAAGAAATGGTGGAGGGACGCAAGCTGACGGAGATCATAAATGAAACCCACGAAAATGTGAAGTACCTACCTGGACACAAACTGCCTCCTAATGTGGTGAGTACCAGTTCTCGTTTACTGAAGTCCTGTAAAGATTCCTCGTCAGTTGACTCCCCGTGTCCGTCAGTTCCCAATGTGGCGTGTCATTCCTGACCTGCCAAGGTGCATTGTTGGGTTGCTTGGATGTAACGTAAGCATACTTGCTGCACTCAGTAGCTCACACCCTGTCGAGCTGTCTGGCTCACAGACTGCCCACGCTCTGTTCTTCGAATGAGCATGTGTGTGACACCTGTCATGGCTTGGCATCACTTACATCCATATACATCCTCTGCAATCCACTATAAGTTTCATGTTGACTGATGAGTAATTTTATTTGGACAATGAATTGTGCTAAATGAGCCTTTGGATATTGTCGGGTAGAGCTCGTGCTCTCTCTCTCTCTCTCTCTCTCCCTCTCTCTCTCTCTCTCTCTCTCTCTCTCTCTCTCTCTCTCTCTCCACTTTATCTTCCATTGTTCAGGAAGTTGAATGACAAACTTTTTTACCGTCTTGCAGCTGTTTCACTTAGTATTATATAAATGGTATATCTAAAACTAAACTACAATATGCTGTAAGCTTTCTCCCAGAAGCCAATATATCCACTCAGATTTTGAAAGAAGAGTCCGAACAAGTCACAGCTTTGATGTTAATTGTTGTTACATAATATTTTCCATTTTACTGAGGACTATTACAAAATTTTACAGGGTATTTGAAATTAATTGTATAATGTGTTTCTAAATTTTTCTACCATACAAGCTGAGAGGCCAAAACATACATGGAGTATTGTTCCACTTGAAGCTGTGCATCACAGTGGAGTAGCCGAGCGGTCTAAAGTGTCTCGCTGCGGAGCGCGCGGTTGCTCGCCGTGGAGGATAGTCCTCCCTGGGCCGTGTGTGTGTGTGTGTGTGTGTGTGTGTGTGTGTGTGTGTGTGTGTGTGTGTGTGTGTGTGTTTTGTTGTTAGGTTAGTTTACGTAGGTTTAAGTAGTTTGTAAGCCATGGACTGATTACCAAGCAGTTTGGTTCGATAGATTTACAAACATTTGAGCTTTCTTTTGTAGCTGTGCAATTTAAGATGGCAAAATGCCTAGCTCATACCTGAGGAGTTTCAAATGAAAAGGTACAAAAGCACTCTACAGATATAATAGAAATCTTAATTCAAAAGTAATCACCAGAGGCCCTAGCACAACTATCCCACCCCTCAGGGGCTCAGCATCAATTTGCTGAGTAAGTTCTTGGTGAACCCAAGGTCCCGAGCTGTGGACTGTCACGCCAACAGTCCACCACACAGTAAGCTCTTTGCATGCTTCAACGACCATCGTTAGGTGCGACGGTGGAACATTGTACGTTTCAGAACCCGGGGATCTTGGCTTCATTGCCAGGGTCACGAAGACGGTACAAACATATATAAAACTCTCAATCTCAAAGTGTGCTACATGCCGAGGAGATGCATGGCTGTTAAGGGTGAACAGTCACTAGCAAGCAACGCCCGGGGAACTGCCGCACCTCAGTTGTATAAAGCTTACTTAGGCGAGCAGAGCTCTGCCTGGATGGACCTTTATATGACTAGCTGCTCGTGGTAACAACGTGAAAAGATCTCATAACGTTGGTGGACCTACAACCGTCGTCTCTAAGCGAGGAAGGCCTGATATAAATGCAGCAATGTATGACCCCCCCCCACTCGTTCCTTTTGCTGGCCACCCCATGGAGGAACGTAAGACTTGTCAGCAAGGTGAGGCTTACGCTTCTAAATACTCGTTCTCTAGCAGGTCGGATGGCGAATCCTTCTATTCGACGAAGCCATTATTTTTTGTGGATGACTTGGAGCATAAGTTTGGAGAGGCCGAGGGCATGTCAAAAATGAGATGGTCCCCAGCACAGTCACGGGCAGTGACAAACTGGGTGACGTTCCTGTTACAGTAACGCCTCACAAGAGTTTAAACATGGTCCAAGGCATTATATTTCATACAGCTCTCCTGTTGCAATCTGATGACAAACTAAGTGCAAACCTAAAGCAACGACGTGGGTCCGAAGGAGAACAGGGTAGCTACCAGTGCCTTCATCTCGGCTTTCGAACGTGATTCGTTGCCCAAGAAATTCGAGTGATCTACCGGTGCGACATTGAGCCCTACATTCCTCCCCCTATGTGTTGTGTAAAGTGCCGGATGTTTGGGCCCACGTCTTCCCGGTGTGATGCCAATCCGACCTGCCGGGAATGCGGACACGCATCTCATCCCGAGGTCCCGTGTGCCCCTTTTCCAGTCTGCATCAATTGCAGCCAACATCACACGCCCTGCTCACCACATTGCACAGTTTTGCTCAAAGAGGGGGGGGGGGAATCGTGGACTTTAAGACCTTGGACGGGCTGACATACTCGGAGGTTAAACGTAAGTATCTGAAGCTCCATCCTGTAACCATGATAACCTCCTATGCTACAGCCACTTCATCATCAAGACCACAACCTGTTCAGCCAGTTGCAGTGGACCAACATGCCCTCTCATCTTCACCCGCCGCCTCCTCCTCCCCTCCCCCAGATGACTGGGGGGCACCTCTTTCTGTGTTGCTCCCACAACCCCAACTTTGGGAGCAATTCTCCCCCAAACACCGTAGACTTCAGTCCCCACCCTTAAGCCAAAGAAGGAGCAGCCTCCTCTCTCAAGGAAGGGATCGTTTGCATCCCGTCCTTCCTAAACTTCCTCACCTGAAAAAGTGGACACCAGCGAATGGCAGACAGTGCCAACGAAGGCCGGTCGTAGGGTTTGGACGTCATCTTCAGTCCTGGAGACTGAGTTGGCGAAGCACGCAAGACGAGAAAACTGAAGGGGCAGTGAGAGACACAAAAGAAGAAAAAGAAAAATAGTGAAAAGAAAGAGACCGCAGTAGTTCCTACACTACCACCCCCCATACTTCCGCCTCTGAAGTGGAGATTCTAGCATCCCCTATGGCCGAGATCTCGACGGCACCTCGGAGACAATGGACATCGATCCAACGGCCTCAGCAGCAGTGACAGCAAGTGATCCTGAGGTATAAAAGTCATCCTCGATTTGATTTGATTTTCCCGGGGAAGCCAAAACAATCTTGGTCAAACACGCCACTGCCTGCACCGAAACTAAGATTATTGTGCGGTATTGCCCCCTCTATATCTAGTAAAGCCAACCAATGCCCTTGAATAGTGCAAGGAGTCCCTTTACCAGTTCTTTATTAGACACAATTTCTTCGGGTCTGGTTGTCCCAAATGTTCTGTGCCTTTTACTCTCCAATGCAATGCATTCGAAGATTAGATGTGATGCAGTTTCATGACTGTCATCACAGATCCCACATTTAGGGTCCTCTTCTGTTATTCCTATTGTATGTAGGTGAAGCCGTCCTTAGTACCTCATGTCTTTCCAGACCAGCCTACAGTGGAATTGTGGAAGAGACTTTGTACTTCAACAACACAGAGATTGTTCGTCTCCGTTGTGTAGTTTTTGCTGAAGAGCAAAATATTGACACACGTAGGTTATACAAGTCAGTAACTTTAAACTCCCATATCTTCCACCCCTTATCATTATCAACCCTCTACCACCATAGTGAACAATGTGAGACTGATACCTACTACCACATACAAACACTATTCATTAGCGATGTGTAGTTTTGGCTGCAGAGTGAAATATAGGCACAAACACCTAAATTTTTATATCTATTTAGATATCTCTCTACAGATAAGAGTATTAAATATGCTCATTATAGCCATCAAAAGACTGTCGTGCATGCAGTTTGTTCATGTTTACTATGTTGCTGTCCAGTTGCTTTAAAGTAATAAAAATGCAAGCAAACAATTTTGACTGACATGAAGTTAGATTTATAAAAAACTGTTGTCGAATTGGTGTACTAAGCAGTCAGTACATTAGAGAACAAGTTTTAACATGAATTCACTTGTGCTTAGAAGCTAAACAGAGAAGCTGTCTGGTTGTAATGTGACTCCTTTGCTCAGGGAGCTTACATAACGATGATAATGGATTGGGTAAGCGACACTGAGGTCACTTGTGTGAGGCCTCTGTTAGCATTCTCACATTAATTAGTGATTACACATGCTAATGGGCTGCGTTCTGCAGCTGAGCACACATCATTGCTGTGTCCCAGGATGATACCTACATACTATTGAAACAAATATTACTACAGAGATTGTTTGTAGCTGCACATGTTAATGGGATTTGTAATACAACTAGACAGTAGGATGTGATGCACCTCTGTATTTAGTGACTCAGTTGCCCAGATGACCATTGTACTCTAGATAAGGAAGCAAGTAATCACAATCCCATTAGTTGGGCTGAAGACAAACATCGCCACTCCTATTTCTTCTACCCAGACATTATTCTCTATGGTTTCTTTCCTATTGTTTAGCCTTTTATTTGTTGTATGTATGTGTATGTTGTAACTAATACACATAAAATTTCATATAACTGTAGCGGATTTCACTAAACACAGTAATTTGATCCTTTCATCAATTCGAATGAAACAAATTGCTCCAGCAAAGACTTGCATGCTGATTCAGAAAGAATGTTAAATGTCTACTGCCTTTCTTCTAATTAAGCTGTTATTGTCATATATAGTTTTGTAGTGAATTTACTTTTTCAACCTGAAAGATGCCATGAATTCCTTTCCAAATCTTTTTTCTCTTCACTTTTATAATACCGTGTTTCATGAAACACTTACTTGTGAAATACACAAGGGTGTGTGTGTGGGTGGGGGGCGGGGGGGGGGAGGTTTCTCCTTCTTTCTTTTTTAACAAAATTAAATTAAGACATATTGTCTGGTTAGTTTCTCATATTTATCAAAGAGATAAATTTTCATTCCTTTTCTTTTTGCTGTAAACTGTGACACACAGGCAGAGAATGTTTCTTCTTTTGTCTGAGAACTTCAGTACTCTCAGCAGCTCAAGAGTTGTAGTAATTGCATGGGATTGACTGCCATTACACTAATTGTAAAATTTGCACTTGATAAGCAAAAACTGCTGTGTTTTTCTCTGGTGTACCACATTCATCAAAATTTATTCTTGTTTACAATTTATTGATTTTTATATAATTTGAATTTTGCCCTGATGTTGGTGACTTCGGACACAAATTTGACTGCAGACTATCAGGTGTAATAGATTACAACTTCTTGCTTTGTTAGTGAGCCCTCTACTTTAGACATTGCAGCTCACAGTCTACAGCAAACTAGTAAAAATGATGGCTAAATTATATCAATTTACATAGTTTCATTGAGCCACACTCGTGCCATGAGGTAATGGTAGGGATCTACAACAAATGATGTCTGTATTTTAATTTAATGGCATACTACAATAGCTCAGTTTATGCAGATGTGTCAAATTGTAGACTTTGTGTGACAAAGATATACAACTTGGAAGATCTGCCCTCATTTTGTTTTCTGTGTAGTTCTCCTTTTTCATTTTTATTTATTTATTCATGTGTGTTAAGAAAGAGTTTGTATGCTGATACTGTTTCAGCTCTCTAATGGAGCCACACATAGGGCAGAATAAACTGTATTGCAATTAGAAACGAGTCACGTGGAAAACAAATTCACACAGGAAGAACTGAAATGTAGCATGTACAGGTCTGACAGCCTGGGAGCCAGGAGGTGTGACTTGAGTGGAATGTGTTTGCCTTGTGCTGTGTACACGTTGCCAGCTGGAACCACTTGCTTCCTTGTCTCTGTTACCTTGGAAGTGTTTTCCTCTCCTAAGGTTGCTGCTCAGACAAGGTCAAAGGCACCGTGACCTTTCACTGAGTTCCTTTCTAGTGCCACTTCCCACTGGGTGTAAAATAACAGCAGTACTATCACCGAATGAGAGGCACTGGGTGTGGTTGTGTATATGAGCAGCTTTTCCTCAAACAATTTTTTTATTTTATTTTTTACTTAATTAATAATTTTTTTAATCTGAGATCACAACTGTCTTTCAATACAAAGCTACACACTTCAGTTTCAGCTACTTCTGTAGTGAGATTTAAAAATTATTCTTCTGTCATATTAGTACCCATTATAATGGCATCCCTTTGTTTTCCTCTCCTTATTTCCTATGGTTTCCATTCACTACAAAATAATGCAATGTATAGAAGACACCACACACTAATTAAAATGCTGAGGAAGTATCACATGGTTGATATTTACATAGATAACCAACTGAACATTGTAGTGCACCTTCAGAGTTTGTTCCCCCCCACCCCTCCCTCCCTCCCTCCCTCCCTCCATCCACTTATTCTTATGGCTTTTAGCAAGAAAGTTCTCTCCTTGCAATTGAACATCCTATATAGGCATATTGAATGATTTTCATCTGTGGTATTATGAACAGTTGTCAGCTTGTTTTTCACCCCCCCCCCCCACACTCACTTTAAGTTGAGCCTCCCCATCTCTCCCTGCCCCCCTCTCCAACCTCCCGTCCTGTCATTCCCCCCCCCCCCCCCTCCTTAGCATTTTGTTTCTCTCTGTCTTCCTCTTAGTTTCTTGCCTCCTGTTGTAATTTTGTGAGCTTATTTATTACCCTGCCAACTTCCATCATGTAAATATGTCTCTCTCTCATCTTCATTGTCTTTTTTTTTTTTTTTTTTTTTAATATCTTGCTTGAGGTTTTTCTGTTTCTTTCACTATCTGATTTCCTGTCCCTATCCATTTTTATATATAATACATGGGAAAATGAAATTCAGACTAGGTTTATGGAAGCTATTTTTAACAAATGTATGCCTCAGCTACTATTATAAAACTCCAGAGTAGAACATAAATGACTTAATGAGTGGAGATAATGAGCCACATTCCAGTGGAGGCATTGAACAGATAAACTAGAAATGTTGCACTGTGACCAAACTTGAGATCTGGCTTTCTAAATAGTGCACTTCTGTACAATGTTAAATCCATACTGTTTTTGTAGGCATTACATGAGAATGTGAGCTCATAAGAGGTGCCACTATTTTATTACTATTTTACAGGGTTTAACCTGAATGTGATCCACTGTGTGCTGTGTGGCTTATCTTTTCTCATTTGCATGGTGAACTAAAACATACAGCAATGAATGCAGTCTAATTTCTAACAAATACAGTCTTGGTTGCAATAATTTTCTTGTTTTACCTGTTTGGGCAACATCAGAATCTGGAGAATATATTTGGGAAATCTTTATAGATAAAGTCTTATCGTACACAGTGATTATTAGAAAATAGACTATTACTGACCTTATTATAATGCTTAAACTGGTCAGCGGTTAAAGGATTTCACACCGAGGCCTTGGCAGTGTCAGTATTTAATCATAGCACTGGGTACAGGGTACCTGTTTAAAGAGTAAATTGCAAGAGAACTTAAATTGTGGTCTTATCCTGCATGATTGTGACTATAAGAACATTACAGACATTTTAAAGAATTACAGGTTTAACTCTCCCTGCACAATGTTATAATTAGCTCATTGTGGAAACCAGATACACATAATGATGATCTAATAAAATAAATAAATAAATAAATAAATAATCAACTAAACACACACACACACACACACACACACACACACACACACACACACAGGAGTATTGAAGCTTTGAAGTTGATTGTATAAAATGTAACAGCCACAAAAGCACAGATTAGACATACTTTAACAAATTTGCACTTGTTCTTAATGTTCCTACATGCAGGATAGGACCACAGTTTAATTTATTGTACAGTAATTTGCTGTTTACGTAGGTTTTTGATGATTAACTTTTGCTACTTTTAAATACTGATTCTGCAAGGCTTTGGCACGAAACCCTTTAAACGCTGACCAATGGAAGCGTTATTTTAAGGTCAGTAATGATCTGTTTTCTTATCACTGTGTAAGGTAAGACTTGGCCTCTAAAGTTTCCCCAAGACTTATTTTCCAGATTATGATGATGCCCCAAAAAGTTGAAACACATTAATGAAAATAAATTATTGCAACCAAGACTGTATTTTATTAGCACTTATCTTTTTATGGTATGTGGGCACGAGCTCTGTTCAGATTATTAATGTTTATAATTTTGCGTGTTTGTTGTGCCATATTGCTTTATTTCTCGAGATGCCAATTCAGTATTATGAAACTGACAAGTAAATGTGCACGAAGTGCAGCTAAGACCTTCGTGTTGACGTTAGGTAATCTGGAAGCACCTCTGTTTACGAAGAGATAAGCCTTATCTGTGGCTACTGACCCACCGCTTCAGAGTTCAGAGTTTTGTCGGCGGACTGCCGAACGAAACGATCGCTCGTAATTTCCTGCTGCAGCTGCTGTCTGCTGCACCGCTGGCTCGGTGCACTTGCAGTGAGCGGGTGTATTAATAGGAGGTTTATGTAGGTCGCCGGGTGCTGCCAGGCAGTGCTTGTAGAGTGGTTGCCACCTTTAATGCTGGCCTTGATCTCCACCAGAATAACTTGGCACACCCAGCAGCCAAGCTGAGAATGGCTGCATTCATCTTTTATTTGAGTCATGGTTACTGGGACACGAGGCATTGTTCTTCTGGCCGGGGAGGGGGGAGGCTCCGATATTGTTAGACAGAGATTAATGCCTGAACAAGTAGTTGGGACTTGCCACCTAATGCCTATTTGGCCTGCTGAGAAAGTGAGCCTTTAGACTGATTAACTGATTTTTATCAGTTTTTCTGCTCTTGCTACATTTTAATTGCCTTACCCTTTTATTTGCACCACAAAACAAAATAATATCTGCAAGCAGAAATTGTTGTGAAACTGAGGAGAGTTACACATCACTTTACTTAAAACTTATGATTTGATTTTCACAAAAGGGTGAGCTGTAAAACTTGTAGTGTATCAAACACTACATGCTCTCTGAGGTTCTAAAAGATGCCCAAATGAAGTAGTTTTTTTGTATATTTAGGGACGTCTTTTTGGGACTGTTACTGTCCTGGGCTTCTTTATTCTGCAGGTGAAGGCCCAGACATGAACCTTACTAAGGGCATAGAATGTGGAGGTGCAAAATACTGTACACTGTATACTCTCTGTGAATACTCGGAGAAGAGACTGCAAAGAAAAAAGAACTGTGATTGATAGTGTTTTGTTTTATAAATGATACGCTTTGTGAGTTGACATGAGCAGAATAAGGTCCAGTCTGTAATGTTATGATTGCAATTGTGGAAATCAAATACTTGAAATTGATGAACTATTGTATAAGGGTCAAATAAACCCATTTTATTGGTGTTCATTTACAATGGAACAGTCTTCTCAATTTTATTAGTGAGAAAGTTGGAGTTTAGGTATCTCTCTATTCTGATCTTAATTTATATGGAAAAGAAGCCTGAACAATTTAAAAAAAAAAAAACTAGAAGAACCTTATTTAGAGGCACTGAGTGGCAGGACCTCTATCTACAAATATCAATGACCTGGAAGAACACATACAAAACAACTCAATAATAAAATAAAAATATGTGATGGTATTCCCATCAGAAACTGTTCCAATTTTGTGTACACTTGAAGGCACCAATGTTATCTGATGAAATGTATCAGTGAGAAATAATGACTGTGCTACAAAATTCTAAGTGCATTAACAAATACATAAACCCAAAACACTATATAACAAATCTGCTTAAATATTTAAACTACTTTGCCCAAAAGAATTGTACTGAACTTCACCTACACAGTAATTTGAATTTAGTATCTGCCATCAGTGAATTTAACTGTGACACTGAAACAAGTGAAGTGGTTTGGGGGGGGGGGGAGACCCAGAGGAATAAAATGACACACTGCAAACTCAGACCTGCCAAGTATTACAATTAATGATGATCATTTCTTGGCTAAAGTTTTAGTTTTAATGGATCTCTTTTAAATGCACAGACTACTCTGCTTGATTTACTTTAATAGTTTGACAGCACAGTGTTTTTTGTTGCATTATTTTGTGTAACAATTCCCTGTTATCGTCTATTTAGCACAGACTGTGTAATATGCACAAAAACTTCTCTACTTTGAGTGGTGATCCTTTTCCTTCCCTCTTCCCACACCTGACAAAGGAACACAGTTCTGAAAGCTAGTGTCCTATTTTCCCCCCACTTCAATTTGGGCTTCTCTCTCTAACTAGTGGTAGTATCAAACTAAGATAGGTACTGGGCAGCCAATCTCTCTCTTTTGAAAAATATTTTAGCATCTTTGTGGAGAATTTCCATCAGTAATAAAAATATTTATGCATGGAAGACTTACTTTTGCAACATTTTGTATTGCTCACCTGCAGCTTGTGAAGACACAAGAAAAATACCCAATAGAGAAATATTCTGTCAGAGCATTCTTGACTTTAAAACATCAAATACTGTGTACTTCATTTTCAATTACCTACAACTGGAAGAGTGGGGGGAAATAGAATGAATTTAAATGCTACTCAGTTGTTTCACACAAAAGTGACGTCTCGGTATCAACACCTGCATTTCAGATTTCAATATAACTAAAAGTTTATGCACCTATAGTAGCTCCAACACCATATTTCAGTTTTCCAGACCCATAAGTCAGTCTTGAAATGAAGAAAGGGGTTAATTGTTAAGTAGTGTACCATTTTCAATGTTTGGCAGGGAACGATTTTTGCGTGCTGACCAAGGAGATATCTGCCACTACCGGACTGACTTTTCCATATACAAAATTGTTTTGTTTGTTAACTTCAAATTTTCATTGATGTACACATCAATTTACAGCTGCCAGACACCCTGACTGTTGTATTTCATTAATTCTGTTATACCACAAGTCTTATTTTTCTTGAAGAGGGCTTCAGAGGGATCATTAGGCAAGGATTGTCTGAAACAGGGGAAAGTAATACAGTAGAAGAAGAATGGGTAGCACTGAGAGATAAGGTAGTGAAGGTTGCAGAGGATCTTATAGGGAGAAGGACTAGGTCTAATAGAAATCCCTGGATAGCACAGGATATACTGAACTTAATTGATGAGAGGAGAAAATATAAAAATTCAGCAAGTGAAACAGGAAAAAGGGAGTACAGACGTCTGAAAAATGAGGTTGACAGGAAGTGCAGACTGGCTTGAGGAGAAATGAAAGACCGTAGAAGAATGTATAACTAGGGGAAAGGTAGATACCGCCTACAGGAAAATAAGAGAAATTTGGAGAGAAGAAAAGTAGTGGTATGAATATCAAGAACTCAGATGGAAAACCAGTACTAAGCAAAGATGGGAAAGCTGAAAGGTGGAAGGAATATATAGAAGGTTTGTACAAAGGAAATAAACTTGAAAGCAGTATTCTAGAAATGGAAGATGTAATAGAGGAGCATGAGAGAGAAGATACTATACTGCGAGAAGCATTTGACAGAACACTAAAAGATTTGAGTAGAAACAAGGCCCCTGGAATAGATTAGATCCCATCTGAACTGCTGATATCATTGGCAGAGACGTTCATGAAGAAATTGTTCCACCTAGTACACAAGGTATATGAGACAGGGGAAATACCCTCAGACTTCAAGAAGAATATAGTAATTCCATTTCCAAAGAAAGCAGGTGCAGACAAATGTGAAAATTACAGAACTATCAGTCTAATAAGTCATGGTTACAAAATACTGACACGAATAATTTACAGATGAATGGAAAAACTGGTGGAATCTGACCTTGGGGAAGATCAGTATGGATTTAGGAGAAATGTTGGAACACGGGAGGCAATACTCACATTACGACTTATCTTAGAAGATAGGCTAAGGAAAGGCAAACATACGTTTTTAGGGTTTGTAAATTTGGAGAAAGCTTTTGACAGTGTTGAGTGGAATACACTGTTTCAAATTATGAAAGTAGCAGGGGTAAAATATAGAGAGCGAAGAGTTATACTCAACTTATACAAAAACCAAACAGCAGTTATTAGTCGAAGGGCATGAAAGGGACACAGAGGTTGGGAGGGGAGTAAGAGAGGGTTGTGGTCTTTCCCTAATGTTGTTCAATCTGTACATTGAGCAAGCAGTGAAGGAATGGAAGGAAAAATTTGGAGAGGGAATTAAAGTTCAGGGAGAAGAAATAAAAAGTTTGCGGTTTGCCGATGACATAGTAATCCAGTCAGAGACCGCAAAGGACCTGGAAGAGCAATTGAATGTAATGGACAATGTCTTGAAAAGAGGTTATAAGATGAACATCAACAAGAGTAAAACAAGGATAATGGAATGTAGCGTCAGAAAATCAGGTGATGCTGAAGGAATTAAATTAGGTAATGAGGCAATAAAAGTAGTAGATGAGTTTTGTTACTTGGGTACCAAGGTAACTTCTGATGGCCGAAGTAAAGAAGATATAAAATGCAGAATGGCTATGGGAAAAAAGCGTTTCTGAAGAAGCGATACTTGTTGACATCCAATATTAGTTGAAATGTTAGAAAGTCCTTTCTGAAGGCATTTGCCTGGAGTGTAGCATTGTAAGGAAGTGAAGCGTGGACAATAAGGAGTTCAGACAAAAGATGATAGAAGCTTTTGAAATGTGGTGCTACAGATGAATGATGAAAATTAGATGGGTAGATCACGTAACTAATGAGGAGTTGCTCAAGAGAATTAGGGAGAAAAGGAATTTCTGGCATATCCTGACTAAAAGAAGGGATAGGTTGGTGGGACACATCCTCAGACATCAAGGAATCGTCAACTTAGCATTGGAAGTAAGTGTGTGGGGTAAAAATCGTAGAGTGAGACCGAGGGACGAATACAGTAAGCAGATTCAAAGGGATGTAGGTTGCTGAAAGTATTCTCAGATTGCGAGACTTGCACAGGACAGGTTAGCGTGGAGAGCTGCATCAAACCAGTCTGTGGACTGAAGACAACAACAGTCTGTTAAAAATCTGGTATGTAAAATATTTTATGCAAGCCTACTAAGCCTTTCATATTTATTGCATTAAATAGGTGGCGATACCCGACGTGGTTGAGGCGGCAGATGGAGCGGACATCCTCATCTTCGTGATTCCCCACCAGTTCATCCGCAACATCTGCGCAGCACTCATCGGCCGCATCAAGCCGGATGCTGTCGGCCTTTCCCTCATAAAGGTAAACTTCTGTCGAAATGGCGGTGTTGTAAGTGCATCGGGCCTTTAATTTAATTTGTTTCTTTTGTTTTGCTGTGTTTAATATCTTACTTCAGTGCATATTCATTCAGTAGCTTCCAAAATACAGACGTGGATGTAGTTTATCATGTAACTTTAGGATTCTGTGACCACTGCCAGGTTCTTGTTGATAAAATGTGGAATAATTGGGCCTCTTGCTATGAGAGTGTTTACCATATGTGGCTTTTTTTAAATTTGTCATCATATATGAATATTAAGAAGACCAAATTCATTATTGTCACCAAAGTGAAGTGCCCAATGAACATCTGTATGTGGAAGGCAAAAGGCTGGCAAAAGTCTAAGAGTGTGACTACCTGGATACAAGTGTCAACTGCTCCATGAATTACTGTTCAGAAATAAGGACTCACATTAAGAGGGCCTTTGCATTCTTTACGAAGGTCGGGAAGATACTCTGTAGTCACGATTTGAGCCTCCACCTGAGAACTCGGATGCTCAAATGTTGTGTGTTACCAGTACTATCATATGGAGTAGAAGCTTGGACCCTCAACATATATTGTGAGCAGAAAATAGAAGCCTTTGGGATGTGGACCTACTGTAGGATGTTGAGAATATCGTGGACAGAACGTGTTACCAGCATGGAGGTTCCAAGAGGAATAGGAAAAGGTGTAGAGATCCTACAGAAAGGGGGAAAAAAGAAAACTATACCTTGGCCACATCATGAGAAGCCCAAGGCACGAGATTCACATCATCTGACCTATTTAAGGCTGCAGCTCCCAAAACTAAAATAGCCACGATGAAATGGAGACAGTACATGAAGTTTAGTATCCTTTTTTATATCTGGGAAGATTCTTATTCTGTAGCTCCATTACATTCGTAGTATTGTTTTAAGAGAGGAAAATGGATTTGTATTAGTTATACTAAATCAGATAGGTTAAGGGGTTCCTTTATGTTGTTTCTTTCTATTTTATTTATTTTTTCTTGTTCCCCCCCCCCCCCCCCTTGTTCAATTGTCCAGTGTGCCATAATTGCCACATACCCATTTTATAAAAGAATTTCAAAGTTGATTATAAAAGTGACAATTTATAAGCCCATTGTGCCGTATGCAGAACAGTTTTCAACCATCTGCTGTATTGTGTTGTTGCCTAGTGGCAGTTGTATGAACTACAGCTAGTGACAAGTTGCATATTAGAGAATCACGTGCTGCTCATAACCTCATAGTTTGAGAGCTGTACCAACCAAAATCAGGGTAAGCACTTTTTTGAAAAACATGCTCTTGTTCATGTAGTCTATTCAAAGTTCAATGAAGTAGTTTCTGTCCATGGAACATGTTTTGTTTATATTTTACTAGCGTGGGTTTTTTTTTTTTTTTCTTTTTTTTTTTTTTTTTTTTTTTTTTTTTTTTGCCATTTTTGTCACAGTGGACCTACACTATGAAACTGACGTTTTTTGGTACGAGTGAGAAGTGGCACATCAGGCACTGAAAAATTGCTGCATGCAGTGTGTACAATGAAGTTTAAACGTTTCAGATGTCTTCTGTCTTCTTAGTCGACAATGTGACATCACAGTACAACTTTAGTTTCACGTCCTGATGAGAGTGAAGATAGTTTTGTGGATGACTCGGGGGGGGGGGGGGGGGGGGGGGGGGAATAAATATTAAGGGTGTAAAATGGATGGATAAAGGGGTATGTCTTGTCAACTTTTGAATCTGCTATTCCTCTCAACACTGTACAGTGTTTAGACCAAACAGGTCATCAGCAGATGGCTCAAGTCTCTTGCACTAGAATAGTTACAACATGTAACCACTTCAGGGGGGAGTAGACTTAATAGACGGTCTCTCAGCTATGACCGAATGTCTCTAAGATCGAGGAAGTTTTGAGATTTTTCTTTCACTTCATCAACATAGTAATTGTCAATGGTTGGCTTCTCTCCCACAAAACTCCAAAAGGAACAGTATTCCTACTTTGGCAGTAATGGATTTGCAAAATTTGCGATGTGAAGTTGGTGAGTCTCTTTGCAACTTAGCAGCTAACCCAGTAAAAGGAGGAAGCCCATCAACAGACAAAGAATAGAATGAATTTTCAAAGAAATAGAAGAAAGGCTCATGTTTCAATATCCCTGTTCGAAATGTTAGGAGAGATAGAGTTGGACGCTGGTCACCTGTTGTTGAAGCTAAATGGATTTCCATCTGTAAAAGTACACATACTGAATATCTATTTGTAATTTTTTGTGACATAAAGCTCTAAATAAATTGTCAGTTTATGAAGTGTACTATAAATTTTATTGATATGTATACCTATTTCCCACACCTCCTCTGTACTATTTTTCTCCATTGCCCAAAGTGCACTTACTTAAAATTAGTCCAGTTATTCTTATTTCCTGAATTGCCAAATTTGGCATGTGCCCAAAAATTGGTGTAAAAATTAAATTAAAAATCGAAAAAGATTACATGGCCTCTAAGCACCATTCTGAATAACTCTCTGAAAAGGAATCTTAAAAAGGAATTCATATAGTGGGCATTAAGAGGTTGAGTGACTGGAGGGAAGCCAAAGAATTGGGATGCTATATGCGGAGGACACACAATGCTTTTGTTAAGCAAATTGCCCCCATTAACCACTTGAGCAGATGACTGTAATTCTGTGATTGTAGTTTGTCCTACCCTTCCCCTTCCGTCTCTCCCCACCGCTCGCTGCTGCTTTGTGTGTGTGTGTGTGTGTGTGTGTGTGTGTTTTTTTCCAACTCCCTCTATACACGATGAAGATATTGAGAAAGTTTCATATCACCTTGATAAGGATTATTTTTGTGGCAATTTATTACAGGTCATACTCCACTGCTGTTTATTACAGTTCACACTCCACCGCTGTTATCTCGGTTGGTGATTGGAGGCCAAGGTCTCGAGATATACGCTGCCCCTCACATTGATTTCTCTGCAGTAGGAACAACACTGGTCACACTTTTAACTACTGAGATTTT
The DNA here is from genome assembly GCA_026315105.1 of Locusta migratoria. Classification (NCBI taxonomy): domain Eukaryota; kingdom Metazoa; phylum Arthropoda; class Insecta; order Orthoptera; family Acrididae; genus Locusta; species Locusta migratoria. Next base: position 54,758,439 of record CM048754.1, on the reverse strand, counting down.
CCTTATATGATACATTTGAGAGAGGAAAAGAAATTTAAAAAAAGGAAGGTGGACTGGTGGTTTTGTGTTCGGCATGTATAAATGTACAAAACGGTGTCTTGATTTTCCTGAATGGGTGCTTATTTTAAGTGGGAAACCTCGCATCTTCTTTCAATATCTTGGGATTATTACTCTCCTCAGCACATTTATTCTATAATGCTACTTATCTGTAATCAGTATCAAATATGGTGGAAAGTTAATTGATATCAGTTTTATTTATATATACACATCTCCAATAATTATAGAACTCACAAAAAGCATTTTTCCATTTCTAGGGCTTAAATTGAAGTGTAATATTTTGATCTAAAAGACTCCAAAAAGCTCCCATAATCCACAAAATAAGAAGCTGGGGTTACTTTACAAATTGAAAATTCAACCCTTTGGCAATCTACACTTTGTGACTTTTTTATTTTTTATTTTTTTTGGGGGGGGGGGGGTATTATTGTATGATTTGACCGTGTAGTCCTTCTTCAATCTTGCAACGCCACATATATATATATATATATATATATATATATATATATATATATATATATATATATATATATATATATATATATATATATATATATATATAACATAACTTTCCCGGTGGGATAAACAAAAATAAAAATAGAAAAGAGATGACTTACCAAAAGGACCGGCTCGTCGAGAGAAACAAATAAAATCACACACATACAAGCTTTCGCCACCACTGGCAGCTTCTTCAGGAAAAAGAGGAAAAAAGGGGAGGAAAAGGGAAGGATATGGGTTTTAAGGAAGTGGAAAAGGAGTCATTCCAATCCCAGGAGTGGAAGGACTTACCTTAGGGGGAAAAAAGGAAGGTAAACAAATACACACACACTCAGACATATCGAAACGCAAACACACCTAGACAGACATTTTTTTTTCCCCCTAAGGTAAGTCCTTCCACTCCTGGGATTGGAATGACTCCTTTTCCACTTCCTTAAAACCCATATCCTTCCCTTTTCCTCCCCTTTTTTCCTCTTTTTCCTGAAGAAGCTGCCAGTGGTGGCGAAAGCTTGTATGTGTGTTTGTGTGTGATTTTATTTGTTTCTCTCGACGAGCCGGTCCTTTTGGTAAGTCATCTCTTTTCTATTTTTATTTTTATATATATAAATCTCTTCTTGTCTAATCTGGTTAAATTTTTAGTTGAGGTCCTGGTTAACCAGTGCGTCTATTATTCACTCTTCCAATAGTAGTCAGGGCCATTACACTTTGTCACAAGTAATGAAGTTATGTTGAGAAGTAGTTACAGCAGAAGATAAATTGCCACTACTGAAATGAGAACTCTTCACAGTGTGTTTCGTATAAACACATCAGGGTTTTATTTGACCCATAACTACAGAATATTTGAGTCCAGCATCTGGTTTACACTACAGTACATCCAGATGTCTTACAACTTTTTAACGTGTTAGCTCAGTCAGAACTAATCAAAAACTATAACAACTGAATGACAATTCCATGATGCTTTAATTATTATGAGGTTCACCAAAGTTTTATTAAAGAAATAAGAGGTCTCTTTGGAACCTCTTATGACAAAGGGGAGGTTTATTTTCAACAATTATCCTGTAAAAGATAACTTAGGACAGTAATAGTCCACAAAAAACCTCCTACAACATATAAAAAATAATTCATTTGGACATTTTGTCCATCCAAGGTGAGCATGTAGTGTTTGAGACACTAAAACTTATGGTATAAATTATCTGATTATTTGTTTTTAAGAACTGCCATATCTTTTAACTACTATGTGACATTTGGCAGTGTAGACAAACATTATAGCTATTGATACAATCATGTAAACAATGTGAAAGCCAAAGCAGTCAAGAAGAGTATTAATTTCAAAAGTACTTACCTTCAGGATGTGAGACTTGGTCTTGCAACAGATGTCCCTAAAACATATTTAGTGCCCTCAATTATTTATGAACGAAGTACAGTGCTGTTGTTAAGCAAGACCAAGCTTGAAGTTAAGTCATACAGAAATTATTAACAAGTAGAAAAGAGTCCTCAAATTCAAAGAGTGGAAAGTTCAGGATGGAATAACTTTATGAAAATGATAAATGGCCACTCACAATTTAGAGACAGTATTGACCGTCATCTACCCCCCTCGCAAGTAAGTCTACCCATCATTTACCTTTGGGGGGGGGGGGGGGGGGGGAAGGTAACAGTATCTTTGGGTAACATTTTGAACATAACTGTGTAAGAGAAGAGTTCTTCTTTAGGCCTTTATAAATAAGGTAAATTATCAGTTAGGTTTTGCCACGTTTGATACTTTGTTCATGCATTTCACAGGTGTTTAAATGAAGTCACTACAGGTGCTGTTTAAAGGCAAACTTACTATTATTGCTAATTTCTAAGAAGACCTATTCATACTTCATTGTGAATGTTGATAATGTTTGTTCATTCAAATCTGCCCTTTGATGAAAGTTTCCAGTTGAGAGTTGATGGAAAATCTCTATATCATCCAAACACTTCTTCTGCACAACTTTACTAACAATCATTGACCAGTATATTGTGAAAAATACAATTTTGCACTGTTTACTGTGAAACATTACTACTAGTTTAAATAAATCTTAATGTTTGTCTGGATTGATGATGGAAAAATCTTACTTTACAATAGAACTAATATATAGGTGGTAAATGCATATCTTTAAGAGGTGCGTCTTCTGCAGAATCCTGTTTTCGGCTTTGTTGCTACATAGCCACTCATGGGTTACATGTATAACTGAATTCAGGTACAAAATATTTTTTCACTGCCATTTATTTTTGCCCACAGATGTTATGCGGCACAATTGTACGTGTACGTGAACCATGACTAACAAACCACTGGACTTCTTGTGGCTTAAACAGGCCACTATTTATACCCTCTTAACAATTACACAATAATTCATTATCAGTTTTAAATAAAACAACAATTACAACAATTACAATAATTACATTCATAGAAGTTAACAATAGAACAAGATAGAGTTAAATAAGCTTCATAATTTAGTCTGGCACTGCACATGATTGGTTCAGTAATTTAGTGTTAATTAACAATTTTGTGAGTAATAACACTGAATGTAGCTTTTGCATTATTTTTACATCAATTATGAAATACCTAAAGTTCCTACCATGTATACAGTAAATACATAGCAAGTTCTGAATCTTGTGGTTTTAGTATACTCTCAGATAATGTAATTAGTACCATAACTGACAATATTTGCATACTGTTTTCAAGTAATAGCTTTACTCGCTCAATATAACATGGTTTGTAATACAAGTAGTAAGTTATTTTATACTCGTAGAGTACAAATGAGTACCTGAATTAATTCGGAAATAACTGTACATATTACAATTAAAACAATTATAATCAGACTTTACTAGTGTATCTACTGTAATTACAATATACCTAAAAATACAGAAATTAATTATAGCCTCATCTGGGGTTGGTGAATAGGTCAAGCAGCTGTTCTATTACAACTGTCGAGCATTTTTTACATAACCTTATTCAATGAGCATCTTAAATAAAAGGTGAATCTCAGACCACGGTACTGTCCATTTTTTCAGGGTTTCGACCGCGTCGAGGGTGGAGCTATCGACTTGATCTCGAATACGATCAGCCGCTTACTGAAGATTCAAGTTTGCGTCCTCATGGGAGCCAACCTGGCCAACGAGGTGGCTGCCGGAATGTTCTGTGAAACCACCATCGGTGAGTTGATGGAGGAGTGACAAGTACAACTTAAACTCGTCTCAGATTGCGGAGTGAGTGGCTGTTTTCCTGGGCAGTGAGTGTTGGTCAGTAAGGAGAGCTCCAGGGAACTGGATAGAACTGCGTATCTGCCACACAGAGGTGGGAGATATTTGTGACTGTTAATTATGCACTACTCTACAAGAAAGTGTCATTGTTGTATGCCTGTAAGAGGATATGGGGGTGGCTTATTGAGAATATTTATTTGGTTTGATGAATGGTAGCTTGCACTAAACTTGGAAAAATGTGAGTTAATGGAAATGAGTTTGCATAGTAGTAACGGTGGAATGTTTGAATATACTATTAGCAGAATGGAGCTCGACACAATGTAACCTTACTTTTACATTCTAAGGCTTCACGTTTTCCAACCGTTTACACCATTTTCTGTCAATTGACCCCCGTTTTTACATTAACATATTTACATTTTTCCTGTGATTTATGGTTTATGAAACAGTGTTCGTAGAGAAAAAATTGATGTCATTGACATAAATTGACACTGGCATAGCTTTCGCCTTAAAGTATAGTGATTATGAATGTTACGCAGTTAGGTTTTTTGACACTTTGCTTTTATTCAAATGTATATTTTGTATTTCTTTGTTTGCAGTACAGTAGAACCCCATTTTTACACTTCTCAAGGGACTTAATGAAAATGGTGTAAAACATGGGAAATAATGTTTTAAAGGGTAAAATATGCTTACTGGATCACCCTTGCATTTTCGTAGTTTGTTTGTACAAATAGGCATCAAAATATTTACACGGGAGTTTATTTATAATGAAATAGTTATCCGAATTTAAAATGATTTCCAATCCATGGTGTAACAGCAATCAGTTAGAATAAATATTCTTTCAAACTGTCTTGATTGCAATCAAGACAGTTTGAAAGAATATTTATCCTAATTTTGTACTATTTTAAGCACCTGGTGGAAATGGAACTGGTAACTTTATAGGAAGTACAAATTTGTGATATAATTTCATTCCTCATAATTGACTATGTCAGCAAAGCCTTTAATTGGCATTCATTATTTACTTAGTGAAACTGCACAAGTTCTTTACTTCTTTGTATTTTTCAGTGTTGCGCACTAAAATATTAGAGAATTTATTTGCTTTCTCAAGTGCAAATATATGCAGAACTATTTTTTGTGACTTTAGCACAGTGTCGGCATCTCACACTATAGTAACATTTTTGAGGTCATAATTTAGGCCTACAGCACCCCTTCAAGGTGCAGAAAAGCAAAGTACACAAGCAAACCATCAGTCTCATCGTTTATAAAACTTCACAAAAATACTTACATACATATTAGCATTAAACAATAAGAATAAATTCTTGAAATGCGTCGCGCAAAGCATGCATAAGGCGTAAACAAAGCTAAGCTGACAATCGACGCTGTGGCTGATGAAATTCCATCAGCCTTTGTGTCGTGATTAAACTACTAGTGTGCACAGCAAACAATGAAATGCGAAATATATATTTGAATAAATGCAAAGTGTCAAGGAACTAGACTGTGCAACACTACACTTGAAGGCAAAACCCATGTCAGTTGCATCATTCTTTCTTCATGAACATGGTTTCAAAAACTTAAAAGTGAGAAAAGTGTAAATATGTTAAAGCAAAAATGGGGGTGAATTAACATTGTGGGCATAGGAAATTTGATGGGACTGACAAAAAAAAAAAAGGCATAAATGGTGGAAAAATGTAAAATCCGGGAACATAAAAACCGGTTTTTACTGTACGTGCGAAGTTGACTCGCAAAGTGATGGCTGATGGAAGCATCCCATTAGTCACTGCGCTGAGTGTCAGCTTAGCTTAGTTTGTGCAACTGGTAGTTTTTCATACCTAGTGGGATACATTTAGAGAATTTATTCTTATTGTGAAGTGCAAATATTTATATAATATTTCTTGTGATGTCTATAAAAACGGTGAGAATGATGGTTTCCTGTGTGTGTGTGTGTGTGTGTGTGTGTGTGTGTGTGTGTGTGTGTGTGTGTGTGTGTGTGTGTGTGTGTCGGTGGGTGGGTGGGTGGGTGGTTTAACCTCAAAAAGATGATTAGTTTGAGATGCCAACCCTGTGCAAATGTGACAAAAAAATACTTATGTATATATTTGTGCTTAAGAATGCAAATAAATTCTTGAATATCATGGTGCGAAACATTGAAATGTGTGCACACTGACAGTCGATTACAATGAATGAAATTATGATGAAAAAACTTGTACTTCTTGTAAAGTTCCAGTTCCACTTGGTATTTAAAATAATCCAAAATTCATATAACCTTTATTACATAGTAAATAAGTTTCCTGGTAATTATTTTGATCTCTATTATGTTCACATAATGAATGTTATGATTACATATTCACATATAAACTACAAAAATACAAGGGGATCCATTAATCAAATTTGAGCGTTTACAACATTATTTTCCACATTTTATGTCCTTTTCTTTGAAGTCCCTTGAAAAGTGTAAAAACAGGGTTCTGCTGAATGTCTATTAAATATCTAGAAGTAATGTTGCAAATGGATGAGCAAGTCAGCTGTAGGAAATGCAAATAATTGATTTAAATTTATTATGAGAATTGTAGGAAAGTGCAGCTGATCTGTAATAAACACTGTTACCAAACAACCGAATGACCCATTCTAAGAGTAGTGCTAGTGTGTTCTGGAACCCCATTAGGTCAGATTAAAGGAAGCTATGAAAACAATCCAGAGGCATTCTTCTTGGTATATTTGCAGAAAGATCGATTAACACTTGAAATGATGGAAATTCTCCTTTGGCATTTCCTTTTAAGTGGAACTAGTTGTCAAAGTGATGTATTTTGACATCCTGCTTTCATTGCAGTAACTGATCACTTCAGAAGGCTTTTTTAAATAATTAAAAATTAAGATGATCTTCGATTAATGATGAAAATTCTCCTCAGAGATGATAAATATTGTTGAAACAAGATAGAATGGCTGGCCAATACTTACCTTTGTGCTGTACCGCCGATAGTAACACAAATGAAGAAACAGAAAAAAAGGGGACAAAACGGACAAGCTTTTGGAACACAGTTCCTTCATCAGGTGGGAGAGAAGGGATGAAGAAAGGATGGGAACGGAAGGAAAAGGTAATTCACGACCTATGTCATGAAGGTGGTGTTTTGGGAGTGTTGATGTCAGAGATACTGCATGTATATACTTGATCTTTCCTCCTTGGTTATATATATCCTCTCTGGCTTGGCTCAGTACATACATGCAGTATATCTGACGTCCACACTCCTGAAACACTATCTTCATGACCTAGGTCGTGAATTACCTTTCCCTTCCATTCCCATCCTTTCTTCTTCGCTTCTCTCCCACCTGACGAAGGAACTGTGTTCCGAAAGCTTGTCCTTTTTGTCCCCTTTTTTTCTGTTTCTTCATTTGTGTTACTATTGGCGGTACAGCACAAAGGTAAGTACTGGCCAGCCATTCTATCTCGTTTCAACAACAAAAATTAAGATGGACAGTTGTGGCTTACAATATAATTTTACAGAGGCTGTCCCACAAAGAACTTATTCAGTCGCTGCAAAAAAAATGTGGGGTTCCAACTACAGTTATGCCCCAGAAAAGCTATGGATATTTGCTAAGAGAGAAAACCAAATCTGAAAACTGTAGCTTTTTGGAAAAATAATGTGTTTTGTTTATTTATTAATCATATCAAAGATATCAAGTATCTTACAATAGTACAATACCATAATTATAGTAATTATCTTACAGTAGAGGAGAAGTATATAAACCATCTATAACACACAGCAGCAGGGAAGTGAAAGTTAAATGCAATGATACTGAAAATATGTGAAGAAAGAAATCATATAACAGCACTCTGGTAAAGATAAAGATTGAAAACTTTAAGTATTTCACCATAATCTTTCATTGGATGGGAGTGAATTAGTTTCTTCAACGGGAGTGGAAGCTGGTAGTCTGTCTGGAAACTGACTAAAATTTTGCTCGTCAAGCAGACCTATCCCCTCCCAAAGCCAAGTCCTAGTTACGCCACTGAATGGCTTTATTTGCTGCGAGTAGGCCCTCCATTGTACAAGGTTAATCCAACTTCCTGTAGGCAAGTACGTGTTGTGGGTCTTGCAGTTCTCCACACTCGCAGGCCTCATCTGCGCTGGTGTAGCCCCATTTCTTCATTTTAACTCTGCACCGTGATACTCTCATTTGTAGCCTATTGAGTGCTTTCCAGATCATTTATGGAAGTTTGAAACCAGCTGAAGGTTCTTCCCTGCTCTTCCCTGGTCTTCCTGGTTCCAAGTTTCGCCACAGTTCCTCTTGTTGTGCTTTAGGCGATAGGAAAGTTGATTTGGTTGTTTGTTGGAAACTCTTCCTCGATTTAAGCCTAGGAGGTTGTAGGCTGTGACCAAACAGTGGATGCCGGGGAACTGTTTCCTGTTTATGCTTTTCGCTTTCTGAAGCTGTTCTCCTTCTTATGTCTGGAGCGGCTATGCCCGACAGCTGGTACAGCTGATTCGTGGGAGTTGGATGGAGACATCCAATGTGAGGTAAGTATAAGTAAAAGTATCAATAGGAAAACGGAGATAATTTCTCGTTTTCTGTAGTGGGGTGACAGTGTCTGTTAAATTAGATGTGGACCAACTTTTGCTGCGTAAAATTTAGGTTGTGACAAACTAGACCATTTTTATTTGCCGCCATTAATTAGGGGAGTGATGCATGTCAAAAATTTCCATGAGGAACAGGGAATAGTGCGGACCAAAAAATGCAGTGGAAAAGTTCTGCGGGGGGGGGGGGGGGGGAGAATTAGGAGGCAAGAAGCCTTCTGTCTGGCAGTGAATATCAGCAGAGTGATCCTCCTCGTCTTTCTCCATGGGTGTTACAGTCACTTTTCCCTTTTCTTTTGCAGGGTGCAAAGATAAGCGTGTGGCTCCTCTCTTGAGGGATCTGATTCAGACGGAGAACTTCAAAGTCGTCGTCGTGGACGACGTGAATGCCGTCGAGGCCTGTGGAGCCCTCAAGGTGAGCTCTTGGTGGAAGGTTGTGTGCACACTGTAATATTCCTATTCTGTGTTCATTAAGACTGAAAATATACAGGATTAAAATACAATTTTTAAAATTGCAGAGTTATTGGAATTAATAATATAGTGAGGACAGTTTACAACTCACCGCAAAGACGTAGCGACGAGCTGCGACTGGCACATACAAAAGACACACACATACAATACATTCAGCTATTGGCCATGGCCTTCTTCAGAAAATAGAACACTCACACTATCACACAGGCACAAAACACAGTCATACAACCATCACCTCCGACTGCCGCACTTCGAATCACGCTGCGCAGCGGGAGGGGAGGGGAGAGGGGATAGGAAGGTTATGTCACGGTGGTGGGGATGGGTTAGATGGGAATAACAAGATGCAGCTTAGGAATGGAGTGGGGAGGCGGGTGAGGGGAGAAAATAAAATGAAATAAAGAAAAATAAATATATATTGAAAATGCGTGCACACTGCAAGTACACAAGACCACACGCACACACACGATCGCACATTCACATACCACTCAAAATAGGCGAGGTTTGGGATAGAGGGGTAGGAACTGTAAGGTATGGAGAAAAAATATAGGGAAGTTATTGTAGGTTGAGGCTTGGTTGATTTTGGGATCGGAGAATGTTTTGTAGGGATAACTGCCATATGTGCAGTTCAGTAAAGCTGGTGGTGGCTGGGAGGATCCAGATGGCCCGGGTTGTGAAGCAGCCATTGAAATCAAGCATGTGCTCCGCTGCATGCTGTGCCGCAGGGTGGTCCACCTTGTTTTTGGCCACCGTTTGGCGGTGGCCATTCATCCTAATGGACAGCTGGTTGGTGGTCATCCCAATATAGAAAGCTGTACAGTGTTTGCAGCAAAGTTGGTAAATTACGTGGCTGCTTTCACAGGTGGCCCGGCCTCTGATAGGGTAGGATAAGCCTGTGACAGCACTGGAATAGGAAGTGCTGGGTGGGTGGTTTGGACAGTTCTTCCACAAGGATATGATCCCTGTGGCAGTGAGCTGGGTTTCGGGATGGCATAAGGATGAACCAGGATGTTGTGAAGGTTGGGAGGGCGACGGAACACCACTTTAGGAGGCATGGGAAGAATCTTGGGCAGGATGTCTCTGTTCTGGGCACAAGGATAGAAAATCAAAACCTTGGCGAAGGATGGAATTTAGTTGTTAGAGACCAGGGTAGTACTGGGTGACAAGGGGAGCACTCCTTTGTGGATGGTTACTGGTGTTGGGATGAGGATTTTGGGTGTGTGAGGATATGGCAGGGGCGATTTGTTTGCGAACTAGGTCTGTGTCTTTGTGAGACCTTCAGCATATTCAGAAAGGGAATTCTTCCATTATTAGAGTTATTGGAATGTATTTCATTTTGTCCAACAGCAGAAATGTTGACTATATTGATAAGAAAGTGTGAACATTATGTATGACTGTTGAATGTAGCAACACCATTATTCATTTATTTTAAAAAAAGTGCTCAATGGTGTTAATTTAGAATTGTGCATGCTTGCCTGCGGACAGGTGCACAAAACTTGGGTCAGGTGGGTGAAGTGCGGCATAGAGCTTTCTTTTGTGACAGCAAGTTACACAATTGCCATAACACAGATGCGTACATCTGCATGGCACTCTCCTATGCCATGTTTATTGCCATCTACATAAAACCTACTGTATCTCCCAAAAGCTTTGTGTGGTTCAGGTTCATCAATGGTATCTTCTCACTATAGACACAGGCACCCTGTCCTCTCCCCTCCCATCCACATTACCAGTTGGCTCTGTTAATATCTCTGTCAATATTAGACCACTAACCATTAGCAGTACCTGCATTTAAACTGCCACCCATTTCGTACTGAAAAATTACTGTAGCTGTAGCTATAGGTGGTACGGAATTGGTTGCAACACACCATAGCAACAATCACTGAGCCACAGAGAGAAGTATAAAATAGGCCATTGCATTTGTACAGCTTAAATTTTCAGCTACAGCCATCAGCCTTCATAAAAAGGGGGGCAACATACTGTATCACTCGGACACAATTCGTGCATACATAGTAATGTTTTACTAGCTTATTAAGTAATTACAGTTCATTCAACCACTTCCAAACAAGATACTCAGCTTTTCAAGATTACGATGTATGGGGGTTCTGCTCGCTGCAAAATTATTCTCCTGGGACATCGTGGTAGAAATAAATACTTGTAGGTACAATTTTTCACTTCATCTTTAATTTCTCCACAGAAACATTACAATTTCATAACATATACAATACACCACAACACAGACGACAAAACTCCATCTCCCCCACGCAAGGCAATGAGGCAAATATATAACATCGGCAATAATGACCTTACATTATGCATTGTTCGTAACAATTGAATATACTAATTTACAATGAAAACACACACACACACACACACACACACGAAGAAAACATTTCATGTACACAAAAATAATCACAATATAAAATGAAAACTACACATACAATAATTTTACATGCCACATATATTTTTAAGACAAAATAGCGGTACTTTTTGTTTTACAACAAACGGCAATGTTTAATGTCAATTAATTAGTTAATGAGTACATCATACATGTTCCTAACATATATTTAACTATCAAATGTCGTGGCAACTCTCAAAATATGTTCAAAATCTCACGTCAAACAATATATACAAAGGACCACAACATTGAAATTTCAACTATTACAATAATTAACACAATTATCTGATCAACACAACTTGTTTATGAGCCTGACATTTATTCAATGCTATTTATTTTCATTTCTTTATGTTGTACAAAAGTTTTTACCCTTCGTCTTAAGTTTTTAAATAACATACAATGACGAAACTATTGTTTATAGAACTGTCTGGAAAGCATCTAAACGAATCTCTTAATGAAATCTATCACTTGTTTTAATCACAGCATCACCGAGACACTGTCCTACACTGATTCCTAGGGTGGTTATTTCGTTTGTAACTTCACACGCAACATATATCACTATTGAACCACACGATTCCGGGTCAGGCACAGACGGTATCGTACGATAACATTGAGATGAGAGGGCCAGCAGTATTGTCACAAGAGCCACCGTCTGTGGAAAATGTCACACAGTTGGAGGGTTGAAGGGGGGAGAGAGAGAGAGAGAGAGAGAGAGAGAGAGAGAGAGAGAGAGAGAGGCTAATTAGGGGAAGAATGGAGGAGAGAGTAGAATGTGTTGAAGGGACAACTCCCATCTGCACAATTCAGAAGAGGTGGTAGTGGGAGGATCCAGATGGCCCGGGCTGTAAAGTAGCCATTGACATTAAGCATGTTGTGTTCAGGTGCATACTGCACTACAGGGTAGCCCGTCTTGCTTTTAGACCCTGTTGGTGGGGGGCATTCATCCTGCTGGACAGTTGGTTTGTTGTTATACCACTGTAAAACACTGTGCAGTGGTTGCAACAGAGTTGGTAAATTGCATGGCTACTATGTTTAATAAGTCATAGTTTCAGAATAAGATAGAGCAATCATCAATCAACACAGTGCTTTACTAGGCATGGTCCTGATGGAGGTGGTATGCTGTTGTCTTCCTCATACCTTTGAGCTGATACAGTATTTCCAGCTTGTAGTAGGGTGCCTACAGCTTAATGTGGCTTCTAAACTATGGTGCAACTGAGCATTTTTTTACATCAACAATATTGCCAGATGTGTAAAATAGATAGAAATCCCAGGGTTGACCAAGAATTTGCAGTGGTGTAGTGTTGATTTTTGTAAATATCTTGGACAAAAAATAATAAAAATACAGATACTGTAATATGTGTAAAAAAGACTCAATTTTTAACAAAGTAATTTAAAATTGAATGTTTAAAAATAATAATATGTATTATTTTTATATACTTAATTTTATATAATGTATGTATGTTCGTGTGTGTGTGTGTGTGTGTGTGTGTGTGTGTGTTTTAGTTTTATTTATTTGTGCAACTATCACTACCTGTGCTCCTTCGCCTGGTAAGTAATCTTCATCTACTTTTTCTGAAATATTTGCAAAAGAGGGCCCAAAAAAGCCCAGTCCAACTTTTGTCTTTATAAATTGTTTTACTTTTTTGGAAGACCTTTTCAAAGACATTCAATTACAGTAAAAATTCATGTATTGGGGGGGGGGGGGAGGGAGCATTCATTAATAATGGATCAAATTCCAGTAATAATGAATTATGATTATTGTGAATAAATTATCCTGTGATATATTCATCCCTAATGGAAATATCAACCTCAAATCATTTGTCAAACTTCCATTAAATGACTTGCAGCATATGGTATGATGATAGAGCCACTTGAAAAACATACTTTTTTTTTAGATGTATGTACCAAATTTCAGTGTCAAAATAAATAAAACATTTCAATTAAAATTGCTCAGTATTAAATACATGTGTAAGATTTGATCCCGACCTAAAATGTGGGAACACGTTACAGATACACACACACACACACACACACACACACACACACACACACACTGTTATTTTTGAAAATATCTCTGGATTACTGTGAAAAAAAGGAGGGGGGGAAAAACACGAGAGCAAAGTTGTAGAGAATGTGCTCCTCTACAGATCCATTTATGCTATTTTCATTTCAGATTAGGGTTTAAGGCATTATCACTATAAAGTTTGTGCCCCAGTTGGGAACTGTCATAGATACAGCACTGGTCATGGTTTATATTTTACCATTATGTTAATACTATTGTTTATACTGCAATTTCAGTCTGAAGTTATACTATTCCATCACAATTACACTAATCAAAATGAAACAAAGGAATAAGATAGTACTGCTAGCAGCTGGAAGACACACAGATTGTGAGGTTCCTAGGTCAACAGATACTGAGAGGAGAGGAAAAAATTATACTGGTGATGCCTCTGTCTGTGCTCGACTACTGTGGAATAACCTTGCTGCTTGTTCTGCGCCCACTTCCACCAGAATATTTGTGCTCGTAATTAGATTTCTCAAGTGTCATCAGCCTGACGTCGTACGTCTCCCTCGTAGAACATAATTGCAGTCGGCGTGGGTTTTGTGGACGGTCTGGGCTACGGGGACAACACGAAGGCGGCCGTCATCAGGCTGGGCCTCATGGAGATGATAAAGTTCGTCGACATCTTCTTCCCCGGCTCCCGGCTGTCCACGTTCTTCGAGAGCTGTGGTGTGGCCGACCTCATCACGACCTGTTTTGGCGGCAGGAACAGGCGCGTCGGAGAAGCGTTTATCAAGACTGGAAAGGTATGTGGCAGCCTACAGCTGTGTTCTGTTTGACCCTTTACCGGGACTTTGATAATGCTGCAACAAGGCATGAGAATTTTTAAAATTGTGCAATTGTTGTCAGTTAGCACTTGTATTATATACAGATAAAACCCATGTTTGTGTGGTAGGTTCGCACTATGCCAAATGTCGATACACCGTGCAGAGATGATCCTATCCGGGTGAGTTCAGGGGAAGGAGCCTCGGCGCTACTTCAAAAGAGGAAATGCAGTAAAACCCCAGTTTTACATCACTGTATTTTACATTTTCCCACCATTTACACCTTCTTTTGGCGGTTCCGTCAAATGTCCAATCTTCACAATGTTAATTCTCCCGTGTTTTTGCATTAACATATTTACACTTTTCCCCACGTTTTACACTTTTGAAGCCACAGCCACATTCATGAAGAAAAATGACGTAATTGACATTATTTGATGCTGGCATGGCTTTATAAATGTTATGCAGTCAAGTTTCTTGATACTTTGAATAAACACAAAGGTATATTTTGCATTCCGTAGTTTGCAGTACGCACCTAGTTCTCACAACACTCCCATCAGCCATCACGCCGATTGTCAGCTTATAGATTTGTTTACACAACTGGTAATTTTTCATGCTTTCCATGATATGTTTCGAAAATTTATTCTTATTGTGAAATGCAAATATTTATCTAAGTATTTTTTGTGAAGTTTTATAAATGATGAGGCTGACGGTTTGCTTGTGTGTGTTTTCCTGCACACTGAAGGGGGCACGATATATTATAACATCAAAAACGCAAGATGCCGACCCTGTGCAGTACTTACATGTTATTTGCACTCGAAAACATGAATAAATTCTCAAATATTGTTGTGTGAAACATCAAAAAATACATAAGAATGTGTGGTGTTCCACTATGTAAATAGTGAATGCCAGTTAAAGGCTTGCTGACAAAGTCGACTATGATGAATGAAATTATGTCAAAAATTTCTACTTCCTGTAAAGTGACCAGTTCCAATTCCGACTGGTGTTTAAAATTACACAAAATGTGGATAACCTTTAATACACAATAATAAACTTCCTTGTGAGTATTTTGATGCCTATTATGTACATATATCTCAAACTTTGAAAATGCAAGGTTGATGAAGTAAGCATATTTTACCATTTAAAACATTAATTCCTGCATTTTACATTTTCCCGCATTTTACACCATTTTCATTAAGTCCCTTGAAAAGTGTAAAAGCGGTGTTCTTCTGTATTGTCATTTGGTTGTAGTACTTCTTTAAGTTTGATATGTGGGGTGTTGCTCAAGACGTCAATGTGTAATTGGCTCCTGAACTACTTGCCTGTGCTGACATTAGTAAGAATAGACAGGGTGCTGACACAATAGGTCAGAATGTAGGGTGACACAGCATATGTCGAGTGTCCCAGTAGATAATGCTGAAACTATAGCTTTGTGTGTGGAACTGGAGCATTATTTGTCTTCTTTCTAGACAGTGGAATCCCAGTTTCACACTTTTCAAGTGACTTAAAAAAATGTCGTAAATTGTGGGAAATGTAAAAAGTGGATATAATGTTTTAAGTGATAAAATTTGCTTATTGGGTATCCCTAAAACTTTTGTAGTTTGTGTGATGGCGGTAAGCAGTAATCATCAAAATCTTCACCAGGAGCTTTGTTTATAATGAAATAACGATTTTTAATTTTATACTAATTTTATTTTAAAGTGTAACTGGAACTGGCAACTTGATAGGAAGTAGAAACTTGGTGGTGGTGGTGGTGGTGGTGGTGGTGGTGGTGGTGGAGGAGGAGGAGGAAAACTACTGAAAGGTGAAAGTCACACTAGTGTCAATATATGTCAAATATGTCTTTTTTTTTCTCTCTCTGCAAACATGGTTTCATGTATTGTAAATTGCACAGAAAATTTTAAACATGTTAATGCAAAAAGTGGGGGAATTAACATTGTGAACATCTGAAATTTGATGGGACTGAAAAAAAATGTTGTAAATGGCAGGAAAAAGCTAATTCCTGAAATGAAAAAGTGAGATTCTACTGTATTTAAAGACTATTTAACATGGGTCCTATTTTTTAGTTTTTATTTATTTATTTATTTTTATTTATTTTTTTCCCCCTTCGTTTTAGTATTACTGTGCAGTTTTCAATCATGAAACTTGTTTGTAAGTTACTGTTTTTCTTACAAAAGAACAGCAGTGTAATTCAGAAAATAACAGTTTTGATCTTGATGAAATCGTGTAGAGTATTTACCCGAATGCAAGCCACAGCCCAGAAATTAGACTCGGAGTAAAAAGAAAATAAACTGGGATTTCAAGCCACACTTAAAAATGAAAAATATGGGTCATTGCGATGGATAGCCCCGGCCTTTCCTTTGTGATTTGCACACTTAAATTACTATTACAACACAATGACAGCACTGACAAATAACTATACTTACTAACCCTTTCACTGAGCATTTACTCTGGGCGGCACTCACACTGTGCACGTATTTAACAGGAAATACTGCAGATGACATTATAACATGGTGTGTGTGTGTGTGTGTGTGTGTGTAAATCTTGAGAACTGAAATTACTCTCGGGCAATTTCGTGTGTTTTTACCCGTTTAATATGTGCACTGACGTGATTATAGACTTCCACACTCCTCAAACACCACCCTCATGACCTAGGTTGTGAATTACCTTTCCCTTCCATTTTTCTTCTCTTCCACCTGAAGAAGGAACTGTGTTCCGAAAGCATGTTCTTTTTCGTCCCTTTTCTTTTTCTTCATTTGTGTTACTATCAGCGGTACAGCACAAAGGTAAGTACTGGCCAGCCAATCTATCTCTGTTGAAAAATAATCTATTAATTTTCCCTTTCAACCTCAAATTTTATTGATTTATGAACAAAAATATTTCTTAGCATATTTCTATACATGATTGGAGTAATGTATATTTGACAGAATTTTTGATCGTTTTTAGTTTTTGAAGCAAAATTTTGGATGACTACAGATGGAATCAAAGTGCAGAATATGTTTCCTTTATCATAACTAATAGCGTAATCAAACTGTTTATTACTTATTTAGACATTGGACAATTATTTAGTAATGACAATTTTTTAATTTACTTTGTTTCCTTTACCTTGATATAATTATTTGAAAGTCTTGCTGCATGTACTCTAACTTAGCCGTGAAGCAACGATACACATTGACAATATATTGGAGCCTAATGCTCTCTGCTTCCTGAAGGTAATGGAAGACATTATAGTCACAGTGAATTGTTGGAAGTCTTGCAGTGTTGTTTACAGTCTTTGGACAAATGGTTGTGACTAGAGGAACAGATAAATATGATGTTGCTATGTGGCAACATTAAGAGGGAAGGGGTTATTCTATTTTTTCCCCCCTCCTTGGGGTGGGGTGGGGAGGGGAGGGGGGGTTGTAACTGCTGGATAGAAGGTATATGCACAATATGTTACCAGAAATTAAGGCCATGATTGATGTGACACCATAGAATGTTTTATAATAATAACTCTTCTGAAGTCCAGCGGACAGCGTGGCATATTGCCATGTGGGAGGCCCGGGTGTGGTTCCTGGTGGGGTTGGCGATTTTCTCCTCTTGGGGACTGGGTGATGTATCGTCCTCATCATTTCATCGTTGATGCACAAGTTCTCCATGTGGCATCAACTAAAGACTTGCACCAGGCAGGCTGAACATGATTCCAGGTTGGGTCTAATGGCCAAAAATGCCACACAATCGTCATTTTCCTTGTATTATTTTCCTCCTGTGCAGTACTGAATGTAATGCCTTTTGTAATGAGTTCTTGTTCCATTGGCTATAGATAGAATCTGGGATTATGTGCAATTATTTTAATAGTCAAAATTGGTGTTGAACACTTAAACTAATATGTTAATCAACTTTTTTGTTTGCATTCAATAATTGTTGTATTGGTGACTGTTTCAGTCGATTGAAGTCCTGGAGAAAGAGTTGCTAAATGGGCAGAAACTGCAGGGGCCCATTACTGCAGCAGAAGTGAATTTCATGCTCAAGAACAGAGGCATGGAGGCAAGGTGAGTCCGAGACCAGTTGTTTCAGTCGAAGTGAATACCCTGCCTTCAGTCACAAAATACCATTATTTAAAACCGCTGGGCCCGGTGGTCTCGGGGTAAAGTGATTAACTGGAAACCGAAGGGTTGCAGGTTCGAAACGTGGTTGGATCTCAGATCTTTTTCAGCTGCCAGAAACGACACGCAATTTGGATTCCGTGTTAAACTGTAGGTATCTTTTTCTCCGGATTGTATAACTGGGATTGTTAGGGACACGAAAGTTGCTGAAATGGTGTCCAATTGAAAGACTTGCACCAGACCAATGAGCCACACAAAATTATAATATTATTATTTAAAACTTATGCTTTGCTGTTTTAGATCTTTTGGCTACATCTTCAGGTGCCCTTTTTCTTGGAGCAACACAAGTTTGTGAATAACTTCTTGACTTAAAAAGAAATGTATTTGTTGTGTGAAAAATATTGAATTAAAAATATAATAATTGAATTCCAGGTTGAAATTATCAATATAGTATTAGGACAGTTTACAACTTGCTGCAAAGACGTGACCGAGTCGCGTCAGGCGCACACGTACGTTTTCAGCTATCAGCCATAGCAATGGCCGAGGCTTTCTTCAGAAATAGGAACATTCACTCAATTACCCAGGCACACAACACAGTCACACAACCGTCATCTTCAACTGCCGCACTTTGAGTAGTTGGTTTTGTGTTTTAGGTGGACAAAATAATCAGTGGTCATCAGTCCCCCATTCCAGCATAGTGACACAAAACTACCCAAGATGAGCATCTGCTTGTAAACTCATTAAAAGTGTAGTTGTAACTTTAAATTGCATATTTTACTCATATTTTGTGGTAAAAATAATTGTTCCTTATATCGTTTTCAGATTCCCTCTAATGACGGCAGTGCACAGAATCTGCACTGGCGAGATGAAGGCGGCGGACCTTCTGGATCACGTGCGGAACCACCCGGAACACATGTAAGTTCCTCGCTCGCTCGCTTCCCTCACTGGGGCGGGAAGGGTCTTTCTCCTATTGCTCTCCCCATCTTTATTTTCCCACACAGACAGGGAATAGTCACCCCCACACAGTTAACGCATTGTGGCAGCTATCAATAATTTACAAAACATCTTTGTTTGCTGGTCCTCACACTTGCTGAAATTTTAATTTGTGGCTATTGCATTTCTTTCTGGAAGAAATGATTTAGGTAACTGAAAATTTTTGACAACATTGTCTGGGGTTCAGATGTCTTAATATATTATTCAATTTACATAAGTGTATGATTGCATTTATATTTGTACATTTGAGACCAGTTTCGGGCTATTATTGGACAATTTGAAAAGTCCAGTATGGCTTCGGCTGGAACTCCACTGTAATTGAACAACAGCTAACACTGTGTGTAATGAGGGGAAATATTTATGTAAGAAATACTATTTCTCTATCATGTTAAATTTTTGCTCTCTGTAGTCCATTAGTATAAGGTGTGCCCTTCCTGTATTCACAATGTGAAGCATATTTGTTGATGATTCTGTTTTTAGCTTCTGCATTTGAAACCTTTAGCAGCTTCAGAGTTCCTCCACTATACATCATTTTCTATTCTCTTAAATTTCTACCAAACCTCTTTCTTCTGTACTTGTAACATTTTAATTCTCCTCACTTATTGTATCATAGAGTTCTGAGAGCAACAGTATTATTTTCCCAGTTTGATATCCTTCCCTGTTGATTATACATTTCTTGGTCCCCTTTACTTATATTCAGAACCATGTTCTGACATTACAGGTTACTCGCCTCATCCCAACCCTCCGCCAGATATATTTCTCAGAGCTCTACAGTAAAAAAAAAAGAATAATTTATCTTACCATCAAGTACAATAACTCTCAGATCAACTGTTGCAGCATAAAGCTCCCCATAACACTCAAGGTTCTTGCCTTGTTATTTGTGAAGCTCTTTAGTTTAAAAATTATGTTCCAAAGGTGACTGCAACCTTCTGTCAAAACCAAAGACTGAAGACTGTAACTGTCACATGGATAAATAAAAGAAATTATAGTATTGTTTTACAACATTTTGTCATATTTAATCATTTTTTGGACACCCACACAAAGGAAGGGGGACAATAATTTATATTACAACTAAGGGAAGAGGCACACAACTAAAATATTTTTCAGTTTGTCACTACATTGGAGTGAAATGTTACTCATATTACTTATTGTCCTGTTTCTTGATCAAGTGCTTGATGTGGAAACTGTTGTACTATAATCATTTCTATTCTATACTCAGATTGTCTGTGTGAGAAAATAAAGGTTATACTGAAATTTAAGAGCAAAAAAAGTGTGGACAGTGCCAGATTTCTCATGCACCACAGTGAGGGAGGAGAGGAAAAACCGCTACGACTATTGTACGGTGTGCCTGTAGAAGCAGATGCTTAACCTCTGTTGTGTAGTGTAGTGTAGCGTAGTGTAGGCAACAGAACTGTATTGTAGTTCTATGTACTATGTAGCATTGTGCCATAACATGTGTACATACAAAACTTCTTATAAAACTACCAAAGAGAATGACTTTTATGCATCTTGTAAACTGATAACTGCTCATTTTTCTATTTTGAATTGTTACCAT
Organism: Locusta migratoria; assembly: GCA_026315105.1. Taxonomy (NCBI): domain Eukaryota; kingdom Metazoa; phylum Arthropoda; class Insecta; order Orthoptera; family Acrididae; genus Locusta; species Locusta migratoria. Next base: position 54,737,778 of record CM048754.1, on the reverse strand, counting down.
TTTTATGTAGTTTTTAGTTGTGCATGAGTGCCTGTAGAACTGAAATACTGACAGAGAGTTAATGCTCATACAAGATTTGTAATTCCTATAAATGTAATTTCTATGTTTTATACATATATTCAGGAATACTTGAATACAAATTTGTACCTGAAATCTTTTGTACAAAAGTTAGTATGTATGATTACATGTTGAAAATAGATCTGGTATTTTGGGAACAAAAACTAAAAGAAATTGCAGAGCTCATAATTATTTGTATGAGAATAAGGCAGGGTTAAATTTTGAGTGTGTCTCTTAAAAGACGGTAATTGGGGTTTTCTTCTGTTTCATTTTCTGGCAACAAGGGTACCCACGAAAATTTGCTGCTGCGTACAACGTAAAAAAAAAAGAGCAATTGAAGAAACTTAGTAAAAGTCCGTAATTTTCTTTTGTGCATGGGGCATACGTAGCAGCTATGTTGTAAAGTTGTGGGCGCCTCACAGAAATTGTTGGTGTTTTACCTGTCGTGGAAAGAAAGTAAATGTCAGAATGATGTAGTTTCTCTGAAATTGTGTTACCCTTAACATTGGTGTAGCACTTGCAAAGTTGTATCCTCTCTCTTTTCAGGCAAGAACTTTGCAATACAGGACTGTAACCCACCTATTAAATGGTCTAAGAAATTGTTTTTTTAAAGTTGTTCTGAATTGGCAGCTAAAATTTACTTTGTGTAATGATTTTTCTTGTATAATGAAAGGAATAAAAATAAAATATTTTTAGTTAAATACTTTTTGTTATGTTTTAATGCATACTGTACACTAAAGGCTTATGAAGTGGTGGTCAACTTTTTATCTTATATTTCTTCTGAATCTTTGTGGTTTGCTTGTTATAACAAATTGTGGTGAAGGTTTCTGTTTCTATGTCTTTCTTTAAACTGTAGCTGTCTTTAACTGTTATCTAAAAAGCACAGGTGTTTTTTAATACCTTAGACTACATGGAAAGCTGATTTTATGATAACATTATTTAGCTGAGAAGTGTGAGAGTACCACAATGTTGGGAAGATATCCAGCTTAAATGTTAGAACTCAGAAAGAAGGAATGAAATCCAAAAGTGGACAATGTACATGTATTACATTTCTGTGACAAATTGGAAAATATCAGACTAGTAAGAGTGAATCTCGTAACAGTTTTGTTCAAATTCTCGTACTGTGTAAATGGACTAATAGATTTGACCCACTGCTGACATTTAATTTTCTGTTGGAGAAATGGTTATAAAATTTGTGGTACCATCTTAACCCTTTCAGACCTGAATTTTTTCTGCAAGCAAAAATGTATTCATATTGGTGGATTTTTTAATGATTTTAGAGCAAGATTTATTGAGATATATTTATTAGATTTGACCAAAAAAATGTACACAATTGTGTACATTGGGTCTCGGTCAACATGGAAAGCTCTACATGCAGAAAAGACATTTAAGTAGAGCACTATGTTGTGAATTCATTTACATGGATAATAGACATAAAATTCACATTTATTTTACACAACGATAAAATGTGTCTAAAATGTTGTTCATAATGCACTTTTAATTAATATGAAACAACAACAACAACAACAAAATTCTTTTGACAAACAAAGATGGTTAATTACATTGCTCATTGCACCTGGTGGGAAGTGCACTATTATCGTGAAGAGGCATGTGTAGCGCTCCATCATACCGAATTTCTTCAGGAGGCCTAGTTTCTCCTCATCTTTGAACAGGAGTAGCTGGTGGTGTGGAAGATGGTCGACCCCTCTTCCTGCGTGGGACATACTTCCCACTTAGCGCCAGGATGTTAACCAGTCTCATACGGAAATGGAGGAGATCCATTATTTTGTTTGTTGATAGACCAACTGCTTCAGCACTTCTGTATTCCAGCCAGCTCTGTACTATAGCAAATTCAACAGCATGAAAAATTGCTCTTTGTCTATTTCTTGGATTTTACAAAAATTCTTTAATATGACATCAACTGATCAAATACGTCAACTCCTCCCATGCCGTGGGTGTAGCATTTTACAATTTCTGTTTGATCAATAGTAATATATTTGTTTGTTTCTTGTCCCAGCATTCAACTTTGTCAATTTTTCCTTTTTCAGTGAAATTTGAGCCTACAACAACAGTTTTTTGTCAGCCCATTTTACCAAAACTATGTCATCTGAACTACAAATTTCTTCTGAAAATCCTCTGTTCTTCTTCAATGCCTATTTGTCTGGCGTGAGAGGAGGATTAGCAAAACAGTTGATTCTCACAGTTCCAGCAGCACAGATGTTTCCCACACAAAACTCACAAATATTGTTAGAAAAGAAAAAAAAAATATTAGAAATAAACAGTGGACTTCATGAAAATGCCTAAGTTCTAAATCATTTTATCACTGTGTTTGAAACCCGTTGGTCGCAATTGTGCGCAATGAAAAACTTTACCAACTTTACTGCACTAAAACAATTAATATTTAACTTTTTACTTTACTAATAATTGAAATAATCATTTAAGAACTAGTGTAGAAAATACAAACGGTAACTTGCTTTTGTAGAGTAATATATAAATTACCAAATGTGTTTGAGTATTGGGCAGCTCACAACCTGCATTAAACTGTTAGGTTCAATTGTTGATATCTTCATAGTGTTGCTCGTCAGGTGGCAGCACCAGTGCGCAATGCAAAGATTAACATTCGCAAACATGTAGACACTGTTTCCATTCGTGAAAGATATTCCTGTTCAAACAAAGATTTGCTAAAATTTAATGTACACAAATGTAGCCAGAGGTCTGAAAGAGTTAAGATTTGTCAAATTAATAAAATGGTGGTAATCTCATTTGCTGTTGTGGTTGTTGATTTCGCAGAGAAACACTTGAGGTGGGTTGTTTCAGAGTTGTATTTGGAAAAATTGAAACATGTCAGGGACATCTGATATTATTGATATTATTTTATGAGAACATTTATGTTCTCCTTTTTCCTTCAGTGTTGTTGGCCCATGGTACAAGTGACAAATGTTAGCATACACAGAATTCCACTGCCCGAGGATAATTTGCTTGCTTACATATATGATGGAGCTGTAGCAAAGTGCCACAATATTGGCTTCAGAATTGTTATTTACCCACACCATTCACCATATTTGGTCCCTGTGACTTCCTCCCAGTAGCTAACCTCAAAAAAATAACATGGAGAGAAAAATGTTTTTAGTAAAGCAAGTAATTATATATGTTGCAAAAATATTATGCAGAGTTAGTATTATTTTTTAAAATTTGTATGATATGATATTTGATGTTGTCAGGACACATTCAAAGGCTTGAAGCCTGGTTGGAAAACAAAGAAATCCTTTCAGAATGAAGTTTTCACTCTGCAGCAGTGTGTGCACTGATAAGAAACTTTCTAGCAGATAAACAATGTAGAGTGCTTTCCCATGAAAGGTGAAGATCCCGGGTTCAAAATCCATTGTGGCACATGGTTTTGCTATGTCAGAAACTCTTCATTTAGTTTTGTATTTTCCGTGGCTGAAGCCACACATTTGTGTGTGCTGTGTTCACGGAGTAAATTTTATGAGGTGTGGAAATGAGTGATGTTTCTAGAGTATGATATTTTCTTAACTTTAAAGTGGGTCAATCTTCTGATATGCAGACAGAATCTTAAACTGCAGTTGGTGATAACAGTCCTAGTAATTAGAGGCTACTTACTTGCATTAGAGGCTGCTTACCCATTTGAATTAACTACTCCATATTTTTGTAAAATATATTATACACCTGAAGCAGCTGTCAGCCTGTTCGCTGCCTGCTGCTGCTGATACCAAAGCTTTGAATGCTGGTGTCAGGAAACTCTTTATTTCAATATTGGCACTGTTCTGTAAATGTCCACTCCTTCACCCCTTCTGATCTTGGAGAGCTCAAATTGCCTGCAAGTTCTTGTTAAAAGAGCCTTTGTATCACCAGCCTTTCTTATATCAAAGAATCCATTCCAGTTGATGGATTTTTAGATACCTAAATTTTGGTATTACTTTTGAGGAAGCAATAATATAGTGATAAGGACAGTTTACAACTCACCACAAAGACGTGGTGACGAGCTTCGACAGGCACATACAAAAGACTCACACACAAAACACTTTCAGCTATTGGCCTTGGCCTCCTTCAGAAAATAGAACACTCACGCAATCACACGGGCACACAACACAGTCTTACAACCATCGTTCGAAGTGCGGCAGCCGGAGGTGATGGTTGTATGACTGTGTTGTGTGCCTGTGTGATTGTGTGAGTGTTCTATTTTCTGAAGAAGGCCGTGACCGATAGCTGAAAGTGTTGTATGTGTGTGTCTTTTGTATGTGCCTGTTGCAGCTCGTCGCCACGTCTTTGCGGTGAGTTATAAACTGTCCTTACTATATTATTATTTCCAACATGGACTTTCCATTTTTAAGGAAGCAGATATTTATAGATTACCATCAGTGTGTATGGTAGATGTGGACCAGCTACCACCATAAATTTTACTTTGATACACACAGAAGTGTTTCAAGCAATGCTTATTCTGCTGCTTTCATCTATTTCAACAAGCATGAGATCATTTTTTACCAGTAGACAGTGGAGTAGGTCATTCTTTAACCTACTTTGTAGATGATGAACATATTAAATATTTTTTAATCCTTAGCATTATATAAATGATGGGAAGGTAATGGCAGGTACCCAGGAGACTGTTTTTGTCTGGGGCTGTTGTACATAGTAAATCTGCAATTGTGGGAAATTGAATTGGAATGCAGAAAGGTACACAGAGTATCAGTATTGGCACAAGGGACTGTTGTTGACCCTAAAGAACAATGTAAATTATGTATTGGACAAATTTAGTTGAAAGTCTCTATTACTGTTGGTGGAAGCCATTGTTATATTCATCATCATCTCCTCCTCTTATTATTTTATTCGTATTTCTTTTGTTTATCTTTCATCTTTGTTTGATGTTCAAGTTGCACAGCAACTTTGTGGTAGACAAAACTGTGTGCCAGGCTGGGACTCTGCCTTTCATGGTAAAGTGTGCTCTACCGGGTACCCAAGCAAGACTCGGTAGCCCCTTCCTACTGCGTCACTTCCACCGATACCTCAAACAGAAGTACTCTCGCGTACCACCTATGTCACTTCTTAGAACAGTCTTCTACTGTCCTCTGCATGCTTTCTTCTCCTTTTAGCATCTTATGCATAAGATCTACAGGTCATTTGCCATTGATTTTTTTTTAATCAATGTTGTTCTGATTTTTAAGCTTCTTGTTATTAATGAGATAAAGTATGACTGGAAGAGTGTGTGTGTTCTTGTATTACGGGGACTAATACATTACAGAATTTTTTTATGATATGAATATTATGAGGAAAAATTCCTAGAAGGAAAAATATATGTAAAAAGTAGATGAAGATTACTTACCAGGCGAAGGAGCACTGGTAGTGATAGTAACATAAATAAATCACACACACACACACACACACACACACACACACACACACACACTCTGTGTGTGTGTGTGTGTGTGTGTGTGTGTGTGTGTGTGTGTGTGTGTGTGTGTGTTTGTTTGTTTGTTTGTTGCTATCACTGCCTGTGCTCCTTCGCCTGGTAAGTGGACTTCATATATATATATATATATATATATATATATATATATATATATATATATATATATATAGGCGAAAGGGCACAGGCAGTAATAGCAACAAATAAACACACAGACACACACACACACACACAAAAATGCTAGCTTTCGCAGCCTAGCTGCTTCATCAGGCAGAAGGGAAGGAGAGGGAAAAGGAAATGATGAGGGTTTTAAGGAAGGGGGTAAGGAGCCATTCCAATCCCGGGACAGGAAAGACTTACCTTGGGGGAAAAAATGGAGGTTAAATAAATGCACACACACCCACACATTTACACAGACACAAGTACACTTAGGCAGACATACTGTAGAACTGTAGAAAGCAAAGAAGTTAGAAGTCAGACAGAGATGTCACTTGAGGCAGAGGCTCTGTCCAGAGAACCAAGGCAAAGATGTTAAGATGGTGGGTGGGAATTCGAATTTAGCGGAGGTTAAGACCAGGTGGGCAACGGGAAGAGAGAATATGCTGAAGGGCTAGTTCCCATCTCCGGAGTTCTGAAGGATTGGTGTCAGTGGGAAGTATCCAGATAACCCGGACGGTGTAGCACTGTGCCAAGATATGCTGGCCATGCACCAAGGCATGTTTAGCCACAGGGTGATCCTCGTTACCAACAAACACTGTCTGCCTGTGTCCATTCATGCGAATGGACAGTTTGTTGCTGGTCATTCCCACATAGAACGCTTCACAGTGCAGGCATGTCAGTTGGTAGATCACATGGGTACTATCGCAAGTGGCTCTGCCTTTGATCGTGTACACCTTCCGGGTTACGGGACTGGAGTAAGTGGTGGTGGAAGGGTGCATAGGGCAAGTTGAACTTCTTTGGTTTCTACAAATGTCTGCCTAAGTGCGTTTGGATGTGGATATGTGTGAGTGTGTGTGTATTTGTTTACCTTCCTTTTTGTCCCCTAAGGTAAGTCCTTCCACTCCTGGGATTGGAATGGCTCCTTTTCCACTTCCTTAAAACCCGTATCCTTCCCTTTCTCTACTCCTTCCTCCCTCTTTTTCCCGAAGAAGCCACCACTGGTGGCGAAAGCTCGAATGGTTGTGTGTTTTTGTGTGTGTTTAGTGTTCCTATCGACCAGCCTGTACTTTAGGTAAGTCAAAAATCTTTATTTTATACCATTTTCGTACCTGGAAGGTCTCCTTCTATAATATATATATATATATATATATATATATATATATATATATATAGAGAGAGAGAGAGAGAGAGAGAGAGAGAGAGGAAAAATTCCTAAAAGGAAAAATATACGTAAAAAATAGATGAAGTACACTTACCAGGCGATAGGGCACAGGCAGTAATAGCAACAAATAAACACACAGACACACACACACACAAAAATGCTAGCTTTCGCAGCCTAGCTGCTTCATCAGGCAGAAGGGAAGGAGAGGGGAAAAGGAAATGATGAGGGTTTTAAGGAAGGGGGTAAGGAGCCATTCCAATCCCGAGACAGGAAAGACTTACCTTGGGGGAAAGAATGGAAGGTAAATAAATGCACATACACCCACACATTTACACAGACACAAGTACACTTAGGCAGACATACTGTAGAACTGACAGATAACCTCACAGTCAACCTCGAGTTTGACCTCAGTAGAAACAATATTTTTGTTGACTGCAATGAAAACACTGCCTCCAGTTGTACCTGATCTATCATTGCGATATATGTTCCACTCTTTGCTAAATATTCCAGAGCTTCCTATGTTGGGATTTGGCCAACTCTGTCCTGAGGATTATTTTAGTGCAACAAATTCTGAAACTTTGTTTCGAATACTTAGAAAATTTTCTGCTAATAGTTTGACAGTCAAAAAGTCCTGAATGTGGCCCGATTTCACTGTCTGAATTGACAAAGCTGTTGGTTGAGGCTCTCCACTCAGATCCAAACCAAAGGACCTTGACCTTCTTTGGGAATAATGCTGCAAATAGCAAGCTTTGCTGGCACCCTCTGTGAGGCCAGCAGTCTTCACCAATACTGCCGGCGTGCTTAGGTAATCCTTGCAGGTACGGTGATCACTATGACCCAGTGGTTTAGTGGGCAGTATAATTGCCTAGAAAGCGGGAGACCTGGGTTCGAATCTCAGCTGGGTACACATTTTCAGCTTTGCCCATTTGCAGTTGGTGTCACATATTCTGTGAATATGACAAAGTAACAACTGCAGGACCAGAAGTGGTGTCCGGTTTTTTTTAGAACAGATGCCACGTGTATATATATAATATGCCGGTGACTGGCAATGATCCTTTCATTAGTGGGGAGGGTTGGGCAAGTTTGTGGCCTTTACTCTTACGGAAATTAGTCTCAAAACTGAGTTTGAGTACTGTGGGCAGGGTAGAGCTGGGAATTTGTATGTGACGGGAGGCGTGCTTAGGTAGTCCTTGCAGGTGCGGTGATCACTGTGTCCCCAGTGGTGTAGGGGTCGGTGCAACTGCCTAGAAAGTGGGAGACCCGGGTTTGAATCCCGGCTGGGTACACATGTTCGGCTTTGCCCATTCATAGTTGTCATATATCCTGTGAGTATGAAAGAATAACAACTGCATGATCAGAAGTGATGTCTGTTCTTTCGGAATAGACGCCACATGTATATATGTAAATAGGCCTTACTTCCAAAAAATAACCTTTGTGCATGAAATTTAAAGTAAATATATGTCTTCTTGCATCCTGTGGTGAAGGCAAATCAATGTCTTCTACTAAAGTTTTCTCTTCCATCTGAGGTATCTTTGTTACATTCATAAACAATATTAGTATAATGTCTATCATCTTAAGTAACACAATTCTGAACAGATGGTCATTTTGTAGATAAGCGTGATGTATACCGTTACACAAGATAAATATTTATAAAAATATGTGATTATTTGCAGCGTGTTTGAAGATTTTTGTTGTGTGTGCATGTGTATGTATGCAGCATGACACTATGACCACCACAGTTTTTTTTCCTTTTATTTTGTTCTTTGGATGAAAATAAAGCATTTTAAACTGAATTTTGTTTCTTTTCTTTCTCTTTTCATTTTAGGCAAACTACATTTGGACGGTGTTCGCTTTAGTTAAAAAAAAACATCAACACACACTACTTGATACTTTTATTACAGAAACTGACCCTCTGTAAAACTTTTTTAGTGCTATGTTAAGTATCTGGGAAGAGTGCAATCTTAAAACGCGATGTGGAGCGTCTGGTGTCAGCATGGCTGTTGGATTATTGTTCAGTCCCACCATGGAACGTGGGCTTTCAGTTCCACCACTGATATATATATGTGTGTGATGTGAATGAATCATTTCCTAATGAACGTCTTGTATGGCAGTGGAATTTTATCAGGAATTTGTCTTTAATCATAGGTGTTTTACTGTGGCATTTCTTCATGCATTTAATAACAAAGCAAGAAGGTTCTTTTGATGTTCGAATTTTCTTGCCAAACAGGAATGATCAAATTAGAAATACCTTCAAAGTTGTTGTGTGGTACCATGGTTATATATATATTATATTTATAAATCAATTTTATATATAAAATTATCTTAGTTACACACACAATTATTTTACATTTTTATATGATACCATTTTCTGATTTACTCCAAGCAGTATTACATTTAATGTAGAGCAATTATTCCAGAACTTGACTGATTGTGTTTGAATTTTGGAATAGCTGATTGTTGTAACCTGCATTTTGTGGGCTGTAAAGGAAAGAGTTAGATTGAGAAGCGGGGTGTGTTTGATAGTGACAGAAACAAAAGCAAATTTTGCAGACAAATTAATAAGTATTATTGGAATAATCTATGCACTGCAACCATATAAGGAAAGGTTGAGCAGAGAGAAAAGTAATGGATAGATCTTTTAGCAGGAATTTCTACACTGGTACATGACTACACCCTGGGAGTACATGCAAATAAATCTATGCAGTAGAAATATTCAAATTTTAGTACAAAAATATTATATAACTTGGGAAGTATGGTGTTGAAACTTACATTATGCATTGTTAAATAATTTTTAGATAAAATTTTTGATGTAAAGGGAAAGCTTTTTATAATTTTAAAAGATGTAAAAAAAAGAGTTGCACAAACGACCCAATTTATGTAAAGAGTGATTAGTGCCATGTTTTACCTATGTTGTTGTTTCTATTGACTGAGGCTTTTACTGCAATTTATAATGTATTATTGGTAATTACAATGTTAATAATATAATTTTATAGTAATAGCACAGTGATGATAATAAATTTGTCACTTTAAGAGGCAGAATCCAATGACCTAATCAAGATGTTTTTCTCCTTTTCCATCCCTGTTTTGTTATTCCTACCTTGTATTTATCTAACTACCCCCAAGTGTCCACTGTAAGATAGCACTTTTACTAGGGTTGTTACATACATACAAACATGGAAGTTTTTCCGTAGTAAGTGCTAGACCTACAGTTGACACTCTTGGTGACCTCTCTATATCTATAGTGGGGCCTCAGCTGTTTTTACTCCAAATACTAAACACTGTGCACTTCCTTTTTTTATTTTTTTATCAGATTGTGTTTTCAGTAATTGTGATAAATTTCAAGGTAGTCATCTGTGTCTGGTGACTGACAGATACTCTGTACAGTTGGGTAATGTGCTTGTAGATAAGTAATCTCACTCAGAACAGGATGTGTCTTTTGGCTTCAAAATCAGTGGCAATTAGTGGAAAAACAGTGTAATTGCACAACTGCTTGGAGATAGCCAATAATAAGAAGGGAGTGAAAAATTTATTATTCTTCATAATGGAAGGAAAAAAAGTGCTACAATTTTAAAGTTAGGAGTTTAGTTTTTAAAGAGAATAATTACACTTACTCTACTAAAACTGACTTCTTTTGACACAATTGAAAGTTTTAGAGTATGCAGTCTTAGTTTACTCATCACAATTAGTTTTTTTTTTTTTTTCTTTTTTCTTTTTCCATACTAAACACTGACTAAATCTGTCCTACTAAATTACTTATTCTTCCTCAACCCATTTGTATGATTATATTGCAATGGACAGGCACTGTTAGAAGTAGTGAGAGCACATAGTTTTCCTCTAGGTGTTATTCCTAACACACAATAGCTGTAGTTATTAGCAGAGATGTGGTACAGCTAAGATCCTGCAGAAAGTATGTGTCTTTGGGAGTATTGAAAGCTGACCCATAGAAATTTATAAATATGACAGGCACATATGCAAACAAAAGGACCTGATGCCACTCAGCTCTTGATCATTGTAAACTGTCCCGAGCACGGTGGTGCACTGATAACACACTTGAATCGGCGGTTTAAATCCACCTGCAGCCATCAAGATTTAGGTTTTCCATTATTTCCCAAAATCACTGCAGGTGAATGCCAGGATGGTTGCTTTATAAGGGCACTTCAGATTTCCTTTCCCGTCTCTAAGAGAACAATCCAAGCATATTTTCCACTTCAAATAAATACACTGTCATTGTTAAACCCCAATCTTCCTTCGATCATTCCCGACATAGTCGTCTGGGAGTTACTGTTAAGTCTGATGTATGGTGGAACTCTCAAAAGTTAAGCTGTGGATAAGTGAGGTGTAAGACTCAAATGAACTTCTGTTTTGTTGTTGTTGTTTCCAGTCTGACTAGGTTGATGCAGTCCTCCATTCTAAATTTATCCTGTGCAAGCCTCTTCGTCTCTGAATAAGAGTGGCAAGCTACATCATTTTGAAGCTGCTTTCTGTATTTGTCTCGTGTCTCTCTCCAATTCTCTTCAATCCCTCCTCCTTAGTATATGATCTACCCATCTAATAGTCTGCATTCTCCTGTAGCACCACATTTCGAAAGCCTCTATCCTCTCTCTGTATGAACAATTTATATTCAATGTTTCACTACCATACAAGGCAACAATCCACACAAATCCCCTCATAAAATGCTTCTTAACACTTAACTTAATATTTGATGTTATGAAATTTCTCTTTTTCATACAAGCTTTTCTTCCTATAGCCATTCTGCATTTAGATCATCTGTACTGCTACCATCATAAGTTATTTTACTGCCCAAGTAACAAAACTTGTCTACTACCTTTAGTGTCTTGTTAACTAATCCAATTCCTTCAGCATCACATGATTTTCTTAGACTGCATCCATTATCCATGTTTTGCTCTTGTTAATGTTCACCTTATATATTCCTTTAAAGACATTTCCATTCTGTTCAGTTGTTCTTCAAAGTCATTTGCTGTCTCTGACAGAACATCAACAAAACACAATGATTTCATTCCTTCATCCTGAACTCTAATCCCTTATTGAAATTTTTCCTTGGTTTTCTTCACAGCTTGCTTGATGTACAAATTGAATAACATTGGAGAAAGGCTACAACCTTGTCTTACTCTTTTCCCAATTAATACTTCACTTTCACGCCCTTAAAACTGTGATACCTGATGTCGGGCTGTTGTACCAGTCATGTACAACCGTCCTTTTCCTATATTTTACCCCCACTGACTTCAGAATTGGAAAGAGTGTATTCCAGTCAACATTTTCAGTAGCTTTCTCCAAATCTTCAAAAGATAAGACATAGGCTGTCATTTCCTTAACCTTTTGTATACAATAGGTCATACTGTGAGTATTGCCTTAAGTGTTCCTTCATTTGCCCTAAATGCTAACTGATTTTTACCAAGTTCAGACTCTACCAGTTTTTCCATTCATCTGTAAATAATGTGTGTTTGTATTTTGCAACTATGACTTATTAAACTGATAGTTCTGTAATTTTCACACTTGTCTGCACTGTCTTTCTTTGGAATTGGAAATTATTAAAGTTTGAGGTCATTTCTCCAGTCTCGTACATCTTGCACACAAGTGGGACAGTTTCTTCATGTCTGCCTCCCCAAGAATATCGGCAGTTCAGAGGGAATACTATTTACTCCATGGGCCTCGTTTTGATTTAGATCTTTCAATGCTCTGTCACATTCTTCCTGCAGTATTGTAACTCCTATCTCATCTTCATCTACTTTCTCTTGCTTTTCTACAGTACTGCCTTAAAATTCATTACCCAGGAATGCATCCTCTATACATTCCTTCCAGCATTTCCTTCTTTGTTCAGTACAGGTTTTTTCATGAGCTCTTGATGTTCATACAGCTGCTTTTCTTGTCCCCAGACATCACATTTACTTTCCTGTGTGCAATAGCTATTTTCCCTATAGTTATGCATTACTTTATGGGCTTACATATGTCCCCTAGTCGCTCCTGCTTAGCCATTGTGCACTTTCTGTCAACCTCATTGTTTAGCCATTTGTACTTCCTTGCATGACTTGCTTAATTTTTATATTTTCTCCTTTCACCCATTAAGTTCAGTATCTCCTGTCTCATCCCAAGAGTTCTATTAGGCCTTGTCCTTCTGCTTATTCTCTGTGGCCTTCACTGCAAGAACTCCTGTTTGTGTACAAATCGCATAAAAGACTCTTCCAGCTAGTTCTCGATTACTGTTAAATTAATTGAAGAGATGCAGTACTTGTGATGAGTTTCCTGTAGTCATAGTTTGAATGTCTTGGAAGTGTGCTATGAAGTGGAGTGGAAAGTGTTGAGAGAAATAAGCCATGCATTGTGTAGAACCTATTTGTTTGTTGTATTGGTCTTAAGTCTGGAGACTGGTCTGACGCAGTTCTCCACTCTACTCTATCCTGAGTAAGCCTCTTTATCTCCGCATAACAGTGGCAACTGACATATATTTGAACCTGCATACTGTATTTGTCTTGTGGTCTCCCTCTGCAATTTTTACCCTACACACTTATTTGTTTACAAGATACTTCAATCAAAAGTGAAGGCTGTGAACTCCACAAAGTACCTAGGAATTACTATTACTTCAGATTTAAATTGGAAAGAACATGTAGATAATGTGGGAAAGGTGAACGAGAGACTACGTTTTATTGGCAGAACCCTTAAAAGATACAACAGAACTACAAAAGAAACTGCATACACTAAGCTTGTCCGTCCATATTTGGAGTATTGCTGCCCAGTGTGGGATCCTTATCAGGTGGGTCTGATGGAAGACATAGAAAGAGTCCAAAGAAGGGCAGCTTGTTTCGTATTGTCATGATCCAGGGGAGATAGTGTTACGGAAATGATACGCTGCGGCGTGGGCTACTTACGAAACTACAATCGCCAACATTCTCCTCCGAATGTGAAAATATATTGTTGACTCCCACTTACATAGATAGAAATGATCATCAGAATAAAATAAGAGAAATGACAGCTCGAACGGAGAGATTCAGGTGTTCTTTCCTCCTGCGCGCTATTCGAGAATGGAGTGGGAGATAAATAGTATAATGGTGGTTCGTTGAACCCTCTGCCAGGCCCTTAAATGTGATTTGCAGAGTATCCTATGTAGTTGTAGATTCATTGATGTCTAAAAATGTGTCCTGCCAATCAATCTCTTCTTTTAGTCAAGAGAGGCCAGAAATTCTTCTCCACAATTCTATTCAGTACCACCTCATTAGATATCCAATCTACCCGCCAAATTTTCAGCATTCATCTATAACACCACATTTCAAAATCTTCTATCCTCTTCCTGTCAGAAATATTTATCGTCCACGTTTCACTCTTGTATGAGGCAACACTCCACACAGAAGACTTCAGAAAAGACTTCCTAACATTTAAATTATATTTTTGTGAGGTCACTATTCACCACACACGCACACGTCTGATGAGCCGTGGAAAGGCACAAATAGAAAACAATTGCAAAGCTTGGTCAGAGAACACACACACACACACACACACACACACACACAATTAAGAATTTCGCAGGTGGGAACTCTCCTCCAATATACCCTATGCTCTCGGAATCCCCCAGGCCCAAATCTTCCCTCGTTCCTGCCTCCCCCTCCCTTCCTTGCATACATCACACATTCCAGTCCCTCTCCTTCCTTCCGACCTATCCGTCAGACAGCACTGGCGTATTCCCCCACCCGTGCCATGTTTCCCCTTTCCCTCCTGCTTCCTTCTCCTTACCAGTTCCTCACTCCCACAGATGGGCCACAGCAGGTGTGTGTGTGTGTGTGTGTGTGTGTGTGTGTGTGTGTGTGTGTGTGTGTGTGTCCTGCCATGGTGGTGTATTTTATCTTACAGAGAATGGATGTAAAAAGATTGCCTAGCCTGAGTAATTTAGAGTGCAAGAATAGTCTTGCACATAACTGGGTTTAGAATTGCAACTGTTTTGAATTTGGCGTTTACATCGTCAAATAGAAGCAATATGATAGGTGGAATAGAGTATATGACAAAATTAATTTTGGTGAATCTCATCGTACCATTTCTTTTGAAAAATCATTATTGGAGCATGTAGGAGTAATTGAAATAGAATAACTCCATGTAGTAGAATTATGATCATCGGCCATTTCAATCGTTCTTAGTCGTGGATTCAGGTAGGCTTTCAGCAGTCCTCTCAAAGTGGAACGGTCTTTAGCAGTTCTCTGCCAGGTGCTACCAGTGATCTTCTCAATATCTTTGTGCCATCTGTCCGGTGGTCTTCCTCTAGGCCTCCGGTGCTCTCTCGGACTCCACTCCAGTACTAGCTTCGTCCATCTGTTGTCTTTTCTTCTGGCAATGTGGCCACTCCACTGCCATTTCGAGGAACCAATTGTCTCTAAGGTGTCCTTAACCGCCACAGATTGAATGTCATGTGCCCTGTTGCTGTCCTCAGTTTCGCTTTCATAAACGAGTTCGGTGTCCACGTTGAGTTGTTCCGACGGGGTCTACTGTTTAAGTATCTCAACCAACCGTGTGTGTCGGGAACAATCTCATTACCACTTCTTTGTGATAAGATCTCTTCATTCATTCTCATGTGTGTAATAAGAATTTAGTTGCCAAATATAAGAGGACCGGCTAGTCAGTGCCTCCTAATATAGCAACATATCTTGATAGGTCTTCTTGGGTGTTAATTCTTTCCCAACCATCACAAGAGTACCCAAAATAACAAACACTTCTCATTTAAACCATGATTAATTCAAGCAAGCAGTGTGTTACTTACTAGAACAAGTACAGTGTTTATTTTATCACTTAAGTACATACATACAAAGGCTTATTATCTGCCTTGTTTCTCCAACATATCCAGACAAAGAATAATTATAACATACTAAAAGCTAAGGAATATACGTACAGTCCATAGGTTTAATTTATCTCAGAATAATTATCACTTGCACAGTGGATTCTTCACCAATTCTTTTTCTTCTGCACAAAACCTGTACAGAAAAAAAGAGCTAGAAAATATTCTCCTACCACTTTGCTAAATTAAATATGACTCATTAAATAATTATACTTGACGTTCTTGAGTCTCTAGCAGGAAACATGTAGTGTAAGCTGTTACACGTCGTCTCACAACCATACGTTAGCACAAGAAGAATGCATTGATCAAATACCGATTTCTCCAGATTTACTGGCATTTTTTATCCGAATACTGTTGAGTTCCTCGCAAATGCTTGCCGGCAAACTTTTATGCGCCAATAGATTTCAGGCCTTGCATCTCCCTTCATATATCTTTTAGTGGCTGAGTGAACAGGCTGACAGTTTATAAATGTAAAGGATGAAAATTTAATCCAACTGGAGTCATTTATTTATTATAGACCTGCACAGGTAATATTTCAAACTTTTAATTTGCTACAAATTGTGCAGTTTTAGACTTCTCTAGATTCCACTTTCTTTCAAAAGCTTCCATTTGGTAATAGTCTACTCCATTAGTTCTCATTAATATTGGAAGTTCAACTGCATATGAAATTGTTGTTGTTCAAATAAGCAAATTTCTCACAAGCATCACAAACTTTGGATGACATCCATTAAAAATAAACCATTTTACATAAAGAATGTTAATATTAAACATAATTCCATTTCATCCAATTGAATGAAATAAAACATTATCAGTTACAGAAGTTGTATAAGTTGACTCTCAACTTTTGTTTTTGTGTAATATGTATCTACATAACTGGAACATAAATTTTGTTACTACAAATGCCATATTTAAGCTTATTTGAGATCTTATATGTCAGACTCTGAACCTAGTGACAAAGATCTATATTTCATAAAAATACTGTTGAAAATCTATTGGTTTTTCAGCTGAGTGGCAAAGTTCACAAAATAATAATTGAAAGTCCAGGTTGGAATTAACAATATAGTAATAGGACAGTTTACAACTCACCGCAAAGACATAATGATGAGCTGTGACAGCCACATATGAGAGACACATACAACCCTTTCAGCTACTGGTTATGGCCCTCTTCAAAAATAGGACCATTCACACAATCGCACAACAGTGACACATCCGTCATCTCCGGCTGTCATACTTCGAATTCACAAACTGCTACTTTTGATTAGTGTCTTACCCGTCACTCTCTGCCCAAATGTTGAGATTTACGTACAAGTAATGTAACTTGCCAAAGTATTCTCTTGATACAGCTGAATATTATTTTTGGTGACAGGAATGATCGCAAATTCCATCTTTGAACTGTATCTGAAGGAGAAACTGGATATAGTTTAATTTAGAGGACCATTCTACTTTTATGTGAAATGGTGTAATTGTATTAGCCTGGATGGCATCCTGAAGTGTTATATTGCCAATTATAAAAATGTACTAGAAGTTTTCATTAGAGTAAGTCTGGAAAAAAATAAAGTTCAATAGAAGCATATGGGAATTGTTAAGAAAAAAATACTTCATTAAGTCTCAATTACAAAACAAGTTCGTCGTAATGAACTATTGCAAATGGTGGGGAAAAGTTGATAAACTAGGAAGGAAAAAAAAAAATTAAGAATGCAAAAAAAAGTGTGTGTTTGGGGGAGGAGGAGGAGGAGGGTGGTTTGGTTGTGTCAATATGAGACATAATTGTCAAATTACTCAGCACCGCATTTTGAATTGCTTAAAGTATATCACTGAAAATAAAATATTAAAAGCTAAATAAAGTAATAATTACAAATGTTGGTGAATAAATTTAGTGCAACATAATCTGCATGGTTCAGCTCTGCGGCCACCTCACTGCATGACGGCTTCCACAGCAGATGTGTATTTGATTATGATATGTCATAAACATTTTCTAGGCCGGTTTTCCTGCCATGGTGTAAACACTGGCACATTCTGCCAGAACTAAAGTTCAAGAGGCTGCAGACTCTTAGCTTTCTAAGAAGAAGAAACTGACTCAACATCTTCAGATGAAGTGATAGGAAATAATAGTCCAGGACATGTTGTTGTCACCAGTGTTGTTTTATGTGGTATATATACTAGCCGAACTATTAGTATTATAGTCTTACATGTAAAATAGTATGACTAATGTTAAAATAGGTAAAAATCAGGTAGTGTAAAGGCTAGTTTACACAACAACACTACATTTCACGAAACTGCATTACTGGTAAGTGCGCAGCTCGTTAAGGAAAGTAAACTTTCAGCACCTTTCAACTTTGGTGAAACTGTTTGCAAGTGTTTTTAGTTTATATAATAACCAAAAGAAAATCAATTGGTGGAACAGAAGAAATTGTTTGGTTTTTGGACATACATTCAATGTATAGGTGCTTATGGCATTTTAATGATGAAAGTGGTGTGTTGGTGCTCTTGAAGCAGTCATTTGTGAATCAAATATTGGTGGGTTAATGATAAGAAATTTGCAGACTAAAATGCATTCAATTCGAAATACCTATACAAACTAACTTTACAAAATGTAATCTAGTAAAATATCTGGGTGTGGATTAGCAAAAGTTTACAAGACCAGGACCCCCATGGTTTGAATGACAAGACATTCTAAGAAAAAATGTACATGTAAGGAAAGGCTAACACAAATCTGTTAAGATGAATTCTTTTATTTTAGAATATTTGTTTAAAATGTGACAGTTTTTACATTCACAATTCTTTGTAACTATTTATTTAAAACATGACAAGGTTTTAAATACTTCTATACATGCTGAATATAATGATGGAAAGTCCATGTTGGAATTAATAATATAGTAAGGACAGTTTACAACTCGCTGCAAAGAAGTGGCGACGAGCTGAGACAGGCACATATAAAACACACACACACACACACACACACACACACACACACACACACACACACACACACCACACCTTCAGCTATCGGCCATGGTCATCTTCGCACTTCGAAGTGCGGTAGCCGGAGGTGATGGTTGTATGACTGTTGTGTGCCTGTGTGATTGCGTGAGTGTTCTGTTTTCTGAAGAAGGCCATGGCCGATAGATGAAAGTGTTGTATGTGTGTGTCTTTTGTATGTGCCTGTCGCAGCTTGTCGCCACATCTTTGTGGTGAGTTGTAAACTGTCCTTACTATATTATTAAAGAGTGTAATCAAGTTGACATTGTCAATATCTTTCCCCCAAATCTGAAAAAGATAAAAGTTGAGTGATTGGTATAGACTCGGGTGTCTAGGCACTTTTTTTGTAGCTCAAACTGATCTTCATGATGGTCTGCCTCTACCCGTTCTATTCCTCTTTAAATAATTTCTCACTATTCTGCATCTTTGACTTGAGAAATTGAGTTTTCCAGCTTTCTTAGCTGCTTCTGCCTGCTCTTCAAAATTTGAATTAATGCAGTCTTTTTGAAGTCTACACGTCCCTCCAGTACTGTAGAACTTATTCCTCAAATTATTAACATATGTCTTATCGCCCTGTCCCTTCATCTTGTTACTATTTTGAAGCTCTTCCTGTTTCCTGAAGAAATGTTGGCTCATGTACTTAACAAAGCAAACTGACCCAGATAAGCACACTGCTGATGACATGTTAAACCCTAATCTTCCATCTCATTCCTTTCTTACACAAAAAGTAACATATCTTGTTTTGTCATAAAAGTATTTGCAAAGCATTATGTGCTGTAGTTTTTTGTTGAAATTAAATTCCTTATATCAGATGAAAATAATTTACAGGCTAGTTACTGCCAGTAGAAATGAGAAGACACTTGTTTCCCATAAATAACAGACGAGTCATTTCTAGAGGATATTTTTTCTTTCTTTAGTTTGTATTGTTTGAAAATTTATATAGTCACTCTTATTTGCACTGAGATATTTAAAAACCAACAAATTTGTTTGAAGTTTTGTCATACCATAATTTTGCTTTTGAGTATTCTGTTGTCCCATTTTGTCATAAGCCTTTTAATTGTTCTTTAGCTCTACAATCCAGTTTTAAACCAATAATTATTTTGAAAGAACAAATGTCCTGGTTGTTGATTTGGAAATCCTTTTATGAGGTGAGACCGATTCCTTCCTTCCCCTGAACTTGTCTGTAAAAAATGTGAACAAATATTACCAGATAATACTCTAAAACAAAGAGAGCCATAAAATTTGTTACCGAGTTGTTTATATTGTACATACATTTGAAGCTTTTGTCCACAGCTCTCTCTCTCTCTCTCTCTCTCTTTTTTTTTTTTTTTTTTTTTTTTTTTTTTTTTTTTTTTTTTTTTTTTTTTTTTCCAGAGAGACACAAACACACACTCTCACTCTCACTCACACTTCAGGCACACAACTGTCATTTCCACCTTTTGCATTCTGTGATGCAGCAGCAAGAGATGGAAGATTGTGTGTTTGTGAAGTGTGCCTGTGCAGTAATGTTCTTTTGTACTCTGTAATTGTCTGTCTGTGCAAGATTTTTTTTAAACCTATCACTGCCTCTTGTCGTGCCTGAAAATTAATGTTATGAGCAGCCACAAAGTGGTGGAGAACATACTGATTTTTAGTCTTCATTCGGCTAGTCCACGCTACAGCTTGTCAAAACTGTAGTAGAATGGTCCTAATCACTATTAATTTTAGGGAATACAAGAACTCTAATGAAAATGAATTTATGCAATTATCAATAAATTGGTTTATTCTTAAAAAACACACAGTAAAGTTTTGTTCTTATCTAAACAGTACCCAAAACAATTCAGGTTTGTCATCCATGTGAACTGCCAAGTAATTAGCTTTACTGTCTCAATCATAAAACAGCTTAAGTCAAAAGTGGAGAAGATTCTAAGCACTTGCCATGTGAATTTTCAAACATCTATAGGTGGCATCATGAGATAAAACATCATAAGACTCCCAGCTGATGCAAAATGTGTGCGATCTTGGCTTGATGAAAAGTGCCTCTGTTTATGACAGCTTTCTGATATATGCACATCACCTGCTTACTAGCCACCTGGGGTTTAATGGCAGCTCTCTTTTATTATACAAAAGTACTGATATCTCTGTACATTGAATACTTAACAGAGTTACTGATTTTTCTCCTATTGGCACACATTGGAACAAATATTGAATAAAAATTTAAAATAGATATCTTGGCAATTTTGACTTCCCAATTTTTAAGAATGGCAAGCAGAAGTGTATTACTTGTGCTGAACTGTTCCTATTCTAACTTCCTGTACCTTTCCTATTAATTAAATCTTCCTGAAATTTGGCACAGTATCATCCTCCCCATTAATAATCACAGTGCTGCAGTATTAACCTGGCCACTTAATTCTAAGAGACAATCAATCCACATTGTCTTTACTTTTGTGGACCAAAATTTAGTTTTGTGTTGATAATTTGTGAAGTCAATAAAATAGTCATAAAACAGTTATCATGGCATTTTACATCATTTTGGACTTAATGTCACAAAAATATAAATTTTAGATTTAACATTATGGGGGCTGAATATTGTCCACATTTGTGCAATTCTTCGTAAATGTGGCTATTCTGTAGCTCTGATATTTTGCTGACATGGATTTCATGCCCATTTGTACAATTGTTTGCAAGTGTGGCTATGCAGCAGTTGCACATCCCATGATATTCAACTGACAAGAGGGAAGGCTTGCTTCCCTGTGTGATATATTATAGAGGAAAAAATTCCTAACAGGAAAAATATATGTAGATGAAGTCTACTTACCAGGCGAAGGAGCACAGGCAGTGATAGTAACAAATACACACACACACACACACACACACACACACACACACACACACTAACGCTAGCTTTCGCAGCCTAGCTGCTTCGTCAGGAAGAAGGGAAGGAGAGGGAAAAGGAAATGATGAGGGTTTTAACGGAGTGGGTAAGGAGGCATTCCAATCATGGGACAAGAAAGACTTACCTTGGGGTGGGGGGGGGAGGAGGGGTGTGTGTATTTGTTTACCCTCCTCTTTTCCCCCCAAGGTAGTCTTTCCTGTCCTGGGATTGGAATGACTCCTTACCCACTCCCTTAAAAGCCTCATTTCCTTTTCCCTCTCCTTCCCTTCAGCCTGATGAAGAAGCAGCTAGGCTGCGAAAGCTAGTGTGTGTGTGTGTGTGTGTGTGTGTGTGTGTGTGTATTTGTTACTATCACTGCCTGTGCTCCTTCGACTGGTAAGTAGACTTCATATATATATAATGTGCCTGTTGTTGAAGACACTCTTTGGAAACACTTGTTTGTCCTGTACTGTCATATGAGGAGAGCATAGGAACAAGAGAATGCTTACACTTTTGTCTACCTCAAAGATTTCATTTTTCACTTGGAAAATATTTCTTTAAAGGTGATTGGTGTGTAATGAGAATTAAGTAGAAAACTGGAGAAAATGTTATTGTATGAGAGACCTACTGTGGTGAATGAAAATCTACAATTTCACTAGTTCAGGTATTCTACGAACTTGTAAGTTTACTAAAATTTAAGTCATGTGGAGTCCTGTGTGGCTGGCTCCAGGCTGACAAGTTTTCCAGTCTGGTGCTTTTTACAGGCACCAACAGCCACTTGTCAGAACTCAGCTCCACAGTTTATCTGCAGCACACAAATGCGAGTACTCACACTGAGTGAAAACAGTGGAGGGAGTGGATATCACACACTTCAACCCATTTTTGTTTTCACTAATCTAACAAATGTTTTGTGTGTTGCTTCTGAATGTGTTTTACTAACATTACTAGAAATGTGTTAAAACAGTGTATTTACTTTTTACCTTAAAGATGAGATATAATTAATCGCAGCAGATGTAGCAGCTTAGGAGCTTTTTTCTGTGCTTAAAAGTAATGTTAATGGATGGCACTATAAAGTGTACCTTGTGTTATGTAACATATATGGACATAGGTACAAGAAGAGAGAAGATAACGGAAATGGAGGCATATGAAGTAAGAATTACAGATGGCGAGAGTCTAACATTTTATGTCAGGTGATAACTGTAATTAAAAAGCAAGTAAAGATCCTTTTAGAACAAGTAACTCACTTCAGTTATAAACATAATTTGTCATACATTTTGTTCAGTAATCAACTCGGTAGCTGATGATACAAATCACATTCTCTCCTTGGAGACTGCCCCCCCCCCCCCCTTCCTCCTCTTCTTCAAGTTGGGGAACAGAAGGGAGTAATTTTGATCTGTATGTGCAACTGACTGGTTTAGGAGCCAATGAAAGACATAACTTATGCATTGCCACGAATAAAGGCAAAACTGTCTTCTTCAGTGTAATTTTGTAAGCCCTAGACTGTTGGTTTTTATTGCCGTTTGACATCAGGTGCACGGATGTGTGTCTGTATTTCAGTAATCACCTAAAGTCTTTTGGATTGTTTGAAAAACTTAACAGTGTCCACTTTTTGTCTGTAGCTGACAATTCCAGCAGCAATTGAAATCCCAGATTACTTGTGCTTATTTTGTTTCAATTTTTTAGTCTTATCTCTCCATCCAGTGGTCCCAAACCATAGTGCTTAAGAGTTTTTGGAAGTCCCACTTGAATTTATCTGTTGAGTGGCCCCAGCACTATTCATCTTAAGTGTGTCTGCAACCAAATTTAACTTTCTTAACCCAAAATATTGGTGCCCAATTCTCTTGAACTTAATACCCTTGTTACTATCCAGCAATCCCAGCCCTTAAAATTAAAAAGTTTTATAGACTTCAATAAACATTCCTTTCTGTCGTCTCCTTCTGCACATTGCATAACACACAACGACTGTCAAAAATTATATTAAGTACCGTATCTGATTCACTCTCTCTCCTCCACTGTATGCCACTTGACGAATGCCGTCACTCAAAATGTATTAAACTCAGATACATTGCACATGATTGTGCGTGTTATAATTTGTTTCTATTACTTGTGCCAATAAATTATATTGTTTGACCCAGAAGTCTTAGATATGTTTAAACACTTCAAGTGAACGAGAACAGATTCTGCAAATTTGGAAGGCATTTGTAGTACATAAAGGAATTAAAAATTTTATTATATTCACATTAAAGGCACTTTCTTGTAATTTACTTGGGAACTGAGTTACTGAATGTTGACATGAAGCCAAGGAACAGTATGATATTGACTTCTGTGAGATGTACTGTTTAGTCTGGGAAGGTAGGTTTGTGTGGTGCTTCAGACTTCTTTGTAATTCTCTGAGCGTGTGAGAAATGGAACTGATCATAGCCTCTTCACAGGCAATTTTCTTAAGGTGAGTAATGGTTTACTTCATAAAAGTTGCATTGTTAAAAAGGAAATAGAAAATGTGAATGTTAAATTCCAAATAATTTTAGATAATGTAAGTTACACAGGTCTCCATCAGGCTTTCTGTGGCGTGAGAATCAGTTGCAGCCGAAAATATTCATCCATTGTTCATTTTTGAGAGCATTTAGCAACTTCTAACAATCTTTAACTACAATTTCAAACATTTTCTGACATGCGTAATGTCAAATAGTTAACACACCAATTCATTTGTGAAGTAATCCAGCACCTGAAGCTTTTATGGTAGTTCAGTTCTTTAAAACTCTGGTATCCTATTAATGTGCAACCAATAAAACGAAAAGGGGAATGGCTGCATAATGAACAAGCTGGAGACATGTTCCAGTCCTTTTAAGTTTATCATGTGGCATTGTTTGTTGCTGTTAGACCCCAACTGGGATCATTGTTCAACCTGTCCGGTGCAAGTCTACTTTGACGACTCGCATACCAGTGATACCGAAATGATGATGAAGACAACACAACACCCAGTCCCAAAGCAGAGAAAATCTCAGACTCTACCAGGAATCGAACCCAGACCCCCTGCGAGGCAACCCATCACGTTGTCCTCTGGACTACGGAGGCGGACTTTTACGTTGATACATATTTCTGCTGAATGGCTTTTTGTATGTTGTGTGGCTCTAGTTCATCATTTGTATTTTATGCTGATCACTAGTTTTGAACATAGCCATTCATTTTTGGACCTGATCTGCACTAAAAGTGCTTATCAAAGAAAACTTCCACCTACATATTTTGGAGAAGTCCACATAACACAGTCGTACAACAATTGTGTGATTATGTATAAGACATTCAATGGGTGAAACTGCACTACACTTCGAGGATGACTTATGGCATTGCTTTAAGAGGAACACACTTGTATGACAAGTATTCTCAGAAATGTGTGTTATCCTCAGTTGTGCACTTTAAGGTTTTGGTCAAAACCATTAATTTCCTCTTCTAATATTATACTGTCGTCATCTCCAAGAACTTTTCTGAAATAGTGTTAATCATAAATTACATTCCTGAATTCTACATGTAGTTGCTTTTTCCCTTCATGTGATTTCTGTCTGATTATAACACCACCTTGTTTACCTTTTGCCCTGTATTATCATCAACTGTAAACCATTTCGTCAGCAATGAAACTTGCCAGTAAATAGTGCAAAACATTGAATATTGGACTGGAGCAATCTTGGTTACATCATCTCATTGATTCCAGCAACTTGATTGTAATGTTGTCTTGTGATCTTCAACTAATATTAGTGACTGTTGAGTGAGTCAATGTTTTTAGAGCTTGGCAGTCTATACTGATACCAGATGGACAATATTACGCAATAAATTGTTAGTGTGTCAGTGTCCCTAATAGTGAAAGTTTTTAGCTGCAATGGCATTTTTTATTTCCCTCTGTTCTGCTGTTCTCTTTCATCTACGTAATTGAATTTGATAATTCGTTTTGTTTTTCTTATTGACATCTAGTCACTTTAGGTGGCCATAGAATGCAATTCTTCTCTTCCTTATACAGTTTAATATTCGTTCCCTTGCAATTATTTATTTTCAAAATTAAAGAGGAGGCTGGCTAGGATTGATTCCATGGTCTAAGACACAGTGATTTCAAAGACTTTTATCTCTAGAATGTGGTCCCTTATCAAAAGAGCATAGTTTTTACAGAGAGAGGGTCTTGAGAGTGTTTCATTTTACAGTGACTGTGTGCTGTTTTCAATATTAGTGATGGTACCTTGTGTTTCTGCTATTCAGAACCTCCTCGTAATCATATTATGCTCAGTTCATCTTGGTAACTGGGGGAACGAACTGGCTGACCATCTGTCTAGAGAAATAAATAACCCATGGACAATCACAATTGAGGCTACCAGTACAATAGTGGCCTAACCCACATTTTTGGGAAAAATGAGATATTCACACAGAACACCACTTTACATCCTACAATTATGTTCTACAATTGCCAGACATTCATTCGTACACCATGGACAATGTGGCAGTGTCAGATTTTTGTTTATGCATTGTGCAGTGCCGTACGAAACAGGGCGCAATAGTGGCCTACGCCAAACAGGCCACTATTGCGCTGTGTATGCGTAGTGAATAGGCCGTCATACAGCACGTGATGGACAGCGGAACAGACAGCTGCAGTATAGACTCACAGCACTGTAGATGACACACCACTGAACAGTCATTACTGTGTGTACTACAAAATGTGCAGTAGCCCTGGTGACGACATTGAAGCCGCACTGCAAGGTAAGGATGGTGTTATGTTTCCTCATTAGACCAACATATCCAATACAGACCTACTTGGATTGGACACTACTACTGATGTCTCAGACACGGAATGTGTACCTGGTTGATTCAACCATCGTTCAGATGGTACAGCAGATGAGTTATGTGTCATGTTAGTAGAGCCCAATCTACCCACTACATCTACCATGGACATATCGGAGGGGGATTGTAGTACTGGTGCTCTAATCGAAAGGGAAAGAATACATTAACATGAAGGGAAATGTAGTGCCAAAGAAATGTCCCACGCTCGGAGCATGTATGCGTCAGAAGGAATGTGGTCAGAAATTTTTCACCTGGACACCAGCAACATCTGACTTGTTCTATGCATTAGGTAGTTCAATTGTAGTCAGCTCGAGAGTATTCCTCTATTACTACAGAGACGTGATGAGGAACCACACGCCTATACCATTTGCCTAATGAAGAGGGAGTGGATGTGGTGTGTAAAACATTCTTTAAGAACATTGTGCATATATCAGATGGTAGGATTACACGAGTTCTTTCGCTCAAAGTGCACCCGAGATCCCACCCATCAACAAGTGAAGCACATGCCCTGCTAAAAACAAAACACCAATAGCAAAAACGGTTGCAGTAGAGAACTTCATAAAACAGTTTCCAGTATGTCGGAGCCATTGCGCATGAACAAATGAAACAGTGGATCAGAAGTATTTGTCACCAGACCTGAACGTGGGGAAGTTATACGACTTATATAAAGATGAGCATGATGATCCAGTCTTGTACTAAATGTTTGATCAGATATTTAATACAAAATTTAAACTGTCCTTTCATCCCTCTGTAAGTGTTTCCTGCTGTAAATGTGGCCTCTATAACATCAAACATGCTGTAGCCAACACCACGGAAGAGAAGGGTAGATAGGAACGTGAAAATTTTACATCAATGAAAGGCCGAGAACGTGCAGACAGGGATAAATTACGATGCAGCATAAGGGAGGCATCAGGACGATGATACGAATGTGATTGCCTTTGATTTGATGAGGACTTTACAGACACTGGTACTTAAGACAGGTATCTGTTACTACAAGCAGCAATTGTGGACATAGTGCCTTTGAATACATGACCTATGCACTAAGAAAGCTACCATGTATGTACGTATGGAGTCAGGGCAAAGCATCCCGAGGACCACAAGAAATTGGATTTTGTCCCATGCATTATATTAAACATAATTTCCAAACAAAGCGACTGATTATATACTCTGATCAATGTGTCGGGAAAAATTGGAATATAAAAATGGCCTTACTGTGTCAATACATGGTTCTGCATACAGACTTCAAACTGGAAGTAATCAACCATAAATTCCTAGTCAGTGGGCACTCATACCTACCATGTGACCAGGAAATTTCACCAGAACATATACACACCCTCTGACTAGATGAATGTCATTATCACTGCATGAAAACAACCCTTCACCGCTACACCGATGACAAGGAATAATTTTATGTCCACATTAAGTTTAAGGAGAAACATACGTAATTGTGAAGTGTCGACACAAAATACCACACAATTGTGAAGTGTTGACACAAAATACCAGGGTGCAGTGGTTCAATATTCAATGGCTTCAGTATAAAGCAGCCTCACACCACATGTTTTATAAGTACTTCAATGATTCAGATGTCCCATTGGCCGACATCAGTTTTGCTAAATGAGGATCAAAAGTAATTGAGACTCCGGACGTGCTATATCCGAATGGACACGCTATTAGTGCATTGAAAAAGACTGATTTAATGAGCTTGCTGCAGTTTGTACCCATAGTGTACCATGGTTATTACCATAACTTGAAGACATCTGCACAGCCTAGTGGTTACACCATCCCTGTAAATGATGATACAGATGATGAATATTAACACCTCGTGTGTATCTTGTCCGATGATTGAATGAAGTGTGTAAAGCAATAATGGCTTATCCCACATGTTTTGTGTATTGCGGCCAAGTGCGCTGAAACAATAGTGGTCTAACTCACTCAAAAATGGTCTGAAATGCTATTATGGTTAACTCCATGTATAGCCAACTACTGGACTCCATACCATGTTACGTGTACGACAATCATTGCTATACACTGCAATCATTACCTCACACATCAATTCTGCAAACGTCAATATCTTCCATTGGCCATTCCCACAAACCAGTGTGTTGTGGGTTAGGGCCACTATAGCACTGACTGCCTCAATTGAAGGTGCAGATTTGCAGTTGCAAGTATGCCCTCTTCTCAGTAGGTGATGGAAGCTCTTCCATTGTGGAACCCCCTCATACAGACCACAGCTGCTGGCATTCCACCTGCTTACATCTCCTTCACTTAGCACAGTTTGTGGAAGTTGCCCACATCCTGCTGGAATGTCCCCTTCTCCAGGCTCTTTTGAAATTCTTTGCCTCTAACGATGCCAGTTGAACTATTCCAAAAAGTGGTTTTATTCCCAGAACTGCATTTACGGCGTAGTAAGGCGGCTGGGGTGGTTTCTGCTTCACGTTAACTCCTCGTCCCTCCCTCCTGCTGTCTGTCCTCCTCAGTCATTTGTTAAAATTTTTATACTGGATAGTTACAGATTCGTTACGAGCCACAGACATCTCCCGAGGCCTGGAAGGCTCAGTTGCACCCACCCACAGACTGACTGATTATTTCTATTAATTTGTTTCAGTAGTCTGTCTTAGTGTGTTCATTATGGTTTTAGCCATTTTACTGTTACAGTTCACTTGTCCACCCAAATAGAAGGAAATTATTAGTAACATAAACTTTAACAGAAAAATAAAGGACTATGAGATCCTTAACGTAAGTTGGCACTAATCCACAATCTTGGAAAAGTCTGATGCTCAGACGAGTACAAACGGTTTGGCGTACAGAGTTTGTTAGTGCTGAAACTACTGTTAGTTTTTAGGGTATCTGATGTTTCCAGCTTTAAGAGACAAAATGATTAGGCACAGAAATATGTGTTGGACAAAAACATAATATCTACAAAATAAGAGTCATTAAGGATTAATGATGGAAATTCTCCTCAGAGATGATAAATAATGTTTTAAAAGAGAGAGATTGCTGGCCAATACTTACATTTATGCTGTACTGCCGATAGTGACACAAATGAAGAAAAAGAAAAAAAGGGACCAACAGGACAAGCTTTTGGAACACAGTTCCTTCTTCAGGTGGGACAGAAGGGAAAGGTAATTCATAACCCAGGTCATGAGGGTGGTGTTTGAGGAGTGTGGAAGTCAGAGATACTACATATTTGTACAAATATGTAGTATCACACACTCCTCAAACACCATCCTCATGACCTAGGTCAAGAATTACCTTTCTCTTCCATTCCTATCCTTTTTTCTTCCCTTCTCTCCCACCTGAAGAAGGAACTGTGTTCCGAAAGCTTGTCCTTTTTTCTTTTTCTTCATTTGTGTCACTCCTGGCGGTACAGCACAAAGGTAAGTACTGGCCAGCCATTCTATCTCTTTGAAAACATTATTAAGTCATTAAGGATTGTTAGTTCCATTACTGGCCAGGGCCAGCAATGGCATCAAACACAGATAAGAACTCTGTTCCTCCGTATGCAATCTTACACCTCTCCTACATACTGTCACAAATTTATTCAATTTCTGGCTGCTGTCACTATTCAGTCCCTGTAGCTTTTGACACACTAGCCAAGCTACTCCATTTAGAACACAAGATCAACGCCATATTGGCTTACTGCATATTATCAAATACCTGCCAACAAAGTAAAAAATGAAAAAGCGAGCGCGCGCGTGCACACGCACGCACGCTTCTCACAGGGTTTTGATATACCATTAAAGAACCAGCTGGGACACAGTTTTTATTTGAAAACCTGCTAAAATATGTCATATTGTATTCTCCCAATCAACTCTGCAACTGACATTTTATTTGTGGCTGTACTATACAAAATTTATTGACCTCTTAGTAGCTTCCAATATTCATATTTAGTAATGAAAACATTTACTATTAACAGGTGTAAAGTTATCAATTGTTTTATAAATATATTGTGTCAGTATCTGTGTGTACATTTGTGTGTTCATGACTGTATTGTTTAAATGTCTATGAGTAGCTTTGTCTGGAATACATACATTCCAACAAGAGAATGTTTCACATTTGTGAATTTGTATATTTCCATGGTTAGATTAAGCATTTGGATGTGGAGCACAGAGTAGATTGTCCAACAGCATGGTGTTTTATTGGCAGCATGTTAGATGCTTGTGTAATGTAATGAAAGTAGTTAACCGACTTTGGATGTTTATTTCTCTGTTATTATTTTAGAACTAACAAAGACTTTGTTTTACTTATCTAGTTACTTAATATTCATTTGTCAAAGCTAGCATATCATGCAAGATGATATTTATGGCAATCTCAGTGATGCACAAAAAGGTGCAATGGTTACTGATTCAACATGTCGACTGCTGTACAGCCACTGGTAGCCGCATCAGGGGCACACATTATCACTAAGCATGTGGCACTCAACATGTTAAATCACAGGAAAAATTGTAACTTTGTATGAAACTGTGTGTAATCTATTTTTATTTAGCTTTAAAAATAACATCTGTGTGCTACCATTTAACTACAATATTGTTATTAATTTTGAAGTGATATTATGTGAATGGAGGCTAGGATGTTGCATAGTCAAACTCCACTCCCTGTGTACAGCCACCATGTGAAGACAAAAAACAATCTATTTTTTTGATTAATCACATTAACCTTCGAGCGGACGCGCCGCATTGCCGAGTGTCGAATAGGCACGCGGGGTATCTTATACCTCAGAGCATAAATTTCATAATACGATATCAAACTTTGGAAAACTGGCGTTTAATTTGTGCATACATATACCGAGCATAATCATTGTAAACCTAAGTTTTATTTGATGTTTTTAGGGTAAATTTTACATATTTCAAGAAAAGGCAACAAAATGTGATTCAGTAGAGGTTTACATACTTCATTTTTCAATTTATTACGTGATCTCTACATTTTACGACTCGTCAAATACGCCACAATTGAATACAAAGACTTACTGGTTACAATTGTTGCACATCATTGTCACATGTTTCTTACAAACCAACGTTTTGCATTTATTACACATAATGGTTGTTCATACAGCTTTCGCTCGGCCACACATTACACACCTCCCATGTTTCTTTGAGAAGTAGGCGGTGATACGTTGTCCTTTTCCAGAGGCTCTCAATATTTATGCAAGAATGTTGAAATACCACCAGGCAGAGAGATTATTTTGGATCTTTCGATTAGATAGGCTTTCATCAGTGTCACTGCTAAATTCTTCAAAAAGATTCTTCTTACATAACATGGGTTATTTGGATTTCAGGAATACAAAATTTGTGCATTGATTCCTGCTACATCCATGAATGAGTAAAAGACCCGCATTGGCCATCGTCTTGTTATGCATTGTAGGCATTGCATTGTTGGTCCACGGTGTCAACACCCTCTATCGTCACGTTGTAGTACATTATTATTTCAGGCTTGTTTGTTTTATCATCCAGTTTTGGTTGGCCATGCATCGTTGACAGCAGTATCACGGATTTGTTTTACTTTGATACATATGACGCAAGAGTGGCGTCTTTTTTTTGGAATACAAAAAGTGAAGAACCAACTATTCAATTTTTCTTCGCATGAAATTCAACAGGTATTTCTCTTTTGTCCTTCCTCAGTGTTTCTACACAAGTGAGTTGCTTCTTTAGGAGAGCCATCGCCAAAGGGTAACTGGTGTACCAATTATCACATGTGGTGTTCCCATTGCTGCCTTCAATGTCAGGAATTAGGCGCAACACTATGTCGCTTGGCGTGTTTAAGTGTGATATGGAGCATCCTCTTCTTTACCACAGTATAACTCCAATTACTTGTAAAAATGTTTTTGAATCACACATAGCAAATATCTTATTCCATATTTTGCAGGTTTATTGGGAATATACTGAATGAAACTACAGCGCCCACAGAAAGCTTCCAGTCACGTAGGGTCCCAGGATGAATGAATTTCTTCAGTTGAGAACAAACGGTTGCAAGAAAGGATGAATGGCTACTACTTTGTCAACTTTTCTTCTTCCAGCTCGTGTGTCCTTGTCTTCAAATCTTAAAGATCAGAGTAAAAACAAAAATCTTTTGTAGCTCGTATATGCTCTTAGAACTTGAAGTCCTGTTCCGTCAAAGTTCCATAGCTCGTGTGCGTTAGTGTGGTGTGCTTTCTTTACTCCAATTAGATATAAACATCCCAATACAGCCAGTATTTCACTCCGCGATGTCTCCTTTGCATGTCTATCATGAGAGTATTGTATTGATTCACTTTTCGTCTGAATATACAAATTTGTAGGGGGACAATATTATCTACCATACTTTCGTCTATCATTTTATGAAATGTAGAAAGTTTGCTAATCAGGTCATCTGCACTGCTTCTAGGACCAGGAACGATATTCACCATATTCTTACTTCTCACTTTACACCGCTTGACGTATTGAGTTTTTCTCCAATTTGTGATGTTATCTCTGTCACATTTGCACTCGAATAACTGTCACCTTCAGTACCAAACAGGACGTCTCGTTCCGAATCCCTGCCATGCTCACTTTCCTGAATTACTTCCTCTTCCTGAACACTGTCACTGCTGCACAGTTGGTGATCAGATTCACCTGACAAATCTGACAACTCTTGCACACTTCTGGCTATTTCCTCAGATGTCATTTCCCTGAATAAGTAAGAAGCTAATCAGTTTTTCAAACTACTGTTCTGATATGAATAACAATGCATGTTTGTGTGTACATAAGAAATATGTATTTAACTAGAGCAGCAGCATTCTGACAACACAGGCACACAGAAAGCTCCACAGTAAAATTAATTGCAGCGGCAGATATCTGCGACAACAGGAGAGCAATACTTAGCGTGCACATAATCGCTGACAGGAGGCAGCGTTGTCACTAGCAGTAAACAAGATGTTGGGGTGCTCTATACCCCAGTGTGCCTGCCCGAGGGTTAAATGGATGAGTTATGAATAAGCTGTTACTTTTTCTAAACCAGTTTGTGTATTTGCTGGTTTCAAGTTGAAGTCACTTCAAGGAGGGAGGGAGGGCACTCGATAAGAGAAAAATTAAGGTACAATTTATTTTAACTGATCAATATTCCTACGAAAACAAAAATATTAAATTTTGTTTATTGATTATTAGACCACGGTTTCAGTTTGAGGGCAAGCAAGGAAATGCTTTGTAACTATGGGCCCCTTTCAGTGACCAGCGCTACTTCTGTGAAGTTTGTACAAGTAGCCGAGTTGGAGAGAGTACTACTGACAGGAGCTAAAGTCTGCATACAGCTTTATTCTGCCGGGATGTTTCAGCTTTTTCCAGCCCACAAATTGTGGAAGTAATTAAATTCTAGTGTCCTTTCTAGAGTACACTTGAGTTGTTCTGTGAATGAAGTACTCAGGGAGGTCAAACAACAAGAGTCAGTCACATACAGTGACCACTATGCACATAAAGCAGACGCGGTTATACAGCATGTCCGAGAAGTTCACAGTGCCACAAAATAAAACCAGTATTTTGTATATTTGGAGTAGCTACAATAAACTACGAATACACGCTGATCGGTATGCAGACCTCTGTACAGCTGGATGGCTTTGACAATTGGGAGCATCCCATGAGTTTAGCTTTGAAAAGTTTTCCAAACACTACTTAATCTTGTACTAAGGACAGGCTATACAGAACTTAATAATTCCCCATCATGAATTGTCTTGTTTGGTAATCTCAACAATAGAAAATCCATTAGGAGTATCAATGGAGGATAGGTAACAACTCACCATAAAGAGGCTCGCTGAGCTGCTGACACAAAAATAGACAATCACATTCACACAACTTAAATTTTCGGCCAGGCCTTCATCAAAAACAAACACATACGTTCACATAATCACTCCGCCAACTATACACGCACAACTATCATATCCGGCCACTCCAGCACTGGAGTGGACAGACATGATAGGTGTGTGTGTGTGTGGGGGGGGGGGGGGGGGGCTTTTTCTGACGAAGGCCATGGTCGAAAATTTAAGTTGTGCGAATGTAATTGTCTATTTTCATGTCTGTCAGCACCTCAGCGAGCCTCTTTTGGTGACTTGTTTGGTAATCACTTTAGTGGGACTTCAATCGTTGCAAAACCACGCCCAACATAGAATTTACAAAATTGTACATAGGGGAACTCACTAATCTTATGTCAAATTGAGGTTAAAAGGGGACACATGTCTAGCACACACGATCTGTAATTAATTTCCACATAATGTCCTGACTCTTTTCATATGAGGCAGGTTCTTTCCTGACTTTTAGACACAAAGCAGATTCCTCCTAGTCCAGACAACCACATTCCTCCAATATGGAACAACACTATAGAGAGACAGCATTTGGATATTGTGCACAGAAATAACAGTAGGCTGCAGCTTGTTGCCATTATATAACTTATTCACCAACCATCTGAATCTTAATTTTTCCTTTTAACTATTCACACATTTTTAACTGTGGTTCAGCCTCTTGCCTGGAAGGAGCTGGCTTACACGACCTGCCTGTAACGTTGCACAAAACAGATTACTCTCAAATGAGTACGGCCATTGTACCTAGTTGGGGCCTCGCTAAAATAATCTCTAAACATATTCATTATCTCGTCGCTTTTTGCCTCCTCTGTCGATAGAACTGCTAATAATTAGAGTGTAATTAAGTCTCTTATATCAGTCGTAGGTTCATAATAGAATTCTGGCAAAACGGTTTTTGTCAGCTTCAGAGCATAGATACTAGCTTAACAATTTACTGTAATTTCCTAACTGAACAAAGTCAAGGGGGCTACATAGACTTTGCAGACATTCCGCGTATAAATAATACGGTGAGCTGCTCTGTGAAGGAAGAGGAGGAACACTGATAAAAACGAACAAGGAGTGGAGAAAGTTTGTGACATCAGAAGGAAGTAATGAAATTGTAGCAGTCCACAGACACACAGTCACGGTGGCTTGTTATGTGCAGCATCCGCCTGGAGCCCCCGACTCCAGAGGGCGAGGCGTAGTGGCCAGGTGACAAGCGCCGCACTCTCCCAACCGCAGCCTCCCCACATCCGCCCCCACCTCGCCGCCAGAAGACACCTACCTCCGTATCGAGGAGCACAACTACTACTCCGGTGCCGCGACTGGACCGGCCGAGCACCGTGCGGCCGTCGACCTCTGTCCTCGTCGTCGGTTTACTGCTGAGTACCGGTCTGGAGCAGATATTTTGTAAAGCTCGCCGTGAACTGAACATTGTGTTAGAAATGTGTGCGAAGTTATCCGAGTAATTGCACACGCTTTCGCTGAGATCTAGATTGGTAAGAGGGATGCCCTGTTACGATGATGAAGAATGTAGTTCTTAAGAGGTAAATATGCGTAGTTGCCGAGCATCTGAAACGGTAGTGAGGCACAATTAATGTCCTCACTAGATTATCGGCTAGTTTCTCCACACGTACCTGACAGTGTAAATATTTTTATTCCACTTAAGAGTTCCTCGAAAACATTTGTGTGAAAAATGTTCAGAGTTGCCTTTGTCGTGTATGTTAAATACCTATATGTTGTTATACTTTGGAGCAAGATTCGTGCTTATTTATTGCAGCCACGATGCAAATGTGATATTCTACCTTACAGGAGTTGTCAGATACTTTTGAACACTGCCCTAACTTGTGAAAAAGAGCAATTTTTTTCTGGTAAAACTTGTATTTTAAGCCCAAGTCCTTGTGAATTAATTCATAATTGTGTATGTTATTTTCTAAATTTATGCTCACTAGTGGTTTTTAAACACATGTTGTAAACTGTATAGAAGTAACAGTTGTAGCTGATCTCAAAGTATTTGGTGTTAAATACAAAGAGGAGATTGTTAATATGTTGTTAACAACAAAGTGGAACTTTACTACATATGTGTAAAATCCCTAAGTATTTCCCGGTGCAAAACTTCAAAAGTAACATTTAAGAATAATTTCATATTGTGCCTGTCGACTATTTTGCTCCATAAAAAATATCAACCATATTTTTATAGCTGTCAATGTAAAGGGGGAAATGGAAGTTCAATTTGTTAAAGTGTTCTCAAATTTGTCTTCCACAAGTCACGTGTGACAATACATGTATAATGCAAATGTATAGGCAGCTGTTACTTAGTAACAAGAACAGATAAAATAGCATTTTAACCCATATTTAATGGTGAATGTGTTACTTTTGGAATATTTGTAGTTAATTTGATAAAAAGAGTATTTATGCATGATTGTGGCTCTACTTAGTACTTATTGATATTTTGGCTTGGCATGAATCTATACAGTTAAGAATGAAATTATGCTGCTACAAGTCATGGCTTTTCTCTACAGTCTTTTCCAATGATGAATTACTAAAGACATAACATTTGCTGTTTTAAGGATTGTAAAGTATTGCCACAAGACAAATTGTCACTTTCTTGATGTGTAGTGCAGTAGTACCCTCAAATCAACAATATTTCTATCATTTTTAACAAACTGATCTCCATTCATTGACATGTTGGTAGATTGACAGCCACAAACTGTTTTTGATTCCCTTTGTTTGAAAAACATGACAGTTTCATTTATCATACAGTTCAACATGAAAAATTTGCTCAGAATGATTACTATTTTGACACTATATGTTTTGTTTACAAATAATCTACCAGTTCAACTTTTTAAAAGTCATAAAATAATGTCCACTCATTACTAATGTTAATAATGTATAAATGTAAATTTTTATTGTAGTAATTAAATGTTACATAAAATATAGA
This sequence comes from Locusta migratoria, assembly GCA_026315105.1. Classification (NCBI taxonomy): domain Eukaryota; kingdom Metazoa; phylum Arthropoda; class Insecta; order Orthoptera; family Acrididae; genus Locusta; species Locusta migratoria. Next base: position 54,700,773 of record CM048754.1, on the reverse strand, counting down.
ACATGATTTTTTTTTGTAGTAGACAGTTTATGTACAACACTTGATAAAGTAGTTCAGCTTTCTGATATTGCAGCCATGTAAAGAAAAACACAAAATGGGTAATTAATTAATCCATGTCGAAACAAATATCTGAGTAGTAGTCACAGGTACTGATGGAAAAGACCATAAACTTTTCCAATACGAGTGACTAAAGTGTGATTCAAATTGCAGTTTCTTTGAAAAAGGACATTCTCAGTTTCTTACCTCAAAACCTGATCTTCCTTTCTTCTACATTTAACATCAGCAACTAAAGACCAACTGTAAATGTGTCTGTTTAATCAGGAAGATTGACAGTGGGCAGACAATACACTAATGGTTGTTGCAAATTTTTCTGACTATTGCTCTGCTACTACAGAAACAGACACACTAGGAAAAGTATGGAAATTGTAGCTGCACAAAAGATGTGCATAATTGTCGTCCTCTTTATTTACGTTCTGTACAGAGCTTCCTCTGTGTTGTGAGTGCAGTTATGTAGGCCCTATGCTGATGACCTATATATAAATTCATTACTTTACATGTGATTCTGAAATTATGAATACTTGTTAGTAATGATACAACAGTTTCGCTTTAACCCTTTCTAGCCCAAATTTTTTAAATTTGTGAACTAATTTATTTCTTTGCATATTTCTATACATAATGATTGGAATAATGTATATTTTTCAGAATTTTTCAGATGTTTAGTTTTTGGAGGGAAATTTGGGGTGACATTAGGCAGGATATGTTTCCTTCGCCATACCTGACACCTTCTTTGAAACTATTTGCTACTCAAATGTTTGTATAGCTTATGGGACTTAACTATGGGGTCATCAGTCCCTAAACTTACAAACTATTTATGAACTATTTACAAACTAGGACGGCACAAATATCCATGCCCGAGGGGGGATTCGAATCCCCGACGGTACTGGCCGTGCAGACCGTGACTGGAGCGCCTCAGTCCTCTCGGCCACTGCGGCCGACTATTTGCTACTAGTTTAGACATTTTACAATAATTTAGTAATGGAATTTTCAAATTATTTTGTTTCCTTTACCTTGTTATAATATTTTTAAAGTCTTGCTGTCTCTGCTGTTAGACATGAAGCAACCATACATATTTTGTAAATGCGTTGTAGCCTAATGCTCCTCTGTTTCCGCAATGAATTTTGGGAAGTCCTGCAGTATTCTTCATAATCTTTGGTCAAATCGTTGGGCTGAGAGTAACATACAGATAACAATGCCATATGGCACCATTGGGCTGGAAAGAGTTATTAGTGAACTGCTTACCTGTAGCTCCAAGAGCCAGTCTGGAAGGAGGAGAGGAGAAAAGTGATTTGCCTCTGTATAATTTCTGTAATTAATAATTTCTGACAACAGTCAAACATTAAAGGTGTCAAACCATCCTTCATCCCTACAAAGAATAACACTGCTTGCCTCAAGTCCACCTTCACATTCTATTCAATATAGATTAGCAGCAATCACTTATTAAATGCAAAAATCTCAATCAGATTATGTAAACAGAGTGCACAACAAAGCAGATATATAGGTTTTTTTTTCTCTCAAATTAATTCAACTAAGAATATTTGTGAAAAGTAGAACCCCCTTTTTACACTTTTCAAGGGACTTCAGTGAAACGGTGTAAAATGCGGGAAATAATGTTTTAAATGGTAAAATATGCTTACTGCATCAGCCTTGCATTTTTGTAGTTTGTGATATATGTAGATAATAGGCATCAAAATACTTGCCAGGAAGTTTATTATATAATAAAGGTTATCCAAATTTTACCATTTGAGGCGCCAGGCAGAACTGATAATTTTATGGGAAGTAGAAATTTTTGACAATTTCATTCATTATAATCAAGGACGCCGCTGCCAGGTTATGTAACCCACCTTCAAAATTACCTGAACCCCTTCGATAGATGTTTGGACACCACTTCCAGGCTATGTAACAAATCTTCAAAATTACGACCTTTACTTATTTATGTAGTAAAACTCCCAAAGTTCTGTTCTTTTCGCATTTTTCAATGTTTCACATGACAATATTAGAGAATTCATTCACATTCTCGAGTGCAAATATATACATAGGTATTTTTGTGACGTTTGCATAGGGTCGGCATCTCTCACTATTATCACTTTTTGGAGGTTGTGAGTATTATGGTGGTGCCGAACCGAATAATACCCAACTTTAACAGATAATGTTCTTTATTAATCAGAAATATGTATCACAAAAACTATGCAACTCTTTATTCTCAAGTCAACAAAGCAACTGGTTCTGATTGAGTACATGCCGACAAAGAAGCTAGCGGAAAGAGGAACTACTCCCCGCCACAAGGTTATAATGTACTGTGCCCCTTTCAATGTGCAATGCAACCCACACAAGCAAACCACCAGTATCACCACTTATAAAAGTCACAAAAATACGTAGATAAATATTTGCATTTCACAACAAGAATAAATTCTCGAAACACGTCATGCCAAGCATGAATACCATCAGTTGTGTAAACAAAGCCAAGCTGACAATCAGCGCGTTGTAAGTGAATTAGATGCATAGTGCCAACAATGAAATGTGAAATATACGTTTGAATAAATTCAAACTGTCAAGAAACTTGACTGCGTAAAATTTATAAACACTATACTTTAAGGTGAAAGCCATGCCAGCATCAATTTATATAGATTACGTCATTTTTTCTTCTGGACAGGCTTTCGAAACTTGTAAAACGCGGGAAAAGTCTAAATATGTTAACACAAAAATGGGGGTGAATTAACATTCTGAACATAGGAAATTTGACAGGACCAACAAAAATTGTGTAAATGGCAGGAAAACGTAAAATCTGGGAACGTAAAAACTGGGTTTTACTGTATTCTGCGAAGTCAATAGCACATTGTATCACTACTCTAGTTGCTCAATGTTTGTGCCAATATTTTAACATTTTTCTTTTGGCTTGTCCTTTCTCTATATAGTTAATGGCACGTTCTGTGAGGTGTTACACTTCAGAGTTCCATTTCTCATTTTCCATAAGTGCACAGCTGTTTCACTCTAAAAATCATGACACTACACTGTTACGTAATTACTAGACCCACAATTCACTTGACCAGGATGCAAATCATATTACACGAGTGAGTCAAGCATTTTAGAATATGTAGTCACTGTCATCCCACAAAACACACTTATTAAATGTGTGTGCAGTTTTAACAACAGTGACTCTTATGCATTACAAATTAGGAGAGGTTTTGAACAATGGACATGCACATACAGACAGGTGGGTGTGATCTCACTAAGGAGAGTAGTCAATACTAGTAAATCATGTGATATAGGCTTTGGGTCAAGACTAATTCAAGTCTCGTCACAAATGTTCACCTACTAGAATTTCTGTCCCAATGTAACAGTGACATATTTGGGGAAATTAATGAATACTGTTCCTGCTCTATGGGTGATATGTTCTTGTATGTACTCTTGTCCAGTCAGTTATCCTCATAAAGCACATCCTTTAAAAATATGGCATATCAGTAAAAAAACAAATATACATTTGATAAACACCCAAATAAATGTGCCGGCATAGCCATGAGAAAGTGTAACTTTTCTTTTTACTCTAGGATATACATATTTAAATTTTAACAATAACAATTCCTATTTGCATGTTGCCAGGAGGTGAATTATTGACTGACTAATGCTATTACAGTGTGCTGTGGTTGACTGACTAGATCACATGCCTGGTGCTCAGGTAGTGTAACTATTAGTCTAAGCATTCCGTCATGGCATAATGTTAAATTTGCATAAATTATTACCTGAAAACAAAAAAAAATGAGTATAGGAAATCAAATTTTAAGTAGAGCTTCTATTTCATGAAACTCAAGCCAAGATGCCAAAATTTACCAACAAATATTTACAAAGTTGCAAAAATGGTTTTTCTTAAATAAATAACTCCAGTGGGAAAATGTTAAATTAGAAAGTAGTAGATCTTAAGATTATCTATCATTTGCTGTTTTGTATGTACTGATTACTCTTACGTTTCGAGATATATCGAAACTATATATATGTAAAAGTAGATTTCTTATAACTTACTACTGACATTGTTTCACAGATTTTAAAACATATAAAGTCGTTCTACAATCTTCTGGAGCCAAGATAAATACTTTTTCTTGGGGGGCAAAAAAGAAAAATAAATAAAAAATAAATAAAAATAAATAAATCTAGTGGCCATTACTGGACTACACAATCTGCTCTAGACTGTATATATATGAATATTAAGACGAAAAATTCCTAGCAGGAAAAATTAAATATAAAAAATAGACGAAGATTACTCACCAGGCGAAGGAGCACAGGTGTAACAGCATCACAAATAAATAAATGAATACACACACACACACACACACACACACACACACACACACACACACACACACAAACACACAAACGCAAGCTTTCGCAACCCAGTTGCTTCTTCAGGCAGAAGGGAAGGAGAGGGAAAAGGAAATGATGAGGGTTTTAAGGAAGGGGGTAAGGAGCCATTCCAATCCCGGGAGAGGAAAGACTTACCTTGGGGGAAAAAATGGAGGGTAAACAAATGCACACGCACCCACACATTCACACAGACACAAGTACACCTAGGCAGACATACTGTAGAAAGCAAAGAAGTTAAGAAGTTAGAGAGAGATACCACTTGAGGCAGAGGCTCTGTCCAGAGAACCGATGCAAAGACGTTAAGATGGTGGGTGGGAATTCGAATTTAGCGGAGGTTGAGACCAGGTGGGCAACGGGAAGAGAGAATATGCTGAAGGGCTAGTTCCCATCTCCGGAGTTCTGAAGGATTGGTGTCTATATTATATATATATATATATATATATATATTACAGAGGAAAAATTCCTAAAAGGAAAAATATACGTAAAAAATAGATGAAGTACACTTACCAGGCGAAGGGGCACAGGCAGTAATAGCAACAAATAAACACACAGACGCACACACACACACAAAAATGCTAGCTTTCGCAGCCTAGCTGCTTCATCAGGCAGAAGGGAAGGAGAGGGAAAAGCTGCTTCATCAGGCAGAAGGGAAGGAGAGGGAAAAGGAAATGATGAGGGTTTTAAGGAAGGGGGTAAGGAGCCATTCCAATCCCGGGACAGGAAAGACTTACCTTGGGGGAAAAAATGGAGGGTAAATAAATGCACACACACCCACACATTTACACAGACACAAGTACACTTAGACATACTACAGTTCTACAGTATGTCTGCCTAAGTGTACTTGTGTCTGTGTAAATGTGTGGGTGTGTGTGCATTTATTTACCCTCCATTTTTCCCCCCAAGGTAAGTCTTTCCTGTCCCGGGATTGGAATGGCTCCTTACCCCCTTCCTTAAAACCCTCATCATTTCCTTTTCCCTCTCCTTCCCTTCTGCCTGATGAAGCAGCTAGGCTGCGAAAGCCAGCATTTTTGTGTATGTGTGTGTGTGTGTGTATATATATATATATATATATATATACGGCCTGAAACGGCCTGCACTTGCAAAATCTTGTTTCCCTTCTAATTTCATTATATATATATATATATATATATATATATGACGAGCCGGTCCTTTTGGTAAGTCATCTCTTTTCTATTTTTATTTATATATATATATATATATATATATATATATATTATAGAAGGAGACCTTCCAGGTGTCTGCCTAAGTGTGTTTGGATGTGGATATGTGTGAGTGTGTGTGTATTTGTTTACCTTCCTTTTTGTCCCCTAAGGTAAGTCCTTCCACTCCTGGGATTGGAATGGCTCCTTTTCCACTTCCTTAAAACCCGTATCCTTCCCTTTCTCCTCTCCTTCCTCCCTCTTTTTCCCGAAGAAGCCACCACTGGTGGCGAAAGCTCGAAAGGTTGTGTGTTTTTGTGTGTGTTTAGTGTTCCTATCGACCAGCCTGTACTTTAGGTAAGTCAAAAATCTTTATTTTATACCATATATATATATATATATATATATATATATATATATATATATAATGAAATTAGAAGGGAAACAAGATTTTGCAAGTGCAGGCCGTTTCAGATGTTCTCAGGAAGAACATGTGCCAATCCCCCTCCCCTTTCCCAATGGCTGCTCGTTCATTGTAGCTCAAGGCACTGCATGCTTCACTTTACCAATGTGTTAGTAATACTAGAAAACAAGGCAACATATCCAAGGTTTTTTTCCTCTCTTCTAGTTTAAGCTTTGTATTAAGTTCCATGAAGCACATCACTGTAAAATGTTAATTATGTCTACTAGATTTTTCTAATAAAAATGTTATCTCGGCTCCAGAAGGTCATAGGGCAACATTATACATTATAAAATCTGAAAAAAATGTCAGCAATATATGTCTGTAACAGCTCCTTTCATAGCATAAAAATAGAAATATTCAGTTGAAGAAAACAGGCAAAAAAAGTTATACCTAGAAAAATTACTGAATATTTTTAATGATTATAATTTTTTTAATGTGTACATTTTTTACTTATTCCGTGCCATAGTTAAGGCAAATAATAAGTTTGAAAATGTGAAAGGATGAATTGTAAGAAATTTGATTAAAAATCTAAACATAACAAAGCAATCAGTATGTACAAAAAAAGCAAACAATAGATAATCTTAAGGCTAATATCTTTCTAAATTAACATTTTTCCATCAGAGTTATCTTATTTTTATTTATTTAAGAAATACGGGTTTTGCAACTTTGTAAATTTTTTTTGGCAGATTTCACCAGATCAGCTTGAGTATCATGAAATAGTACTCTATTTTAATTTCCTATACATTCATATATTTTTTAAGGAAAACAATTTTTGTACCCACTTCTCTCTCATGCTCGGACTAAATGGAACATCCCACAGTGTAAGATTGAGTTCAAGGTAATGTGCCGTATTTGACAGATTTCATGTTACTCTTCTTTACAACAAAGGTTTGGAGGGAAAATGAAACATTTCATTACAGATATTCCCAAAACAAACATTTTTAAGACAAGGTATGTTGAGATGAAGTACCTAGAACTACTACAGCCATACAGTGAAATTTAACCAGCCAGGAGAATGAGAGGCAGTCTTAACAAACACTATATAATTTAATCTGATAGAAATTCTCCAGTGAGATGCAAAAATATTGTTCACAAGAGAGAGAGTGGCTGACCAATACTTAGCTCAGTACTGACTATAGTCTCTCTCTCTCACACACACACACACAGGCAGGCAGGAGAATGTGAGTATAAGTAAAGGTGGTTTGATTTACTAACAATTACACTACTTCATGCCTTAGGTTACGAGTTAATCAATCCACCGTCTATTCTATTAACTTTCTACGCCTGCAATAGGATTGAGTCTGAAAGCTAGCTATGTGTATTTCTGTCATTTTTTGGCAGTACCGAGCTGTGGTAAATGCTGATCAGCCCCTCTAGCTAATTTCATTAAGGAATGGAGCACAAGATCAGTCCTGTGGAAAAGAGTGATACTTCTATGGGGCAGCTGGGTTTTGTTTGGTGGTGGGAAGAAGCCTGTTAGGTCAGTATTACACAGTCAAAGTTTTGATCAGATCTTTGATATAAAAATATCAAAGTTTGTAATATTTTTGTAATATAAATCTTTGACATGATGCAAAAAAAAAAAAAAAAAAAAAAAGGGTATTACACTGTCGTCATATTTTTGATCATATTTCAAGATGGTGGACAGTAAACATGTTGTTATGCACTGTTGTTGTTACTATGAAAACTGCATTTTGAAGAACTTACTTGGATGAAACTGTGGAAATCATTTCATGTTGCGGGAGCTACAAGCAGAGGACAATAAGTCATATGTAAATTACTGGAGAATGGATGATGACGCAACGTATCAATATTTACTCAGTAATATGGCTCCACACGTTAAAAATCAGTATACGCATGTGAAAACACTATATCAGAAGGCAGGTTTACAGTGCAGCAGCGTAATGTGCTCATGCTGGCAACGAAATGTTCGCTATATGAGGATTAACTTACTGGCCGGACAAGAGCGCATACAAGAACCTGTAAACAACAGAGCAGGAACAGCATCAATTATTATTAGTTTGAGAAGAGTGGAGAGCTTATAAAAATCCGCTTCATATGTTTCTATTAATTTTGTGGTTAATGTAACGAATGAGGCAATTAATCTTCTCAATATTCTTGGCTGTAGACCCCGGCCGAATTTCTCTGTTGAGTACCTCTGCCACTCTCTTATAACTTTCGAGTTTCCTTAATCTGCTCTTATATTCAGGGTGTTTGGGATTATACAGTGCTTCATCTGCTTCATGAAGTTCGATTAATTTTGTCGTAGACAGCACACATCAACTAAACTTCGACGTCATGTTTTCAAACAAGGTGGTTTGTTTTGAAATAAGCACGGTTCAAGAGCTACAGCGATGCTAGCGCTCCAAATGGTTACATTTGCATTGCAGTGAACAGAAGACAAATGACTGTTATGATCAAATCTACTGTGATGCACTAGTATGATCACATATTTTTTTAGACAAATACACAGATATGTCAAAGGTCCCTAATTACACCATCAAATTTTTATGACGTAAATTCTTTACAAAGAAATATGACCATGTATTACTGGCCTTATTAGGGGACTGGAGGGTCTCAACAGTGGTGACAGGTCGCATTGTACAAGGGGGAAGGGATGCACGATTGTGGAACAGCAGAACTTCATGGATGGAGAGGATGTAGTGCAAGGTGGGTTGGGTTGGCTTTATATTGTTTTGCAGGACTAAACTGGTGACAGTTATGGAACTTAAATGTATAGAGGTCTCTGTGGAAAGAGGTTGCAGCTGGGAAAGGTAATGATGCAGGAACAGCAGACAAAGCCAAGAGTGCTTGTGTGCTGCTTACACCTTTTCTATGTGGTGCTTACCAGCTATCCTAACTTGTATTGTTAAATGAGTGAGCCACAAATGTGTAAAAAGTGAAAATAAGGTTTATCAGTTCTTTCTCTCAAATATATAATCAATATTCATCACATCTACAGTTTCTTCTTTAGAATAAATAACAAGAAAAGATATCAGTTGGCATAGTAAACATGGAGCATTAACTGTCATGTTACTAACAAGCCAAATTTGAATTGTAATTGAGAGATCAGCTGATTTTAAAATAATCCGATCGCATTCTAATAACTGAACAATCCATGTGTTTTCATGACAACTTCAGGTTTTACTTACAGAAATAATTACACCATGCTATATTTTGGTTGTCCCTCTTTGTTGATTTGCATTTCCCACCAGAATTTTTGTAGACAATGCCAGACCAATAAAAACTGATACAGTGATCACCAGTAATGGAGAGACAATGCTTAAATGGTGTAAATGGGTTTATATCAACTATTTTCCTGATAAAGTAAGTGTCCAACGAAAAATAAGTAATATACAGGACTAGTAAAAAATGAGAATATTTGTTGCTAACACGTCAATAACTTGGTAAAACAATAGAGACGAACTGTATTCTCTCTTCAAACAGCTAAGTCTATTTCAGCCTAGAAATGTAGAACAATGTTCTCTGTTACACAGAGACACACACATTCTTCGCCAGACCATATAAGCAGAGACATATTTGTACATTGGAGGACTCAAAATGCATGTCTGCATATGCTCATAAATATTAGCAAGGTAAGTGACTCAGGAAAACAGTGCCTAGAACACCCCATTCTGCCCAAAAACTATACTCCCTTTTACAGCAAGAATTAGACCGAGACCTCGAAAATCATCAAAATTCTGACTTTTTTACCTGCCACTCAACTGTCACTTAACAAATTTGTAGAAGAAGCCGACAAACTGTCACACAACAGAGTTAGGTAATGTTTAAGGTGTGATGTTTAACTGCAGATACACTATCAATTACATTTGCTTTAGCGTTTATCGCTTAAAAGTGAAAATAAAATATAGCAAAATTATTTTAAAAAGAAAGAGTAAAAGATATACTCAAATAGCCTTTTGAAAATGAAAAAATTGGGCAAAAATGTCTACCACAAAAAAGTGTGTGTACACAGAGCTCAACAAGGCTTTGCCTACAGTGCCAGGCTGAATAAAGACTCAACACTGTACTTCAGATGCACAGGTACTTGCCTTTATAGCAAAATTCTTTTGTTCCTCTGCAAAGAGTGGCACAGAATTCTTTAACTGTATGGCACACTGGATCTCACCCATTTTTGGAACTGGTCTGTAAGAGATGCTACTACACTGTTTGTAGTGGTGGTTCCATGAACCCTCTGCCAGGCACTTAAATGTGATTTGCATAGTATCCCATGTAGATGTAGACTATCTCAAAGTTTTCACAAGCTTCAATGTTTTGAGGTAGCCCAACTATCAGAAGAACAAAAGTATCGATCAGTCTCGGTAAATATTGTGTTGGCCTTTGGTCGGCTGACATTGCAGTCCACAGCAGGAGAGTGAGATTATGTAAGGTAGCTCTGATGGAAGAACGCCTGCCATTAGGGTCACTTGGCAACAACAAAAAAGTAATCCACAGAAGTACTCTACTGTCCAGATGACTCTTCAGTCAAACAGTTCAAGATGTCATATGCTGAGAATAACTAAATTCATGTACCTACTTACAAAGTTTCAGGTGAGGCACCTCCATCAAAGACAAGATCAGACTATTTATCTACACTTTTAAGGTAAGTTTAAACAAACACCAGTGTATTCATCTAATCAAAATTGCTCATATTTTGGAGTCTGATACAGACATTGCCTTAATTAAATCATTTATTTTGTTTACAAGCTGATTCTTTGGCAAGGAATTATACTTTACCCAATCACAATATCTTGTTCTTGCAATCTGAAATTGGAAGCAGGAGGGAGGGAGTGTTGGGCTCACGGTGTGTGCTACGTGAACAACTGGACGGAATTCTGGCATCGCACCAAGTATTGTCATGTGATCACAGGCATCACACCTCCCCGATTCTCCCTCCCCCCTACACACACACACACACACACACACACACACACACACACACACACACACACACACTTGGATATTGGGACCCTCTGACAAATAATGAGCACACATCAGTGTATAAACAAATGAATATTATAATTAACGAGAATAAGCACAGCCTGGTCAGTAGCCGGCCCTCTGCAGCTCTCGCAGTTGGCTCTGCAGTTTCTCTTCCTTGGTCTTCCTCTCGTGGCTCAGCTAAAACATAAAACAGCTTGCAGTTAAAAACTGCACATCTGCAGGAGAGAGTAAAAATATTGGGTCTAGTAAATATCCTTTAATAACACTTGTCTAAGTATAAAAAGAAGATAAAAGGTAACACAGACTTCGAAAAAATATAGTTGCAAAGTGCAAAATAGCTAAGCAGGAATAGCTAGGCAGTACACGTATGATGACCACTGCTAGCAGAAAAGTCACAAAATATTGGTAAAAAGAAACAGAAGCAGCTACATAAATATCAACTGCTCAGTTTTAAGGAAAGTAGTGAGACTTGAAAGGTGGAAGCAATGTACAGAAGGCATATATAACATAAGTGAGCTTAAAAAAAAAGTTCAAATGTTTGTAGAGCTTATGGGACTTAACTACAGTCATCAGTCCCTTAACTTACAAACCACTTATGAGCTAGCTTATACCAAGGACGGCACAAATATCCATGCCCGAGGGGGGATTCCAACCCCTGACCATTGTGGTCGTGCAGACTATGACTGGCACACCACAGACCGCTTGGCCACCACGGCCGGCAGCAGCGAACTTGAAAACAGTATATCAAAGATAGGGGAACGAGTAGATTCGGGAGATACAATACTGCAGAAAGGTAGGTTGGTTGATGGGAGGAAGGGACCAAACAGCTAGGCCATCAGTCCCATGAACTCTGAATGAAATGCAAGTAAGAATGTGATTCAGCTAAGGACATTTCGATAGTAAAATGGAGGAACTAAAATGGAGTTAAAAACAATGATTCCAACAGGACATATACCAACAGAAAATGCAGAATTCTGCAATGCAATTCTCTACAGCTCTATAGCCCCCATTCATAAATGGTGAGCATGTACAGGTGAACATTGTATGCTCCTAAAGAAGAGGCCTAAAATTGAAGAAGGAAACAATGTTAATAATAAGGTAAAGAAGGGAGGTGGATGTCTTCAGGAAGGAAGGGGGGGGAGGGGCAGGAGTGTTCCAACACTGCTGCTTGCAGGAAGAAACACAAACCCATCCACCTTGTCTAGGCATCAGAGAAAATCTTATAGCTGAGAATAAAAACAGCTTTCACTGTTAAACATTCAATGATACAGAATGAAACTTTCACTCTGCAGCAGAGGGTGCGCTGATATGAAACTTCCTGGCAGATTAAAATTGTGTGCCAGAACCGGGACTCGAACCTGGGACCTTCACCTTTCGCGGACAAGTGCTCTACTGACTGAGCTAAAATGGGCTGGAGAACCATAATTTAGAAGGAGCAGGTTGTGGTCTGCAAGGAACTGTTCTGCAAGGTGGCCCCAGCTAGATTATAAGCACTGCCCCACAATGGATGATGGACATTGAAGTCCCCAAGGATGAGGAAGGAGGGGGAGGGGAGTTCCTGAAGGAGGGCAGTTAGGGCAGCAGACGAAGATAGCCTATCAGGGGGTGAGGTATACATTGCAAACTTACCGGGGTGTCTAAGTGAACCCGGACAGATACTGCTTCTGAAGTAATACAAAGAAGGAATCCATGTACTAACAATAACCAATACGGACTAAAATGCAAATGCCAACTGATGCTTGTACGGGACCAACCTATTTCCAACAAAAGCATGGAACCACAGAGGGTTGGTGAATGTCCATCAAGAAATTGTGATTCCTGCAGAACAAGCGGCTGAGTAAAAGGAGATAAATTGTTTTAACTACAGGAGGTTCCATTGTATGAGAACAGATCAAAGATCCAGATGGGAGTTGCACAGTTTGTACCCCGTTACACCACTGGATCAGAGTCCGTCACTAATGAGGAAGGGACGACATCCGTAAAGAGTCGATCAGATTATTGAGCAGGTTGGGAAGACAAAGGCAGCAACTCAGACTGCACTGGAGGGACTATGTCCTGCGACTTATGTTTCTTCTTCTTATTCTTCTTTTCTTTCTCTCTCATAGGACAGGGGTGACATGTCCCAGAGAGAGACCTAGGATCAGTAAGGTCTGGCAATGAGGAAGATTGGGGACCTTGGGACACTCACTCTCTCACTCTCTCTCTCTCTCTCTCTCTCTCTCTCTCTCTCTCTCTCTCTCTCTCTCTCTCTCTCTCTCTCACACTCACTCACACACACACACACACACACACACACACACACACACACACACACACACACACACACACACACACACACACACACACACACAGAGGGTGGAATACTAGGGTTCCCCTTACGGAGAGGGCGTCCACATTCATCACATACAGGGGCTACAGAGCAGCGAGAGGCCGTGTGCCCAAACTGCACACACTTTAAGCACTGCATGGAAGGTGGGATGTACGGCTTGACATCACATCTATATGATGAACTTCACCTTCTTTGGGAGTATATCCTCCTCAAGGGCCAAGATAAATGCGCCTGTGTCTGTCGATTGTCCTCGGAGCATCTCCAAATACGACAAACAAACTGGACACTTTGCCATTCCAGACTGGCCTGGAGTTCCTCGTCAGCTTGAAAGAGGCAGTCCTGATGAAAAAATTACTCCCTAACCACGTTCAAAGACTGGCGAGGGGTTAAGGACACTAGAATATCGCCCAGACATTCACAGATGCACAGTGCGGCAGACAGTTTTTATAAGGAGGGAGCCAGAGTGCATCTTAGTCACGGACTCTACTTCCCCAAACTTATCCTCAATCTGTCCTACAAAGAACAGCGACTCGGAAGCAGTGAATGTTCCTCCGTCTGTCCTGCTGCAGACCAGGTAACGAGGAAAGGGTTTCACCCTAACCCAGCATGCCTGGCCTTCCTCCCAAGGGGTAGCTAGGGAGGGGAAAGTCCTCTTATTGGGAGTAGCTGCATTAAAAGTACCTTTCCTGCCTTCAAACGTTTCATCTTGTGAAACATCTGCCCTGGTACCACCCACTCTGATCAGGAGGTCTCCTCACAGACGCCACTCAGTCACAGCAAAGGCCACCTGGCATGATGGCCATTTCCGGTAGTCTCGATACCCCACGAGGATAGGTATGTAACTCCTTGGCCTACTTGGGGAGGTTGCAGCTGTGGTTCCAGCAGTATGATCCCTGTATTGTCACGGGGGTCAGCCAGAAGGGTACATAACACCCCCCCCCCCAAATGCGGACTGGCTACATGTGCTGAGGACCTAGCGGTAGTAAGGAGCTATGACAAGAAAGGAAATGGGAAAGGAAAGGATAGGATAGGGATCCACGCCATAGGGGTCTTCCGCAAATGGCTCTCTTTGGTAACCATAATTTTATTGTGGAGGTCAAACCCCAAGGGGCACCAAACTGTGCAAAAAACAGAGGGGGACAACGAAGATCAAAATCACTAAAGCCATCATCAGAACTGTGGGAATATCCATGCCGTTTTGAATGGAACCACCTAGAGAGTGGGAGATCAGGGGTGGGGAGGAATTAGGATGGGGAGAGGAACTGGGGGAGGTAATGCAGCCCGGGAAAGTAAGGAAGAAAGGCTGCAATGGCTCGAGAACCCGTGCGCAGCACATACACAGAGCTGTGGGTCCTACAGGGAGACAATACTGCAGAAAGAATTCAAGAGTTCTCTGAAGGATCTCAAACAGGACCCCAGAGTAGATGACTAGTCAGAAGCATGAGAGCCTTCTGAGTATTAGCCATGGTGAAATTATTCCACTTGGTGTACAAATACACAAGGAACATACTAACAAGTGCAGATATTCTGAAACCACAAGTTTAATAAATCACAGTTACAAAATAGTGTCATACATTATTTATGGAAAAATTGAAAATCTGGAAGAAGCCAAAATTGGGAGAAGTCTGTTTTGGTTCTGAAGAAATGCAGGGACATGCCAGGCAATACTAAACCTCCAATTGTTGTTTTAATATTAACAAGAAAACTTACATTTATAATTATCATAAATTTAGATAGAGAATTTGATAAAGTTGAATGGAATACATTCTACAAAAATTTGAAGGTAGTGGGGATAAAATAGGGGAACAAAATAATTTATAACTCATAAAACAAGGGGAGTGAGGGGTTAAAACTGCAGAGAGAGACTTAACGATAAATACAGTACAGTGTAGTACGCAACAGCAACAACACTGAAAATACAGAAAACAGAGAGCTTCAGAAGTGAGTACTCACTGTACGTATTCTGATGTACTGGGTAGTGAAGCGCTCGACGTCGATCTGGCCGGAGAGGAAGGACTCGGCGACGGCGTCGCTCTCCTCGTCACTCCGCTGGGCTGCCACGCACAGTGCCTCCTGTGAGAAGTAGGCGTGGGTGAGGGGGGCACAACTGGACACTTCTGTCTTAACTTCAAGGACTGCTACACTTGAGGTTTAAACATCACTCACAAAAATTTTAGGTGCAGCACACACTGCACTATTTTGTGACCACCAGGAAACATTCACGAGAATCTACAGATTTGTTAGGGGAACATTAATAATAAACAATACACATTGAGGTTAAGTTTGGAAGGAAATGAGGAGAAACCGGCAATGAGATGAAGTTACAGCAATAGTCTATGAGCCACTCTCATTTTGCATGACTGCAGCTATAGGTCAGAGTTCAAGTCTCGGCATGGTGTCCAGTTTAATGTGTTAACGTATACCTTGTGTGGTGTCTACTTTGTGGAGAGAATACAGGTGTCTAGCAAAAGCAGTAGTCCTCAGAATTAATTTTGTAGTAGTGTGTGGAATAATGGAATTATGACATAATTTACCACTACAATCAGCATCCCTGCCAAAATCTGTAACTTTTTCTTCTTTCATTCCACTGTACATATTTACATACAAACTCTTTTATAAATATTACAAATGGTAAGTAAATTTATATGTACTTTCTTTTTGTTTCTCAATCGTTTTGACACGAAAACTGCTTCTGCTGTACGGATTTCGTATCTAGTGCCTGTTTGTTTTTACACTTAACATACACTCAGATTTATTTTTTCTCCTATTATTCAAAATATGTGTCCAGCAGGCTGAGTCCTTACAATTATTCTTCTCTGTTTTTGAGCAATACAATAGATTTTTTCTGTTTCTGTGTTAGTACTGCTGTTTTCCAATGAGTGTTATTCGGAGTTAACAATTTTAAATTTGAGGGTGCACCAACATATTTTGAAAGATCTCTTTCTGTGCAACCCTATGATAATGAATATAGGCTGAAACATAAAAATTAAAATTTGTATGAGAGTCACGATTCAAACCCAGGACCTCCTGCTAACTAGGCAGATGCACTTACTAACGGTGCCACTATGGCTCACTGGCAAACATAACTGCAGATTTTCCACGTTCATAAAATCAATTGTGTGTTCATTTTATCTGTTTGATTTTCATTCAGACTATCATATGCAGACATCATCAAATGTTTGGCCACAAAAGATGACTTACAAAAAGGAATTTTTTAGGCAAAATATTGAGAAAACATATGCTAAACATATCAACTGCAGAATCAAAATAAGCGAATAAGACACTGAAGAATAAAAAAGAAAGAAAGAAAATTAATTTAAAAACATGTTGACAACAAGATATTAGAAAATCTAAAAGAAGCTCAACATTCTAGAATGTGCCATTACACTTGAGTATGAGAGAAAAACAGTAATAAAGTGCCAAATTCTTAAATGTGCAGTACCTGAGAAACAAAATAATGGAAGAGGCACAATCAGAAGGCACAGGCAACACCAGCTGGGAGCAAGATTTCTACTACATGGAATAATCTGAAGGAATTTATCAACTTAGATGCCAAAATATTATTCAAAAGAGAGTGGCTGGCCAGTAAATACCGTATCTCAGTACCACCAATGGTCACAAAAAGAGAGACAAATGGAAACTAAAACATGGACAATGTTGTTGTTGTTGTTGTTGTTGTTGTTGTTGTTGTGGTCATCAGTTCAGAGCGCGGTTTGATGCAGCTCTCCACCCTGCTCTGTCCTGAGCAAGCATCGTTATCTCCTCTTAAGAATGACAGCCTACATCCATTTGAATCTGTTTACTGTATTCCTCTCCCACTTAATCTTCAGCATTCTTATGTAGCACCACACTTCAAAAGCCTCTATTCTCTTCTTGTCTGAACTATTTATTGTTCATGTTTCACTCCCATTCAAGACAACACTCCACACAACTGCCTTCAAAAATGAGTTCCTAATGCTTAAGTTAATTTTCTATGTTACCAAATTCCTCTTTTTCAAAAACGCTTTCCTTCCCATTGCCATTCTGCATTTCATATCATCTGTAATTTGACCATCATATGTTATTTTATTGCCCAAGTAACAAAACTCATCTATTACCTGTATTGTTTTGTTGCCTAATCTAATTTGTTTCGCATTGCCTGATTTCCTTACACTGCATTCCATTACCCTTGTTTTGCTCTTGTTAATATTCATCATATATGTTCCTTTCAACACACTGTCCATTCTGTTCAATTGCTCTTCCAAATCTTTTGTTATCACCGACATCATTACAATGTCATTGACAAAGCACAAAGTTTTTATTTCTTCATCCTGAATTTTAATTCCTCCTCCAAATTTCTCATGCTTTCCTTTGCAACCTGCTCAATGTACAAATTGAATAACATTGGGGAAACAGTAGAACTCTATCTTATTCCCTTTCCCAACTAATGCTTTCCTTTCATGCCCCTCGATCAATAACTGCTGTCTGGTTTTTGCACAAGTTTTAAATAACCTCTCGTTCCCTATATCTTACTCCTGCTGACTTCAGAATGTGAAAGAGTCTCTTCCAAGCAACACTGTCAAAAGCATTCTCCAAATCAACAAAAGCAAGAAATGTAGGTTTGCCTTTATCTTCTAAGGTAAGTCGTAAATTCAGTATTGCCTCCCATGTTCCTACATTTCTCCCTGAGGTCAGCTTCTACCAGTTTTTCCATCCTTCTGTAAATTTGTGTTAATTTTGCAACCATGACTTATTAAACTGATGGTTCTGTAATTTTCACACACCTGTCTGCGCCTCCTTTCTTCAGATGGGAATTATTACATTTTTCTTAAAGCTTGAGGGTATTTCCCCTGGCTCATGCATATTACACACCAGGTGAAATAGTTTTGTCCAAGGCTGGCTCTCCCAGAGACTTCAATAGCTCTGAGGGAATGTTCTCTACTCCAGGGGCCTTCCTTCCTGCTTAGATCTTTCAGTTCTCTGTCAAATTATTCTCTCAGTATATTATCTTTTTCATCTTCATGTACTACTACTTCCCATCCCTAAAATATTGTTTCAAAGTTCATTTCCTTTGTAGAGCCCCTGTATATACTCTCACCATTTCTGCTTTCCCTTCTTTGCTGAGAACTAGTTTTGATATTCATACAGCTTTTTTCTTGTTTATCTTCCTGTAAGTGGTATCTATTTTTCCTGTAGTTATACATTCTTCTACAGACTTGCATTTGCCTTCTAGCCATTCCTGCTTAGCCATTTTGCACTTCCTGTCAATCTCAATTTCTGGTCGCCTGTACTCCATTTTACCTGCATCATTTACTGCAGTTTTATATTTTCTTCTTTCATCAATTAAATTCAGTATTTGCTGTAATACCAAAGGATTTTTTCCCTTAGGTCTTGCCTTTCCACCTACTTATTTGGTTCTATGGTGCCTTGACTATTTCATCTCTCTAAGCTACCCATTCCTCTTCTACTGTTTTATTTCCCCCCGTTTCTGTCAATTGTTGCCTAAAGATCCCTCTGAAATTCTCAAGAACTTCAGGTTCCTTCAATTATCAAGGTCTGATCTCCTTATTTTCCTACCTTTCTGCAGGTTTTTGTTTTCCAGTTTCATTCTACAGTTCTTAATTACCAAGGTTTGGTCAGAGTCTACATCTGCCCCTGGATGTCTTACAGTTTGAAAACTGGTTCTGAAATCTGTATGTTACCATTATAATTTATTTCTGTTGTCTACTAGTCTCCTTCCGCATGTATATCCTGCTTTCATGATTCTTGAACCAATTGTTTGTTATAATTATTAAATTATGTTCCATGCAAAATTCTACCAGGCGGCTTCCTCTTTCATTCCTTATGCCCAGTCCATATACACCTATTTTTCCTTCCCTTCCTTTTCCTGCTATTGAATTCCACTCCCTCCTTACAATTAAGTTTTCCTCTTCATTAACTGTCTGAATAATTTCCTTTAGCTCCTCATACATTTCTTCCATTTCCTCATCATCAGCAGAGCTAGTTGGCATGTAAATGTGTACTACTGTTGTTGGTGTTGGCTTCTTAACTATCTTGATTATCATAATGCAATCACTGCACTGCTTATAGTAGTTTACATACATTCCTATTTTCTTATTCATTATTAAACTTACGCATGTAATACCCCCCCCCCCCCAACTAATTTTGTATTTATTATCCTGTACTCACCTGACAATAAATCCTGTTCCTTTTTCTATCAAACTTCACTTAATCGCCACTATAACTTCGACCTATCCATTTCCCCTTAAAAAAATTTTAACCTCCCTACCTGATTAAGGAATCTAACATTCCACACTCTGATCCATGAAATGCCAGTACTGTCTTTCCTGATGACCACATCCTCCTGAGTAGCCCCTGCCCAGAGATCCAAATGGGGGACTATTTTACCTGGGAGGATGTCATCATACCCCTTGCTTTCAGCCATTTGCAGTAACTGCATGGCAAGTTCACATTAGTTAATGTTAGCATGCCAGCTCAGTCAATCACCCACACTGTTGCCCCTGTAACTACTGAAAAGGCTGCTGCCCCTCTTCAGGAACCATACGTTTGTCTGGCCTCTCCACAGAAACCCCTCCGCTGTGGTTGCACCTACAGTACAGCTATCTGTACTGTCGAGGCACACAAGCCGCCCCATCTTGGCAATGTCTGTGGTTCGCAGGGACACTGAAATATTTTCCATCATATGGCAGGAAGTGAAAGGAGACAGAAGAAGGCTACTCACATATCACCCATCCTTACTTCACGGCCTAGGTTGTGAGTAACTTTTCCCTTCTGTCACCTGTCTCTTCCTACCTGACCAAGGAAAATATTTCCAAAATCAAATGAGCACATCTATTTTTTGTCTCCATTTGTGTCGTTTTCTGTGGACTATCAGCAGTGCCGAGCTAAGGTGAGTTTGACTATATGAAATGCATCACAATTGACGATCTCAGGAGTAAATAATGACAATCGTCAACTTTTGTATGTTTAATGTATTTGGTGCAAACAATCATATATGACAGAATATTTCATTTTCTTAAAGTAGTACATGAAGCTGCAGAGAGATGGAAAATATAAATATTAAAATAAATATTAAAACATGTAATGGAAACTATTTTTCAAACATACAAGTCGTCATATCTCAACATTTTATAAATGAGGGTTATCATTATTTTCCCCCGAGATCTTCAATAAGTAGTGCCAGCTGAGAGGGACATGCAACAGCAGGACTTGTACATGAAAAGTGACACTGGTGCAACTGTGCAAGGAAAAGGGAGGGAGTGGGCTGTAAGAATTCTCTATAACTGGCCCTGGATACAGTTTTATAAGACTGTGGCTGTTCCCAGTTTATCCCAAGTTATGTACAAACAATGAGAGAGTGGAACTCTGACAAAGGAAATGAGATTCCTCAGAGCAGTGCAAAGATATAATTGCTCAGACAGAACTAAGAACTACTGTATATTTCTGCAGATACGACAATGGCTGAATCATTAAAAAAGTCCCATAAATCCAAGGTCGTATTATAAGATGGTACAAAAGAAAAATTGATTATAATTTAAGACTAAATTTACATTGTGGAGAAAAGATTTATGAAAACAAAGGTTTGTGTAATTTACAATGCATCTTGATTTTAGAATTTTGCTTGTCACAAATAATTTCACAATATAGCCAGAGTCGCACTGAAAACATTAGCGTATACTGGTATTTATGTACGGAGGAGTGAAAGAGTTAAAATATTTCAGAGCTACACACAAAAACTGTGGCTTCCTTTGAAATCCTTTATCTGCTGTTCTCAGGCAATTTTCTGTGTTTTCATCCACTTAATATGTGCATCGTCACAATTAAATGTCATCTCAGCAAAAGAAATTATTTCTCTCTCAAACATCGTGGTGTAAAATAAATAAAATAAACCTGTTTCCTTCACAATCGGATACAACATAAGCACTACACGCACGTAAATTCGAAAGCACACCGTAAACACTGCAACAAAGGGTGAAATCGAGATGTACTAATCCTGAGAACTACTTATGGCGGCTTCTACCACCATTTTTGGAACTACCATTCACAAATCTACTTATGGCAGTTTCTACCGGCATTTTTTGGAACTACCATTCACAAAACCTACTTATGGCAGCTTCTAGCAACATTTTTTGGAACTTCCTGTAGCTTTGCCTCCAAATCTAAACAGCAGGCATAATTTTAGATCCAGAAAACTGAAAAACAAAAGTTTGGCTTGCATTTGGGTAAATACGGTAACTTGGGGGTCGTATTAAAGGGCAGATATATGCTTAAACTATAAAATTTTTATGAAAATTTGTACCGCATCTTATCTGAAGTTCACTTTATCTGCAGAAATATGTGGTATATTAGGAATGAAAATATTGAAAACAGAACAAAATAAAGCTAACATTTTAAAAGAATGGTACGAATATTATAGACTAAAAATTCCTAGCAGGAAAAATTATATATAAAAAACAGACAAAGATTACTCACCAGGTGAAGGAGCACAGGTGTGACAGCAGCACAAATAAATAGAACACACACACACACACACACACACACACACACACACACACACACACAAATTGTGTGTGTGTGTGTGTGTGTGTGTGTGTGTGTGTGTGTGTGTGTGCGCGCGCGCGTGTGTGCGTGTGTGTTCTATTTCTTTGTGCTGTTGTCACACCTGTGCTCCTTCACCTGGTGAGTAATCTTTGTCTATTTTTTATATATAATTTAAAAAAAAATGTGTAGTTAAAAGACTGTCTCAAAGTCATGAGATAGGAGAATGCTAACAAGTCTAAGACATAGTTCTAAATAGTGAATAATGTTTGTAGTTGCATATTGGTGCGAGGGGGCACACATCTGTAGGTCACTAGCATCCAATGAAAAGCACATAAACTTACCCCCTCCAGCCACCAATAAAACACAGACAGACTTGATTGATTGATTTTCTCAGGGAAGCCAAACCAGTTTTGGTCCAACCCACCACTGCCCGCACCGAAACTAAGTTTATTGTGCAGTATCGCTCCCTGTATATCTAGTAAAGCCAACCAATGCCCCTGAACAGTGCAAGGAGTCCCTTTGCCAGTTCTTTATTAGACACAATTTCTTCGGGTCTAGTTGTCCCAAATGTTCTGTGCCTTTTACTCTCCAATGCAATGCATTCGAAGATTAAATGTGATGCAGTTTCCGTCACCATCATCATGGATCCTACATTCAGGGTCCTCTTCTGTTATTCCCATGGTATGTCGGTGTTTTTTTTTTTTAATTCCCATAGCCTGTCTGCAATCCAACCAAGAGTCTAATCTCTCTCCTGTTCAAGCCCAGGATTACAGAGCTTCTTTTAAAACATGGCTTTGGTATCATTACCTTTCTATGTTTTTGTTTATAGACCTCGGTCCACTATTCTACATGCTGTCTTCTTAGCCACTTATGTAGCTCCAATTTGATCATTGCCTTGGTGATTGTCAGGACAGGTTCCGGTCCAATAAATGGAGCCTCTGCCCCCATCCTGGCTAATCTGTCAGCATGTTCGTTGCCACTGATCCCCGAGTGGCCAGGAACCCACAGTAGGTTTACCCTATTGCTTTCCCCTAGGTCCACCAAAACCCTGTGACATTCTGCTACAATTTTAGATCATGTTGCAGGAGCTGCCAGTGATCTCAGGGCTGCCTGACCATCTGAATAGATTTAGATGCTACGGTCTTTGTAGCACCTACGCAAATTCTCCTCCACACATGCCTCGATTGCAGTAATTTCGGCCTGGAATACTGAGGCCAGTTTCCCTAGAGAGATGACACCCTCCAGTCTTGGCTGCACCCCGTATACCCCGGCCCCAACACCTTGGTCTGATTTCGACCCATCAGTGAACCAGACAATATCCCCCGTATGGTATCGAACTGTATTCTCCCACTGCTCCCTGCTTCCAATTGTTATATTGAAAGGCTTGTTGAAGCAGTATGGGGTTATAATATAGTCGGCTGGCATTTCCCCAAGCTTTCCTATATTTACCTCACTCACTATTTTAGTGTGTGATTCTGGATATCCCAAAGAGTTCCAGTTTCTGCCAGATTTGAGTCTGTATGCACCAGCTGCTGCCTCCATCTTGACCCAAAGGTGTAATGGGGGCATATCCGGCACGGTTTCCATCCCAGCAGTTGGTGTGCTGCTAATTCCGCCTGTTATGGCTAAGCAGGCTAATCTCTGCACCTTACCAAGAGCCTGACCAGCAACCTGCTGTTCTACCTTCTTCAACCACACGACCACCCTATAGGTGATCCTGGGTCTAATCACTGTGGTGTATATCCATTGGATACCCTTGGGGCTCAAGTCCCAATTTTTGCCACAAGCTCTCCTGGTACTCACAAGAGTACCTTTTGCCTTGGAGCAAATATTCCTAATGTGAGAGGTCCATGTCAGTTTCTCATCTAAGATAACCCCTAGATATTTCACTGTCCCCTTCACAGGTAGAGCTTCATCGAAACGCTTTAGATTCCAACTTGAATGTTGGATATGCTTCTTTGTGAATGGTACGACAGTCTTCTTAGGACTAACCCCCAGATCCTGTTTTCTGCACCAGTCTTGCACAGTGTCCATTGCACCTTGTGCCATATTCCTGACTGTGTCAGCAAATTTGCTAAGTATTGCTATGAAAAGGTCATCTGCGTATCCTTGGCAACAGGCAGACTTTGTAATATTCAACAAACATGCTACCTTCGTGAATTATACAATGGAACTAGGGATGAGACTGAGGTGAGGCGCAGCAACTCGAGCACACCGAGAATTTCTCGAGCTGCCGGTGCTCACGCGATTCTCGAGAAGCTCACGAGAAAGGGCACGGTGTGCGGCATGTGGTGCTGTACGCCACTTCACGGGGGCAGCACGGTTACTTGAACTAACTGCTGAAGCTGACAGGCAACGCTTGCTGTGATTGTGACTCATATACAGATACACAAAAACTAAAGTTGTGCAGCTGCTAGTACTTTGAGGAGACTGGAGGTAACGTCTATTGCAACATATCTTTTTTTAAGCACTGTAATGTAACAAAAAATGCGACACGCATGATAAGACATTTAAAATTACACTGTATATACAGCAATGAAACACACA
Source organism: Locusta migratoria (assembly GCA_026315105.1). Taxonomy (NCBI): domain Eukaryota; kingdom Metazoa; phylum Arthropoda; class Insecta; order Orthoptera; family Acrididae; genus Locusta; species Locusta migratoria. The sequence continues at coordinate 54,676,376 of CM048754.1, read as the reverse complement.
TGTCCACGAGTATAGAAGTGCAAAATTCTATTAATGAAAGTCAAATAAAAGTTGCACAGATCCAGAAACAATCCGCCAGCATTGGAAAAGTTTAATTTTTGATTTAGCTCCGACGGCACAGAATATTCATCAAAATTAATACTATCAAAACTTTTGGACGGTACAACGAGAGAACAACTAACAGTTGGTATTTTAGTTGTAAATTGTGGCAATGTGCTCAGAAAGTACCAGAGCTAAAAGGAGTTTGTTTTGTGGACTTCATTCTAGCAATGCTTTCATCATCCACTCTCTTCTGAATTAACAGGCTCACCCTTATATTGGCCGGGGCGTAGCGCTCAGCGAGGCGCCGGTGCTCAGCAGAGAGCTCCTCGAAGCGCGCCCTCAGCGCGCCCACCCTCTCCGTCTTGGCCCGCACGGCCTCTCTGGCTGCCTGCAGCTCGGGCTGCCTAGACAGGTTCGATTCTGCAAACAAAAATCCGTCTCGGGTCGGACAGTTGCGGTTTCACTACACGATCTAAAAATATAACGTATCCGCAATCTTCGGGGTGCAATCTTCCTAGATACTGAAAATTTTGCCAAAGGTTGCTTTGTTGTAATTTTTTTTATTGTTACACAACTAGTTTCAGCAGTCTAGCTACCGTCTACAGGTTCCTCTACAAAGAATAATGTAACACCTGCAGACAAATTTTTTACAACAGGTCTTATTTGCCTAATTTATATACATACCATTTACATAAAGTAGGGTAAGTTGATACATTTTTTCACTAAGTGAATCAGGAAAGTATTATATTTAAAAACACAGTCGCCAACACAAGAGAATTTCTTCCTGTTGTTAGGCAACCGGTTCTGCTTGTGAGACCATCTTCAGGCCAACTGCAATTCAATAATGTTACAAATATTAAGAGGGATGTACAGAAGATAGTGTTTACTGTTTGGAATGCTCAGATTAGTACTGGGGGAAAATATAATTACTTCCGTGGACATTTCAATATTTTTGAAGATCTATTACGAGAGGAAATCCTTAAACTCCTAAACTACCAAAATTGGTATAGTAATATAGTGTTATTCCTAATGTCCATGGAAGTAATCATGTTGGCCCCATAGTACCCATTTGAGCATAACTAACAGTAAACACTATCTTGCTTCACTTAGTTAAAACTGTATCAAATTAGTCTATTTTATGTAAATGGTACAATAATGGAAAGTCCGGTTGGAATTAATAATACAGTAAGGACAGTTTACAACTCACCGCAAAGATGTGGCGACAAGCTGCGACAGGCACGTACAAAAGACACACACATACAACACTTTCAACTATCAGCCATGGCCTTCTTCAGAAAATAGAGCACTCACGCAACCACACAGGCACACAGCACAGTTGAAGTGTGGCAGCCGGAGGTGATGGTTGTATGACTGTGTTGTGTGCCTGTGTGATTGCATGAGTGTTCTATTTTATGAAGAAGCCAGAGGAGGCAGTTGCTTCTCTGGATTGGACATGGGGACGGGTTTCCCTGTTGGTAGGGGGGGGGGTATTGCACCCGAGGTAGATGATTTGGGGGAAATACAAGAGGAACTGCACCCAACCATCAAGGTGGCGAGAGTAGATAATTGGGCAGATGGGGACCTCGTTGAACAGGGTTGACGATGGCGAAACTGCTGTGACGTAAGATGTGGCCATGCTGACTGGATGAAGCTTCATAAATTTGTGCCTTGCCTCTGATTAGGTCAGTCTGTCCGGGGTTTTATACTCCATGATTTTTCTCTCCTTATGGAGGACTGTGGAATCTGGTTAGCAGGGCTGGGGGGGGGGAGGGGAGGGAAGGGGAGGGGAGGGGAAGAGAGGGGAGGGGGGGGAGGCGAACATGCTGGCCACAGTTAACGCAGACCAGAGGAGGGGGCACAAGGGATGTCCACACTCCCAACAAGTGCGGTTGACGTCACATTGGGACAACATGTGCCCAAACCTGCAGTACTTAAAGCAGCGCATAGGGAGAGAAACATAAGGTTTTACATCACACTGGTAGATCATCACCTTGACTTTTTCAGGTAAGGAGTCACCCTCAAAAGCCAAGCTGAAGGGACTGGTTGTAACGTTTCTGCTATGTTGCACGCTCCTTACAAGATCAGTTGCCAACATTACAAACACGAAATATTGGACACCTAAAATAAAACTTCACTACCGGACATGTAAAATATCACATTTTCACGTTCAGTTTAACACACTATTAGTAAAATGCTTTTAAGAAACTGTACGTTGATTTAGACGTAAGTTTGGCTGTACTTTTACGTAATTTTTAATTTTAATACTTTCGTAAATAATAGCTGCACATACTAAAAATGCGTTACAATTAGTTTTGAAAATTGCTGAACCTATATAGATACTAATTTGTATAAAACAACAAGACTACATATAACAATTGCACAACATGATTACACAATGTACCCTTTGCTTAAATAAATTTGGGCAGACAATGTTTTATATATCACTTGATCCTAAATTAAATACTGATCATTTTTTACATACTAAAATTAATAATCCTTTTGGTACTAAGAAACTATCTTCGAAATAGACGAAACCACTACAACTTTACACAAATCTGTATTTATATAAAATCAGACCGCAAACTCAAATACATTAAAATTCCATGTCTACATACTAGTATACCTACACAATATTAGCAAAACAGATAAGTGTGCATTTCAAAAACATAAATAATGTAAATAAATTGAGTTATTTCAAACCCTAGTCAAAACACTACTTTCAATTTTTGTACCACATTAAATACAAATTTCATGAAACATGTATATACATTGAGATAAACAAGTTAAAGCCTAAATGTAATATTTTAATTCGTGTATTTTGGCATATTTCAAGTATTGTTATATTATTTATTTGGTAACTGAAGAACTTTGTCATCAATTGTATTACACAGTTACGATGAAAGATGTTTGAGAGAAACCATGTTTTGTCATTCTTCTAGTAGTCACAAACCTGTAAGCAGCTCTGTTGTCTTGCTGCTGCAATTATTTTTATTTTGAACATTGGGCAACCATGTGATTGATTTAAACTTCATTTCAATGGAAATAAAATCGTTTCCATATCAACTGACATGTTTATAATTTACAAAAATATCCTGAAACATCAAATCTTTTAGTGAATGCCGAAGACAGCTCACAACGCAGTGGACTTCAGCCAACATATAAGGTAAGTTCTTTTTATATCAACTTCGCCTACAGTGGAATGACTGTTATAGGGACTGAACTAACAAAACTTTCCGTGATTTAGGAAAATATTAGGGCTCAGTTTGAGTCATTCACAAAAGGGGTGACTGACGTTAGATGGCGGCAACCCTGTTGTCCTTCAGTCCCCTATACATGCACCGAACGAAATGAACACCTCGCTGCTCTAGGTTCTTCCACAGCTCATCATAAGATTGCAATAACAGATCCCTTGTGAATGTAATGGAAATATCACCCAGCTTCTCACAGGCAAGTAATAGCCGAGACTGTGTTGGGGATAACGTCATTATCAAAACTGACCCAGCTCTCATCTTGGATATACCCTCCATCTCTTCATACTTGTCCTCAAGATGTTCAACAAAGAACAGAGGCTTAGTTGATGTAAGGGATTCCCCATCAGTGAAAGAGCAAACCAAGTATCGGGGTGCGTACGGCTCACCTCGACTTCTGGCCCTAGGTTCTTCTCATGGTGTGGCCAGGGAAGGGACAGATTGGGGGTCATATTCAGCAGCATTATAGTCTCTCCTCTCTTAGAGGAGGTGGTTGTATTTCTGCCAACTTTACGAACTCTTTTCACGGTGGTCCCTCGAGCAGCTTGGGAAATAAAAGTCCACCCCAGCAGAGTCCCGCTTGCCTAGGTAAGCTTAATACAACTGAGGTGTGGCAGGTTCGCCAGAGGTGAACTCCTAGCGACTGTTCCACCTCAGCAGCCATGCATCTCCTCTGCACGTAGCACACCTTGAGATTGAGGTTTTTTAATAGAATTTTGTACCGTCTTAACAATCCGGGAGATTAAGCTAAGATCCCCAGGCTCTGCAACATACAACATTCCACCGTCACACCGTATGGTGGTCGCTGAGGCACACACATGGATTACGGTGTGGAGGACTGTTGGTGCGACACAGTCCCCAGCTCGTGACCCCGGTTTCGCCAAGCCAGTATTCGGCGAATTAATGCTGAGCCCCTGAGGGGAATTGTGTAAGTGATGGGATATGTAACACCTATCTATCCGACAAATCATGAATGAAAAAAGCTGAAACAATTTATTACCTATATATCTTAAAACTGAAAACTACAGATTTTGTTATTGTCAGCCCACGTACATATATTTATTTATTTGATAACTCAGAACCTATATTTTTACATGCATGGGCTCTGTAATTTATTTATTTATTTATACAAATAAAGATTACAAAATCACCAGATCGCACAGTCCGCCATAAGAAGAGAAAAATCACGGAGTATAAAATCTTGGACAGACTGACCCACTCAGAGGGAAGGCACAAATGTATAAAACTTCATCCAGTGAGCATGGCTACATCTTAAATTATTCTGTAGCATCACATTTCAAAAGTGTCTGTCCTCTTGCGGTCTAAACTATTTATCTTCCAAGCCTTACACCCATACAAGGCAACACTCCGCAGAAATGCTTTATGATAAGATTTTCTTATTCTTAAATTAATATTCAATGTTGCCAAATTTCTCTTTTGAAAATTCTTTTCTTCCCACTGCCATTCTGCATTTTATATCCTCTGTATTGCGGCCATCATGTGTTATTTTACTGTGCAAGTAACAAAACTCATCTATCACCTTTATTGTTTTGTTACCTAAACTAATTCCTTCAGCATCGCCAGATTTTGTTTATACTGCATTCCATTACCCTTGTTTTTCTCTTGTTAATGTTCATCTTATACACTCCTTTGAACACACAGTTCAATCCTACAACTACAGTTCTAGGTCCTTCTTCACTCTAAACTTCAATTCCTTCTCCAAATTACTCCTTGCTTTCCTTCATAGCTTGCTCGACGTACAAATTGAACAACATTGGAGAAAGGCTACAACCCTGTCTTACTCCCTTCCCAACCAGTGCTTCACTTTCATGTCCTTCGACTAAAAACTGCTGCGGTTTTTTTTTTTTTTTTTTTTTTTTTTGTAAATAGCCTTCTGCTCCCTATATTTTACCCCTGCTGACTTCAGAATTTGGAAGGGTGTATTCCAATCAACATTGTCACGAGCTTTCTCCAAATTTACAAAAGCTAGAAATGTAGGTTTGCCTTTTCTTAATATATCTTCTATGATAAGCTATAAAATGAGTATTGCATCCTGCATTCCTACATTTCTCCTGAATCCAAACTGATCTCCCCCAATGTCAGCTTCTACCAGAATTTCCACCCTTCTCTAAATAATTTGTGTTAATATTTTCCAACTACGACTTGTTTAAACTGATAGTTCCATAATTTACGCACCTGTCTGTGCTTGCTTTCTTTGTAATGGGGATCACTAAATTTTTCTTAAAGTCTAAGGGTATTTCGCCTGCTTCATGCATCAAACAAATGTACAAATGTTTGTTAAGCTTAAGGGACTGTAGGGTCCCCAGTCCCTAAACTTACAAACTACTTATGAACTAGCTAATACTAAAGATGGCAACAAACATCCATGCCTGAGGGGGGATTTGAACCCCCAGCCATAACAGCCATGCTGCAGACCGCTCAGCCACCGAGGCTGGCCCTCATGCATCTTACACACCACCTGAAACAGTTTTATCATGGCTGATTCTCCCAGAGACTTCAGTAGTAACATTTATGCAGCTATGATTCACAAGTTATGATGAGATAGATTGAGGTTATCTAATGAATAGATTTGTCATCATCTTATTGCCATAGTTCTGTCAAGATTTAATCTAAAATTGATTATTATTATTAATATTTTATATGCTCACATACAATCTTTTTTACATTACATTACCTTAGATTGGTATTTGAGCTGAAACTTCATTAAGTCTATTTGGTCAGACATGTGCTCATCTGTATTTGTAGATTTACATTGAACTACGTTTCTACCAATTGATAGGCTTTTTTATATTGGTTATTTACTTTTGATACTAGTTAGATAATCCACAGTTTACTCATGTGTCTCGTGGATCTTTATGTTTTTACTGGTCTATAACAAACATGATAGGTACAATTTAGTATGCCCAGCTCAGAAAATGGGCTGGTAACTGTGTTTAAATACGGCTATAGGTCTTGTCTGTGATAATTCATCAGGTAGCTCACGCAGTGCAGCACTCATCTGTGAAAAGTTCCAAGGTTCGAGTCCTGGTCCAGTACACAGTTTGAATCTGCCAGGAAGTTTTAATATTGCAGAGGAAAAATTCATTCTTTGATTAAATGAAATGATTTAAGCCAGTGATTCCCAATCTTTTTGTAATCAGACTTATAATCTTTCTGGAAAAACTTTCATGACCCATAAAGGAGTAGTTGAGAAATCCATTAATTGCTTCAAAACTGTATTTGTAATCATGCAATACTCTTCCTCTATTTTGACGGAATATGTAATTAGGCTTGAGCCTTTAAAGAAAGGCTTAAATGGAGAATCACATGATACTTCTACCAGGGATTCTTCCTAAAAGCTGACAATTTTATGTCTATAAAGTTGTACTTTACAAACAGAATTCTTATAGATACAGTATAATAGAAACTGGCACAATGAACACGCTTGTACACATAAACCAACAACTAAATACCGCATGATCCCAGTCAGAAAATCTATATCAAATCAATGTTACTGTTCTGATGACTCATCTGATGCGGCCTTATCAAGCATAAAATTCATACATACTCTATAAATGTCGCATTTCATAAAATATTAATCAAGGTAACAACCTCAAAGTAATAGATCACAGTCTAACACATACAGTCACGACACTCCACTGATTTTTGTCATACACTGCGACAGCAGCACTCCAAGCGGTCGACAAGCTACATTTCTGAATACGATAATGGATGAGTGCTAATAGTATCATTTATATTGATTTTAACATTTTTTTTACATTAGGTAATGTCTGTAATGCCATTTAAATAGGAAATAATAACAGCTCCACATTTGTCTGTATTAGACGTTACTAAGGTCCCTGACACTGAAACGGTACATTACAGGATAGTTTATTTACAATCGTCTAGAGACCTACAAGTTTGTACTAAATAATTTCATTTTCTATTAAAAATAAAAAATGGCTAGGAAACACCAGAAAACCAGCACTTATTGCTTTACTACTCAGGAACATTAAGATTTCTTCAGTATAATTCCATTAAAACCAGTGAGTGTGGAACGTATATAGAATGCAATAAGTACAGTATTTAACATACCAAATCAGCCACCACAGCTATATCTGAAGGAAAAAGTTAAAATAAATACACTCAAAAACATATGCACATATAAGAAAGATGAGAAGTGTAAAACATGCAAATCATTAAACTGCATACCAAAATAATAAGCGTAAAAAAAAAACTGCCTGTGGTAGTAAGAACAGACCATAACAGAAATTTATGTTCGTATTCTACTTACTTTCAGTGGAATAAGCTGCAAATAAACATACATTCGTAAGTATTTGTTCACGTTAAAGTTGTTCTTTATACCACTGAATCAGTGAAATTCGGCTGTTTTTACATTAATTTCCCAATTATGTATGTATCTTGGCATTTTACTAATGCTTGTAATGCAAAAGTTGTAACTGTTTCGTTAATTACGTACAAAAAATAATTATAAAGAAACATCATTCCTTCGGTGGCTTGTCCATCGCTAGGAGAAATATTGTTGTTGCAACTGTCAGTTGGTAACAACTTTCACAGCAGTGAGTGTTGTGACTGACTACGTTAGACTGAATAGATTACGGATACGGGCCGGAACATCGATCTATTCCATGACAGTACAGTTCTACAAAAAGTTAACATGTAGGCCATAGTTGTCACAAATGAAAGGGGACATTGTGCTGTGTTACCATAGTAGGATCATGAGCACATTATTAGACACTCTGGGTTTCTTGTTTAAGACAGGTGTAATATGTAACTATCCAAATTATAAAATTTTACACTTGCAATACAATTCCATATTTTTTCTGTTGATTGTTGTTGTGGTCTTCAGTCCGCTTACTGGTTTGATGCAGCTTTCCATGCTACCCTGTCCTGTGCAAGTCTCCATCTGTGAATATGTATAGCAACCTACATTCTTTTGAAACTGCTTTCTGTATTCGTCCCTCAGTCTCCCTCTACAATTTTTACCCCACACACTTTCTTCTAACATTATGTTGACAATTCCTTGATGTCTCAGAATGTCTCCTACCAATCTATCCCTTCTCTTAGGATATTCCAGAAACTCCTTTTCTCCCCAATTCGGTTAAGCACCTCCTCATTAGTCATGTGATCTACCCATCTAATCTTCATCATTCGTCTGTAGCACCACATTTCAAAAGCTTCTATAATCTTTTTGTCTGAACTCCTTATTGTACACGTTTCACTGCCGTACAATGCTACACTCCATACAAATGCTTTCAGAAAGAACTTCCTAACATTTAAATTAATATTGGATGCTAACAAGTTTCGCTTCTAATGCTTTTCTCCCCATAGCCATTCTGCATTTTATATCTTCTTTACTTCGGCCATCAGAAGTTATCTAGCTACCCAAATAACAAAATTCATCTACTACTTTTATTGTCTCATTACCTAATCTAATTTGTTCAGCATCCACCGATTTTCTGACATTACATTCCATTACCTTTGTTTTATTTTTGTGAACGTTCATCTTATATATTCCTTACAAGACACTGTCCATTCCATTCAAATATTCTTCCAGATCTTTTGCAGTCTCTGACAAAATTACTATGTCATTGGCAAACCTCAAAGTTTTTAGTTCTTGTCCCTGCACTTTTATACCCTCTCCAAATTTCTCCTTCAATTCCTTCACTGCTTGCTCAATGAACAGATTGAACAACATTGGTAAAAGGCTACAACCCTGTCTTACTCCCTTCCCAACCTCTGCGTCCCTTTCTTGCCCTTCAACTCATATAACCGCTGTCTGGTTTTTGTATAGGTTGAATATAATAACTCTTTGTTCCCTATATTTTACTGCTGCTATCTTCAGTGTTTGGAAAAGTGTATTTCTGTTGGTAAGAGATTTTACAAGTTACCTGGTGGCCAACCTGATAGATCAGGTGACCCACCTTTTGGGAACTATTGGTTTAAGGTATAAAGTGGATTAGAGAAAAACAGAAGAGTATACAAGTCCGGTTATTTTCCAACCTGCAAGAGTGACGATCGCGGCCACGAGGTCGTCGCGGTACTGCTCCAGCCTGCGGAGGGGCGGCAGTTCAGAGACGAGCTCAGTGACGCGGTCCTCGGCGACGGGCTCGTCCCGGCGCAGGTCGTCGAGGCTGGCGGCAGACAGGCTCGCCAGCAGCTCCCGCAGCTCCGACGGCTCCAGCACCCTCTGTGGCGGCACCTGCGGGACGGTGGCTGCGGGCGGGATCGCGGGGGCTCCTGGATGAAATGACGCGTCCGACTTACTCACTTCCTCCTCGAGAGTGACGTGCGAGATACTGATACTGTAGATACTAAAATACTACTGCGGGAATTAAAATTTAAGGGGAGAATGTAGAACAGAATCTGACCACCAAACTCTTACACGGAAAGTTCATATTCCAAAACGACACTTACCCTATATTTCCGCAGACAAGACGATGGCTGAATCTTAAAAGACCCAAAATTCGAGGTCGTCTTGTACGACAGTACCAAAAACATTTGATTGAAATTTGGTCAAAAAATGGTAATTTTGCAGATGTGCTGCATAGCGCGGCTTTGACCTCCAAGCTATATATATCGAAGTGGTTAAGTATCGAAACAATACGTATTGAACAGGCAATGTTATGATTTTTATGAATATGTCATGATTTTAAAGGGTGTTGTTAGGCAGGAACCCAAGAATGCAGCTTTCTGCATAATTTACAAGAAACTTATAGTCAAAGTAGCTCTGCCTGAAATGATATATCAAACACACAACTGTAAATTGACTTAGTGTTTCTAAATAGTAGATTCGGAGGCTTTGCCCCCTCACGTACTAAAAAAATAAAAAAATCTTTTTGTTTAACCTATACCTAACCTTCTTAAGGCTATGCTACAGATAACTTTTTTTAAAAGTTAAAGTTAGGTATAGGACAAACAAGAAATTTTTTATTTAGCATTTGAGGGCACATATCACGCGAATCTCCAGGTCAGAAACATTCGCGTATTCCATACATATCCTTTCGAAACGTATCGAAAGTTGGAAGTTGAAGCCTCGCTGTGCAGCACATCTTGATACTACTCTGATGAAATTTACATCGTGGAGGAAAGATTTACTAAAACAAAGTTTTGCACTATTGTTTAAAAAAATATTTGCTTTTCAAGCTTTATTAATTTACTGAGTGGACAATGGTACATGCGACAACCTATATGCCAGAAAGCGGGAATAGAATTAATTATTTACAATGCAGCTTGATTTTACAAATGATGTTTGTCAAAAAGAATTTCTCAATATAGGTATCCAGAGTCACACTGAAATGATTAGAGTATATTTACATACGGAGTACTGAATGGGTTAAAATATTTCAGAGCTATACGCAACAATTGCAGCTTCCTTTGAAATCCTTTATCTTCTGTTTTTGTGCAATTGTGTGCGTTTCCACCCACATCGGCACAATTAAATGTCCTATTGGCGAAAGAAATTACTTCTTTTTTTAACTTTGCAGTGTAGAAAAGAAGCATGCTTCTTCACATTTGGATATAACGTAGCACTACAAGCACGAAAGTTCAAAAGTTGACCACAAACACTGCAACAAAGGGTGAAATCTAGGTGTACCAATCAAGAAAACTACTTATGGCGGCTTCCAACAGCACTTTTCGGATCTTCCTGAAGCTTTGCTTCCGAAGCAAACAAAAGTCGCAGGCGTATTTTTAGAGCCCAAAAACTGGAAAAAAAGTGTGGCATGCATTCGGGTAAATACAGTAACTTAGGGGTCGTCTTATAGGGCAGATATATGCTTAAACTATAAAATATTGATGAAAATTTGCACCTCATCTTATCTGAAAGTCGTCTTATCTGCGGAAATATACGGTACTTGAGAAAAGGGAACAATTAAAAAAATCTCATCAGAATTCTCTGAGACCCTGTCGATGGCACTGATACTGTAGATACTAAAATACTACTGCAGGAATTAAAATATAAGCATCGTTCTGAAAGTAATACCTCCTATTTTTTGCTAAAATCACTCCACTCCATATTTTGTGGCACTGGCACAGCAACCCAAATAGATATTTTCGTAAAAAACAGTCTCGTTTGTATAAAATTGATGTTTCATTTATTTATGCATGATGTGTTTCGCCTCTTCTGGGCATCATCAGACGTTGAAAAGGGGAAATTTACAAACTTGTTTAAAAAACAGAACTAAAATTATGTTAAATCTGTCCTAAGTAAGAAATATTAGAAATAGGGTAGGTGCAGACTGATAAAACTGCAGACCACATGACCACTTTCACCTTTTGGCGTGGGGGGAATGAATATTGAACTAATAAATACCACTAAAGAGCTTAGATTAACAAATACAATTACTTATCTCTGAGGTCGCAGAGCATTGATGTCAATGGTAAAACGTAATATAGCCTTGCGAAGATTTGTTTACTCACATAAGAGCCGTTCCCTGCCAAAACCGCAGTTGTATGTATTGGCTCTTGTGTGAGTAAACAAAGCTTCACGAGGCTAAATTAGGTTTTACCATTGATTTCCTTCTCCCTCATTCTTGAGCAACAGTTACCACATCTTTTGCAAAGGTTCTATTTTTAGTGAATTTAATAATTTGACGCTCTGCAACCTCAGAGAGAAGTAGTTTTATTTGTTAAAATATGCTCTTTGGCGGAATTTATTAGTTCAATCTTCATTCCCCCGTGCCAAAACGTGAAAGTGGTCATGTGGCCTGCAGTTTTATCAGTCTGCACCTTCCCTATTTCTAATAGTTCTTACTTAGGAAAGATTTAACATAATTTTAGTTCTGGTTTTTAAACAAGTTTAAAAATTTCCCCTTTTCAACATCTGATGATGCCTACAAGAGGTGAAACATGCCATGTACTAATAGATGAAACATCAATTTTATGCAACCAAGACCATTTTTTACCAAAATTCCATCTGCAACAGATGGATGGTAGTTGGAGAGTTCCAAAATGGAGTCCAGTATGGATGCGTGTAAACAACAGCGATGTGTCGTTTAATTGCCCAAGCACTGAAAAAATTGCACCAATTCAAATCCCTACACACTTGGTAAAGACGTATAGAGATGATAGAATACATGTGAGCAGTATGAGGTGATGGGTGCAACATTTTCAAAATCGGGTACACAACAAGCCATGGCTTGGTCTACCCTACCTGGCTGTCATCCCTCACAATGAGAAGCGTCTTTATCAACTCATCTGTGCTGATCGACAGGCTACGGCTGGGGGATTGTGTGCAGACCTGAATGTCAGCTGCTATTTAAGGAACTGGGGCTACTAACTACTGCATCCCAATACATTTATTTTCTAATGAAATTTGTCATTACAACTATATCTTCTTTTCAAACCAATAGATCAATTCATGGGATCAATACTAGAAACAAGAGTAACTTTCACAAAGGTTTAAAGTCACTTTGGCTCAGAAAGGTTTCTACTATTCAGCATCACACATTTCCAATAATGTGCCAGCAGCCATACAAATTTAACTTAGAATAAAGTTCAGGTTGAAAAGAGTAAAAGATTTTTTGATGGTCATTCTTAACAGAAATGATTGATTTATGTTATTGTATATAATATTCACAAATGTGAATATTGTGTTCTGTCTGACTTCAGTATTAATCTTGTGCAGCAGTAATGTGATCATTGTAAAGCAGTGCTGCTACAAAGAAGGGGAAAAAGCCAAGTATGTAATCTGTTTTATGTCCTTTAAATATAAATATTCTTAATATATTATTTTTTCTGGCTGATTCGACATCCACAAGGGCAATTACATTTGGGATCTGTAGCCCTTTCCGACCTGACCCACACGTCATGCGAGTTTGGTTTGAATAATGCTGTTACTCAACCATGCAACTTCCGGGATTAACACTGGGTGGCGACACTAGCGGAAGTTCCTGGCTTGTGATGATTAGCTGTTGCGATCGGTAGCGTTCACATTAAAGAGAAGCGTATTGCTATAAACTTGCACAAGAAGATAAAACCATGCAGCCATGAGGTAAATGCGACATAATTTCTTATATTTAATTGTTTTACGACACTGCTGCAGTATTTTAGACAGAGGATGTTTCATTTTACATATTTAGAGTGCCTACATAAATTTATGTTGCATCAGTTGTATGTTAGACACGTTTTTATTTTGAGTAGCACGATCGTGCAGGTCAGGCGTAATTACTGCCAACATTGATTCTACCTGCTTTTGTTTTTACAAGGATGTAATACCGTAAATTTTCTCACTAATATCTATCAACAAATAATACTGCTTCTTGTTTTAGTACACAGAATTGTATATTATATTTATTCCTTTGAGCTTTTTTTTTTTTTTTTTTTTTTTTGTTTTAGGGCGCACAACTGCTACTAAGGTCATTAGCGCCCAGACAAGAACAGAGATTCGCTAGATCTAAAAAATTTGGTAACTGCCAGTTAGAATATCAAGAGAAGGCTAAAAACAAAAGATAAAAAACACATAAAAGGGTTAAATAGCCTTTGATAAATTGGTCAAGTTGATAAAACGTAAAACTTGAGCAGCTGCCCGTGTGTCATCAGCTAAAATTTCCTCCAGAGTAGACGGAAAGTGAAGGGCTACACGGAGATGATTAAAATTAACACAAGACAGTAAAACATGTCGGACCGTCAGCAATTCACCACAGGAGCAGTGGTGCAGGATCGGCGGTTAGCAAATGATGGTGGCTGAAACGACAGTAACCGATCCCCAACCGGGCCAGGATGACCTCCCGCCGAGAGGGGCTTGAGGAGGTCCTCCAAGCGGTCGGGATCAGTTTTACAGTTCTCAATTTATTGTCGTACAGTGAGAACCACGCACTGTGCCAGGACAACACGATACTCCAACGAAGAGCCCGTTGAACATCGTCCGATGGGATGCAAAAGGTAGCCATGCGAGGCAAAAGAGCTGCTGCCTTGGCTGCTATGTCGACGGTCTCATTCCCGGGCACACCCACGTGGCCACGAACCCACAGGAAAGAAACATGACAGCTGTCATCTGCTAGCAACTGGAGGGAGCGTTGGATCCGATACACGAGAGGATGGTTCGAGAAAGGGTCCTTAAGACTCTACAGGGCACTAAGGGAGTCCGAACATATGGCATAGAAAGGTTGGCGGTGGCGGCAGCTATACAAAATGGCCTGGTGGAGGGCAAAAAGCTCAGCCGTGAAATTCGAGCACCGGTCAGGGAGCTTGTATTGGAAACGGTTGTCCCCGACGACGAAGGCAGATCCGCCACCGTCAGTGCTCTGGGAACAATCAGTGTAGATAAATATGGCATTATCGAACTGCGAACGGAGTTCGACAAGCCTCGAGCGGTATACCAAATCCGGAGTGCTCTCCTTGGGGAGCGAACTAAGTTCAAGGTGAGTGTGAACCTGGGCCTGATGCCACGGTGGCAACGGACTTTCGCTCAACTGAAAGGTGGAAGGAAGGGTAAAATCGAGTCACTGTAGCAGGCGGCGAAACCGAACTCCAGGTGGAAGCAAGGCTATCGCAGACAACTGATATTGGCAATCGAGTGAGTTGTCAAAAAATAATCGGTAAGATGGATGGTTGGGCATCGACCGTAGGCAGAATGCGTACCGACACAAGAGTATGTCACGCCGAATGGTCAAGGGTAATACAGCAGCCTCGGCATACAGACTTTCCACAGGGCTGGTATAAAATGCACCAGTCGCCAGACGTAATCCCCGATGGTGAATAGAGTTGAGACGGCGGAGAATCGACGGCCGTGCAGAAGAGTATACTAGGATTCCATAGTCGAGCTTCGACTGAACAATGGCCTGGTAAAGATGAAGCAGGATGGGATACGATCCGCTCCCCATGAGGTGCCACTGAGGACACGAAGGACATTAAGGGATCGGGCACAACGGGCAGTCAGGTAGGACACGTGTGTGGACCAGCAAAGTTTACGATCCAACATGAGTCCCAAGAATGTCGTAGTCTCCATGAAAGGGAGAGCAATGGGGCCGAGACGTAGGGATGGTGGAAGAAATTCCTTGTATCTCCAGAAGGATATACACACCGTTTTCTCAGTGGAGAATCTGAAGCCATTCGCAATGCTCCAGGAATATAGACGATCAAGGCAACGTTGAAGACAACGCTCCAAGAGACACGTCCGCTGGGCACTGCAATAAATTGCGAAATCGTCTACAAAAAGGAATACGGAAACGTCGGCTGAAAGGCAATCTACGATAGGATTGATTTCAATGGCAAAGAGCGCCACACTCAAGACGGAGCCCTGTGGTACCCCATTCTCCTAGCAAAGGGTATCTGACAAAACAGAGGCCACCCGTATCCCGAACTTTGATCCGCCAAAAACGCTTGAATGAAAAGAGGGAGGCGGCCCCGAGGGCCCCATGTGTGCAATGTGCGGAGAATGCCCGCTCTCCAACAGGTATCGTATGCTTTCTCGAAGTCTAAGAACACTGCTACTGTTTGACGCTTCTTTAGAAAGTTATTCATAATGAAGGTCGACAACGTAACGAGGTGATCAGCAGCAGAGCGGTGTCGACGAAAACCGCATTAGACATTTGGTAGGAGGCGGCGAGATTCGAGGAGCCAGACCAACTGAGCGTTAACCATGCGTTCCGTTACCTTACAGACGCAGCTCGTCAGAGAAATGGGGCGATAGCTGGAAGGAAGGTGTTTGTCCTTCCCTGGTTTGGGGATGGGGACAACAATGGCTTCATGCCAACTTGTGGGAACTTGACCTTCAGTCTGTTTGTAGGTACTAAGAAGGAAACACTTGCCTGCAGGAGAGAGGTTCTTCAGCATCTCAATATGGATGGAATCAGGGCTGGGAGCAGAATATCGGGACAGGGCGAGAGCACGGTCTAGCTCCTGCACGGTGAAGGAGACATTATAATTTTCACGATTAAAAGAGTGGAAAGAAGGCGGTCGTGCCTCCCCTGCCTGTTTGCGAGCTCGAAACCTCCGCAAAGGAATGGCCCAGTGCGTTGGAAACATCAACGGGTTCCACAAGGACTGCGTTCTCGACGGTCAGGCCAGAGATCGGGGAGTGGACCTTTATGCCAGATAAATGGCGTAGGCCTCCCCAAACAACAGTGGACGGAGTAAAACGGTTAAAAAAAACTAGTAAAAGCAGTCCAGCAAGCTTTTTTGCTGTCGTTTATAACACGACAACATTGCGCTAGCAGTTGTTTATAATTTATACAATTCTCCACCGTTGGGTGGCGGTGGAAGGTGCATAAAGCACGGCACCAGGCTCTAATAGTGTCGCGGCAGGCTGCAGTCCACCAAGGGACCGGGACATGATGTGGAGAAGAGGATGTACGAAGTATGGAATGTTCGGCAGCTGTGAGAATAACCTCTGCGAGGTATTCGACCTGACTGTCACAGCTGGGAAAATTCTGATCGTGAAAAACAGCCATAGTAGAATAAAGCCCCCAGTCAGCTTTAGAAATGTTCCAACTGGTGGGACGAGGAGACGGGGAATGATGCAGGAAGTGGATGACACAAGGGAAATGGTCACTCGAGTACGTGTCAGAAAGTACCACTCAAACCGACCGGCAAGCTGAGGAGAGCATATTGCGAAGTCTATATGGGAATAGGTGTGTCTCGGGTTGGAAAGGAAAGTCAGTGCACCGGTGTTGAGGCAGACAAGATTGAGGTGTTTGAGAAGGTGCACCAAAAGGGAGCGTCTCTGACAAGGTGCCGGAGAGCCCCATAAGGGGGTGGTGGGCATTAAAGTTGCCTACCAACATGAAAGGTTAAGGGAGCTGGTCAACGAGGTGTAGCACATCTGCCCTAGTAAGGGTGGATGACGATGGTGAATAGATATTACAGAGAGAAAAGGAAAAGCTGGGTAGAGTGATGCAGATGGCCACTGCCTGTAGGTGAGTATGCAATGAAATGGGATGGTGATAGACGACATCCCGAATGAGCATCAGAACCCCTCCATGGGCTGGGGTACCTTCCACAGGTGGTAGGTCGAAACGCACAGAGGTGTAGTGGGGTAAGTCTGCACGATCACTTTGACGTAACTTAGTTTCTTGGAGACAAACTAGAAGCGGGCAGTGCAATCGAAGTAGTTTTAATTCCTCCCGATTGGAACGAAGGCTGCGAATATTCCATTGAAGGAGTGCCATGGTAAAAAATAAGAGAAGAAGGGAAGATAAAAAAGGAACAAGCAAGTGGGGTCACCTCGACGGCCGGACTTCGAGGGAGCACTACTGTCGCCATCTAGAGGCAGAGAGTCATGTTCCATAGGTTCAAACGAGTCATCTGCCACCTTCCCGAGTTTATCAGGAGGGGCAGCTTCCGCCGCTGGTAAAATGCCGGTTGCCCGGCTAACAGTAGTGCGTCCCGGCGAGACAGAAGATGATCGGGGCCGACTACCCGTTTGACGGCGTGACGGATGGGTCATGCCTTGGCGAGGAAGGTGAGGAACTCTTTTTCTTGTTGGCTCTTCTGGAAGAGTGACGGTGAGAAGAGGCAGTTGACGGTTGGGAAGCCTGAGAACGCAGAAAATCCTCATGGACGGGTTCCTTTTTCAAAGTCCGGGCATCTTGTTTAGGTGCCCGCGGTTTACTAGAGGTTGACGAAGACTGAACCTTAGAAGCAGCAGGAGAAAGCGGGGACGTGGAACGGGCAATCTTCGAGCTGGCGGATCGCACAACTGTGTCAGCGAAAGTGAAATCACAAGTCTGGGTACTTGACTCCTTAGTAGGTCGAGTGGAGGTGAGGACCTTACTGTATGTACCCGCTGGGAGGACAGTGGGCTTTCGACTCGCCAACAACTTTCGAGCAGCAGATGTTGATACCTTTTCCGTAACCCGAATTTGCTGGATGACTTTTTCATCCTTATATACAGAGCAGTCTCGAGAGGAAGCCGCATGGTCACCATTGCAGTTAAGGCAGTGAGGGGACGGAGTTGGGCAATCCCCCTCATGGGCGTCCCTACCACAAGTGACACATTTTGCTGCGTTAGGGGAAGATTGACGGGTGTGGTTGTATCTGTGGCATTGAAAACAGCGCCTTGGGTTAGGTACATAAGGGCGGACAGAGATGACTTCATACCCTGCTTTGACCCTCGACGGGAGTTCAACTCTGTCGAACATCAAAAACACAGTACGAGTCGGTGTCAGCCGGTTATCTACTTTTTTCAACACCCTATGAACGGCTGTCACACCCTGATCGGACATATAGTATTGGATGTCTTCATCAGACAACCCGTCAAGGGATCTCATAAAAACTACCCCCCCGTGACGAGTTGAGTGTGCGGTGCGCTTCTACCTTGACTGGAAACGTGTGTAACAGTGTAGTTCGTATCAGTTTTTGAGCCTGGAAGGCACTGTCCGCTTCCAGCAACAATGTGCCATTGCGCTGATGCGAACAGGTTTTAACAGGGCCAGCAATTGCATCAACACCTTTCTGAATGACGAAAGGATTTACAGACGTGAAATCTTTACCGTCGGTGCGAGAGACAACAAGAAATTTCAGTAGATTAGGCAGATTCTTCTTTTGCTGAGGCGAATCGATCTTTTGTTTCTGGGTCAACGTCACTGAAGAAGAGAAGGAAGTCATTGCGGAAGTGTCCCCCATGATTACCGGCGTCTCCGATGGCGCGCTGCTTCCTAGTGGGGGGCCCTCTCCGAGGGCTTACCCGCCTTAGGTGATTGTTCACACCTTCCGAGAACTGACAGATGGACCAATCGGCATGTTCGGAAGGTACCAGCTCGGGTAATCTCCCCTCCCTGGGCCTGGCCTTTACCAGGGGGTACGTACGTGCCCTACTTGTCTACCCGGGGCGGGGAATTATGCATTACCCCGTCACCTGCTACGCATGATAATGCGTGGGTCAGCCTTCAGACACGCACAGGGAGGAAAGAAGAAGAATAGAGGAAGTGAGGAGAAAGAAGGAAAGAAGTGTCTCAAACGCCGAGACGGAGACTAAGGAGGAGGAGAAGAAGGCTAGGAGAGTACAGCAAGGAGAGGAAGACAGAAACAAAGGGAAAGAAAGGAAGGAACCAAGGAAGAAGAGAAACGACAACAAGAAACCACCTTAACTTGTGAAAGACGCCCGTCTCCGGCAAAGGCATAAACCGGGAGGGAAAGTGAAGCAGCCTGGGGCAGAAGAAAGGCTGCTCCGGCTCGGGGCCCCATGCGTGCCCATCACGTACCCACAAAAGAACTGTGGGGCCCCCTGGGGGGAATAAGAGAAGTATTATTGTTACATTTGCAAATGATATACACAATGCCAGATAACTCAGTTGAACAATATTTACTGAAGCAATGTGTAGATGTATTGGAAGTGGCCCTACGCAAACAGAAGAGGGTGTGTGTGTGTGTGTGTAATACGAAGATTATAGACGAAAAATTCCTATCAGGAAAAATATATATAAATAATAGATGAAGCTTACTTACCAAGCGAAGGAGCACAGGTATGTAACAGAAAACATAAATCAAATAAACCGAGACACACACAAAAACAAGCTTTCACAACCATTTGTTGCTTCTTCAGGTAGAGTAGGAATGGAGAGGGAAAAGGAAAGGATGAGGGTTTAAAGGAGTGGGCAAGGAGTCATTCCAATCCCAGGAGAGGAAAGACTTACCTTTGGGGAAAAAAGGATAGGTAAACAAACACACACACAGCCACACACATATACACCTGCACACACACAAAGGCAGACATGTCTGAATACTAAATTCAAACAGGTTTCCATAAAATTCAGTAAACGTTTCACTATCTCTGCAAAGAAGAAAAGTAGACTTGGATCGAAACACAAAAAGTTATCAGAAGCTGAAAAATTTATTGTCTAGAATTTTGTGGCGATATGCTAATGAATAAAGTAAAATTATTTGCATTATAACAGTTATTCACATTATTTTCCAGCAGTATTTTCTCTGCTGATAAACAGTGAAGATTTGTCTACACTCAATATAACATACCTCCCGTGAGCATCGAATTTGGAATGTTGATATTAGCCGCAAGGGGTGGAGGGTTTTTCTCAAACTCACGAATAATGGCCTGTACCACACGACCGAGGTCAGAATGTACCGTGAACTGTAAAAAATGGAAGAAAGAAAACCAGTGCCAGAATTCTGCTACATTAGTGCAACTCATTCAGTTAGCAAAAATTAATAATACCAAAACTTAACTCATAAAGACACAAATAAAACACACTTTTACTTTAAAAATATGCTAACCATTCAGACACTACTGTTAAGTACTAGTCAATATTTACATAAGAAGAGTAAAATTTCAAATTCCAAAGTGCCATTTTTTCCCCACAAAATGGATTTTTAGTTAATTACAATCTCAATACTCTGTTGCATGTCACTAGATTTGTTCCGTTGGCAAATAATGGAGAAAATTATAATTATATATTTTGATGATGTTACAGCTTGAACGCTTGAATGAAATAAATCGCAATTTGCGATCAGTTATGGCTTCACTATACTAGGTTTAGATGGAATACCAAATTGCGGCGAATGAAAATTTGTGTCAGGCTGGGATTTGAACCCGGGATCTCCTGCTGCTTACTAGGCAGACGCGTTGACCACTCCGCCACCGAGGACACAGTGACCAGCCCGACTGCAGAGGACTCTCCCCTGCACGTCTCCCGCCACACACAAATCTCCATTCGACACGCTGTCTCTTTCCTATACCACTGCCTATGTGGGAATACAGTACTGCGGCTGCGAGCATTTCAGAACAAAGAGGCTGTGGTATAGAAAAGAAACAGCGTGGCGAATGGAGGTTTGGGTGTGGCGGGAGACGTGCAGGGAAGAGTCCTCTGCAATCGGGCTGGTCACTGCGTCCTCGGTGGCAGAGTGGTCAACGCGTCTGCCTAGTGAGCAGGAGATCCCAGTTTCGAATCCCGGCTGGACACAAATTTTCATTCGCCGCACTTTGGTATTATATCTAAACCTAGTACAGTGAAGCCATAACTGATTTATTTCATTCAATGGAGAAAATATTTCAAACATTTATATAAAATGGTGTGTGGCCTGTATTTTTGTGAGAGCATTACATTTTGGCCTACAAAATGCATATAAATACACATATAACACAAATTTCAATGGCAGAATCACTCTTAGCTCGACGCTGTACATCGATAGTGCTGTATTGAGGTTGGCAGTACTTCTGCCTCCTATGATTGGCAATATCATTGCCTGCAAAGGCCGATGGCACCTGCATAATAGGAAGAGGGCAGTTGGGGCTGGGGGCCAGAGATTGTGTCATCGTGCCACTTGGAAATGGCAGGCCATACCTGATCTGGTAGAAAAGAAAGAACCAAGGAAAGAGAAAAAAAAAGCTGGTAACAGGAGACCACCTAGACTCTCACTGGACACCCATCTCCAGGCGAAGGCATAAACCAGGGGGGGGGGGGGCCTGGGGCGGGATGCAAGGCTTCTTCGGCCTGGGACCCTGTGCACGTCACACACGTACCCACAAAAGAGCTGGGGGGGGGTCACAGCTAGTATGTTTATAAAATAGTGATATAGCAAGGAAATCATCCTTTCAATACCTATCAGCCGCACAATTTATTAATGAAGTTTAGAGATAGATCAACAATTATCATTACATCTATTATCTCGTCATTCACTAAGCAATTTAATGTTTTTGTCTTACACTTATAAGTCCAGGAGCACCGACAACTTCTCCCGCCTCATTGATCCACAGATGACTGACAGCAGGCACAATACGGAGAATAGGTTTCTCCAAGGGGAACTCCGGTCCCAATATCACGTGCAGAGCCATCTGGTGGCCTCCCGAAACAAAGTCCACGCGGTACTCCACATCAGCGTGAACTTCTGTTACACTGAAAAACAAGTCTAAATGTAAGTTCAAACTACCTCAAAATTAAGTATTTTTCCCTACCACTAATTCTTTAAAATAATAGTTGTTATTAACATCCACAACCTCAAATCCTTATTAACTTGAGTTTTTCTTGATCTGAAACATCACAACACGGACACGATGTGCAGATTACACCTCAATACAAATGTCACTCAAATTTCAATTTAAAAATGGAAAGTCCAGGTTGGAATTAATAATATAGTAATAAGGACAGTTTACAATTCGCCGCAAAGATGTGGCAACGAGCTGTGACAGGCACATACAAAAGACAGACACAGACACAGACACACACACACACACACACACACACACAGACACACACACACACACACACACACACACACACACACAGACACACACACACACACACACACACACACACACACACATAGCACTTCAGAAAATAGAACATTCACACAATCACACAGGCACGGAACACAGTCATACAACAGTCACCTCCGGCTGCCGCACTTCGAATCGTGCTCTGCAGTGTGGAAAGAGGGGAGGGGGGATAAGAAGGGTGCATCACAGTGGTGCGGATGGGCACAGCATGGCCTTTGGCGCTCACACGGGGGGCGGGGGGAATTCAAACCTCTAAACTAACCTATACCTTATCAGAGGGAAACTACAATATCACCTGTTAAACACAAAATATTAATCCATAATCTGTTCTGTTGTAAACAAACTATAATCTTTACTTCAGCCACCACATAATTACTCATGCCTTCTACAAACATGCATGCACCTCAAAACTACTGTGCTGTGATGACGTCACGTGTCAAAGGTGACACGTGGGATCGCACCCTATAAATTTTTCCAAGTTTTCAATAATGAAGTATACACAGCTTCAGGTGAAAATTACATTGTGGTGTTACCATAGTGACACTTACAAAATCGCATAACATAACCTGTGACAGTTGATGCATGAAAATGCTGTGACCAACTTAACGTAGCTGTCAGCGATCAACTTACAGTGACTCGAATAGAGGCTGACACTTTCGTTTAGCTTCACTTCAAGGAGCTCCACCATTTCTTTCCCTGAAGGCCACAGTTCAGAAGCATGGGGTTTTTTTTTTTTTTTTTGTGGTTTTAGGGCGCACAACTTCTATGGTCATTAGCGCCCAGCCAAGAACATAGATTCGCTATGATCTAAAAAAAAAATGTAGACTGTCAGAACATCAACAAGAGGCTAAAAACGAAAGATAAAAGACAATTAAAAGAGTTAAATATCCTTGGATAAGTTGGCCAAGTTGATAAAACGCAAAACTCGAGCAGCTGCTCGTGTGTCATCAGCTAAAATTTCCTCCAGAGTAGACGGAAAGTGAAGGGCTACACGGAGATGATTAAAATTAACACAAGTCAGTAAAACATGTCGCACTGTCAGCAGTTCACCGCAGGAGCATAGCGGTGCAGGTTCGGCGGATAGCAAGTGACGGTGGCTGAAACGGCAATGACCGATCCGCAACCGAGCCAGGATGACCTCCTCCCGCCGAGAGGGGCGTGAGGATGTCCTCCAAGCGGTCGGGATCGGTTTGACAGTTCGCAATTTATTGTTGTACAGTGAAAGCCACGCACTGTGCCATTGCGACACGATACTCCGGCGAAGAGCCCGTTGAACATTGTCCGATGGGACGCAAAAGGTAGCCATGCGAGGCAAAAGAGCTGCTGCCTTGGCTGCTGTGTCGGCGGCCTCATTCCCGGGCACACCCACATGGCCAGGGACCCACAGGAAAGAAACGTGACAGCTGTCATCCGCCAGCAACTGGAGGGAGCGTTGGATCCGATACTTGAGAGGATGGTTCGAGAAAGGGTCCTTAAGACTCTGCAGGGCACTAAGGGAGTCAGAACATATGGCATAGAAAGGGTGGCGGTGGCGGCAGGTATACAAAACGGCCTGGTGGAGGGCGAAAAGCTCAGCCGTGAAGTTTGAGCACCGGTCAGGGAGCTTGTATTGGAAACGGTTGTCCCCGACGACGAAGGCAGATCCGACACCGGCAGTGCTCTTGGAACCATCAGTGTAAATAAATACGGCATTATCGAACCGCGAACGGAGTTCGACAAGCCTCGAGCGGAATACCAAATCCGGAGTGCTCTCCTTGGGGAGCGAACTAAGTTCGAGGTGTGTGTGAACCTGGGCCTGATGCCACGGTGGCAATGGGCTTTCGCTCAACCGAAGGGTGGAAGGAAGGGTAAAATCGAGCCGCTGTAGCAGGCGGCGAAACCGAACTCCCGGTGGAAGCAAGGCAATAGCAGACAACTGATATTGGCGATCAAGTGAGTCGTCAAAAAATAATCTGTAAGATGGATGGTTGGGCATCGACCGTAGGCGGCATGCGTACCGACACAAGAGTATGTCACGTCGATTGGTCAAGGGTAATACAGCAGCCTCGGCATACAGACACGTCCGCTGGGCGCTACAATAAATTGCGAAATCGTCAACAAAAAGAGATCCGGAGACGTCGGCTGAAAGGCAGTCCACGATCGGATTGATTGCAATGGCAAAGAGCGCCACACTCAAGACGGAGCCCCGTGGTACCCCATTCTCCTGGCAAAAGGTATCTGACAAAACAGAGCCCACCCGTACCCGGAACTTGCGATCCGCCAAAAACGCTTGAATGAAAAGAGGAAGGCGGCCCCGAAGGCCCCATGTGTGCAATGTGCGGAGAATGCCCGCTCTCCAACAGGTATCGTATGCCTTCTCCAAGTCGAAGAACACGGCTACTGTTTGACGCTTCTTTAGAAAGTTGTTCATAATAAAGGTCGACAACGTAACGAGATGGTCAGCAGCAGAGCGGTGTCGACGAAAACCGCATTGGATATTAGTCAGGAGGCGGCGAGATTCGAGGAGCCAGACCAACCGAGCGTTAACCATGCGTTCCATCACCTTACAGACGCAGCTCGTCAGAGAAATGGGACGATAACTGGAAGGAAGGTGTTTGTCCTTCCCTGGTTTGGGGATGGGGACAACAATGGCTTCACGCCAACTTGTGGGAACATGACCTTCAGTCCATATGCGATTGTAGGTACTAAGAAGAAAGCACTTGCCCGCAGGAGAGAGGTTCTTCAGCATCTCAATATGAATGGAATCGGGCCCGGGAGCAGAAGACCGAGACAGGGCGAGAGCACGATCTAGCTCCTGCATGGTAAAGGCAACGTTATAATTTTCACGATTAAAGGAGCGGAAAGAAGGCGGCCGCGCCTCCTCTACCTGTTTGCGAGGGAGAAAGGCAGGGTGGTAATGGGCAGAGCTCGAAACCTCCGCAAAGAAACGACCCAATGCGTTTGAAACATCAGCTGGGTCCACGAGGAGCGCGTTCTCCACGGTCAGGCCAGGAATCGGGGAGTGGACCTTGATGCCGGACAAACGGCGTAGGCCACCCCAGACAACCGTGGAGGGAGTAAAACGGTTAAAAGAACTAGTAAAAGCTGTCCAGCAAGCTTTCTTGCTGTCGTTTATGATACGACGGCACTGCGCTCTCATACGTTTGTAATTGATGCAATTCTCCAAAGTTGGGTGGCGGCGGAAGGTGCGTAAGGCACGGCGTCGGGCTCGAAGCGCGTCGCGGCAGGCTGCAGTCCACCAAGGGACCTGGACACGACGTGGAGAAGAGGATGTACGAGGTATGGAACGTTCAGCAGCAGTGAGAATAACCTCTGTGAGGTATTCGACCTGACTGTCACAGTTGGGAAAATGCTGATTGTGAAAAACAGCCATGGAAGAATAAAGCCCCCAGTCGGCTTTAGAAATGTTCCAACTGGTGGGACGTGGAGATGGGGAATGATGTAGGAAGTGGATGATACAAGGGAAATGGTCACTCGAGTACGTGTCAGAAAGTGCATACCACTCAAACCGACCGGCAAGCTTAGGAGTGCATATTGCGAGGTCTATATGGGAATAAGTGTGTGTTGTGTCAGAAAGGAAGGTCGGTGCACCGGTGTTGAGGCAGACAAGATCGAGGTGGTGGAGAAGGTCCACCAAAAGGGAGCCTCTCGGACAACGTGCCAGAGAGCCCCATAGGGGGTGGTGGGCATTAAAGTCGCCTACCAACACGAAAGGTGAAGGGAGCTGGTCAACAAGGTTTAGCACATCTGCCCTAGTAAGGGCAGATGACGATGGCGAATATATATTACAGAGGGAGAAGGGAAGTGTGGATAAGGTGATGCGGACGGGAACTGCCTGTAGGTGAGTGTGCAAGGAAATGGGATGGAAATAGACGTCGTCTCGAAGGAGCATCAGAACCCCTCCATGAGCTGGGACACCTTCCACGGGTGGCAGGTCGAACCGCACAGAGGTGTAGTGTGGAAAGTCTGCACGATCACGTGGACGCAATTTAGTTTCCTGGAGGCAGACTAGAAGCGGGCAGTGCAATCGAAGGAGTAGTTTCAACTCCTCCCGATTAGAACGGATGCCGCGAATGTTCCATTGAAGGAGCGCCATGATAAAAATGAGAGAAGAAATAAGGATAAAAACCAAGTAGCGAGCGGGGTCACCTCGACGGCCGCTGAGGACCGGATTTCGAGGGAGCACTGCTATCGCTGTCTGGGGGCAAAGGGTCATGTTCCATTGGTTCGACCGACGCGCCTGCCACCTCCCTGAGTTGATCAGGGGGGGGCATTTTCCACTGCCGGTAAAGGGCCGGGCGCCCGGCAAACGGAGCGTCCCGGTGAAACAGAAGACGGCCGAGGCCGGCAACTGTTGGACGGCGCGACAGATGGGTCACGCCTCGGCGGGGAAGGAGAGGAACTCTTTTTCTTGTCAGCTCTTCTGGAAGAGTGACGGCGGGAAGAAGCAGTTGACGGTTGGGAAGCCTGAGAACGCAGAAAATCCTCACGGACAGGTTCCTTTTTCAAGGTCCGGGCATCTTGTTTAGGTGCCCGCGGTTTACTAGAGGTTGACGAAGACTGTACCTTAGAAGCAGCAGGAGGAAGCGGGGACGTGGAACGGGCAATCTTCGGGCTGGCGGATCGCACAACTGTGTCAGCGAAAGTGAAATCACAAGTCTGGGTACTGGAATCCTTAGTAGGTCGAGTTGAGGTGAGGACCTTACTGTATGTACCCGCTGGGAGGACAGTGGGCTTTCGACTCGCCAACAACTTTCGAGCGGCAGATGTTGATACCTTCTCTGTAACCCGAATTTGCTGGATTACCTTCTCATCCTTGTATACAGGGCAGTCGCGAGAGGAAGCCGCATGGTCACCGTTGCAGTTTAGGCAGTGAGGGGACGGAGGTGGGCAATCCCCCTCATGGGCGTCCCTACCAAAAGTGACACACTTTGCTGCATTTGGGCAATGTTCACGGGTATGGTTGTACCTGTGGCACTGAAAACAGCACGTTGGGTTAGGTACATAAGGGCGGACGGAGATGACTTCATACCCTGCTTTGATCTTCGACGGGAGGTCAACTCTGTCGAACGTCAAAAACACAGTACGAGTCGGTGTCAATTGGTTATCGACCTTTTTCATCACCCTGTGGATGGCTGTCACACCCTGATCGGACATATACGATTGGATGTCTTCATCAGACAACCCGTCAAGGGATCTCGTAAAAACTACCCCCCGTGACGAGTTGAGTGTGCGGTGCGCTTCTACCTTAACTGGAAACGTGTGCAACAACGTAGTACGTATCAGTTTTTGGGCTTGGAAGGCACTTTCCACTTCCAGCAACAATGTGCCATTGCGCTGACGTGAACAGGTTTTAACAGGGCCAGCAATTGCATCGACACCTTTCTGTATAACGAAAGGATTGACAGAATTGAAATCCTTTCCGTCGGTGCGAGAGACAACCAGAAATGTAGGTACATTAGGCAGAGTCTTTTTAGGCTGAGGCGAGTCTAACTTACGTTTGTGGGTCAACGTCACGAAAGAAGATAAGGAAGTCATCGCGGAAGTGTCCCCCGGGATTACCGGCGTCTCCGATGGCGCGCTCCTTCCTAGTGGGGGCCCTCTCCGAGGGCTTACCCGCCTTAGGTGATTGTTCACACCTCAGGTCACACCTCCCGAGAACTGACGGAGGGACCAATCGGCACGTTCGGAAGGTACCAGCTCAGGTAATCACCCCTCCCTGGGCCTGGCCTTTACCAGGGGGTACGTACGTGCCCTACTTGTCTACCCGGGGCGGGGAATTACGCGTTACCCCGTCACCTGCTACGCACGATAATGCGTGGGTCGGCCTTCAGACACGCACAGGGAGGAAAGAAGAAGAGGATAGGAAATGAAGAGAAAGAAGGAAGAAGTGTCTCAAACGCCGAAGCGGAGACTAATGAGGAGAAGAAGGCTAGGAGAGTACAAGGAGAGAAAGACAGAAAACAAAGGGTAAGAAAGGAAGGAACGAAGGAAGAAAAACCACAACAAGAACCACCGTAGCTCACGAAATATGCCCGTCTCCGGGCGAAGGCATAAACCGGGAGGGACAGTGAAGCAGCCTGGGGCAGAAGAAAGGCTGCTCCGGCTCGGGGCCCCGTGCGCGCCACACACGTACCCACAAAAGGACTGTGGGCCCCCTGGGGGGAAGCATTGGTTTGTGAAGTACACACAAGACTTAATCCCTGAGGGAGTTGAAAAGGTAAGCCAGTTGGAGAACATACATGCAGGAGGGCATGGACCCACGGTTCTTGAACATAGTCTCTGTTCGAATACAATAAATTTTGAAGATGGAGATGCAATGAATTAAAATTTGTGATGCTTCTCCTTCACCTTCAATGTCTTGGACATATTTGAGACAAAAAACTGTCTGAGGGTTTCTTAATTTATATTAAATTGACAATAAATTTTCTTGAGATGGGAAACTTTTTGTTAGTAACAGTCAACACGACGGTCAGGAGCATACTGTACTTATGTGTGTTGACAGCAGTTGCTGTTTGACGGTTGTTTGGTTACGTGCGACAACTGACAAAGCAACCCCACAGCAATTTCTATTGCAAATCATCAATGTTTAAGCTGATTAGTATTTTTAATTTAAATCATGGGCCTTGGTAGGTGGATGCAGGAATGTCAAGTTTGTATTGTGAAAGTAATGAGATGTTCTCAACACGACAGAAGCCTGTATTGCAAATTATCAATGTTTCAAAGACTAGTTTCTTTAAATTAAACCACAGTAAGTGGATGAGTGTACATAAATGGACGAGTTGTACTGTAAAAGACGCATGTCAATGGCTATGCAAAATTGTGTGTTTCCAACCTATGCAGCAGTGGCAGCAGGTGCTTCAGATAACTGGAGGTTCACTTTCATTAAGTGAGCCCCCCCTATCCTCGTCCCCCCCCCCCCCCCCCCCCGGCGTCCAAAGAGACAATTTGACGCACCTCTGTGACGGGCAGAGGGGTAAGAGCCCCAGTTTGCCCCCTTCCCACCCCTTTAGTTATAGTTTCGTTAAAAGATCTGCAGAATGTCTCACGTCAGCTTGTTTGCGCTTGCTACAACTCGAGCTGAGGCATCAGCCTACCGAGCTTCTTTATATCACAATTTTGTTCCAAGCTTAAAGCTGAGTAATTTGTTTCTAAAAGATACTGAATGTTGTTCATTTTTCTTTGATAAACACCACGGCGTAACGTAATGCTGCTAACCACGCAACTATTCTTGCTAGATGGAGAGTAGTGACTTCATTATTATACATGACTGGATCTTGTGAAGTCTTACAGTTGATACATGTTAAATTTATAGTTATAATATTTTTCACCAAATATGGCATGTTTTTGACGAATCTTCAATGCACCAAAAACAAATAAGAAGGGCAGAGGTTACCTTAATGGAGGATTTGTCAATGCGCAAGACAAGGTGCACAGTAGCTGCATTGCCTTTGCTTTGGGACCATTGGTGCGTAACCTCCAGAGCTCGAGTAGCCAGGAGCTGGTGTCTCTACCAGCTCCAACGCCAATGTTAAAGACAGCGTTTCCCCTCGACCCTCCCTGCCTGCTGCCTCAAGGGAGGGGGGGAGGAGGGGTCGGTTCAGAAGAGAATTAGAACCTCCGCCGTGCATGTGCATTGTAATGTGGACACTGCTGCCTATATTAAGCTACCATGCTATGACTCATATGTGCTGTCCCCGCTACATAAAACAATTTTCAAGCCATGAAAATACTTTGAATGTGCGTGTAAAATGATCTTCTAGAAGAACGAAATGAAGAATGTTAGTTTTTTTTTATAAACTCTAGTCTCCGATACCGCTCTGACCAATGACGTCCTACATAATAGAGATATACAACACACACATGTTCACCACAATACGGTATCGGTAATTAGATTTCACCTAAATAGGTGATACCACGTCTTTGAAATATATTTAATAATTAGGTAATTTTAAATAAAGCTAGCACTCCAAGTTGTACAGCCTGAAATGATATATTTATGTCGAACATACAACTGTAAATCGATTGACTGTTCCTGAACCGGAGGTTTGAGCGCTATGTACCCTCACATACAAAAAAAATTCTTGTTTAACCTATACCTAACCTTCATAGTGCCACACTACAGATAACTTCTTTTAAAGTGAAAGTTAGGGTGTCTTCAAAAATATCAGACACGTAAGCAGTGAGTACCGGTATTGAAACCACGCGCAGGACAGAATGACGTAAAACATGACGTCATTGGTCAAAGCGATATCTGAGAGTAGATTTGACCCGTTTTATAATTTATTTGCCCCCCCCCCTTTTTTTATGCGTGTTCACTGAACCAATGAGCACATAAAATGCACTGCCACTACTACACACAGTATTTGCCGCCAATATGCACCCTGAATGTGACATCGACTTTAATCATTTCTTTCTATGCATCAGCATTGCTTTAGAAAGCATGTCTTATGAATCTCAGCTTGTCCTTTTCTCAAATGTCATATTATGGACCATGAATAACGGGCAACAGGCAGACTGCCTCTTTGTCAATTTCTGAATGAAGTTTGGCACCACCCCGCACTGAAGACTGTTAATGATGGTACAAGCATGTGGAATAGGTTCCCAGATATGAGAGTGGCTCAAAGGCTCCTTAAGTAATAGAAGCCAGTATGTTGCCCTTGTTGGCAAGTGTTCATGAGAGTAGGGTATTGTCACGTGTGCCCCAAGGAAGTTTGATGATCTGACAGAGTGAGATACAATTTACAGTTATTTGCTGATGGTGTACAGGAAGGTGTCGTCAAAATGTTCAAATGTTTGCAGAGCTTATGGGACTTAACTATGGGGTTATCAGTCCCTAAACTTACAAACTACTTATGAACTAGCTACTACTAAGGACGGCACAAATATCCATGCCTGAGGAGGGATTCGAACCCCCGACCGTAGTGGCCGTGCAGACTGTGACTGACGCGCCGCAGTACGCTCGGCCACCGCGGCCGGCGAAGGTGTCATCATTGAATGATTGAGGATACAGGATGACACACACAAAATTTCTAGTTAGCTCCAAATGTAGCAAAATGTAAGGTGATGCAGATAGGTAGAAAAAAAACAGTCTCATAACATTAAAATACAGCATTAGTCTGACAGTTGAATTGATTAAAACCCTAATGAAAGTATGGTTGTATTTGGTTTATTGGGATAATTTTAGGAAGATTTGATTTTTCAGTAAAGGACACCACATATAAAAGGCTGGTGTGACTGTCGTTAGTATTGCTCTAGTGTTTGGGATCCCCACCAAATCTGTTTAAAGGAAAACATTGAAGCAATTCAGAGGCGGGTTGCTAGGTTTGTTCCTGGTAGATTTGACCTAAGTGTGAGTGTTAAAGGTGCACTGGAAACTTTAGGAAGGGGTTCACCTGAAGACGAGGATACCGCCCGTCAACTTTGACCTGTGACGTTAACGCACCATGGTAGTTTTGTGGTGCATACGTGTTTGTAGAAGGCGCAAGTAATTATGTGGTGGCTCAGTTAAAGATGACAGTTTGTCTACAAGCAGATCATATATTACAGATTAATATTATGTGTTTAAAAAGTGATATGAAGCCACCCACTGATGGTAAGGTATAGTTTAAAAAGAGGTGGTGGTGTTGTTGTTGTTCCCCCCTTCCACATGTGAGTGCCGAAGTCATGAATCTTCGGGTGTTGATGTTATGGGTCAAAGCTGAGGGGTGGTATCCCGTCTTCAGTTACGATTAGGAAGGTGACACTTTTTGAGAAACAGTATTAGCGAAATTTAAAGTGCCAGAATTTGAAGCTGACTGCAGAACAATTCTACTAAAAACCAAAATTCACATAAGGGCCATAAATATAGCTTAAGCTAAGAGGAATTAGAGCTTGTACAGTGGCATAGATGCATTTGTATTTCCTTCATTCTATTTCAAAGAGGAAGAAAAGAAGATTAGGGTTTAACATCCCGTCGACAGCATGGCTGTAAAAACCTGAGCACATTTTGAGTAAATTAGGAAGGAAATCAACCATGCACTTTGAAAGGAACCATTACCGGCATTTGCCTGGAGTAATTTATGGGAATCACAGAAAACCTAAATCTGGATAACAGCAATTGAGTTGCGTTTGAACCGCTGTCCTCCCAAATGTTACCACTGTGCCACTTCGCTCAGTATATCAGAGTGAACATAATGGGAAATGGCTAGTAGTGTTACAAGGTTCCCTCCGCCATGCACCTTGTGCACCTGCAGGTGCCACCTAAGGAGTTCCACTGCAAAATCACTAAATTATGTTTCCCTGGAGAACAGCTAAATCTCAAGTGTAAGATATTGCTGACTGGCTAAGATGTCCTTAGAGAGCATTTACAACTGATCATCCTGTACTGTTTGGAATCTCTAATTTACAACTGGGCTTAATTCACTAGTTTATAGTTGATCAGAAGAGAAACAGTGTGTGACATTAACCCTCCCCACCGACGAATTTGTCAAGAGCACAAAAGACCTGGTGGGATCATAATGAATGTTCTCGTTCACTTAGGTTCTTTCCAACAACTCAATCCTTACCGATGGCTGGAACTGCACTGCAAGATAGGTCAGCTGCAAGTTAGTGTCTTTCCTTTATTCTGTACGTGTGTTACAGAAGCAGTGTTGCATGGGGTCATGTCATCACCATCTGATACTAGGAGGTTTAAAGAAATTATGAAAATGTGGATCAATCGTGGGATTGAAATACGGATATTTTTATTGGCAGGGAAGTGGCTGCATCAACATGTAATCACGTTAACATAATGACCTTTTTTATTTTGCTACAACACAGTTATGCAAACTGCCAATGCCAAGAGAAAGTTCGTCTGCCTCTAGCATACTGAATTTTCAAGTCAACCAAAAAGATAGGTGAAAGCTAGACATGACACTGGCAGAAGAGGTACAATGTAATGGTCACTTAAAAAATATCGATCGCCAGCAACAAGTGACAAAGGTGTGAAGAAGTTACACTTGTTTCTTGTTAAATTACTTCATTGGTAATTGTGAAAACGTTTTCTATCTTCACCGTTGACGTTTCGCAAACGACTGGACTATCGGACACCGACAAGGAAACGAACACCATTTTGCCTGCCATATCCTGATTTTTTTAGAAGTTTCACTGTATGTACTAAACAACTTTTTAAAATAAAACTGACATAAAACTAAATTTATTAAATTACGAGGAATCATGTTCTTGTACGTTACGGGTGAAAAAAGACTTACTTAGCGTTGAAGATTTTCAGCGTGTCAATTTGCCTCTTTCGCTTTAAAGAGGCATTATCTGAATCTGCACCGTATAACCTGGATATCATTTAAATGCCTTCGTACATAAACATACACAATTCTCTATTCGCCTTGCAGCGCTAAGGCAAAGATACAAATAGCTAAAGTCAGTGATCTCTGGCTAAAGTCGACAGCTGATGTACGTCAGTCCTTCTAGAGAAAAGCAGAGTACCAGCTCCTGAACTCTAGAAATTAGGCCGGATCCACACATTGGAACCAACGTTGGCGCCAACAGTGTTCATCCAAAGTGTGGATCGGTGTAATAGCATTGGAACCAACGTTGGTAGGGCTCCGTTGCTTGTCGGGTATTTTGTCCAAACGTCAAAGGATGTTGGGCTAATATAGGTACGTCGTCCACACATTGGCGCCAACGTTTCATTATATCTTTGTCATCTGCTCGTCTCGAAACGTTATTTCTTCGTTCGTCTTCGTTTATTTTAAAGTTTCAAATTTTCGTTGTAAATATTAGAACTGTTTCAGAGAGTGATTCATTTGTTGAAGCAACCACAAAAATCGCAATGTCACTGCAACACTTACACGCGATCAGTAATATTAAACACTTTAGACTTTTGACACTAAATTACTGAATTCAATTCTTAACATTACCTAACATTTTCTGTCGAGTTTCACATATTGTTCTGCAAACTTCTAGCACTACCAGTCACATCAATTACATGGTTATTTTAAAAAGGAAGTGTAGGCTTCTAAAACTGTCTCCTGTAGCAAGAAATCGAAGCGTCAATACCAAAAGAACTTTAGGCGGTATAGCATCCCTCCAAAACGTCTTTCTTTTCTAAGTAGCAGGTCCAAGTTTTCATACTGCGTATCGATTACGTGTAACATATTTTAAAACTTACTGATTTCGTAATTGATGTTCGATAGGAAGAAATACAACACACCCCATCATCTTTTACATATGTTTCCTTTATCGGTTTTCAATGACCAAATGTAATTATTCACATTCAAAACCGTTATTGCATTGGCCGCGATTTGTGCGTCAGATATGTTTACGTTGGCGCTCGACGAATTCAACTGAATGTTGGCTCCAATGTGTGGGCACTGTCGCAAAATATTGGCCAGTCTTGGCGCCAGCGTTGGTACCAATGTGGGGACGCATCATCTATTTAACCGATTTTAAATTTCAATGTAAACATGTATTAACAGTGGGCAACGTACATATTTTATCAGTCATTTGCTTCATGCAATGTATTGTTACGGTTGGAATAATGCCTATGGTTTGAAAATTGACGAACAAGTCCGAAACTAGTTACCAACTTCTAAATATTGCAACTGTGACGAAAAAAATAATTGGTTTTCATTACATATCCAGTTGCTGATCCTGTCCCTTCTTCACGATGAATTTACATATATTTATCAAAATGACAATCAAACCAAGTGCGCCGCACAGGAATGGCCATGTGATCTGGGGCACAATGTCGTGGACTATGTTGCCGCTCCTGCCAGAGGTCCGAGTCCTCCTTCTGGAATGGGTGTGCGTATTGCCCTTAGAATGAGTTAGTTTAAGTAGTTTCTAAGACTAGACACCGAGACCTTAGCAGTTTGGTTCCATAGGATTAGAAAGATTTGAACATTTTTTTTGTGAACCATATGCCCTAGGTTTATGTACAGTACCATTAGGGCCTAATTCATTTTGTATATTTAATATTATAGTCCTGTGGGCATCATTGTACAAAAGTTATTTTTCGACCGTATTGTGGAATTGTTTGAGTTTTCAAGTGGTCAGTCTTATTCAATCTCAGAGTCTAATTATTCGAAAGTTATAAATATGTCGAGCAACCAATGCCAATTTCTCATGGCTTCCTCTGTATAGGGATTCGCATATACCCTTCTGGCCAAGCTGAGAAACAGTTACAAATCGAATGAAATTCAGAGCCTGAATGCCCTGTGTTCAGCTGTGAGCAAGTGTTTCATCCGTTATGATGATAAAGGATTAAGCAAATGTGCCCACAGCTTAACACAGGTCACTCAGACTTTAAATTCTCTGTTCTTTTTATTTTGTGGTAAATTTTTGAACTTTTCATTATTTAATGTGGTTTATTCATTGTAATGTTTTTGTAATAATGAACACTTGGAAATGAGGCCATAAATCACAGAAACTACCAGTTTGATGGACATATATTAAAGAGTTTTTTTTTCTAAGAAGCGACTGTGGCTTTGTAGCATATTTTGGGTGTTTCCTATGTCAGTTATATGTGATAATGACTAATAAAATTTATTTCCAATATACAGGGTGTTACAAAAAGGAACGACCAAACTTTCAGGAAACATTCCTCACACACAAAGAAAGAAAATACGTTATGTGGACATGTGTCCGGAAACGCTTAATTTCCAAGTTAGAGCTCATTTTAGTATTTCTCTTTAAATGTAAATTGAAATAATTCGTGCAGGCAATTGTCAAAATACCCAATTGTTTCGTGAGTATGTACTGTACTTCCTCGATTCACGTCATCAACACAAATTTTCTGTGAACGTTAGGGCAGGAATTGTTGGTGATGTCTTGATTGGGCCTCATGTTCTTCCACCTACGCTCACTGGAGCACGTTATCATGATTTCATACGGGATACTCTACCTGTGCTGCTAGAACATGTGCCTTTACAAGTACGACACAACATGTGGTTCATGCACGATGGAGCTCCTGCACATTTCAGTCGACGTGTTCGTACGCTTCTCAACAACAGATTCGATGACTGGTGGTTTGGTAGAGGCGGACCAATTCCATGGCCTCCACGCTCTCCTGACCTCAATCCTCTTGACTTTCATTTATGAGGGCATTTGAAAGCTCTTGTCTACGCAACCCCGGTAGCAAGTGTAGAGACTCTTTGTCCTCGTATTGTGGACGGCCGCGATACAATACGCCATTCTCCAGGGCTGCATCAACGGATCTGGGATTCCATGCGACGGAGAGTGGATGCATGTATCCTCACTACCCGAGGACATTTTGAACATTTCCTGTAACAAAGTGTTTGAAGTCACGATGGTACGTTCTGTTGCTGTGTGTTTCCATACCATGATTAATGTGATTTGAAGAGAAGTAATAAAATGAGCTCTAACATGAAAATTAAGCGTTTTCGGGCACATGTCCACATAACAAATTTTCTTACTTTGTGTGTGAGGAATGTTTCCTGAAAGTTTCGCCGTACCTTCTTGTAACACCCTGTATACATGGTGTCCCAGCTATCTTGTCCACCTAAAATATCTCTGGAACAATAACAGCTACTGGAAAACGACTTTCATCGGTATCAGTGTACCGCTGGGGCCCATGAATGTACATATTTGGAAATATTCTAAAACGAAAGCAAATGTGTTTTTTAACCCAAACTTACGTTTTTTTTTCAATGGACACCCTATATTTTTTCTTCAGCAATACATAGCATGACAAATAACATAAACAATGGCGTTGATTGCATCGCAATATTCCAATTACATCCCGAGATATTGCGACGCGAAGTTGACGCTTGAAATACGCGAAACGCGCGGCTAGCACTCGTCCTGAGCAGCATGGGGTTCTCGCCTGAGCCTCAGGACGTGCGCTAGACGCGCGTTTCGCGTATTTCAAGCGTCAATAAATATAGGGTGTCCATTGAAAAAAAACACAAGTTTGTGTTAAAAAACAAATTTGCTTTCGTTTTAGAATGTTTCCAAATATGTACATTCATGGGCCCCAGCCGTACATTGATACCGGTGAAAGTCGTTTTCCAATAGCTGGTATTGTTCCAGAGATATTTTGGGTGGACAAGATAGCTGGGACACATCACCTAAGAGACGTCAGGCGAATTTCTATGGTGATTGAGCAGGTATTTGCAATTTCTTTTTTGCAATGTGGAGCTGTACTGAGGCCAAAGAAATCCTGCTCATCATGCCATTCCTGCAACGCCCAGTGTAAATGTAAAGCGTCGGTTTGTTTCCTGTCGTGAACAAAAAGATTTTTAAAGTGAGGTTTTTTTCTGCACAAGCGATAGAACAGTTCCACATTAGTCTAGTGTGATATTTTATTTATCGAAATATATTAACAGAGGCAGTAAAACACAACAATTAACCAGTACCTCGGAAGCTGCTTGTAGCGCTTCCATAAGGCGGCAACAGACAGCGCAAGGCGTGGCGGCACACGCGATGCGGCAAGTCGGGAAAGGAAGACGATGCGAACACATGTTTACCGATACGACAGTGTAGCTGGCAGCGGACGCATCTCAGTTTTCTTTCGGCCACGCCGCACTGCACAATTCAACATGTACACACCTTCAGAAGTAACAGACATGATTTTGGTAAAGGGTAAGTGCTGCTAGCGTTAACTTGTACAAGCATACTGTTTAATTGTTACTGTAATCAACAGTATCTTTCTGACGAGATTCCGCACTACAAATTGTAGGGATGTGTAATGAAGTCGCCAGCTCGGATGTACACTGAAAACTATCCGGAACGAGAAGGAAGACATCCCTGTGCAGTCACGTTGTGGGCTGTAGTAGAACGAGCTCGAGACACTGGGAATTTGCACCCGGCGAAACGCCAGAGAAGCAGGCCTGTGCGAAATCGTAACAATTCCATTACGTTTGCTTATGTACGTGCAGATTCACACAGCAGTACACCACTTTTTAGGTCGAACCGTTCAACCGATCGGCACCAAATTTTACATACATAATTGTTGGCTACCGGAGATCAGAACCTCGCTTTTTTAAATATTTCGGACAAGAAATACGTTAGTAATATTTAAAAGAAAAGCCATTTGTAATGTAATTTTAATTGCAAATAAACCGTTCATCTGACGCGAAAATTGAATAAACGAATTTGTAGAGGAGAAAATTCTCCACAACTTTGTTCCTTTATTTTTTTTTTCATATCTTGTATCGTTTGAGAGATATTTGCAAATATAACGGAGTTTTGACACCCTCCATTGAATTAACGAAAACCAGCCGTTCGCAGATTCCTCGCCCAGAACTCTTTGTTACGTATTTGATGATTTTCTTATTGTAACTTACACGTTGTCATTTCAAAGCAATGGCACACTGAAGAATTAACAGAAACACGTCGTTCTTCGTACGATAAATGATAATCTAGTGTCTACAAATGCCATATTAGCATCAGTTAACGACTATCAATAGTATGAGATTATAGAACACAACTACGAACTGTTTGCCGTAGCGTAGTGGGCAATGTGTTGTGCTGTGACGCTGAAGGTCAGTGGTTTAGAACCAGCCACTACCTAATTTTTTCCCCCCAAAAGGGTTTCAGATACTCTTATTAATTAATTTTTATTATTTAGATTATTATTTTGGTCCAAAATGTTTGCAAAAACTTATAAAACTACAAATCTAAAGTTGGCCACAAAACACGTCAGTGCGGTTTTTTTTTTTTTTTTTAACAGTCTCTATTCACCGACGAGTAGCGTTTCGCAGCACAGGCGTGCCAAATCTAACTGCCCATCACTTTTGGGCCTCCATGAATCCCCATTGGTTGTGTGAGGCAGATCATCAACACCGATGGACCGTCATTTTCTGGGGTTGTATCATGGGTAAGCGTTTGTTGGGTCTCATTTCTACATCTACAACCATACTCCGCAAGCCACCCAACGGTGTGTGGCGGAGGGTACCTTGAGTACCACTATCGATTTTCCCTCCTATTCCAGTCACGTATTGTTCGCGGAAAGAAAAGATTGTCGGTATGCCTCTGTGTGGGCTCAAATCTCTCTGATTTTATCCTCACGATCTCTTCGCGAGATATACGTAGGAGGAAGCAATATACTGCTAGACTCCTCAGTAAAGGTAAGTTCTCGAAACTTCGACAAAAGCCCGTACCGAGCGACAGAGCGTCTCTCCTGCAGAGTCTTCCACTGGAGTTTAGCGATCACGCGATTTCTTTGAAGGTAGGCTGAACGGGGCAATTTATACCAATGAATGAACTGCCTGTTCTGCTCGATGATATTGATTCAAGAACGAGGCAAATGACGTGGATGCAACAGGATGGTGCACCCAGCCACTGCACTGCTTCTGCGCGCCAATCTGCACAGGATATTTTTCCCAATAAAGCCCTTTCTATACGAGACGAGCAACGCACACAAGAAAGTCGTTCTCAGCTGCAGCGTTCATTGCGAGAGACCGTCCAACTACAAAGAAGCGTTCAAACGGTACACATTTCTCGAGTCCTCTGCTTCATGTATCTACTTGGTTTGTTGTCAACTTACAGCAAATGAATCACCGCGTTAACATCACTTTTCGAAACGTCAGATATATTGTGATGATTAATACATTTATTTGTGTTTTAGACTGCCACTGTGAAACTGTATTTGTTTTCGTGCAGTTCATGCGTAGCTACGTCGCTCACATGTGTTAATGTCCTCATTATAAAATGCGATTATATACTTCTAGCCCCTGCGCTTTGAGGCGCCTATGTATATGATAAACAAACTCAGGTGTCTATACATAGACCTTTCACTGTCATAAAGCTTCAAATAATGCTCACCAAAAACAGATATTTCATCTGTTAACTACAGC
This sequence comes from Locusta migratoria, assembly GCA_026315105.1. Classification (NCBI taxonomy): domain Eukaryota; kingdom Metazoa; phylum Arthropoda; class Insecta; order Orthoptera; family Acrididae; genus Locusta; species Locusta migratoria. The sequence continues at coordinate 54,636,096 of CM048754.1, read as the reverse complement.
ATGTTTCAGGAAAAATAGCAAATATTTTAGAAGGTGGTAATAAAGACGATTTGTAGTTAAAATGTCATACGTGTGTCCAATTTTTATTAGGCACAGAGATACAGCTCTTGGCATGTACAACAAACTTAAAACACATGCAAATTTGGATATTTTGACTGAGTCTTTCGTCGGTTCTTGGTAGATCACCATATTAACTTTTATTTAAACAACCGGCTTTCTACGTGCTTTACAGTCTGAATATGTCCTAGTAAACCGAAAACCGGGTAAGTAAGTGGAAATGAACGTGTAGAAGATACACAAAATTCTACTTTTAAGACATTGTGATGATGCACTAGCAAGAACCGAGATATAAATCAGTGAAAATCTTTTGATTTACATTTGCTCCAAGTTCGTTTGGCTCTCATATTAACAGCTATATCACTGTATTCAATAAAAATTGTACACAGGTTATATTAAATTTTTAATGCTATTCCTCTATACTGTCACCTCCTAAAATACTTACGACTGAGTCGAAAAACTACGTTCCTCTGAGCAGGAGACAAGTAGACATTTCTCAAAGAAAGTCACGACTTGGCTTCGTTTGTCAGCTGGGCTCCTCACTCAGTCGTCTGCGCACGCTCAAGACAACAGGTAAAAATATGGATGTACAGTGGCCAGCTAGTCGCCCGATCTGTCTGTCCTCGACTTCTGTTTCTGGAGTATAATAAAAGATATGGTGTATGCAGAAGAATGTGAAAACAGTGACGAGATGAAAAATTGTGCTAGGCGGGACTTCTCTGTACTTGATAGGTCATATGATGTTCTGCGCGCTACAGCTAGCAATCGTTCTAGACTGTAGCGAACAATACGGTGGTTTGTTCGAACACCTGCAGTAAGATACAGCCCAGATGAAATAGTGATGATGTTTTGATTTCTTTTTCCCCCCTTTCCCTTTGTTGTGCTCTAAGCATTTGAAGGCTACTTTACTTTGAACCAGTTTTATGATGTTATTTATTGTATGAGGACTGTTAGTGGATTACATGTCCACAGTGAAGAATCAATAGGCTCTATGTTAATTATGGAATGCAAACCAATATTATGGTGTTAGGTATACAGAAGCTGAAACGTTTGGCTGTTGATTGAAATCCTCTTGAAAATGATACTGTGTTTTTCTGCATTACTGCTGTGGCTACTAGCATTGCCATGGATGTTTGTGTTGTCTTTAGTATAAGTTGGTTTATAAGTTTAGGCAGTGGCGGCTCGTACAAAAATTGACCAGTGTGCTACAATATTACAAAAAATATACTAAAATAAAAAGTCAATCTTTGTATGATTGCCTTTAATTAAATATCAATTAATACTGTATGACAGCAAAACCTTCAGGGTAATCTATAACAGCGCTGCCAACTGCATGTATTCACTGCAGATAGTAAATGTAACGGTTAAAAAATATTAATTTTATTTACAGAAAGTAAAAATTTAGACTCAGAGGTATTTGAATACGAGCCTCACACAAGTAGGTTTCAGAGACAACGCGCAAGACGCCTGAGCCAGCACGCTATTTGACTCTGTATGCCGCAATATTCGTCGTACACTATTGTTCCGCAGCCGTCACACGCAGCGCGAAGAGAAATATTGATCTGGCGCTGCAGTCGGTCTCAGCACACACGAGTCGCCAGGCCTGACGTCACGTCTGCGCATGCGCACTAGCGAACAGACGACTGCGCCGCCTCTCTGCGCACGCACCAGCGCGGCTGAGTCCCACTTCAGCACACGGAGCTGGTTTCCAGCTATCGCGGCGGGAGCGCTCCAGAATGCGTTTTCATCCGTATTACTATCGTTCAAACACGCATTGGAAGGGAACTGGCATAATTTTATTGTGATATCTGGCTCGTATTCCAAGAGAAAGGATGTAATTTTACAGCGATTTCTCGCTTGCATTCGGAGAGAAATTGCATCATTTTAGTAATATATTTACAGTGTGGTGCAGCACATTATCACCAGCCGCCACTGAGTTTAGGGACTGAGGAACCCACATAAGCTTAACAAACATTTGAACAGTTTTGCTACTAGCATTGCTCTCAGCCGGTGTCCAACGCATTTCGTACCCATGACAGACACCGACGTATCGGTAAACATATGCTCGCCTCTTCGTCCTCGCCCGACGTGCCTCATCTCATGAGTGCTGCCTCGCCGCGCAGCTTCTGCTACTGCCTTACGGAAGCGCTACACAGCCGCTTCCGGAGTACTAGTTAATTGTCGTGTTTTACTGTCTCTGTTAATACATTCCGATAAACTGAATACCACACTAGACTAATTTGGGACTGCTCTATTGACTGAGCACAAAAAATTTCGCTTTAAAAATCTTTTTGTTCGTGACGAGAAACAAACCGGAGCTTTACAACTACACTGGACGTCGCAGAAATGGCCTGAGGAGCAGAATTTGTTTGGCCTGAGTCCATCTACACGTTGCAAAAACGAAATTGCAAATAACTGCTCAAACACCAGAGGAAATGCGCCTGACGACACGTACGTGAGACACGCTATAGGCCATTAAAATTGCTACACAAAGAAGGAATGCAGATGATAAACGGGTATTCATTGGACAAATATATTATACTAGAACTGACATGTGATTACATTTTCACGCAGATTGGGTGCAAAGAACCAGAGAAATCAGTATCCAGAACAACCACCTCTGGCCGTAATAACGGCCTTGATACGTCTGGGCATTGAGTCAAACAGAGCTTGGGTGGCGTGTACAGGTACAGATGCTCATGCAGCTTCAACACGATACCACAGTTCATCAAGAGTAGTGACTGGCGTATTGTGACGAGCCAGTTGCTCGGCCACCATTGACTAGACGTTTTCAGTTGGTGAGAGATCTGGAGAATGTGCTGGCCAGGGCAGCAGTCGAACATTTTCCGTATCCAGAAAGGCCCATACAGGACCTGCAACATGCGGTCGTGCATTATCCTGCTGAAATGTAGGGTTTCGCAGGGATCGAATGAAGAGTAGAGCCACGGGTCGTAACACATCTGAAATGTAACGGTCACTGTTCAAAGTGCCGTCGATGCGAACAAGAGGTGACCAAGACGTGTAACCAGTGGCACCCCATACCATCACGCTGGGTGATACGCCAGTATGGCGATGACGAATACACGCTTCCAATGTGCGTTCACCGCGATTTTGCCAAACTCGGATGCGACCATCATGATGGTGTAAACAGAACCTTGATTCATCCGAAAAAATGACGTTTTGCCTTTCGTGCACCCAGGTTCGTCGTTGCGAATACCATCGGAGGCGCACCTGTCTGTGATGCAGCGTCAAGGGTAACCGCAGCCATAGTCTCAGAGCTGATAGTCCATGCTGCTGCAAACGACTTCGAACTGTTCGTGCAGATGGTTGTTGTCTTGCAAACGCCCTCATCTGTTGACTCAGGGATCGAGACGTGGCTGCACGATCCGTTACAACCATGCAGAAAACATGCCTGTCATCTCGACTGCTAGTGATTCGAGGCCGTTGGGATCCAGCACGGTGTTCCATATTACCCTCCTGAACCCAACGATTCCATATTCTGCTGACAGTCATTGGATCGCGAGCAGCAATGTCGCGGTACTACAAACCGCAATCGCGATAGGTTACAACCCGACCTTTATCAAAGTTGGAAACGCGATGGTACGCATTTCTCCTCCTTACACGAGGCATCACAACGTTTCACCAGGCAACGCCGGTCAACGGCTGTTTGTGTATGACAAATCGGTAGGAAACTTTCCTCGTGTTAGCACGTTGTAGGCGTCGCCACCGGCGCCAACATTGTGTGAATGCTCTGAAAAGCTAATCATTTGCATATCAAAGCATCTTCTTCCTGTCGGTTAAATTTCGCGTCTGTAGCACGTCATCTTCGTGTGTATCAATGTTAATGGCCAGGAGTATAAATAATTGTGTCGGTGTTTTAAAATTAGTCTCACAACTCCTTTAAGGACATGGCCTCAGGCTTGTGCCCCCCCCCCCCAGAAAAAGTTCTTTATCCGCCACGAACAGCCTGATTTCGTACAACAGCGTTAAAATCGTGTTCATGTTGAAATGTAGTGGCCATCTCAATTTGTAACACGTAGTGCAATAAAACAGCGCCACACCCTGCCCGTAACCAGGGCCAAATCGTCGTTCCCGATTCCTACAGAGTTCCCAGACCGCACAGCACCCCCCCCCCCCCACTCGCCCCCGTGTGGTCCTCCGATATTCCAGCCAAAACTATCCACACGTGGAACACATGCGACATTAGGGCGCTACTGATACCCATTGACGATAAACTTTGGTACTAAGTTTTGGAGAATGGCCTAAAGACTTTTTGGACCTAACAATGGTTGGTTACTCTTGAGAAGAAAAAGCAAGCCGAGAAGTGTAGTGATTATAGAATAATTATTCTGCTCTCACTGGTGGCAAATATCATAGCAAGATTACTAAACAGACGGTTAGAACACAAAATTGAAGAAGTGTTAGGAGACGACCAGTTTGGCTTTAGGAAAGGAAAAGGGACCAGAGACGCCATTGGCACGATGAGGATATTGTCGAAGAGAGTTTTTGGCCGTCAACGAAGAAATTTGCGCGTGTTTTATAGACTGGCAGAAGGCCTTTGACAGAGTCAATTGGAATATATTGATGTACATCCTTCAGGAGATAGGTATCAACTGGAGAGGTCGGAGACTAATTAGGAATTTGTACCTGGGACAAACGGTAAATGTACGGCTGAAAGGTGTAGAAACGAACAGCGTGGAAATAGAAAGGGGAGTGAGACAAGAATGTTGTCTGTCGCCAAGTCTCTTCAACCTGCATGGAGAAATGCTGGCGAGAAAAGAGCTGAAAGGATGCGGAATACTTCAAAGTAGGAGGACGTCCCATCAACACCACCACGTATGCAGACGACCTGGTAGTGGTGGCCAAAAACCAGAGACAGCTGCAACATATGATGAACCGTTTGGTGGAAATAGGAAGAAAATACGGCATGGAAATCGATATCGAAAAATCAAAATTGATGCGAATATCAGAACGTGAGAAACACTTGAAGATAATTTTCGACAATCGGGAACTGGAAATTTGAATCAGTTCAAGTACTTGGGACGTTTTATCACAAAGGATGCCCACTGAACAAACGAAATCCGAGCAAGAATCGCCATGGCCAAAGCTGCTTTCAACAAGAAGAGGACTCTTCTGACCAGCAAGTTGAGCTTGGCATTAAGGAAGAAACTGGTAAAGTGCTACATTCGGAGCATTGCACTGTATGGCACAGAGACGTGGACCATGAGAAAGAAGGAGAAAAAATACTTAGAGAGCTTCGAAATGTGGTGCTGGAGGAGAATGGAAAAGATCGAATGGACAGATCGCATGAAAAATGATGATGTAGAGAGAAGAGTAGGAGAGAAGTATCCTGCATACAATTCTACAGAGAAAGGCCAACTGGACTGGAAACGTACTTAGACACGAGGGACTCCTACGCGATGTCATCGAAGGGAAAATAAGAGGAAATACAGGACGATGAAGAAGAAGAATTCAACATCTGGACGCCATGAAAGATGGAAGGAGATACAACAGATTGAAGGAAGAAGCTGAAGACAGGGAACAATGGAATCAGAAATTCTCCGTACGTAGACATGGACCTGCCAATAAGCAGAATACTACATAATAATAATAATAAGTCTTCAACTGTCGACGGGCAAATTAACACTTCAGTTAAGCAGGTTGCTGTTGTGGTCTTCAGTCCTGAGACTGGTTTGATGCAGCTCTCCACCTTACTCTATCCTGAGCAAGCCTCCTCATCTCCTCATAAGAACGGTAACACACATCCATTTGAACTTGTTTACTGTATTCATCTCTTGGTCTCTCTCTGCGATTTTCCCCCCACACACTTCCCTCCAATGCTAAATTTACGATTCCTTGATGCCTAAGAATGTGTCCTACCAATCCATAGGCATAGCCAGGATATGATTACAGGAGGGGTTTTCAATGAGTGGACATTGTAATGACGTGGACTCTTTACTGAAGTGCAAACGGCACTAATTCACCCGAAAGGACTGTACACCAGAGTCACCGTGGTACAGAAACAAAACTAGTAAAGAACTTGAGAATTTGCCGGCCGCGGTGGCCGAGGGGACTGAGGCGCGCCAGTCACGGTCTGCACGGCCACTACGGTCGGGGGGTTCGAATCCCCCCTCGGACATGGATATTTATGCCGTCCTTAGCTAGTTCATAAGTAGTTTGTAAGTTTAGGGACTGATGACCCCGTAGTTAAGTCCCATAGGCTCTACAAACGTTGGAACATTTGAACTTAAGAATTTACACATTCTCAAAAATAGCAAGAAGGCAAATCATACCATAAAGACAGGAAAATGCAGATCGAAACACGGATGGCAACCAGAAAGCTAGTGTGTGAAGCTTTCAATAACTTCCAAAGCATTATCAGATTAGCACACCCAAATCCAATGTCTGCTGCACGTTAAAGCTGTCAGTAGCACAAAATAAGTGTACAGATAGTCTTTGACTATACAGGAACCTTGATTCGTTTACTTAAGAATATCAAGAAATGTTGATGACTGACTTTGTAATTACTATTAGTGGTGTTGAAAAAAGATCAAATGCCGAAGCAAAAGATCAAATGCCGAAGCTCCAGGGCGCGACAGTTTCTACAGAAAATCTGCTAAGGATTCAGTCCAACTCTTTACCATAATTTACCGAGTGTATCTTGAGCGAGAAATTGTTCTTAGTTATTGGAGAACAGATAAGTCGCACTCATCTACAAGGAACGACAAATTTGAAGAGGACACCTGGAGAAAAACTAAGAAAAGTGCTCATTTTTTCAGTAGTAATTACCGTAACTGTTAATACACTTAACCCACTGCCAGGCAAGACGGCGCTTTCCTCCGTGAACAAATTTTTGTCGTTAGCTACAGAGCGATGATTTTTACTTCGTCCGAAACATACAAATGGCGTCGAATGTCTTTATTCGGGACTCCAAAAATATGGATATCGCATGGGGAGAAATATTGACTATGTAACGGTTTTCCAGCCTTGGCAAAATGAACGCGGTCTCTATCCTGATACAGAATTATGCCAATTTTTGTAAGCTTTGCCAAAATTTCGGGAGGGGTTTGAACACCAGAACCCCCCTCCCTCCCATGTACCAATCGATCCCTTCTCTTTGTCAAGGTATGCCAGAAATTCACTTCCTCCCCAATTCTGTTCAGTACCTGCTTATTAGTTACGCGATCTACCCACCTAATCTTCAGCATTCTTCTGTAGCACCACATTTCAAAAGCCTCTATTCTCTTTTTGTCTGAACTACTAATCGTCCATGTTTCACTCCCGTACAAGGCATCACTCCACATAAATGCCTTCAGAAAAGACTTTCGTTATGCTTAAATTAATATGCTATGTTAACAAATGTCCCCTTTTTCAGAAACAATTTTCTTCCCATTGTCATTCTGTATTTAATATCTCCTGCAGTCAACCATAGTATGTTGTTTTACTGCCCAACTAACAAAACTCATCTACCACCTTTATTGTTTCGTTACCTAATCTAAGTCCTCCAACATCACCTGATTTTCTTAGACAGCATTCCATTACCCCAGTTTCGCTCTTGTTGATGTTCATCTTATACGTTCCTTTCAACACACTGTCCATTCCGTTCAATTACTCTTCCAGGTCCTTTGCTGTCTCTGACAGAATTACAATGTTAGCAGTAAAACGCAATGTATTTATTTCTTCACCCTAATTCCTTCTCCAAATTTCTCTTTGTTTTCCTTCACGGCTATCTCAATTTACAAATAGAGTAACATTGGCAAAAGGCCACAGCCCTATCTTTCTCTCTTCCCAACCAATACTTTCCTTTCATGCCCATCGACTCTAACAACTACTGTCGGGTTTTTGCACAAGTCGAAAATTACCTTACGTTCCCTATATTTTACCCATGTTGACGTCAGAATTTGAAAGAGTGTGCTCCAGTCAACACTGTCAAAAGCATTCTCAAAATCTAGAAAAGCAGGTAAATTCTTAAAATTGATGCCATCTCCAAACTATATGGTCACATGCCCATAATGGTGCGCATGCTACTGTTTTTTCACCCTAACCAAGGTAATGTTACCAGAATGATATTTTCACTCTGCGGCGTAATGTGATCTGATATGAATAATTGTCTCTGAATAAAAAAAGAATAATATTAATGAAAGAAATAACAATAATAATAAAAAAATAAAAATAAAAAAACTGAGCCAAATATCAAACAAACAACCTGGAATTAACATGAACAAACGACTGCAAAGCATCGAATTACCTGAGAAAAGACGGTAAGCGATCGGATTCGTATTGAAAGGGTCGCGGGTTCGACTCCGCGCGGTGGCAAATATTTTTGTGCTCCTTGGCAATGTGTACACTACAACTAACCGCAACATCAAATAGATTATTTTGTATTTATATGTGCAAAATTTCAAAACTGCTACGAGATATAGGAAGAAATCACCTCCCGAGAAGCTTGCATCAAACTACATTCCATTATACATCACCAGACATCCCGCAGGTATTCAGTAACACGCTGCATTACGCGTTTTTCGCTGATGGGTGTGCGATGGAAGAAGCTGTTTTCAGAATGCCAATTAAGTTTCTTTTATGGGGATATTAAAAAAAATAATAATGTCACTGGAAAAAGGCGGCGTTTATAACATGCGCAAGATGGGTCAAAATTATTGCTTCCGCTGATTCTTCGATGAATACCACCCTAGTACATGTAACTGATCAAAACTGATCAATTTTGCAAAAGAATGGAATTATCAATTTAAGTACCCGTCGTTTTCGTGTACGCATTACCTACAATCCTCTTTTAAATGTTTGCAGTCCTATGCCTATACTTTTTATGCTCATATAAATCGATAAGATAACCTATATGAAATTGCAGTTAACTGTGACTTCAGTAGTGTACGCATAGCAAAGGAGCACGCACAAAAATATTCGCCGGCTTGCGGCGTCGAACCCGTGACCCTTTCAATACGATTGCGATCTGTTCGCTGAGCCAAACACCACTTCCTACACTAGGCTGACCAGACGTCCCGTATTTTAGGGGATGGTCCCTTATTGAGCCCAAGTGTCCCGTTGTCCCGGTAAATTAAATACGGGACGTATATTGTCCGTTTCTTACTAACCATCTCATAAATTTTTAAATAACATGTTTCTAAAGAATGTAAAGCGCGAGCAAGTGAAGAACAAATGTGGTCATAATGAAGCAACAAAGAAAACTGGCCGTAACTCAAATAAGTCATGGTTTCTGAATTTCTTTGGTTGGTACTATGTAATGCTTTGACATGTCATGAGCACGTTTTCCAACTATAAAATTTTAGTTATTGGTTAGTTCAATATAAGATGGTGTGCCCAAACAGTATCGTTTCTTGGAAATTTCAAGTTCATTTCACGAAACGTTACCACTTCATTTGCTTAAACTATCAGGGGACTGATAACCTAGCCGTTTAGCACCCTTTACAAATCCAACAACAACAACTTAAACTATCTAACTGAGTTCAGCTCAAATATCCTCTTCTTTGCAAGTCTGATCAGTAAATTTTTAAAACCTTCAAAGAATTTGGTGAAAAGATTTTGAAATTCTGAAGGAAGCAGGGGTAAAATATAGGGAGCGAAGAGTTATATTCAAGTTGTACAAAAACCATACAGCAATTATTAGTATCGAAGGGCATGAAAGGGTCGCAGTGGTTGGGTAGCGAGTAAGACAGGGTTGTAGCCTTTCCCCATTGTTGTTCAATCTGTACATTGGAGAGAAAGGAGAAAGGAGAAATTTGGAGAGGGAATTAAAGTCCAGGGAGAGCGAGTAAATACCATGCGGTTTGCTGATGACATAGTAGTTCTGTCAGAGACAGCAAAGGAAGATATAAGATGAACATTAACAAGAGTAAAACGAGGGTAATTGAATGCAGTGTCAGAAAATCACGCGATACTGAAGAAATTAGATTAGGTAATGAGACGATAAAAGTAGTTGAAGAGTTTTGTCATTTGGGCAGCAAGATAACTTGTGATGGACGTAGTAAAGAAGATATAAAATCCAGAATGGCTATGGGAAGGAAAGCGTTTCTGAAGAAGCGAAATTTGTTGACATCCAATATTAGTTAAATGTTAGAAAGTCCATTCTAAAAGCATTTGTCTGAGAGTGAAAGGTGGACGATAAGAAGCACAGACAAAAAGATTATTGAAGCTTACGAAATGTGGTGCTATAGACGAATGATGAAGATTAGGTGGGTAGATCACGTAACTAATGAGGAGGTGCTCAACAGAATTGGGGAGAAAAGGAGTTTATGGCATATCCTGAATAAGAGAAGAGATAGGTTGGTGCGACACATTCTGACACATCAGAGAATCAACTTAGTATTAGAAGGAAGTGTGTGGGGTAAAAATCGTAGAGGAAGATCGAGGGACGAATATAGTAAGCAGATTCAAAAGGATGTAGGTTGCCGAACGTATTCTCAGATGAAGAGGCTTGTACAGGACAGGGTAGCGTGGAGAGCTGCATCAAACCAGTCTGCTGACTCAAGACCAAAAACCAACATTTTGAAAGATACATTTGAAGATCAGCTTCTTGAGGAAGCGAACCATGTTGCATCTGAAGATACCTGGTGCAAATAGTTCTGTTCGTAACTGGGTTTGTGCCGGCTCTACCTGTCACTAACACTGCTGCAGACGGAGCGTTTCCTATCACAAATGGCTAATGCATCGCGAAACCATATCATGTGTGAAGGAAATAATCATAACAAGAAATTTTCAGACGTCCCAAAAAATCCTCAATTTCTATGCTTTTTCGGTAGGTTTCATATCCTTTCATCAATTAAATCCTTTTCGTGTTGTGGTCGTTCTCTTAAACTCAAAGGAAGGAAGGAAAAAATTTAGGCTTTAAAGTACCGTCTACAAGGTGGTCATTAGAGAAGCTCTCGCTCGAATTTGTTTATATTATTATTATTATTATTATTATTATTTTGAAACGAAACATCGTGGAAGGAAATCGGCTGTGCCCTTTCTACGGAACCATCCCTGCATTTGCTTGGAGTGATTTAGAGAAATCACGGAAAACCTAAATCTGGATGGCCGGAGGTGGATTTGAAGCACCTTCCTTCCGAATGCTATAGTTTTACCGTTACACCAACTCGCTCTTTTTTTATACTTTCAAGTTAGCTTTGGGGTGGGAAAGAAAGAAACGATGGCTTTGTTTCATACTACACTGTGTGTGTATTAATTGATGTGTTCATGTTTGCGTTAATGAGTGACACCAAGACAATCATTTTGTATAAGCTTTAAGGTATAACAATTAATTTCTTCCGTACCCATATGTGTCCCGTATTTTCATTTTGGAAATCTGGTTCAAAAAATGTTCAAATGTGTGTGAGGTCTTGTGCGACCAAACATCGTGGTCATCAGTCGCTAGACTTACACACTAATTACTTAACTAACTTACGCTAAGGACAACACAAACACCCATGCCCGAGGAATGATTGCAACCTCCCGACCACAACGGCCGTGCAGACCGTGACTGGCGCGCCGCAGACCGCTCTGCCACTGCGGAAATCTGGTCACCCTATCTTAGACCAAGTGTCCATTTCGTGCGGCCAACCTTGGTGTCCCAGGAGGAAATCCTAGTTTTCCCAGCATAATTTTAAGCCTCTGGATTTTAGTGAGATAATAACACCACGAATAACGATAGCCAGCGACGGAATTCGATGTTGGGCGCAACCAAAGCAAAGCTGGAGCGAGTACACCGGAAAGGGAACGAACACAATGGGCCGTATGAATAAAACGGAGTATCTACTTTATACCCTGCATTCCAGACAACAAGCTCAGGTTCGCATTAATAAAGCGAGTCGGAGAATATGCATCAGCCGAGTACGTTCTCAGCGTGAGTAACAAGGTGGGGGAAGTTGCTCACAACAGAGAACATTCTCCGATTTTGTATCAATACAACTAGAGAAGTTTCTCACGACCGCAGAACATTCTCAGTTTTCTGAAGTGAGCTCTCTAGCATACATCGAGCTGAGTAACTTCTATGAAGGTTACGTTTTACTGTGGCTGTTAATAAAAATGAGAAAATTAGTGTTGCTTAGAACGTAAAAAAAAAAAAAAAAAAAAAAAAAAAAAGTTCCTTTATACGTTCTCACAGCAACTGATAAGGAGTGCCGGATTACTCATAAGGCAGAGTAGGCAGCTGCCTAGGGGCCCCGCAAATTTTAGGGGCCCCGTGTGCACCCATATAACAATAAGATTTTTTTTAAAGACTTTTGCGTTTTATATAAAAATTATTTGCCTTTCCGTTGTTTGTCTGCAGGTGGGTGAAATAATATGTATATGATAGGAAATGCATCCTGAAAGTTCTGAAGACTTTGAGGAGTTTGGGACCCTTCCTAGTCTAATTACCTACCGATATTGGACAAACTGTGTACAGCGCTTTCTTGTCGTATAAAAGCTTATAATAAAGTTCATTGTCTTTTTGGATTACTTGTTAAGTTTCCACTGAAGCCTGAAGATGAAGTTAAAGAATCTGACCAGAGAGAATCTGAGGACATCGAAGAGGAATTTGTGTACGAAATGATTCATTTTAAGTTCTTCATATCAGAACTAGAAGATTTTCAAGCTGATCAAGCAGTTGCATCATCGCGATCATACAAACTCATTTTTGAAAATATGGTGCAATCAACGTTCCCAGGTGTTATGACTGCGTTAAAAATTTACAGATGTCTCATGATTACGAGCCGGCCGCGGTGGCCGAGGTGACTGAGGCGCTCCAGTCACGGTCAGCACGGCCACTACGGTCGGGGGTTCGAATCCCCCCTCGGGCATGGATATTTGTGCCGTCCTAGTTTCTAAGTAGTTTGTAAGTTTAGGGACTGATGACCCCGTAGTTAAGTCCCATAAGCTTTACAAACATTTGAACATGATTACGAATGCAACGGGTGAGAGAAACTTTTCAAAACTAAAACATATAAAATTGTCATAGTTCTTCAATGTCCCAAAAACGTTTGAACTCACTTCCAATTCTTGCAGGATATGCACTTTAAAGATATTTTGAAAGATTTTTCTGGAAAAAATTGAAGAAAGTAAATGTTTAATGCGTTTCTTAATTATTATTAATTTCTATATTTTGTTAAATAATCTCTGGAATACTATTGTGTTAATCAACGTATGTTGATCTGTTGATAATTGTTTGTTTTGTTGAATAAATACATTTACATGTTGTACGAAAGTGTCTCATTGTACTTTGCTATTATTATTCTTATATCCAGATTTGAATTTATTGTAGCTGGTAAGCGGCTATCTTACACGATGGTTGGACATGTTAATTACTTGAAACGGATGCTTTGGTTGTGGAATACCGCAATTTTGTAATTGTTATTATTACGGACTAACTCAATTTTATTATTATTATTATTATTATTACTAATATATTCTTGTTGTTTGGGGGAAAATTATTAACTCATTAAGGGATGAGTTTGGATTGGGGCCCCAAGATTAGGATTGCCTAGGGGCCTATATAGAGCTTAATCCGGCACTGCTTGTAAGGTGTATATTATTATTATTATGGTCTTCAGTCCAGAGACTGGTTTGATGCAGCTCTCCACCCTACTCTATCCTGAGCAAGCCTTTTCATCTCCTCATCAGAACGGCAACCCACATCCACTTGAATCTGCTTACTATACGCGTCTCTTGGTCTCCATCTGCGATTTTTACCCCACACACTTCCCTCCAATACTAAATTTACGATTCCCCGATGTCTAAGAATGTGTCCTACCAAGCGATCCCTTCTTTTAGTCAGGGTATGCCAAAAATTCCTTTTCTCACCAATTCTATTCAGTACCTCTTCATTAGTTATGCGATCTACCCACCTAATCTTCAGCATTCTTCTGTAGCACCACATTTCAAAAGCCTCTATTCTCTTCCTGTCCGCTCTGCTTATCGTCCATGTTTCACTCCCGTACAAGGCAACACTCCACACAAATGCCTTCAGAAAAGACTTCCTTACACTTAAATTAATATTCGAAGTTAGCAAATTTCTTTTTTTCAAAAATGCTTTTCTTCCCATTGCCATTCTGCATTTTATATCCTCTGTACTGCGACCATCACATGTTATTTTACTACCCAAGTAACAAAACTCATCTACCACCTTCATTGTTTCGTTACCGAATCTAATTCCTTCAACATCGCCGGATTTTCTAAGACCGCATTCCATTATTTTTGTTTTGCTCTTGTTAATGTTCATTTTATACTCTCTCTTCAACACACTGTCCATTGCGTTCAACTGCTCTTCCAGGTCCTTTGCTGTCTCTGACAGAATTACAATGTCATCGGCAAAACGCAATGTTTTTATTTCTCCCCCCTGAACTTTAATCCCTATTCCAAATTTTTCCTTGCTTTCCTTCACCGCCTGCTCGATGTACAAATTGAATAACATCGGAGAAAGGCTACAACCCTGTCTTACTCCCTTCCCAACTGATGCTTCCCTTTCATGCCCTTCGAGTCTAATAACTGCGGTCTGGTTTTTGTACAAGTTCTAAATAACTCTCCTTTCCCTGTATTTTACTCCCGCTGACTTCAGAATTTGAAAGAGTGTATTGCAGTCAACATTGTCAAACGCTTTCTCCAAATCTACAAAAGCTAAAAATGTAGGTTTGCCTTTCCTTAACCTATCTTCTAAGATAAGACGTAAAGTGAGTATTGCCTCCCGGGTTCCTATGTTCCTCCTGAATCCAAACTGATCTTCCCCAAGGTCAGCTTCTACCAGCTTTTCCAGGTGTATCCGTATCAAAATTCCTTTTATTTGACCTTCTGTAGTTCCAACTTGGGACTTTCATGTCTCACCATTCCCCTATATGTACCATAAATATGGACAAATTCGGGTGAAATGTACACGTCCCCTCCTTGTCAGTCAGCAAAGCACTTGTCCGGGAAAGGCAAAGTTCGTAGGTTAATGTTCCAGGAAGTTTGACATAAAAGGTTGTTACTTTTGAGTATGCAGGGCCGTAGCGACCCCCAGCGGTGTGGGCAGTTACATCAGACGGCGTCGACCTCGCAGGCCGTTACCCAACGCAGCTGTCTGGGGGGCCGTTATCTGCTGAACAGAGACCACAGCGGGGCAGTGGACACGGCCAGTCAGGGTCGCTATACAGGAACGAACCCACACTAGCCACTAAAGTCCCGTCGACTGCCTGGTCGTTAGAGACGGAGGCGGGGGAGGGGGCACTAGTCAAAGGGGGTGTCCAGGCCGAGGAGTTCTCATTTCCCAGAAGATCCCCCCCCCCCCCCCCCAGTCCCGTACTGCTTGCCCACTTAACCGTGGTTGGCTGCTCCATGACTCTTAAACACCTGTCCGCTATCGGCAGTCACCACCACCACAAAATTAAATCCCCGGATTCCTCCCCTCCCAGAAATGCTTCTTCTTTCCAGTCTTCGATAATTCTATCGCAAGATGAAATTTCCTGGCAGATTAAAATTGTGTGCCGGAACCGGGACTCGAACCTGGGACCTTTGCCTTTCGCGGGCCTTTGTCTTTCATTCTGGAAACATCCCTTAGGCTGTGGCTAAGCCATGTCTCCACCATATCCTTTCTTCCAGGAGTGCTAATCTTGCAAGGTTCGCAGGAGAGCTTCTGTGAAGTTTGGAAAGTAGGAGGCGAGGCACTGGCGGAAGTAAAGTTGTGAGGCGGCATCGTGAGTCGTGTCGGGATAGCACAGTCGGTAGTGCGCTTGCCCGCGAAAGGAAAAGGTCCCAGGTTCGAGTCTCGGTTCCGGCACACAATTTTTATCTGCCAGGAAGTTTCATATCAGCGCACACTCCGCTGCAGAGTGAAAATTTCATTCTGGCTATCGCAAGATGTTTCTTCCATTCGGCAATGAAGCGAATGAAAGTACGTCGCAAATTCCAGTTATTATGTAGTGGTTGTGGTCTTCAGTCGAAAGATTGGTTTGATACAGCTCTCCACGCTACCGTTTTCCTTTTGTTGTGAATAGGCAGCCCCATAGGCGTAGCCAGGATATGATTTTGGAAAGGATTTTCAATGAATGGACACTGTAAAAAGGTGTACCCTCAATAGAACTTGAAATGACACTAACACTATATATATTATATTCCATAGCAAAGGACTGTATACTAGAGAGACACCTAGATATACCAGGTGATCAAAAAGTCAGTATAAATTTGAAAACTTAATAAATCACGGAATAATTTAGATAGAAGGGTAAAAATTGACACACATGCTTGGAATGACATGGGGCTTTATCAGAATTTAAACAAAGTTCAAAAATGTCCGTCAGATGGCGCTTCATCTGATCAGGAAAGCAATAATTAGCATAACAAATTAAGACAAAGTAAAGAAGATGTTCTTTACAGGAAATGCTCAATATGTTCATCAGCATTCCTCAACAGTAGCTGTAGTCGAGGAATAATGCTGTGAAAGCACTGTAAAGCATGTCTGGAGTTATGGTGAGGCATTGGCGTCGCATGTCGTCTTTCAGCGTCCCTAGAGATGTCGATCGATCACGATACACTTGCGACTTCAGGTAACCCCAAAGCCAATAATCGCACGGACTGAGGTCTGGGGACCTGGGAGGCCAAGCATGACGAAAGTGGCGGCTGAGCACACGATCATCGCCAAACGACGCACGCAACAGATCTTTCAGGTGTCTAGCAATATGGGGTGGAGCGCCATTCTGCATAAAAATCGTACGTTCCAGCAGGTGTTTATCAGCCAGGCTCGGTATGATGCGATTCTGTAACATATCGGCATACCTCCCACCCGTCACGGTAGCAGTTACAAAACCAGAATCACGCAGTTCCTCGAAGAAAAAAGGCCCGATAACAGTAGACGTGGTAAATCCAACCCATACCGTCACTTTCTCGTCGTTCAATGGAGTTTCCACGACGGTTCTAGGATTGTCGGTAGCCCAAATTCTTCAGTTGTTGGCGTCGACAGACCCTCGGAGCGTGAAATGAGCATCGTCGGTCCACAACACGTTACTCATCTTCCGCCATCTTTTGAAACGCCCACACCGCAAATGCCCTCCGCTTCACTAAATCGCCAGGTAACAGTTCATGATGCCGACGGATTTTGTAAGGATAGCATAGGAGGGTACGCCTAAGTGCCAACCAAACAGTAGTGTATGGAATGCCGGTGGGACGTACGACTGCACGAGCGCTGACTTCCCGTGCATAGACGAACCCGCTACAGTCTCCAACTTCCTGAACTGTCTCGGCAACATTACGCCTTGTGCTCGGTCGGCCACCACGGGGTCTATCGTCTAAACAACTCTTGGCTTCGAACTTCGAAATGATCCTCGCCACAGCTGCATTTGTCAACGGATCTTTACCCGTTCGAATCCCCTTCCTATGGCGATAGGATCGTAACGCTGAACTAGCACATTCCCCATTCTGATAACACAGCTTCACTAAAAGCGCCTTTTCAGGTAACATCAACATGCTGCGACTGCTGGTGCATCTGATTCTCTCTCTTTCATTACAGCTCCTTTTATAGACGATTTTATGCGCAGTCACTGGAGGTGTGCTGTTCAGGGCCATCTGTCGGACATTTTTTGAACTTTTATGTTCTAATAAAACCCCACATTATTCCGTGATTTATTAAGTTTTCAAATTTATACTGACTTTTTGAGCACCCGGTATTTATGTGGCGTCTGTTCTTTCTGCCATGTCTGAAAGAACAGACGTCATTTGTGATCCTGCAGTTATTATCTATCCATATTCACGGAATGTATTACATTAACTGCGAATGGGTAACCTGCACGGAATTACTCAAGCACGCCTCCCGTCAGATACAAATTTTCAACTTTATCCCCTGCCCACTATTATTCAGACTCAATTTGCCGATGACGGGCAATGATCCTTACTTCAGTGCAGAGGCATTCCTACGCCCTTAATCTTACGGAAATCAGTTTACAATAACTACGAGTTTGTGTACAGTGGGAAGGGCGAAGTTAAGAATTTGTATCTGACAGGTGGAGTACGTGATTGAGTAATCCACTGCAAGTGTGGTTATCGCTGTGTCCCCAGTGGTTGTAGGGGTCAGCATAACTGCCTAGAAAGCACATTTTCAACTTTACCCATTCGCAGTTAATGTCATACATTCCGTGAATGTGACATTGATGTTGTTGTGGTCTTCAGTCCGGAGACTGGTTTAATGCAGCTCTCCACAATACCCTATCCTGAGCAAGCCTCTTCAACTCCACATACGAACGGCAACCTACATCTGTCTGAATCTGCTTACTGTATCCATCTCTTGGGCTTCCTCTGCGGTTTTTACCCCACACACTTCCCTCCAACGCTAAATTCACAATTCCTTGATGTCTAAGAATGTGTCCTACCAATCGATCCCTTCTTTTAGTCAAGGTATGCTAGAAATTCCTTTTCTCCTCAATTCTGTTCAGTACCTCCTCATTAGTTACACGATCCACCCAACTAATCTTCAGCATTCTTCTGTAGCACCAAATTTCAATAGCCCCTATCCTATTCCTGCCCGCACTGTCTATTGTCCACGTTTCACTCTCGTACAAGGTAGCACTCCACACAAAATCCTTCAGGAACGATTTCCTTAGACTTCAATCAATATTCGATGTTAACAAATTTTTCTTTTTCAAGAACGCTTTTCCACCCATTGCCATTCTGCATTTTATATCCTCTGTACTGCGACCATCATTTGTTATTTTACTGTCCAAGTAACAAAACTCATCTACCTCCTTTATTGTTTCGTTACCCAATCTAATTCCTTCATCATCACCTGATTTTCTTAGACTGCTCTCCATTACCTTAGTTTTGCTCTTGTTAGTGTTCATCTTATATGCACCTTTTAGCACACCGTTCATTCCGTTCAACTGCTCTTCCAGGTCCTTTGCTGTATCTGACAGAATTACTATGTCGTCGGCAAAAATCAATGTTTTTAATTCTTCACCCTGAACTTTAATTCATTCTCAAAATTTCTCCTTGCTTTACTTTATAGCTTGCTCAATGGACAGATTGAATAACAATGGAGAAAGAGTACAACCCTGTCTTACTCCATTCCCAACCACTGCAACCCTTTCATGCCCTTCAACTCTGACTACCGCTGTCTGGTTTTTGTACAAGTTATAAATAACCTTACGCTCCCTTTATTTTACTCCTGCTTGCTTTAGTTGATATAGAAACCGAATTAGTAAACTCTTAAGAATCTATGTATTCTCCAAAACAGGACGAATGCAAACCATATCAGGAAGATAGACAAATGCGAATCGCAACACGGATGCCCATGAGAAAGACACTGTGTGAAGCTTTCTATAACTTCTGAAGCATTACGGGAGAATCACTAAACGTTTTCCGATAACACAATAATTATAAATTATTTTTACACTGCTTTAGAACTTTTATTATCTCACAATAAGCTTATTTCGGGCTTAGGTCATCTTCGGGTGTTGGTACTTGCAGGCTCACCTGTTGCCAACATTATCTCTCGCGACCGCCGACCACGATGTGAAATTTAACCAGGGATGTTTTCCGCGTTTTTTCCCGTTTAGTATGACCCCGACAATGACGCCATTGGTCAGATTATTATTACTTTATTTTATTTATTTTTATTTATTTATTTATTAGCTGCCCAATTGCGTTTTAACGCTGCTGTTATGTACCAACACCCAAAGATGGCTTAAGGCCGAAATAAGCTTATTGTCCGATAATAAAAGTTCTAAAGCAGTGTTAAAGTAACTTATAATTATTCTGTTATTGAATATGACCCTAATAGACATACTGTACACAGTGGGCCCCAGAGAACAGAAAAAAGTTTTTCTGTACGTGAAAGCTGTTAACGGCAAAAAATACTCTTTGAAATGACCGAAACCTTGATTCATTAACGTAGTAACATTAAGAAGTATTGCTGACTGACTTTGTAATATATGATAGATATTGTAATTACTAATAGTGCTGTTGGAAAACAAATACACCTCAAAATCACAAGAACCCTCAGGGCCTGATAGGGTCACTGACAGTTTCTATACAGAATCTCTGCCTGATGCCCGGTTTCTGGAATACTACAGTACCATGCCGATAGCAACCGTCATGTTATAATTTAACATGCCAGATAAGTTCCTTGGGTTTCCTGTAGCTGATTTCAACGACCCTTAGTTAACTATGAGGTAACTGCTCCTTCTGTCGATGATAACAGTTCGTCTCAACAGATAACAGATGCCACTACTAACGAAACTCGCAATTACTCAAATTTTATCGATTATTAAGGGAAAATCGAAGACGCATAATAGTTTGTATAGCTGTCACGAATTTTCCGCTTCTGTTTTGAAACGCAATGGGCGACAAGCGAGGGAAAAATTATACTCTATTTGAGAAAAAACCTTTTGATCGACCTAGTTTTAGAAAGGAAATCAGTTATATAAAATAAAAAGGCAGATACCTCGTCTATTTTTGAAAACTGAGACGCCTTGGAAGATGTCACAAAACTGTACAATTCCTTAAATCAGGAGAGAGAACGGTAAGGCATTCTGTTTTGAAAAGAAAAGCCCGGACAACAACAAAGATAGGGTTAGTAATAAAAATCAAATGTTTTATTTTTGTTATCAACATCTATTTTTATGAATTTAAGTTTTCCTTTTCCTATTCTGTGAATGTGGCAATACCTTTTACACTGCCAGCTGGTCAATTTACGTCCACCCATCCACCTACCCGAGCCCCATGTTTTAATGAAAAACGATAATCACTTGAAACATTGATCGATCGTAATGGCAAGTGTATGGCAGAACACTATTAAAAGCGAAGTATCTTTATGGTCAATTGAAAACTTTAATATGAGAGCACGGTTTTGTGATTCGGTATTTGATAAAATTGTACATCCAGATCGGCGATCTTTAGAGATAATGGTGGCCACTGTTGCTCAATGTCGAGATGTTGCTTGACAATCACGAGGGAGATGCAGGTAATGCATACGTCACCTGTTGCAAAATGTTCAAATGTTTGTAGAGCTTATGGGACTTAACTATGGGGTCATCAGTCCCTAAACTTACAAACTACTTATGAACTAGCTACTACTAAGGACGGCACAAATATCCATGCCCGAGGGGGGATTCGAACCCCCGACCGTAGTGGCCGTGCAGACCGTGACTGAAGCGCCTCAGTCCCCTCGGCCACCGCGGCCGGCAATGACGTCATTGGTCAGATTATTATTACTTATTTTTATTTTATTCTTTTTTATTTTATTTATTTATTTATTTTTGCTGTTTTTGTCTCAAACGTATATGAAACTAGAGCTCATTATATAGATCAAAGGGTTGTGTTCTAACATGAACAACGCGTCGTTGTGTTTTAACATAGCCGAGTACAGTTAAGTTCTCCTCTTTTCAAGACCTGTCCGTAGCATCAAAAGAAGAAGAATTTCCGTTCTTCACCTTCAAAACTTCTAAAATTGTGCAAAAATTACACGGAAACCAGTCATAAAAACAAATAGCAACTTTTAAACAATTTATGGACTTGATTTTGGAAGCCTGTAGCGCTACGTAGCGGATATAGTTAAAAATAACGGTAACGTGTAGGTATCCCCAGGGAAGGCACATTTATCTTTAACGGACAGGTAACTACGGCTGTGACGGTAACTGTTGTCTCGGAAACCCATTGTGTACTTAACGTTCAGGTAACCCACAGATAACTATAACGGAATAGATAACTACTGTTTCGGAAACCTACCATTAGTCCTTCTCTTTAGCGTAATTTACCGTGGGTACCTTGATCAAGGAATTGTTTCTAGAGATTGGGAAAAAGGCGAGTCACATTCATCTATAAGGAGCAGACAAACTGAAAGAACATTCCTGGAAAAAAAACTAATTAAATTTTTCATTATTTCAGTAGTAACTATATTCAGTGTTTATTCATATAACCCACTGTGAGGCAAGACGCTCAATTCCTCCGTGCACAAATGCACAGTTAGCTGCGCGACTCATGACTTTTACCAAGGTGTGCACTTCTTCCATCGAAACATACCTATGTCCGTGAATGTCTTTCTTCAGGGCTCAAAAATATGCCGATCACATGGGAGGGGGGGGGGGATGGGGATTGTGTGGAGCATGTGTAACGGCTTTCCAGCCTTTGGAAAATGGCGGGCTTAATCCTGATAAAGAATGCCATTTGTTAGCTTTATTAACATTTCGGGAGTAGTTTGAACCCCAGAAACCCCAGCCCACTCTATCTACGCCCATGGGCAAACCACAACCTCTCGATCTGCTTACTGTATTCCCAGTTTCAATCATTCCTTGCCTTATGGTCCTTATAAAACCCTCAACCACTTCTGGTTTCTTCAATTTATCCAGGTTCCATCTCATTACTTTTCTACCTTTTTCAATGTTCGTAAGTTTTAATCTACAGTCCATAACAAGTGAGTTATGTCCATAGTCTATATTTGCCCCTGGATATGTCTTAGAATTTAAAATCTGCTTTCGAAATTTATGTTTTACCGTTACAAAGTCAAAAGTACGGTGTCTCCTGGTCCCCTGCACGTATATAATCTAGCATCATACTTAAATTTAGTGTTTGTTATGATTAATTGTGCTCTGCACAAAATTCTAGCAGGAGATATCCTCTTTCATTTCTTTTCCCCAGTCCATATTTTTCCTTCACTTCCTTTTCCAACTACCGATTTCCAGTTCCCCATCGCAGTCAATGTTTTCCTCTTCCTTAACTATCTGAATACCATCTTTTATCTCAAACTTTTTTTCCATCTCCTCATCGTCGGCACAACTACAAGGTGCGTCTGAAAAGGACGGCCGGCCGCGGTGGCCGAGGGGACTGATGCGCTTCAGTCACGGTCTGCACGGCCACTGCGATCGGGGGTTCGAATCCCCCCTCGGGCATGGATATTTGTGCCGTCCTTAGTGTTAGCTAGTTCATAAGTAGTTTGTAAGTTTAGGGACTGATGACCCGTAGTTAAGTCCCATAACCTATACAAACATTTGAACATTTTTTGAAAAGGACGTTGAATGGTATCGTCAAATATAGCAAACAAGACTTACAAACAAAATACCTTTACTGGCCTTCAAAGTAATCCCCATTGGCTACCACACTTTTTACATCGGTTGTACAGCTGTTGGAAACTGTCAGAGAACGTTTCTTGTGGAATCACTCCAAACACTGAGGTCACTGTTGGATCTGCGCAACCACTCAAAGACACCCTTTTCACTCACTGCTTCAACACCATACACTTGCACTATCATCCCATGGGTCTCCGTCGCCGATGTGCCTGATACGAAACAAAACTCGATGTTAACGCATTGCTCCATTTTGCGCCCCACGTTGCAATGACACGAGTTCTCACACTGGCCCTGTTGGCTGGTCGCAGCGTGTTCCACCGCTTGACTGCATTGGTTTGCACGGTAGGGGGCGCTTGTCGACTTGTCCTCAATGTGTATGCGCGGCAGTATTGCCAGATGGCAGATAGAGAAAATACCTACAGTCTCACAAAAATGTACCTACGTTTTTCCTACTTTCTCCGTACCGCCTCATTAAAGCA
The DNA here is from genome assembly GCA_026315105.1 of Locusta migratoria. NCBI lineage: Eukaryota > Metazoa > Arthropoda > Insecta > Orthoptera > Acrididae > Locusta > Locusta migratoria. Next base: position 54,612,548 of record CM048754.1, on the reverse strand, counting down.
CCTACATCAGGATTTGGGTCTGGAAAGGAATGAATCTAGGACTCTGGCCTGGAGCGGGAGCGTGGCATCATACCTCAAACTGATTTTCATAAAGTAGTTTGAATGTCGTAATTACTTTCCAATATAAAATTGTATTTTTTTATAAATCCATTTCTGGATCGGTGTGCAGCAGCGATTTTCATTTCATGACTGAGTGCTACTTTGCCGTCAAAAATTTAAAATCCGGGTAACTGGCACATACCACATGAAATGAGGCAAGTGGTTATAAAGAGTTAGGCATGTGAATGCAGTAACAAAATATGACGAGATAGGTTTTCCTTTCTCAGTTTTGTCGCACCTGTTATACGGTTTTGCTTAAAAATATATTTTCAGCAATTACAAAATATGAATATTTACACTTAATAATATAATTAATTTCTGTGGTGTCGCACAAGTCCAAAGTGCGCTCCACCTACTTTCGCCGCGCGCCGCCATGCACGCACGGCGCGGCGTTCTTACGACGTCAGCCACGAGCGCCCTCTGCTGCAACCCCCGCTCGTGGCCACCACTGAACGACATCGTTCACTTGGGACTGAGATAGCAACCAGTTAGGACCTTCGGAATCAGACAGGCACCAGTGAAGACTTGGCTATCGTACAGGCACTAGGCAGGCCTCAACTATGTATCAGCATTCTGCAGTACTGATCTATGTAAAAGTTAAGTATTGTATAAATTCTGTTCAATATATATCTCGTTCTAATTTACTCTAGTGTTTCTAGTTTCTGGCTGCTTCCCTCCGTACCTGCACCAGCGTGCTATCTTTATTCCTGTGTCGGCCTCATTGCACTCGGCCACCGACACCTACGACGGAAACGAGACTCAAAAGCGGCGACGAGGCTGGGACACAAAAATTAAAAAAGACAAAACTTTGAAAGGGATATTTTACGATTATTTCAACACCCCTCCATTCATTCCTGTCTGTTGTCAGCATCGCTTCTTGTTTTCTTCACTTACACTGCTTCCCACAACGTATCCTTTTGGTATCTGCTGGTAGCGCACATTACGAGACCTCAAGGAATCGTCGATATAGTGTAGGAGAGAAGTGCCGGGAGCTATAGCCCTAGAGGGAGGCCCAGAGACGATTAGAGGAAGCACTTTCTAATGGCTGTTCGTTATAGCAGCTAATCGACGATGAAAAGGCTTGACTAGTGTGGAGAGCTGTAGAGATGGGCAAACTAGTTATTTTTGAGAACTAGTTTGGGAACCGTTACTTTCTACTCGCTCATCGTTCCTTTTTTATCCAATTATTATCCAATAAAAGATAATAAAAATAGTTAGAAACTATATAAAAGCGAAAGGACACACATTCACTCACTTAGTCACTGACTAAAGACGAAATCCCGAAAACTACTTCACCGGTGAAGCTGAAATTTGGCAGGATAGTAGTTTATAGACGTCAGACGTCAGCTAAGAAAGGGTTTTGCGATAGGGCCGATAGTTCAAGAGATATGAAATCATTAACAATGAAATCCTCCCCGTCTTGCGGCACATGATAGCGTGACTTTATCAGTCCACTATTTGAGAAGGAGAGCACTTAGCGACTCGCAACAAACTTTAAACAAAATTTCAAACCTTTAGAAAACTTTTCCTCGCTGACAACCCCAGCAAAATGATGAATGGAAAAACGTTTGTCGCTTAGTACTTTTCCGGCGTTCATGCAGTAAAATTACGGCATTTGGCAGGACGTTACAAGTTATTACGCGTACACTATTAATTGTATTCGCGAGAAATTTTGCAGACAGTATACACACATACCATTGAACGTACGTTCGAAATTTTATCATAGTACGACACACAGTTCATGAGATATAGTCATAAACAATTAGGTTGATGAAAAACCGCCTCATCACGCATGACGTTTTGATTTATTACGTCTTTCCTACTATCTGTATTCGCGACGTATTTTGCAGACATTCTACTTATACACCACTGGATGTACCTTCGAAATAATATCGGATTACGACATGTAGTTCAGGTGCTATGACGTCAAAGACAATGAAATGCATGGAAATTCGTCCTAATAAACATGAGGTTGTAATTTACTACGTTTTTACTACCAACTCCATTTACAACAAATTTCACAGGTAGTTTCCTAATATTCCTCTCTACGAACCTGGTAAATGTCTTAGTAGGACACATAATTCTGGAGATATTACGTTCATAAACGTGACATCCGTATATAGGTACTGCATAATGTTTGACATTTTAAGTCTGTTCGCAGCACATTTCGCAAACAATATCCAAACATAACACTGAAAGGAGGTACAATGTTATGTCGCTGTACGACACATTAATCATCAGATACGACGTCATAACCACTCAGCTATTTGAAAACGAAACTACAGGGCGAACTTCGCTGTAGATTTAAGCAAAACGTTTGTACAAATATGGCGGATGCCTTCATGATGGCGATGACGGTGCTCAAGGCGAACGTCTACTGTCTGGCTGCAGCGTCGCAGGCGGCTTCATCCTATGAGAACCTCTACAGCTCATTCATTTTCAGGGGTTTAATGAATTATGCATTACAACATAAAAAACAAACACGAAATGTTAATAGTAGGTTTTTAGAGATAAAAGGGGCCAACACGAAAAGTTACACGTTTCACGAACCGGTATGATTTGTAGCTTTTGCAACTCACAACCGTTTCGCAACAACTATTTCATTCCTTCTTTTAATGATTTTATGGACAAACGAATGTTCTGTCAATACAGAAGTTAATTTCCAGCTGATTCGCGAACGATCTCATTGGTTGGTAATAACACCATTCTGATTGGTTGACGGAACTGCTAGGATTTATCTTTGAAATGAACTGTCTTTTTGGTAGAGTATTCTCCCATAAATGTAACAACTTGTTAGAAAAGAGGAGATGGACAGAGAGAAGGGACAGGAAATGTACCAACTCAGATCTGGAAAATGGAATAAATATCCGGGCAACGCCGGGTTTTCTGCTAGTTTGTTTATAAAAGCTGAACGATAATTTCCGAGATTAAAAGTAAATACCCTATTACTGCCCTCCACAGTTTTCAAATAGAGCGAGGTGGCGCAGTGGTAACACACTGGACTCGCATTCGGAAGGACGGTGGTTCAAATCCACCTCCAGCCATCCAGATTTAGGTTTTCCGTGATTTCCCTAAATCACTCCAGGCAAATGCCGGGATGGTTCCTTTCAAAGGGCATGGCCGATTTCCTTCCACATCCTTAACCAAAAATATGAGCGTCAGCTCCGTCTCTAATGACCAAGCTGTCGACGGGACGTTAAACCCTAAGCTTCCTTCTTATTTTTACATCTTTCGAAATCACTTTTCCTGCTCAGCCGATATCACGCACCACTTCTTTTTTTCGTTTTGTATTCAAAAAAGAACCTAACAAGAAGGTGGCGGAAAGAAATTTAGATTGCAGCTACCTAAATTGCACGTATCGGCTAGGGAGGAAAGGGGAAAAAATATTTTTATTTGAACACTCTTACACCACATTTTAGGGAAAGTGAAAACGCCAAGTTCGCAAAATACTTATTTTATTTAATGACGACCGGTTTCGGAGGACTTTGCCGCCGTCATCTGGTCATATAACATGTTGTAAGTTGGTCATCTTATTTTTAAAAAAAATGGGGATGAAGTAAGTGCAACATAGCAAAACAAATGTTCAAATGTTTGTAAATCTATGGGACTTAACCCTAGAACGGTCGGGCTGGGTCTGTGAGACCCACTAGTTTCTATTTCAACGAATATATATGCTTATAGTCGCTGATCTGAGTCGAGCGCTCTGCTAGCTTCCTGAAACATGCAAGAGAAAGCGTTAACATCATGAATAAGATTTTAAATCGTTTAGACAATGTTCGGCAGTTCTCTAAAAATCGTGAGGGTCTCTCAGACCCAGCCCGACCGTTTACGTTATTGAATTCTACCAGTGCGGGTGTATTTGTATTTGGTGTTTCATCCAGTTTCAAGTGACTTTGTGAACTATTTCTGATGCCAATGATTTAAAATATAAAATTTCAAGAGAAAGTGTTTCATACTGTGAAATTTTCAACATATTATACGATGATGATAATGAAATTGACGATTCTGACGCGGACCCAGACTTCGAAATAAACAGTGATCATAATAGCAATAGTGAAATAAGTGGGGATGAAGGAGAAGATGCTACAGGTGGAAGGACAGCAAAACGAAACACTTCTGTAAAATTTACAAAATATAGTTGTGCTTGGTGCATGCAGAAATGGTTTGTGTCGTCTGTTAGAAAAAGTGACGACTTTAGAGGACGATATGACACAAACTATTCATTATATGCACAATTTCGATTTATATAACATAAATTCAACAAGTCTGCTTCTCAGTTCTTCAAATTATTCTCATTTATATTTGTATTTCAATCCAATTTACTTGTACTTCTAGTATGGTTACATTTATTACTACAAAGAAGTATATTTTCTACTTTTCTATTTTACATCAATTGTGAAATTCAGAACGTTAAAATACTGTCCCTACAGCATTTGGTAGGACCTAAACATTATAAAAACTCGTCATTTGATGTAAATACACTGTTTTGGCACTTGTCATAAGCATTTTAATTGTTGGGTTCCACGGACACAGCCCGACCGTTCCTGAAACTATTTTTCGGCTGACCGTTCTAGGGTTAATTGTCCTTAGGGTTACAAACTACATAAACTAAGCTAAACTAACCTAAGGACAACACACACACACACACACACACACACACACACACACACACACACATGCCCGAGGGAGGACAGAACCTCCACGGCGAACGGCCGCGCGCCACAGCACGGCGGCTCAGTGCGCACGGTTATTCCGCCGCGAAGCAACATAGCAGTTAGTATAGATGTAAAACATGTATATTAACAACAATAAATTAATTTATATATTTTACATGTAGACTAAGTGCTATGTTGCACTTATTATTTTATCTCAATTTTTTAAATAAGATGACTAACTTCTAAAATGTAATATGACCAGATGATGGTGGTGCAGTCCCCGAAGCCAGTCGTCATTAAAATAAAGTAAGTATTTTGCGATCTTGGCGTTTTCAATTTTGAAGAAATATTAAACTATCACATTGCACCCATAACTTGCAATGTCCGGTAATGTCGTATGATTAAAAGTTTCAAGAAAACTTTTATGTACAACAATTTTCTCGTTGCGTGTTTGATGGCGCCGTATTCTATAGACAATTACGAAGAAATAAACATATTTTCCTTTATGATTCCAACAAAACGTATTTGTTGTTGTTATGGTCTTCAGTCCGGAGACTGGTTTGATGCAGCTCTCCACCCTACTCTATCCTGAGCAAGCCTTTTCATCTCCTCATAAGAACGACAACCCACATCCATTTGAATCTGCTTACTATACGCGTCTCTTGGTCTCCCTCTGCGATTTTTACCCCACACACTTCCGTCCAATGTTAAATTTACGATTCCCCGATGTCTAAGAATGTGTCCAACCAAGCGATCCCTTCTTTTAGTCAGGGTATGCCAAAAATTCCTTTTCTCACCAATTCTGTTCAGTACCTCCTCATTAGTTACGCTATCCACCCACCTAATCTTCAGCATTCTTCTGTAGCACCATATTTCAAAAGCCTCAATCCTCTTCCTGTCCACACTGTTTATCGTCCATGTCTCAATCCCATACAAGGCAACACTCCACACAAATGCCTTCAGAAATGACTTCCTTAGGCTTAAATTAATATTCGAGTTTAACAAATTTCTCTTTTTCAAGAACGCTTTTCTACCCATTACCATTCTGCATTTTATATCCTCCGTACTGCGACCATCATTTGTTATTTTACTGCCCAAGTAACAAAACTCATCTACCTCCTTTATTGCTTCGTTTCCCAATCTAACTCCTTCAGCATCACCTGATTTTCTTACACTGCACTCCATTACCCTAGTTTTTCTCTTGTTAATGTTCATCTTATATGCACCTTTCAGCATACTGTACATTCCGTTCAATTGCTCTTCCAGGTCCTTTGCTGTATCTGACAGAATTACTATGTCGTCGGCAAAACGCAATGTTTTAATTCTTCACCCTGAACTTTAATTCCTTCTCCAAATTTCTCTTGCTTTCCTTTACGGCTTGCTCAATGTACAAATTGAATAACAATGGAGAAAGACTACAACCCTGTCTTACTCCCTTTCCAACCACTGCATCCCTTTCATGCCCTTCAACTCTGACAACCGCTGTCTGGTTTTTGTATAAGTTGTAAATAACCTTACGCTCCCTATATTTTACTCCTGCTTGCTTCAGAACTTGAAAGAGTTTATTCCAATCAACAATGTCAAAAGCCTTCTCCAAATCTACAAAAGCTAGAAATGTGGGTTTGCCTTTTATTAATCTATCTTCTAGGATAAGCCGTAAAGTGAGTATTGCCTCCCGTGTTCCTACATTTCTCCTGAACCCAAACTGATCTTCCCCGAGGTCGGCTTCTACCAGCTTTTCCATCCTTCTGTATATAATTCGTGTTAATATTTTGCAACCATGACTTATTAAACTGATGGTTCTGTAGTTTTCATACCTGTGTGCACCTGCTTTCTTTGGTATGGGGATTATAACATTTTTCTTAAAGTCTGAGGGTACTTCGCCTGTCTCATACATCTTACACACCAGGTGAAACAGGGTTGTCATGGCTGGTTCTCCCAGAGACTTCAGTAGCTCTGAGGGAATATCATCTACTCCAGGGGCCTTGCTTCGACTTAGGTCTTTCAGGGCTCTGTCAAATTCTTCTCTCAGTACAGTATCTCCTATTTCATCTTCATCTACATCCTCTTCCCTTCCTACAATATTGTCTCGAAGTTCATTTCCTTTGTAGAGCCTCTCTATATACTCTTTCCACCTTTCAGCTTTCCCTTCTTTGCTGAGAACTGGTTTTCCATCGGTGTCCTTGATATTCATAGAGCTGTTTTTATTATCTCCAAATGTTTCGTTTATTTTCCTGTAGGCTGTATCTATTTTCCCCCTATTTATACATTCTTCTACCTCCTTGCATTTGCCTTCTAGACACTCCTGCTTAGCCATTTTGCACTTCCTGTCAATCTCATTTCTTAGTCGTCTGTACTCCATTTTGCCTGTTTCATTTACTGCATTTTTATATTTTCTCCTTTCATCGATTAAATTTAGCATCTCCTGTGATATCCAAGTATTTTTTGTAGGTCTTGCCTTCCTACCTATTTTGTCCTCTGCTACCTTCACCATTTCATCTCTCAATTTTACCCATTCCTCCTCTATTGTTTTATTTTCCCCTGTTTCTGTCAATTGTTGCCTAAAGCTCCCTCTGAAATTCTTAAGAACCTCAGGTTCCTTCAATTTATCCAGGTCCCATCTCTTTATTTTCCTACCTTTTTGTAGTTTCTTCAGTTTCAGCTTACAGTTCATAACCAACAAGTTATGGTCAGAGTCTATATCTGCCCCTGGGTATGTCTTACACTGTAAAACCTGGTTCCGAAATCTATGTCTTACCATTATAAAATCTATCTGGTATCTCCCGGTGTCTCCTGGTCTCTTCCACGTATACAACCTTCTTTTGTGATTCTTAAACCAGGTGTTTGTTATAACTAAATTATGTTCCGTGCAAAATTCTACCAGGCGGCTTCCTCTTTCATTCCTTTTGCACATACAATATTCACCTACTATCTTCCCTTCCCTTCCTTGTCCTACTACCGAATTCCAGTCTCCCATAACAATTAAGTTTTCCTCTCCCTTAATTGTCTGAATAATTTCCTTTAGCTCCTCGTATATTTCTTCGATTTCCTCATCATCGGCAGAGCTAGTTGGCATATAAACCTGTACTACTGTTGTCGGTGTTGGCTTCGTATCTTTCTTCACAATGATAATGCGATCACTGTGTTGGTCATAGTAGTTTACCCGCATTCCTATTTTCTTATTCATTATCAATCCTACTCCTGTGATACCCCCAATTGATTTTGTATTTATAATCCTGTACTCACCTGACCAGAAATCCTGTTCATCCTGCCACCGAACTTCACTAATCCCCACTATATCCAACTTCAACCTATCCATTTCCCTTTTTAAATTTTCTAATTTTCCTACTCGATTAAGGGATCTAACATTCCACGCTCCGACCCGTAGAATCCGAATGGGGGACTATTTTACCTCCGGTATATTTTACCCGAGAGGATGCCATCATCATATGTTCATACAGTAGAGCTGCATGTCCTCGGGAAAGATAACGGCTGTAGTTTCCCCTTGCTTTCAGCCGTTCGCAGTAGCTGTGTGGCAAAGCCACATTAGCTGATGTTACAAGGCCAGCTCAGTCAATCATCCAGACTGTTGCCCCTGTAACTACTGAAAAGGCTGCTGCCCCTCTTCAGGAACCACACGTTTGTCTGGCCTCTCCACAGATACCCCTCCGCTATGGTTACACCTACGGTACGGCTATCTGTATCGTTGAGGCACGCAAGCCACCCCACCTCGGCAATGTCTGTGGTTCATGGGAGTGGTACGCGACATTAACACCCGTGTAATGGGTTGGCCTGCACTGAGTCCTCACTTGAATCCCAATAGAACACGTTTGCGATATTGTTCAAGTGTCAGGATATGGCTGGCGGTGAGACGTGGGCGGTTCGGGTGGCAGAGAGACATGCAGGAAAATTTTGTTTAATCAAACCATGAAGTTTATTTACTAGTTACTACAGAAGGCTACCGGGGGTGTGCAACAGTAAGTGGAACCCGTCCCAGGGACCATGGTGACCCGCGACCTACGGGGTGAGACCCGGAGCTAGCAAGAGGACGTCTTTCACGACGGTGGCCCGATCAGAAGAGAGCGTGCCTCCGTTCCAGCAATCGTCGGGGCCTGGCGGACGCTCCACGTGAAGCAACATGGTCTTCCCCGATTGGTAGCAGAGTATCGCCGAGTGGTAGGAACTGCGCTCCCCACGACAACGACACGAAGCGAGCAAGGGGGGAAGACGATCGTTGAGTCAGCAAGGGAAGCCGACGGCTCCATCGGTTACGAAACTAAGACGGCCGGAGGGAAAAAAGTCGAATATTTTAATAAACTAAATTTTCGGGTCTAGCCAGGGTCCTTAGGGAGAGGTTCCGCTTGTACAATATTTTGGAACACCGAATTCATGCCAGACCTCACCGACCTACATCGACACCTCTTCGCAGAGTAGCACACCGTGGAGAATGGGCTACCATTCCCCATGAAACCTTCCAGCCCTTCATTGAACGTATGCCTGGAAGCTGTCATCAAGGCTAAGGCTGGGCCAACACCACACTGAATTCCAGCATTACCGATGGAGGGCGTCACGAACTTGTACCTCATTTACAGCCAGGTGTCCGAATACTTTAGATCTCATGGTGTATAATCTCTCATTCTATCAAAGATATGGAATATAAGGAGCGGCGTCGAATTAAAATTTGTGGCGCATCCAGGATTCGAGTGTGGGGAAGTAAAGTTTGTGTTGAGTCATAATTCGAGACAGTCTGTGCAGGAGCATTATGCGTAAGGCGATGTCAGGTGAGTAGGTGAAGCGTCTGTCTACTAAGCAGGAGGTCCCCAGTTCGAATCCCAGCCGCGGCACAAGTTTTTAATACACCCAACATTTCTAGAGAGCTGCATCAAACCGATCTTCAGACTGAGACTTCGTCCTCGACAGTTCTATTTCTTTACTAATTGTCTTTGATACTGCTTTCGTTCACTTTCTGACTGTAAGAGGTATAACGTTCTTGCAGTGACTGCTGTGTGATAGACACTAGACAGCACCGCGCTTACAAAGACGTGGTGACGTCACCCTACTTCGGTCTCGCGCAGCACTGTATTGTGCCGTATGAATAAGAAAGAGCACTTGTTCAAGGGGAGATTCTCAGAGCAAAAGAACGTTCTCATTGAAGTTCTCAATTTCGTATGAATAAAAACTTGGAAGGCTATGCTCTGAGCAGGAAGTTCATTCTCGCTACCTCCCCTCCTCCTTGAGTAAATTCTCCGCGTGTCGTGTCCAGCACAGAACAGCTGTTCAATCTTGTGTTTCTTTTAACTAGCCAAGTCAGAAGTCATACAAATAATCAAGTGTATAAATATGGAGTAGGCATCTACGTGTTCAGGAAGAACTGTACTATGTTTATATATTAGTTTGTTGTGCAGTAGTATATTATTAAGACTAAATATGGACTTTTTACGAGAATGTATACTTCTCACGATGTTACAAAATTTTCGTCATGAGAGAAACTTTTTTATTGAAGTTGGGTTAGCACAATTTGCGAACGAAATTTTAAGAATGCATCACATATTCATCTGTATCAACGTGGAAAGCTGAGAGCTTTATAAAATACTAGCTTATATGCCCGTGCTTCGCAACGGTTGTTGAAGGAGGGCCTGTGTGTATCATGGCCTTTTAGGGTTCCGGAGCTCAGTCAGTAAAAATAGAATCCTTATTGGATCATTCTGTCAATAATCTCAGTTGCACTAGCCAAGATGTCAAATGTAAGGAAAAGACATGGTCCGAAACGATGTATCTTCATAAAGTTTTTGATACAAAAGGTGAAACGTGCCAAAATAAGCAAAGTAATGTCGTTAAGTATTTAATAGACAACGCGAAATCAGTAACACTATGTTCAATGTTTGTTTGGTATTCGTAGACATAAGATTGTTTAATTCTGTCACAGACATTCGCTTCCTTGTTGTACTACCCAATACTTATTATGCATCAGCGGTGTTTATTAGTTCTTTGGTGCACTACATCGCCTCTATCGCTTGTTTGCTGTACTACGCAAACCATACTTCAAGCAAAACAATTTCCCTGATTTCACTTTTATGAAACGAAGTTCCTCCATGCAAATCCGTGAAGTAGTTTAGGAGATTAGGTAGTGCTAATAGCTGAAAGGACAGTCACTGAAAACACTTAAGACTGCGATATATCTATCATTCGTGATCTGATTTTGTTGAAATCATGCCTATATGTTGCCCCAATCTTAGCTCAAATTTCCTGTGAAAACCGCATGAAAATGTGTCAGTAGTTTTATAAATACGTTTGCGAAACGTGTTAGAAATAGGCGTATCTTCATGAATACGATGCGGCTTACATCATACATCAGTGATATTCACCATTTTAAACATTTATTTCATGATTATTCATATATCTGGAGAATGGGCATGGAAAAAAATGTTCAAATGTTTGTAGAGTCTATGGGACTTAACTACGGGGTCATCAGTCCCTAAACTTACAAACTACTTATGAACTACTTACAACTAAGGACGGCACAAATATCCATGCCCGAGGGGGGGATTCGAACCCCCGACCGTAGTGGCCGTGCAGACCGTGACTGGAGCGCCTCATTCCCCTCGGCCACCGCGGCCGGCAGGCATGGAAAGTTGAAATATAATAAGTAATAGGTATTTCCTTAAGGAAGTAGAAATATCAGTGAAAACAATTATTATTATTACGGTTGGCTCTCTTTCCGTTAGATGCGCTATTGTCGCTCCAAGCGTAACAGAAACTTCCATACCAGTTGTATATATACTTTAGACTGTGATATCAGTAAGTAAATATGTGGATTAAACCGACAAGGACTGTATCAGTTTTATATTCATTGCATTGAATCATTTTTCGTAGAACATAGCAACCAAGAAAACGATTTTCAGAAATATGGTACATTTGAAAAGTCAAAGAGTAAGTAGTATTTTCAAAGGGTAAAAATCCGATCGCTGCTCCGAACTTCACACGAACACCCGCAGCGCTATCTACTAGTTCTTCGCTGCATTACGCCGTTCTTTCCAAGCATGAAATACACATAAAACGTCAAATTAAGATATCTTTTACTTTCCTGACCTGATTTTGATTAAATGAAGCCTATATGTTGCCCCAGGATATTCTCTATTTATCTGTGATACCACCATGAATGTTCATTTAGTTCTTTTCGAGATAACTCTCTACAAAGAAACACATGCGATTGCTTTCAGAGAAATGTTTAAATTGTCATATCTTACTTTTTCTGGTCCGATTTTGTGAAATGAAGCGTTTCTGTAACCGCAAGATACCCTCACGTTTCCTGTGAAAACCCCTGAAAATTCGTCTATTAGTTTTGGAGATGAAAGAGAAAGATAGACATGACGGTTGTCGATGAAAAACGTTAAGTTGTGATCTTCTTTCCATGATCAGATTTTTATGAAACGAAGTCTATATGTTGTCCCAAGGTACGCTGAAGTTACCTGTGAAAACCTCATGCCAATTCGTGAAGTAGTTTTGGAGAAGTGGTTTCTAATAGATGAACAGACAGACATGACGGTCTATGAAAACACTTCGTGATTCTATTTTGATGAAATCATGCCTTGATCCTGAACCAATCTTCGCTCTTGTTTCCTGTGAAAACCGCATGAAAATTCGTCCAGTAGTTTTGAAGATTGAAGCTGCTTCACAATAATCAAGCGAACAGCGACGGGCCTACATTTACAGATTTATTATTAGAATATATATGTTGTACAATTGTTAAATTTTGCAGGAGTATATTGATTTGTATAAGTGTCGTATGTCGGTAAAATCTGTTGCGAATATGGTTAGTAGTAAAGAAGTAATAGATTAAAACATGACGCTTGATGGAGCGCTTTTCCATGAACGTTACTCTTTACGTCCTCATATCTCATGAACTACACGTCGTAATGTGATATAATTTCTAAAGTATATTTATCTGTATGTGTGTATACTATCTGTAAAATTTCCTGCGACTTCACTTTGTAACGCTATAGCGAATGCCGTAGTTTTGCTCCATGAACAGCGGAAAAGTAGTAAACGAGAAACTTTTTTCCTTTCATTATTTTGATGTGGTTGTCGGCGAGAAAAAGTTTAATAAAGGTTTGAAATTATGTTTAAAGTTTGTTGCAGGTCGCCAAGTACGGTCATTCTCATATAGTGTATTTATAAAGGCTCGTCGCATTATGTAGCAGTTTTTTGCGATTCCTATTGTTTATGACGTCATATCTCCTTATGTATGTGTCGTAGGTAATTCTTACCCCGACAGCGATTGTTGCCTGATATTAGGGAACATGTGTGCCAAGTTTGGTTGCAATCGGTCCAGTAGTTCAGGAAGAGATGTGGAACATACATACATAAATACATACACACATATAGCCTATTTTATAAGATATAAGATGACACTGCATGGTCTGCTCATAAGCGTTAGGCCATGCCATTTTTACAAGAAACAGACTGCTAGGTATGTAATTAATCAATTACTAATTTTCCTGTCGAATATACTTACTTGTAACATAGAAGTTACGTTTACGAAGTCAGAAAACACATCTTAAATGGGCCAACCGTTTTGGATAGAAAGAACATGGAAGTACAAAAAACAGTACTCCAGTACCCAGGATTGCAGCAATATTTATTTTGTGATACATACTGTGAAGTCCTGCGATGCACTTTATTTGGAACTAACGTCATAATTAATAGACCCTATTTAAAAACATAAAATAGTATTTTGCTACGTAGCTGTTTACAGCTGTAAATGTGCACTCCAAACAAATGATGAGAACACGCAGCTGAATCTTCTTTTTAATTTCTACGTCGGTAATGAAAACACGCCTCTGACATCATTTCGTCACTATGTAAAATACTTGAAGAGACACACGTACGATTTTTCTGAAGGAAGCTACTCGTCAGCAAAATGGGTTTATTTGCATTTACTTTTTAATTCCTCCCGTATTTCTTCAGACTACGTTTAAAGGAAATTTTTTAGGTTCTAAGCAACACAAATTTTGCAATGTTTATTATCAACCACAGTAAAACGTAACCTTAATAGAAGTTAATCAGCTCGCTGTATGCTAGAGAGCTCACTTCAGAAAACGGAGAATGCTCTCCGGTCATGAGAAACTTCTCTAGTTGTATTCATACAAAATCTGAGAATGTTCTCTGCTTGTGAGCAACTTCCCACACCCTGTTACGCTGAGAACATACTCGGTTGAAGTATATTCTCCGACTCGCTTTATTAATGCGAACCTGAGCATGTTGTCTGGAATCCAGAGTATAAAGTAGATACTCCGTTTTATTCGTACGGCCCATTGTGTTCGTTCCACTCCCGGCGTACTAGCTCCAACGTTGCGATGGTTGCGCCCAACGTCGAATGACGTCGTTGGCTAGCGTTATTCGTGGTGTTATTATCTTACTAAAATCCAGAGGCTTAAAATTATGCTGGGAAAACTAGGATTTCCTCCTGGGACACCAAGGTTGGCCGCACGAAATGGACACTTGGTCTAAGATAGGGTGACCAGATTTCCGCCGGCCGCAGTGGCCGAGCGGTCTGCGGTGCGCCAGTCACGGTCTGCACGGCCGCTGCGGTCAGGGGTTCGAATCCTCCCTCGGGCATGGGTGTTTGTGTTGTCTTAGCGTAAGTTAGTTTAAGTTAGTCAAGTAATTAGTGTGTAAGTCTGGCGACTGATGATCACGAAGTTTGATCGCATAAGACCTCACACACATTTGAACATTTTTTGAACCAGATTTCCAAAATGAAAATACGGGACACTTATGAGTATCGAAGATTACGAAATCAATCGTTATACCTTAAAGCTTATACAAAGTTATAGTCACACACACACACAGTGCAGTAAGAAAGAAAGCCATTGTTCGTTTCTCCCCCACGCCAAAGCTAACGTGCCATATTTGGTGGTTATCGTATTTACATTTCCTTCTTTCTTTCTTTTTGAGTACTGTGTGTTGTGACCATAAACTGCCACTCTTCAGCGTAAAAAAACGAGCGAATTGGCGCATTGTTAAAACTCTTGCATTCGAGAGGACAGTGGTTCAAATCCACTTCCGGCCATTCAGATTTAGGTTTTCAGTAATTTCCCTAAATCACTCCAGGTAAATGCCTGAATGGTTCCTTTGAAAGGGCACAGTCTTCCGCTAAATTCCGAATGTAAGCTTCTCTAATCACTACACTGTCGACAGGACTTTGAAGCCTAAATTTCTTCCTTCCTATGAGTATAAGAGAATTACCGCAACAAGTAAAGTATTAATCGATAAAATAAAATGATACCAATCGGGCAAACATAGAAATTAAGTATTTTTGGGACGTCTGAAAATTTCTTGTTGTAATTACATCCCTCACAGTGTGAGATACAGTGGGATACTCTGCAAATCACATTTAAGTGCCTGGCAGAGGGTTCATTGAACCACCGTTATACTATTTATCTCCCATTCCAATCTCGAATAACGCGCGGGAAGAAAGAACACCTGAATCTCTCCGTTCGAGCTCTGATTTCTGGTATTTTATTCTGATGATCATTTCTACCTTTGTAAGTGGGAGTCAACAATATATTTTCGCTTTCGGAGGAGAATGTTGGCGACTGGAGTTTCGTAAGTAGCCCACGCCGCAGCGATAAGCGCCGTTGTTGTAATGATTCCCATCCCAGATCCTGTATCATTTCCGTAACGCTGTCTCCCCTGTATCGTGACAATACAAAACGTGCTGCCCTTCTTTGGACTCTTTCGATGTCCTCCGTCAAACCCACCTGATAAGGATCCCACACTGGGCAGCAATACTCCAAAAAAGGACGGACAAGCATAGTGTATGCAGTTTCTTTAGTAGTTCCCTTGCATCTTTTGAGGGTTTTGTCAATATAACGCAGTCTCTGGTTCGCCTTTCCCACGGTATTATCTTCATGTTCTTTCCAGTTTAAGTGTGAAGTAATACTAATTCCTAGGTATTTTGTGGAGTTTACGGCCTTCACTTTTGATGGAGTTATCTTGTAAACAAAGTTTAACGGATTTCTTTTCGTACTCATGAGGACGACTTCACACTTCTCATTATTTAGAGTCAATTGCCAATTTTTACACCATAGTGATTTCTTATTCAGATCGTTCTGCTGTTGATTTTGATCTACAGATGATTTTACTAGACGGTAAATGACGGCGTCATCTGCAAACAACCTAAGAGAGCTACTTAGATTTTCCCCTAAATCGTTTATGTAAATGTTTTGCGGCTCATTAACCATTTGTGATACAGAACGCTCTTTCTGCAGCAGTATTAGAGCCGGCACAAACCCAGCATCGAACAGCCAATTTTTGCACCAAGTATCCTCAAAAAGCTGATCTTGACATTTTTCTTCCAAAATATTTTTATCTAATTCTGGTAAAGTTTTAAGACTTTACTGATCAGACTTGGAAAGAAGAGGATATCTGAGCTGTAACCAGTTAGATGGTTTAAGCACAGTAAGTGATACGTCTCATGAAAAGAACTTGAAATGTCCAAGAAATCAGACTTTCGGCACACCATCTTCTAATGACCTACTAATGACTTAAATTTTATTGCTGGAAAAAGCACTCATGTCATGTCAAAGTGTGGTGTCGCACAAGTGTGAAGTGCGCCACGTACTTTCGCCGCGCGCCGCCATGCACGCACGGCGCGGCGTTCTTACGACAGCCACGAGCGCCCCCTGCTGCAACTCCGCTCGTGGCCACCACTGAACTGCATCGTTCACTTGGGAATCAGACAGGCACTAGGAAAGTCTCTCATCAATAGGCAGGCCTCTACCAATTTAACCTATGTCTCAGCAGTACACTTAGTTGGGAGTCATGAACTTTGTAAAAGATAAGTATTATCATATTTCTACGAAATATACAACTTGTTCTAATCTAGCTTAGTGTTTCTAGTTTCTGCTGTCCCACTGGCTGGTCACCTCAGACTCTGTACCCGCACACGCGTGCATCCTATTTCCCTGTGTCGGTCTCTTTCTACTCGGCCATCGACACCCAGGACAACCGGCGGAAACGAGACACAAAAGTGGCGACGAGGCTGGGATACAAAACAAAGTATTATGAAGTACTAACAAAAGAAATTCAGAAATCGTGTCTCATTTGAGTTACAGCCTATTTTCTTATTCCTTCAAACCGTCTTGATTGCAAATTTTTTATTAGTTAATGACGCGTTTCGCCCTTTAGCAGGGCATCTTCAGATTATCTGCGTGACAGAATTTACAGAAAATTACAAGGCGGAATTACAAACGGTTATAATGTTACATGGGCTTATTTTGTGTTAAGAAGACAATATAAATGGTAAACAAAGCTTACAATGCGCTCTCCGTAAGTCGTTCCTGGAATGTTTTTTGGTTTTCCTTGTGGCCCTACAAATGTTCGGGTAACAACGAATTACAATTGGAACATACTCGGTAAAGATGTGAGAAACATAAAACCGATTTTTAAGATTACCTTAATAGAAGCGGTGGTCTCTGATGCCACAAGATAAGCCCATGTTTACAATTGCGCTCACGGGCGTGGTGTGCTGCTCCGCCGACTTGTACATACTGACTGAGGGAGTGTGGGTAGGGAGCGACATAGGAAGCCGATGTATAAGACGGGAGGGTGAAATCTAGCTAACTGAATACAAATTTAACGAAAGGGAGGTTATTAAGCAGGACAGAAGTTTATAATTTATGTTGGTATTTGTAAATGAGAGGAATTTTATTTGAACAGGGACATCATACTATCTAGGAATGTTTGATCTTTGCATGCCAACTGATCGTTTAGGAGGTGTGGGTGTCCAAAGTAAGCGCGCTTCGCTATCTCAAACTCTTCCAGTAAATTTAGCTTACGACCCTTCTGCGCTATATGGAAGATTTGCATGTTGCCAATGGTAGGTTGTTGATGATCGGATGCTTTAGTGTGTTCTGCAAAAGGGGAATGTTTTTTGAGTTGGCATTTTTTTGTAAGAAGGTGCTCAGTAAAACGTACTTTAAAGGTCCGGCCTGTCTGTCCTATATATTCAGCTGGGCATTCGGGACGTTGTAGTTTGTAGACTCCTGAGGAAAGGTATCTGTCCTTATTGGTTTGTTCGTTGTGTGGGAGAATTTGCTGTATGCTCAAAGGGCTACTAAATACGACTTGTACATTTGTGCCACGAAAGAGTTTAGCCGTGTCACACCACGGAGAGCGCATTGTAAGCTTTGTTTACCATTTATACTGTCTTCTTAACACAAAATAAGCCCATGTACCATTATAACCGTTTGTAATTCCGCCTTGTAATTTTGTGTAAATTCTGTCACGCAGATAATCTGAAGATGCCCTGCTAAAGGGTGAAACGCGTCATTAACTAATAAAAAATTTGCAATCAAGACGGTTTGAAGGAATATTTATTCTAACTGATTGCTGTTGTACACCATGGATTGGAAATCATATAGCCTATTTTCTTTGTTGCTTGATTATGACCACATTGTTCTCCATTTGGCTACGCTTTACATTCCTTAGAAACATGTTATTTCAAAATTGATGGGACGGTTAGTAAAAAGCGGGACAATATACGTCCCGTATTTACTTTGTCGGGACAACGGGACACTGAGGCCAAATAAGGGACGATCCCGTAAAATACGGGACGTCTGATCACCTTAGTCTAAGGCGTCCTGCTTCGAAGATGTGCGCTTATATCCCAAACAAAAAAATCTTTCCCAGAGATACTACCTGTTGGCATTAGGCAAAGTTCTAAGACCTTCTTGCAGTACGGGTGTAGAGATACCAGCACATGACGCTGTTCTGAGTATTCTGCATAAAATTTGCAAAAGAAATTAAATGTGTCCTCTTAGGATCTTGTTTAACCATAAACTCTGTAATCGTGATATATTCAAAAATAAACCACCAAATATTGGTGACAAGCAAGGAATATCGGTCAACCACACTCTCAGAAATAGCGACATATTCGAAAGTAAGCAACAGAATATTGGCATATCTGCCAACTTTTGAAAAGGACTTTCCGTAAGAATCCCGCGCGCCAAAAAATTTGACTAATTTGGACACTCTTCGGGTTGACCAAAATAAAAGTACCTGTTGTTGTTGTAGTCTTCAGTCCGGAGACTGGTTTGATGCAGCTCTCCACTCTACTCTATCCTGAGCAAGCCTCTGCATCTCCTGTGAAATCCCTAAATCACTCCAGGCAAATGCCAGGATGGTTCCTTTGAAAGGGCACGGCCGATTTTCTTCCACATCCTTACCCATTTACTCCCAGCGTAAGCTCCGTCTCTAATGACCACGCTGTCGACAGGGCGTTAAACTCCAAGCTTCCTTCCTTCTTCATCTCCTCATAAGAACGGCAACCTACATCCATTTGAATCTCCTTACTGTATTCATCTCTTGGTCTCCCTCTGCGATTTTTACCCCACACAATTTCCTCCAACGATAATTCACAATTCCTTGATCTTTAAGAATATGTCCTATCAATCGATCCCTTATTTCGGTCAAGGTATGCCAGAAATTTCTTTTCTCCACAATTCGAATTAGTACTTCCTCATTAGTTACGCGATCCACCCAGCTAATCTTGAGCATTCTCATGTAGCACCACATTTCAAAAGCCTCTATCCTCTTCCTGTCCGCACTGTTTATCGTCCATGTCTCACTCCCATAAAGGCAACACCCACACAAATGCCTTCAGAAAGGACTTCCTTAAGCTTACGTTAATATTCGATGTTAACAAATTTCTCTTTTTCAAAAAAGCTTTTCTTCCCATTGCCATTCTGCATTTTGTATCGACTGCACTGTAACCATCATATGTTATTTTACTGCCTAAGTAACAAAACTCATCTACCACCTTTATTGTTTCGTTACATAATTTAATTCCTTCTACATTACATTATACTTTGCTCTTGTTAATGTTCATCTTATGTGCTCCTTTCAACACACTGTCCATTCCGTTCAATTGCTCTTCCAGGTTCTTTGCTGTTTCTGACAGAATTACAACGTTATCAGCAAAATGCAAGGATTTTATTTCTTCACCCTGATCTTTAATTCCTTCTCCGAATTTCTCCTTGCTTTCCGTTATAGCTTGCTCAGTGTACAAATTGAATAACATTGGAGAAACGCTACAACTCTGTCTTACTCCCTTCCAAACCTCTGCTTCTCTTTCATGCCCTTCAACTCTGATAACTGCTGTCTGGTTTTCGTACAAGTTGTAAATAACCCCCCGTTCCCTATATTTTACTGCTGCTGATTTCAGAATTTGTAAGAATGTATTCCAATCAACATTATCAAAAGTTTCTCCAAATCTACAAAAGCCAGAATTTAGATTTGCCTTTCCTTAGTCTATCTTCTAAGATAAGCCGTAAGGTGAGTATTCCCTCCTGTGATCCTACATTTGTCCTAAATCCAGACTGCTCTTTCCCAAGGTCGGCTTCTACCAGCATTTCCATCCTTCTGCAAATAACTCGTGTTAAAATTCTGCAACAATTACTTATTAAACTGATTGTTCTGTAATGTTCACACCTGCCTGCGCCTGATTTCTTTATTTTTTGCTTAAAGTCTGAGGGTATTTACCCTGTCTTATACATCTTACGCACCAGGTGAAATACGTTTGTCATGGCTGGGTCTCCCAGAGACTTCACTAGTTCTGGGGGGATGTCGTCCACTCCAGAGGCCTTGTTTCGACTTAGGTCTCTCAGTGCTCTGTCAAATTTATCTTTGTGTGTAGTAACTCCTATTCTATCTTCATCTACTTCCTCTTCCCTTCCTACAATATTGTCTCTAAGTTCATTTTGTTTGTAGAGCCCCTCTGTATACTCTTTCCAACGTTTCAGTTTTCCCTCCTTTGCTGAGAACTGGTTTTCCATATAAGTTCTTTATATTAATACAGCTGCTTTTCTTGTCTCCAAATTGTCTTATTTTCCCGTAGGCGGTATCTATTTTTCCAATTACGGTGGGGGGGGGGGGGAGAGGTAATATCCCCCTTGTCCCCCCTTGCGTCCGTCACTGATACCGGTATCGTTCATAAACATTTTAAGACCAGATGATTTACAACCTCATTTATTTAAAAATAATTCATTATGATTAAATCGGCGTGCTATGCACAGAATTTCACGAGTGTTAATTTTTTCGCGAATTTCGGACATTTTATTATCTTGAAATCTATACGCGATTTTTACTTCTACGTATTATTTCTCCTTATAAACGTCCTTTTCGCCTTGTTTTCTTTAATTTTATACTTACTATTTTTGTCAGAAATATTTGGCCATAAAATACGCCAAAAATGTTTGTTAAGCTTATGGGACTTAACTACGGGGTTATCAGTCCCTAAACTTACAAACTACTTATCAACTACCTTATACTAAGGACGGCACAAATAGCCATGCCCGAGGGGGGATTCGAAGCCCGACCGTAGTGGCCGTGCAGACCGTGACTGGAGCGCCTCAGTCCCCTCGGCCACCGCGACCGGCTAAAACACGCCAGTGTGAATTATGTTTTTAATTTAAATATAACATACGTGTTTGGTACATCTGCATGCTTGTTATACACAGCGGAGCATAGAAAACAGGAAATTTTCCAAACAAGTGGGATGATTTTATGCGTCCAGTAACATCGGTGGCGTGTTTGTAGCTGCCAGTGCGGTAATCAGGCAGGCTTACGTTAGGTTGGCAGCCGTGGTCACAGAATAAGGAGTATACAGAAAGGAAACTCCCGCTGCTGTCTGTCGTCCAAAAATTAGTGCGCATGCGCGGAATCGGCCATCTTGAAAAGCAGTAAACGCCTGGTTACTCCCTACTCTGTAGCGTGGTAATGCGCCGTCTTTGTTTGTTAACTGTGTATTTTAACAGCCTGAATCGCATAAAAGTACACAAGTATTTGGTAAAGTGCAGTGCAGTGAAAAGAAAGAACT
Organism: Locusta migratoria; assembly: GCA_026315105.1. Lineage (NCBI taxonomy): Eukaryota > Metazoa > Arthropoda > Insecta > Orthoptera > Acrididae > Locusta > Locusta migratoria. The sequence continues at coordinate 54,590,912 of CM048754.1, read as the reverse complement.
GTGTGTCAGTAGTTGGAGCTGTTCGAATTTTATTATGAGCAGCAATAAAAGAAAAGGCGGCCGATGGTGTTGAGCACCTAATTGCCGTAGTAATTCGAATACAATTAAGGATATAACTCTTCATCTTCCCAAAAGATGCTGAGCAGTAAGAGAACGTAGCTATATGTGTAGTGAAAATTAAATGTTTTCGGTTTCGAATGAATGTGTGCATAATTATTAAAAGTAGCCTTGCTTCTTCTCTTGATGGTAACTCTCGCTGTTGCTGTTGCTGCAGCAGTTCAACAGCATCGAAATGTTGAAGTACATTTATATTTTATAAATTTAATGCTGCAGGGAATAATATAAAATGAATGACAAAGAATAGTGCGTAAGTAGCCAAGTGAAATTTTACTTACGGCATTGGAGGCGTAGTGTGCTAATGTTGGCAACGAATGCTCTTCTGATACTCAAATAGATTAAGGGGAATAATTATTTTATGCTGTTCCTGCTCTGTGGTTGACATATTCCTCTATATGCCCTTCTCCGATCAGTAAATTAATGATACTCCTAAAGCAAATACAACTTTTATATAAGCCCAGACGTCATTAGTTCTGTGTAATCACGTTGTACTGCTAAGTCTGACTATATTTTGTGCGAATTTATTCGTGTCAAATAAAACCTGGCAACAAGAAGTCACTTTCTTGTTTATAACTCAGTTCCCAAACATAACTCCGCGTTATTTGGGATTTTTCTAGAGATAAGCACAAAATAAAACGATCATCGATTCCACCATACATTTTCGTAGTTGTATTAAAATTTAGGCCCATTTTTTTCGTTGGATTACAATTAGGTGCAAGAAGAGGACGCAAAATAGATGAGAGCATAATGAAAAGCCGTTTCCTTTCGTAAAAGTCGGCGAGATTAGCTGCAGTTCGTAAAAAGTCCATTTCCAGCCAAAGTACTAAGTATCTATAGTTCGGCGTTTACTGCTTTTCAATATGGCGTCGAGCGCAACGCTTGGTAACATACAGATCAAAGGCGCCGCCCCCAGCTTTCCCTTCTGTATACTCCCTATTCTGTGCCGTGGTTATCAACGTCAAGCCCGATTCACACAGTCAACTTCAAGTTGGGTCACGTGACGTCAAAATATTCTACCATGCTTTCAAGCAGCGGTGTCCACAAGATGGACAACGTCACGTCAGCCTCAATTTGACTGTTGGTCTGTGTTCTTCGAAAGGATAGTTTGACCAGTGATGGCAGCCAGCTTAGCCATTTTATGGCTAAATCTCGCATATTTAGAGTAGCGTTTAGCCATACAAAATCACAAAAATCACTACTGGCAACATTCAGGTCGCAAAGCATGCAGTGCAGCCAACACTGACTTGTTTTTCACGCTGGTTTTTCAGCTTGCACGAAAGTAACAATGCACATGACGAAATAATTTCGTCTGTACTTTCGAATTCACGTAGCACAGTGCTTATGACGTTACATATCCTGAACAGTGCAGGATTTACATATAAGCTAAGCAAGTTGTAGCTTAGGGACCCACTCTTTTGGGGGCCCCAAAAATATTTTCAGAGCGAGCAGTTGTGATATATACAATTGTCGTATATCTAAACTAATGTGAAAACTTCAGAGGATATTGTTATTTTTGTATTCGCATTGGTAGTGAATAGTAGGCAATATGGACTGGGGAAAAGGACTGAAAGAGGATGCAGAATTTTGCAGAAAAACAGATATAGAAGAAAGCATATCAATGATGATGAAGAGGATGATTGAGAGAAGTTCAGAATCAAAACAGTTATACCTTCAGAAGTGGACATGAATCTTGTAGGACAAGTCACGCATTTTCAAAAATACGTCAGACATAGTCAAGCCTCTGGTTCAGCGGAACATAATAGTCTGACACAGCAGGATCTGTATGGGGTTATATTTGACAATCGTGTCTAAACAGCAATCCATAATGTAGAAGCAGTTTTGGAAACTGTCTGCGAAATGTGTTGTACATAGAGTTAGTAGTACATGCATGATAAATCAATGCATCATCTGTGATAGGACACTTTCATGAACCTTATTGTTTATAAGCACATATCTACTGAACTATGTGTCCTACTATGATAGCTTCAGTGGTGTCCATGCATGCTGTCTGTAACACGTCTTTCGGATAGTTTGTGGCGTACAAGTAATACACAGTAACGTTACGTCGAATACTGTACTTATAATGCATGAACAGCGGAAAAGTAGTAAGCGATAAACTTCTTTTCTTTCATCAATTTGCTGTGGCTGTCTGCGTGAAAACGTTTCATAGATATTTGAAATAACATGTAAAGTTTGTCCCAAATGATATCATTCACGAATAGTGGATGAATAAAGAGTCGTTATTCATGAGTCGCATGATACGGCACATTTTCACGTATCTCATTGTTTAAGATGTCATCGCCCCGGAAATATGTGTCGTTGGTGGTTCCTGCCAATGGTTATTGCCTGACGGCAGAGAATATGTGTACAAAGTTTGGTTGAATTCAGTCCAGTGGCTTAGGAGATGATGTCGAACATACACACACACACACACACACTCAAATTAGTGGTGAAGCAAGGATATTTTTGCTGTTAAACCACTCCAGTCCTACAGAAAAGGTGCCGCTATTTTTATTGATTAGTTTTATTAAGTTTTTATTCCATTATTTAATGGTGGTGTAACATTGGTTGACACCACAACACAAATCTTGACTGTCGTATGTAACTTATCGTTTTACAATATCACAGAATGATTATCTTGTGATGGTTATAACGTCTTGGGAGTGTTTTAAACTCTTTAAACAAAATATTAGTAAATTTAGACAGATCTATTAATTCTAGCCTTTTTTGCTACAAAAGCTGCCATCTAGCCATTTTTTGAAAGTAAGAATTGGCAACACTGAGTTTGACTTTGGGTGTGAGGGTCATGTGGCCGATCAATTGCTTACGATTGGCTGTTGCTGATTCGTTTCATTTGTGGGTGTTTTCATTCACAGCTGTGTTCTTCACATTTAAAATATATTTCGTTTTGAGCTTTGGATTATATCTGTATTAGAAAATGAACGACGAAATATTATTTGCATTGTTCACCACCACGTGGTAATCTATTGATATGAGCAGCTAGAATATTGCAGACCATTATTATAGTAGAAACGTGTTTATGCAACACTTGTTACAGATATAGGCCTACATATCATCACGTCTATTACATCGGTATTTACGGTATCTTGAACAATATAAACAGTTATTCACAAAACCGACTCTAGTTGTGGCCTTAAACTTACAACTAAATATCAATGTTTTCCAGACCAGGCTTCGATGATGTATAGCTTTTTATGGTGTGTAATAAAAAAAATTAGATATTTAGTTCTATAAAATACGTCAGAATTGGAGGAGGACATAGCTCAAATACACATCAGTTCTTTTTTAATATTTTTTGTGGAGAATGTGCTTGTCTCATTTGTCTCTCTTTTCATGATCCTCTCGCTTATCAGAGACAGTTAACTGAAAAATCCTCACCATTCGAAGGCTGTCTTTTTTTGTGTGAAATGTAATCTTTTAGTTATCTATTAGCGTGTGAAATTCGCTTTTACAGAATCTCTTCAAAAGCATTTTGTTAACCTCTATTCGTTTTGCTTGCCCTACGCATTTCTGATCTCTTTTCTCGTCATCAAAGGCAACTGCAATTATAATTAATGCTTCAAAACTAAATTTAATGTTTGACGTTTTCTTTTCTGATCAAATACCACTGCTATTACCAGGGCAAACCTCAGGGTGCAAAAATTTCACTCCCCCCCCCCCCCACCCACGCATTTTTCGACTTCATCAGCTTTATTCATGTATGACGTCTTATTTTCACATATTACACTCATGCGTCTCTTTGTCGTGAATATGTCTTTAAGATCAAAGCAGCGTCAGTGTTATAATTACATTTTAAACCATAACTCCAAAATTAATATGTCCACCAAGATTAATTTAGATCAGCGGCAGAGCATTGAACTATAAATCTGTTCACTTTTTGTAGTTTCTTGAATAGAGGTGGGACATGTTGCCCACAAATTGTAGTGTGAATCACAAGTTCCACGAAAGCACTGTTCAGGGGGAAGAATTAAAAACATTGCGTTTTGCCGATGACATAGTAATTCTGTCAGATACAGCAAAGGACCTGGAAGAGCAATTGAACGGAATGGACAGTATGCTGAAAGGTGCATATAAGATGAACATTAACAAGATCAAAACTAGGGTAATGGAATGCAGTGTAAGAAAATCAGGTGATGCTGAAGGAATTAGATTGGGAAACGAAGCAATAAAGGAGGTAGATGAGTTTTGTTACTTGGGCAGTAAAATAACAAATGATGGTCCCAGTACAGAGGGTATAAAATGCAGAATGGCAATGGGTAGAAAAGCGTTCTTGAAAAAGAAAAATTTGTTAACATCGAATATTGATTTAAGCCTAAGGAAGTCCTTTCTGAAGGCATTTGTATGGAGTGTTGCCTTGTATGGGAGTGAGACATGGACGATAAACAGTGCGGACAGGAAGAGGATTGAGGCTTTTGAAATATGGTGCTATAGAAGAATGCTGAAGATTAGGTGGGTGGATCGCGTAACTAATGAGGAGGTACTGAACAGAATTGGGGAGAAAAGAAATTTCTGGCATACCTTGACTAAAAGAAGGGATAGATTGGTAGGACACATTCTTAGACATCAAGGAATTGTGAATTTAGCGTTGGAGGGAAGTGTGTGGGGTAAAAATCGCAGATGGAGACCAAGAGACGCGTATAGTAAGCAGATTCAAGTGGATGTGGGTTGCCGTTCTTATAAGGAGATGAAAAGGCTTGTTCAGGATAGGGTATTGTGGAGAGCTGCATCAAACCAGCCTCCGGACTGAAGACCACAACAACAACAACACTGAGACGTTTATCGACACAGCCGGCACATACTCGTCGCAGCTCATAATTAGCAAAATGACGCCTGTTCACTGCGCACTGGACTAAGACCGGGACATTAAGAGAGAAATATTTGTAAATGGTATAATCTGCTGTTGCTACTGTCCATATCGATACCACTATCGACCACTATCAAACACTAAACTCGCTACTTGGCTCTAGGCAAACTAGGCAAGTGAACATTTTCCATTGCCTTATTTAATTTAACCCATAGGACCGACATAAAAATTAAGGAACTTGCCGCCACCAAAAATCTGACGCCCTGGGAACGGCGCGGTTCGCCGCCCCCCCCCCCCCCCCCCTCCAGAGGCTGCCATGCTATTAGGCTGCCATGCTATTACATGTTCCGAACTATAAGCGCAAATGGTGCTTTATTTTTGACGTTTCTTCGCGTTCCGTCCGGTGGAGTTTTGACTGTGTGTGTTTAAATTTAAATTCGACATGTGTACATCTACATGGGATACTCTGCAAATCAGAGTGCCTGGCAGAGGGTTCATCGAACAACCGTTATGGTATTTTACCTCCCAATCCATTCTCGAATAGCGCGCGGGAAGAAAGAACACCTGAATCTGATTTCTGGTATTTTATTCTGATGATCATTTCTACCTATGTTAGTGGGAGTCAACAATATATTTTCGCATTCGGAGGAGAATGTTGGCGATTGGAGTTTTGCAAGTAGCCGCAGCGATAAGCGCCGTTGGTGTAATGATTCATATCCCAGATCCTGTATTATTTCTGTAAGGTTGTCTCCCCCGTATCGTGACAGTACGAAACGAGCTGCCCTTCTTTGGACTCTTTCGATGTCCTCCGTCGAACCCACCTGATAAGGATCCCACACTGGGCTGCAATACTCCAGAAATGGAACGACAAGCGTAGTGTATGCAGTTTCTTTTGTAGTTCTGTTGCACCTTTTAAGGATTCTGCCAATAAAACGCAGTCTCTGGTTCGCTTTTCCCACGACATGATCTACGTGTTCTTTCCAGTTTAAATCTGAAGTAATAGTAAGTCCTAGGTATTTTGTGGAGTTCGCGGCCGTCACTTTCGATTGATTTATCTTGTAAACATAGTTTAACGGATTTCTTTTCGTATTCGTGTGGACGACTTCACACTTCTCATTATTTAGAGTCAATTGCCAATTTTTACACCACAGTGATATTTTATTTAGATCATTCTGCAGTTGGATTTGATCTTCAGATGATTTTACTAGACGGTAAATGGCGGCGTCATCTGCAAACAACCTAAGAGAGCTACTTAGATTTTCCCCTAAATCGTTTATGTAAATAAGGAACAGCAGAGGACCAATAACACTACCCTGTGGAACGCCCGATATCACCTCTGTTTTAGTCGATGCCTTACCATCGATTACTACGAACTGTGTCCTCTCTGACAAGAAATCCCCTATCCAGGGGCAAATTTGGGGCGATATACCATAATCAGGCAATTTGATTAAAAGCCGTTTGTGACGTACGGTCTCAAAAGCTTTCTGGAAATCAAGAAATACCGAATGGATTTGCAAACCTTTGTCGGTTGCACCCATCACTTCGTGTGAATAAAGAACTAGTTGTGTTTCGCATGAACGATATTTTCTAAATCCGTGTTGACCTTGGGTCAATAGATCATTCTGTTCGAGATAATTCATAATATTTGAATACAGGATATGTTCCAAAACCCTGCTGAAAATTGCCGTTAATGAAATAGGCCTGTAGTTTAGTGGGTTACTAGTACTGGCTTTCTTGAATATAGGTGTGACCTGTGCAACTTTCCAATCTTCTTTGAGAGAGCGGTTTTATATGGCTGTTAAGTAAGGAGCTATCTCTTCAGCATAATCAGATACAAATCTAATGGGTTACAGTCCGGACCAGAAGACTTGTTCTTCTTAAGTGATTTAATTTGGTTCACCACTCCGAGGATATATCTACTTCAATGTTACTCATACTGGTCTCTGTTTTCAATTCGAAATCAGCAGTGAGGCTTTTTAGAACATTTCTGTAGACACATTGAGACTGAAAAATGAATTGTGCACTGTAGTTACATGAAGTTAAACTATATGACGAATCAATAAAAATGAATTGAGGACTAATAAACGGAAAACAAAACGTATCACTACTCTAGAAATATGTATACAACCCATTTGGCGGCACTGTAACATTACTTTTAGTGTTGCATATACTCATTAATGTTAAACTCTGCGATGTCAAAATTCAGGATTTTTGTTAAAATTTCGAACATAGAAAAATCGGATAAAATTCTGATTGAATACTTGTGACAAGGGTGGATAAAATTAATACACGAAGTGATTGAATAGATGAAATGGCGGAATACAGATTGGGTTTGAGGCAACACACAAAAAAATAACGTTACAGATAAAAAGTACCTATTGTAGCTTCTTTCTGGAAATGTTGATCCCAGTAGGTGAAACTGTTAAGCTGTTGAATGGTTTAGATAAACTTTATGATACTTTATGCAGTAAAATAATGGTCAGACTGTTCGCCTTATAAGTCATTGCTGACGGACCGTGTACCAGTGGCGTAACTAGGACTAGGCTTTGGGGGGGGGGGATAGATCTCCTTGACGAGCAAAATTTTAGTCAGTTTCCAGACAGACTACCATCTAGCACTCCCGTTGAAGAAACTAATTCACTCCCATCCAATGAAAGATTATTTTAAAACATCCCAAGTTTCCAATCTTTACCTATACCAGATTGCTGTTATACGATTTCTTTTTTTTTTTTTTCCTCTTTTTTTCATTTTTTTCTTTTCTTTTTTTCTATCTTTCTTTTCGGGTTCTGGGGGGGGGGGGGGTTCTGTTCCCCTCATCCCCTCCCCATAGTTACGCCACTGCCGTGTACTAAAGTATGATGAGGCAAATAACAAACGGAAAAAAATCCATAAGACTTCGAGAAACTGTTAATACGAATGCAGCTTCTAAAAGGAAGAAAGGTAATGATTTAAAGTAACTGATAGGGATTTATATATATACTGTTCCGAAAGAATAGACGTCACTTCTGATCCTGCAGCTGTTATTATTTAATATTCATAGAATATATGACATCAACTGCGTTTGGGTAAAGCTGAAAATGTGTACCCAGCCGGGATTCGAACCCAGTGGTGTAGGGGTCAGCGCAACTGCCTAGAAAGCAGGAGACCCGGGTTCGAATCCCGGCTGGGTACACATTTTCAGCTTTGCCCAAACGCAGTTGATGTCATATATTTGATAGGGATTTAATCAAGGCAATACACGAAGCGAAAGTGATGGCGTCTGAACAACATTTACGACGGAATATGGAGGAGCTGAAAATCTCAAAGAAAATGAATAATTATTATAAGTAAGGATGGAACATTATTGAATGAAAAAAGGGTGGAGAAATGGCTTTTAACAAAAGAGGGTATATTTTAAAGTAAAGTTTAACAGCACTCACACTTACATAACAAAGCAGTCTGCGTACATGACCACACTTAATAAGGTCAAAAAAGAGAGTCAATCATCGTGGTTCCGTCGTCTCGACACGCCGGAAGAAAACGAAAGACGAGCGAAAAAACCTTTCCACAGATAAAATATTTCGAGAAGGAGGGAAACATCGCGACAAGCGTCGCTGATTGACAAAAAAAATATTAATTTAATTATGTATCGTTACAGCACGAAAAGGGTAATGTAACCGAAACTTCCTAGGAAAACGGATTCAAAACAAGTTTAATAAATTACAATTCCCCTGTCTACAATTTTTCATTTAAAACTATATTCGTCAGGATGCACAAATCAAATGTGACTGCTGTTGAAAAACGAAGGAACCTTCTCTATTCCAGAAATTGTCTACACATATGCCTTCGTAATTCTCGTAGAAATTATCACATCAGTTAAGTCAGTGGCGTAACTATGGGGGGGGATGAGGGGGATAGAACACCCCCCCCCCCCCACAAAAAAAAGAAAAAAGAAGAAGAAAAAAAAAAAGAAAAGAAAAGAAATCGTACAACAGCAATCTGGTAAAGGTAAAGATTGGAAACTTGGGGTGTTTTACCATAATCTTTCATTGGATGGGAGTGAATTAGTTTCTTCAATGGGAGTGATAGATGGTAGTCTGTCTGACTAAAATTTTGCTCGTCAAGCAGATCTACCACCCCCCCCCCCCTCCAAGCTAAGTCGTAGTTACGCCACTGAGTTAACCCTTTCGTGGTTTTTACTCATTTTTTACAATATCGTAAAGAATCTCAGCTGTTACAGAGTCTGATTTGGGTCAGGATTACAAATATGACTCTCAAAATATTTTATCACATTCCATTTTTCCTAAAAAAAAAAAAAAAAAAAAAAAGTGAGACACATACGTCCCACTAATTGTAAATTCACTGAAAAAAACTTTTGAAGTAAAATGAGTTTTAGAAAGCCTAATTGTTGTTTGTAAACTTCTAAGAAACATAAAATAGCAAATATACCTACTTCGGACATTTTCGGTAGCGAGAAAACGACGAAAATCGATTCAAGGCACAATAAACAATGGTACGGCGCGAAAATTCACGCGGCAGCCCATATAAACGGTCACAGCCTTCTACACTGTAAGAATTTCAGTGCCTCGATTTTTTTCCGCGTTCTGAAGGGCCACCAACAGACGGCACACTATGCAGAATTACGCAACTCGCCACCTTGTGGTACAAATGAGAACCGAAGTCCCAACAACCACGAAAGGGTTAACTACTTGCAGAAGTTACTTGCTAGTGAACACACGCCCCAAACACGCCATTGCGATTTGCTGTACACAGCCGAGTATAGGAAACAGAAAATTTGGCAAACAAGGAGTATGGTTTTATGCGGCCAGTAACAGCGGTGGCGCGTTTGTAGTTGATAGTGCGACTGTCGTGCGCGCTGCCTGTAGGTTGGCAGCCGTGATTATCAGGCGGTGGCGCGATGCGTCGCTCGCTCCAGCACCGGCATCGGCGGCTGACGCTCAGTAGTAGTCAGCAGTCAGTTCACGGCGGGCGGGCACAACTGGTGGAGCGCGTATTCGGTGTACGACGGCAGCCTACAGACATGGCGACCCCCAGCGTCATCAACTTCGGAGCCGGGCCGGCCAAGCTGCCGCGGGAGGTGAGTGCCGCCGGCTTTCCCAGGCCCCATCAAACCCCCCAGTCCACTGCCAGCTGCGTCACTGCGTGCGGCCGGCGTAGGTCAAGTCGCGCCCAAGGTCAAGGGCGCGGACGGCTTGTTTGTGCGGTCGCCGGTGACCGGCCTAGCAACACACGCAACAGCTAGACGCCGCCGATACACCGAGACACGCCTCCGTCTGCTGTGCGACATATGGCAAACTAAACGAACGAATTCTTGCTAACCTGGACACACCGACAAAATAGAGACTGTCCGGGAAGAGGCTAGAATATTAAAGTGCTACAGAACGGTAATTTGATACAATGCTTGGAAACAATATATATCGAAGGTGCAACTGTGACGGATCGAAATGATAGATATCGAATAAGCGAATGCCTTAGCGTTTAGTTACATCTATCTAATATATTGTTTTGGTAGCTGACATAGCTGGGAGATCACAGTGGTGACAGGACCAGCTACCAAAGATTGTTGTCCGTTTAGAACCACCCAGGGGGCACGTGGATCTTTGAGGATTGCTTCCGGACGCGAACAACTTCGCCCCCCAACTGGTGTTGGTCGCTGTAACTATTGGAAATTCAAATGGGGACAGACAGACGACCAGTCATGTGACTGTGGAGCAGACATACAAACGATGACCCACATAATTACTAATTGCCCATTACGATCATTCTCTGGAGGGATGACCGAACTCCATATAGTCAGTCAGGAAGCTGTCCAGTGGTTAAAGGAGTTGGACTTGGCTCTGTGACAGAGATATATTTTATCTTATTAATTAGACACTAGTATATCTTACTAAAGTATTATATGTAGCTGACATTGTACCATACGATATAAAGCAAAGTATCAGTATGTTCGTACGTGTTGCATACAGATCTACAGTTTTGTTCCATTCTTTCTCAAATTTTTTACACGTAAGCTTCAATCCACGAGGACGGTCGCCGTAAATGTAAGAATCACATACGATATATACTACACGAGATATGACGTCATAAACAATGAGATGCGCGGAAAACTGCTGCATTTTGCGACAATGCTGTTCATTTTCTCCTAAACCATTGGACCGTTTCAACCAAATTTGGTACACACGTTCCTTACCAAAAAATGTTCAAATGTTTGTTAAGCTTATGGGACTTAACTACAGGGTCATCAGTCCCTAAACTTACAAACTACTTATGAACTACCTTATACTAAAGACGGCACAAATATCCATGCCCGAGGGGGGATTCGAACCCCCGACCGTAGTGGCCGTGCAGACCGTGACTGAAGCGCCTCAGTCTCCTCGGCCAAGTTCCTTACCGTGACGTTACAATTGCTGCATGATTAAGAATCACATACGGCACATGGTTCAAAATCTATTACGTCATAACCAATAGAAATCGCAAAAAATGCCATATAATGCGGCGAGACTTTCGAAATACACTGTATGAGAATGACAGTACTTAGCGACTTGCAACAAACTTTAAACATCATATCAAACCTTTATTAAACTTTTTCTCGCTGGCAATCACAGTAAAATGATGAAAGGAAAAAAGTTTCTCGCTTACTACTTCTCCGCTGTTTATGGAGTAAAACTACGGCTCTCAGTGTTGTTGTTGTGGTCTTCAGTCCGAAGACTGGTTTGATGCAGCTCTCCACAATACCCTATCCTGAGCAAGTCTCTTCATCTCCACATAAGAACGGCAACCTACATCTGTCTGAATCTGCTTACTGTATCCATCTCTTGGTCTTCCTCTGCGATTTTTTCCCCACACACTTCCCTCCAATGCTAAATTCACAATTCCTTGATGTCTAAGAATGTGTCCAACCAATCTATCCCTTCTTTTAGTCAAGGTATGCCAGAAATTTCTTTTCTCCCCAATTCTGTTCAGTACCTCCTCATTAGTTACGCGATCCACCCACCTAATCTTCAGCATTCTTCTGTAGCACCATAATTCAAAAGCCTCAACCCTCTTCCTGTCCGCACTGTTTATCGTCCATGTCTCACTCCCATACAAGGCAACACTCCATACAAATGCCTTCAGAAAGGACTTCCTTAGGCTTAAATCAATATTCGAAGTTAACAAATTTCTCTTTTTCAAGAACGCTTTTCTACCCATTGCCATTCTGCATTTTATGTCCTCTGTGCTACGACCATCATTGGTTATTTTACTGCCCAAGTAACAAAACTCATCTACCTCCTTTATTGCTTCATTTCCCAATCTAACTCCTTCAGCATCACCTGATTTTCTTACACTGCACTCCATTACCCTAGTTTTGCTCTTGTTAATGTTCATCTTGTATGCACCTTTCAGCACACTGTCCATTCCGTTCAAGTGCTCTTCCAGGTCCTTTGCTGTATCTGACAGAATTACTATGTCGTCGGCAAAACGCAATGTTTTTAATTCTTCGCCCTGAACTTTAATTCCTTCTCCAAATTTCTCCTTGCTTTCCTTTATAGCTTGCTCAATGTAAAAATTGAATAACAATGGAGAAAGACTACAACCCTGTCTTACTCCCTTTCCAACCACTGCATCCCTTTCATGCCCTTCAACTCTGACAACCGCTGTCTGGTTTTTGTATAAGTTGTAAATAACCTTACGCTCCCTATATTTTACTCCTGCTTGCTTCAGAACTTGGAAGAGTTTATTCCAATCAACATTGTCAAAAGCCTTCTCCAAATCTACAAAAGCTAGAAATGTAGGTTTGCCTTTTCTTAATCTATCTTCTAGGATAAGTCGTAAAGTGAGTATTGCCTCCCGTGTTCCTACATTTCTCCTGAACCCAAACTGATCTTCCCCGAGGTCGGCTTCTACCAGCTTTTCCATCCTTCTGTATATAATTCGTGTTAATATTTTGCAACCATGACTTATTAAACTGATGGTTTTGTAGTTTTCACACCTGTCTGCACCTGCTTTCTTTGGAATGGGGATTATAACATTTTTCTTAAAGTCTGAGGGTACTTCGCCTGTCTCATACATTTTACACACCAGGTGAAACAGGGTTGTCATGGCTGGTTCTCCCAGAGACTTCAGTAGCTCTGAGGGAATATCATCTACTCCAGGGGCCTTGTTTCGACTTAGGTCTTTCAGGGCTCTGTCAAATTTTTCTCTCAGTACAGTATCTCCTATTTCATCTTCATCTACATCCTCTTCCCTTCCTACAATATTGTCTCGAAGTTCATTTCCTTTGTAGAGCCCCTCTATATACTCTTTCCACCTTTCAGCTTTCCCTTCTTTGCTGAGAACTGGTTTTCCATCAGTGTCCTTGATATTCATAGATCTGTTTTTCTTATCTCCAAATGTGTCTTTTATTTTCCTGTAGGCTGTATCTATTTTTCCCCTATTTATACATTCTTCTACATCCTTGCATTTGCCTTCTAGCCACTCCTGCTTAGCCATTTTGCACTTCCTGTCAATCTCATTTCTTAGTCGTCTGTACTCCATTTTGCCTGTTTCATTTACTGCATTTTTATATTTTCTCCTTTCATCGATTAAATTTAGCATCTCCTGTGATATCCAAGTATTTTTTGTAGGTCTTGCCTTCCTACCTATTTTGTCCTCTGCTACCTTCACTATTTCATCTCTCAATTTTACCCATTCCTCCTCTATTGTTTTATTTTCCCCTGTTTTTGTCAATTGTTGCCTAAAGCTCCCTCTGAAATTCTTAAGAACCTCAGGTTCCTTCAATTTATCCAGGTCCCATCTCCTTATTTTCCTACCTTTTTGTAGTTTCTTTAGTTTCAGCCTACAGTTCATAACCAACAAGTTATGGTCTGAGTCTATATCTGCCCCTGGGTACGTCTTACACTGTAAAACCTGGTTCCGAAATCTATGTCTTACCATTATAAAATCTCTCTGGTATCTCCCGGTGTCTCCTGGTCTCTTCCACGTATACAACCTTCTTCTGGCGACGTCTATTATTTGTGTTCGTTCGTTCGTTGTTTGTTATCAGTTCACCGACAATTTTTGGAATACTCGGATCGTGTGTGACCAGACAAGCTTACATTAACTCAGATTAGTGAGTAATAACAGTGAAATGAAGAGACGATATCTAAGTTCGTTCCGTGAAGAATGGTCGCAGGAAGAAAATTATAGAGTGGCTACAAAAAGTCGATACTGATGAGTGTATGTGTAAGTGCAGAATATGCAATATCTCATTTACTCTTAAGTAGGACGGAGTGAAAGCTGTGAATAAACATTTACAATCAGAAAGATACAAAGCGAATATTATCACACAAAAGAAGAATCAGTCGCTTCTTAATTTCTTGCCGAAACAATTTTCTGTAGAAGACGACAATCCTGGTTGGGGGGGGGGGGATGAGTCATTGGCCAAGGGGGAGGGGGGCACGTCTGGTCTCCGGGCCTGCCTCGAGTTCAATCTGGCAACGCTACCGAAAGGGGACCTACAGCTTAACGTGGAATCCCAACCACGTGTCGTTTCTGGCGACTCCTCACATCGCTGAGAGGTGAAGGATGGGTTAAAGTGCAGACTAAAAAAATGCGAGGTCCGACCAGGTTACGAACCCGCGACCCTTCAGTTTCTAGTCGAGCGCTTTACCCCAAGACCCCGGGCCCAACATTGCTTCATATATCGATCCGTCATAGTCGCACCTTCGATATATTTTGTTTCGCAATCATTCTACCAATTTACCCTACAGAACATACAGATTTTATTGAAAATATAATGTTTTTTATTTCCTACAAAAACATCAAGTAACCTCTCCCATCTTCATGTTGATGCTTTTTTTCATCCATTTTCGCTTAACAATGTTTCACTTTTCCAGTATCTGCCTTGAGCAAAACACTGGTTTTTCTAATGGCGAGGATATTACGCCGCATGCAAGACGCATGATTTTAATTATTTTTCCCAAACACGTTTCAGCATATTTTGTACTATCATCAGTGGCGTGGTTTATTTTTTTGTTCTGAAAAATTATACTGTACAATCGTCTTTTAAGATACACGTAAAATGGTTTTACATGTTCATTCATTATGAATTTCGTTTATATTATCAGACAAATATACGTAACTATTTTAGTTTTGCGAAATTAGGCCTAGAAATAAGAGTATGACCCTTTTTTTACATACCTTTACATTAGGCTCCGTATAAAATCATTAAGTAGCCTACTTATTTGTCGTGGTGGTAATAGTTTTCTACAAAATTGTCATCTGCAAAGCGTAACAAATAGTTTAAATTTCTTGCTTTCCAATTTTGGGTTTGAGAAACGCGTCATTTCTGTTAGTACTTACGATTGTTTTCCTTGTTTGTGGTTGTTCCTGTTTTTTTATTATTATTATTATTTGTTTTCCGCGTTTTGTTCGTGGTATACATTGTGCCAATAGTAATATTCGACGTATGCATACGGCTAAAAGCTGTTTATTTGTTCTCTGGCTGTTTTGTTTTGGAGAGTTGCGTGCAAAGTACGAGTGTTTACTGTTAATGTCGTGTTACATCAGGGAGGTTATTTCAACCTCCTTGTGTTACATTTGTCTGTTATAGGAGTGAATTAATATTATGGATGGGTTTTTCTTTTTATATCCAGACATGTTTCGCTACAGTTGTAGCATTATCAGAGGGTCTTCTTATTCCTTTAACCATAACTGGTATCACATGATTTTCTAAGGTAAATCGTATCATGGTATCTGTGAGACACCTGAAGTTTGCTTTTGAATTATACCATATTGTTTTAACCATTTAGTTTTTTTAAATTGAACTCAGCACAAAGGGAAAAACCACAAGAAAGCCGGAAATTGAGGCGGTGGCAGGCAAGAACTTCCTCAGCCATCTCACAGATGTACCTATGGTACCAGTTATGGGTTAACCCAAAACCATAGACAGATGGCCTCACAGACCCCTTGGAAATTGGAGACAAGCATCATTTATTTCCGGGGAAGCGTGCAGATTCGAGGATCTTTTCGTTCCACAATTTTGCGGAAAAAAAGTTTTTAGTGGAACTTTTGGGGAAACGGAAGGCTTGGGAAATATTTGAGGAATACATTTTGTATACTGGGGAAATTAGAGAAGAATTTTATCTCCCTAGGATTCCTATTAATGTCACCTGTCTGTCTGTCTCTCTCTCTCTCCCCAAATCAGGAAAATACACCGTAATAAATGTGGTTATAATAATTTTATTGTTGACTTAAAAAAATATAAACGATAATATACAGTTTGGCATCCATACGATGGTTACAGTGATGTACCATGTAGCAAGATATGTTTACAGTACTGCATGAACTGTAACTTTTATTAGAGAGAAAATTTATATTTCCGATTTGTATAAAGATACTGAACATATTTACTATGCCGCCGTAGTTGTGTATTTGGCACTAACTCTCATCTATTTCGTAATTTTCTTTACCATGTGTTGGTAAGTGACTATAATAATGGAAAAACCACGAAGAAAACAAATATGGTACCGCTGGAGCATGCTTCGTTTTAATTGTTCTGGTAACTTCCTGCTATGGGGAAATTTCGGAAAGTCAATCTGGAACCACTGGAAGCATGCCTCCTTCGGATTGTCTGCAGCTGTAGAGTTGACATGTACATTGTTGGCATGTGTGTCAGTCTGTTCTGTGCCGGTCGCACAAACCACGTGTCTGTGCTTATGTAACTTTTTCTTCACGGAAAATTTTTGTTTCTCCTTCAAAATGACGGACCTTGTTTCTGAAATATATATTTCTCGTCAACGTAACCTTTTGTTTCGTAAATGTAGCCTACAGTTTTACTTCCTGTTTTTTGTGTTAATTTTCATTTCAGAAACCGACAGTACTAAAGAGAAGGCCGCGGCGCTCTCGTGTGACGTCAGGCAGAGTAGGTTGCGCGCGCATAGCTGACTGGGTAGCCGCTGGGCACTGCCCACTATACCGAAGTACCTAGGTCTTTCCTGAATCCATGTGGTTCTTCCTCAAGCAAGAGTTCAACTACCTTTCTTAGTCTCCCTTCTATGATCTTTTCTAACAGCTTCAGTGTGGGACACTAGCATGATGCCTCTGTAGTTTCCACATTTCCGCCGATTACCCTTTTTAAACAGAGGGATGATGACTCCTTTAGTCCAATCTTCTGGGATTTTGTTTTCTTCCCAAATCACTGATAACACTCTGTGCAGCCAATTTAAGCCTGTTATTCGTGGTGCCTTTATCATGTCTGACTGCGCTCATCAAAGCCTGTTGACTTTCCATTACGCACCGTTGGCCAATTTCTACACCATTTGTGTAATAAATGTACCACAACCTCTATATTCGACGAGTCTGAAGCTGTTTTGTAGTTATATATTTCAATTAGACATAGTTTTCACTACTTAACTCACATGAATACTCTCTCTAATCAAAAGTCTTCCGCATATTTAAAGTTGGCGCATACTTTTGCCACCACAATGGCCGTCGAGGCGCTCTTCAATTTGTCCGCTGTTCGCAGTCGGCCTCTTACACGATTGTGGGGGCTTGGCTCAGACGGACACTGTGAAAGTAAACTAACAACAAGAAAAAATATAGCATTTGGCCATTAATTAAAAGGGGAAGGACTTCATACCATAGGCGGACTAAAGGGAGGGGGCGGGCGGACCACCTCCAGCCATCCTGATTTAGGTTTTCCGTGATTTCCCTAAATCACTCCAAGCAAATGCCAGGATGGTTCCTTTCAAAGGGCACGGCCGATTTCCTTCCCAATCCTGACCCAAAACTCCGAGCGTTAGCTCCGTCTCTAATGACCAAGCTGTCGACGGGACGTTAAACTCCAAGCTTGCTTCCTCCTTCCTCTTGGCGGGAACCGCCGTGTTTGCACAACTGTTCACAAATTAAAGGAATGGTAGGGTTTTATATATTGACGTCGCACTTCCCGATACTCTACTTCTACATACCTTATTATTTTGATACATGTTTTGGGGATATCTTTAATGCGCTGTTTCAATTACCCTGCAGACTTCCGTACTGGGCAAGTATAAATACGAAATCAATCAAAAGCGGCAGATTACTGCAGCACAAGCCATAGTTTATTGCATAATACCGCCCTTACACGGTACAATATACTGCGCAAACAAAATATTGAGCGACCGTCAATATTTTTAAAGCTAGTCAGTCTCCTTCAATATATTGCGCAAACCGTCAATACTGTTCTCAAGACGGTCAACGTTATTGTGCAGTACTGAGTATTGCACCATAAATATTAAGCATCTAAGGGCGCCTAAGGACAACACACACACGCTTGGCCGAGGGAGGACTCGAACCTCCGGCACAGGCGGCCGTGCAATCCCTGACATTTTAGAATTCCTCACTTACGTGTCATAGAACTCTACACAGTTTTGATTCAAATTACGTTTTGTAATAATCAAATGTTTTAACGTTTCTGGCGTAAGTCCATAATTTTCATTGGTCAACATATTGTTCTTTACAGAAATCATTTCGTTCTGTTGCTGCATTTGTAGCAGGCAGCAAGGAGTAAACTGTACAATATTACCAACAATAGATAATCCACATTTAACTCATCAAATTTTTCAAATCATCATGGATGTAATTGAGTCATTTCAACCCATCTTAAATGAGTTGCTTTGTGTCTTGCATTCGGTTCCTTTACTGTAGTATTAATATTAAACCACACAAAGAGCTAAAAAAGTTGGTTGCATAATCTATGACTTTCGATTCTCTTCATCGGAATATTTCTGATGTCCGATATTTTGCGTCTGTAACGACGGCAGACCATACGCGTGGCAGACGATGCAGTTATGTAATTATGTAGATTGGTGTAGCGTGCGACGTGTAGAAGTCTGAGACGAATGGGAGGCGAGCGCTGGCCCGATGTGGGAGACCCAGGTTCGATTCCCGGCCCGGCTCATATTTTCACTTGGCGCCTTGTATAATTACAATGCGCCAATGGAGCTTAAGTCAATCCTTTCCGTCCTAAGCCTTCTTCCTTCCTGTCCTCAATAAATAATTTGCAAAGACGACGAATGTTTATTTCCTCTGCGGAACAATCGTGCGTAGATGAGTTCCATTCTTCATTAACTGTATGATTACTGGTTTCTTTTGAATAAGATGATAATCGAATTTTGTACGATGGTTTGCAGGATAATACTGAAATACCGGATATTTTTAAGATCAGAAAAATCTTAAACCTCGCGGTGGGGCGTAGGATAACGCTTCAGAGAAAAAGAGTGAGAATGTTCCATCTAAACTTCATCGCTGCCTTAACCTTCAGCCCGTACACCCCCTTATGGCACACAAAACGTACTCTTGGTCTTTAAAAAGACCGCGGTGCCGTTTATTTCAGTTTCTTTCGGCCTTTTTTGCATCTAATTGTCTTAAAATGCATGTAGTGCACCATTCGGTCTCCCCCTTCCCCAGCATACACCCCCCAATAGTTTTCTCACACACTTGATATGTAGATTTTTTCCAATTTTATAGACTTGCAGTTGATTGTGAAAGGAAAAACACACAACTTGAGGGTAAGTGGGGTACATTGGACCGGAGAAAATAAAGACATTCAGTGTACACATCGGCCTTTTTTGATAGGGAGCGGAGAGTGCAATTCGTTAATTACAGAACTTCGGTCAGATACACAACAGAGAAAAGACTTCGACTTCCTCTTCAACTTCCTTGAGGCTACTGTGGAGGACAGTGCTGACACGCACTCAGAGAGAAGGGTAGGAGGGAGAAGGGGTGACCGGTGTACGGGCTAAAGGTTAATACTACGTCGTCGTTGTGGAATGTAGTTTGTTTGCGATGTACCGGTACAGTTGAGGGTTCAAACGTTAAGTTATTTCTTCGCTTCTACAGTACGCGAGTTGGAGATTTGTGCCGATCGCAGACAGACCACGTTGTCAGTCAGTCCACTGGTATACAGGGCGCTTGTCCGGAAAATTAAGAGGGAGGTCATGTAATTGGCAGTGGTTTTCGTTGCTCGCATAAGAAATATGAATCAACCAAAAACACACCAGATAAAGAGAACAGTGCATTGACTAATATCATGTATAAGACACCTACATCATCAGCATCGGTGGTTCAGTGGTGCCGGGCGCCGTGGCTCAGCGCGCCTGGTCAGAGGGCTGAACGCCCTCTGTAATAAAAAAGCTGAGCCAAGAACTCTTCGAACAAAAACGAACAAACATGATCAGCGTCCGCAAGGACAAGAACTACCAATAGAGCAAAAAAAAAAAAAAAAAAAAAAAAAAAAAAAAGTGGTAGAATGCTCGCCTGCCACGCGGGCGGCCCGGGTTCGATTCCCGGCCGATGCAATTATTTTTACATGAAGGTGTATGCTTAAAGAGCTTTTCTTAGTAACATTGATTATATAACGATAGATTATATAATATAGTGCCACTAATTACAAATAGAAATCTCAGTAACAATGTTCCTAACATCATGGCAGTATTTCTCCTGAGACTAAGTGTTATTGGAAAGAGAAATAGCGCGACAAGTGTACAAAGAATATTGAATACAACATTGTTATTAAGTTTGCGTACTGTGGACAGTTTTTCGTCGTTATATAATCAACGCTTCACAGAAATGCTCGTTAATGAAGCGCCTTCGTTAAATTCCACATAATGCTGGAAAAACCATTGCCGTTAATCATAGTATGCAAATCAATAACAATGTTCTATGAAATATTCTCTAAGCACTATTCTTTATGAAAATAGATACAGTACCCATCGTCATACCACCTAAATTTCTGACCATGCCAGTGCTAGATTTTGATAATGAGCACAGGGGCACAAAAGAGAGGTTTTCATTATTTCTTGGTTTCTGATCAAATTAAAAAAAATTGAAAATGCTATTATGGGCTACTCATTAATAGGTATCATCTTATGAGTCAGGTATTACAAGAGTATGGTGTAAAACTATGTTTGTCTGTGATTAGAGCCTGGGAGAAGGTTTGTCGAACCGCTATCATATATTTCCTTAACGTTCCATTCTCTAATAGCGCGAGAAAAGAAGTAAAACCTACTAAACTTTTCCATTTTAGATCTGATTTCTCTTATTTTACTATGATGATCATGCCTCGTTATGTAGGTGAGTACTAATAAAATATGTTCGCATACGGAAGACAAAGTGGATGAAAGAAATTTCGCAATTAGATCTCGCCGCAACGAAGAACGCCAAGGTTGATAAACGCCTTTCTAGTGTTACTTAAACATTGGACATTATCGATAGTATTTCTAAAAACGGCATATCGATTAAATTTCGATTGTTTTGGGATGATATTTTAAATGAAAAATAACATTCTGAGAATTTGTTTATTCTTTAGAATGCTGTACAACAATACAAGAAAAAACTGTCTTAGAAAAACTAAGGTATTTAAATTCTTGTCCTTTAGTCTCTTGTTATTAATCAGGTGGCTTAATATAGTAAACTCGGAAAAATAATAATGATGCTGAGCTATTTCACTCGCTGCACAAAGTTTCAACGAAAGGTTTCAGCATTAACGGGCAAGAGCCTTACCTACAAGAATAGCAGTTCTTGCAAAAACATTTCAGGACATTCACCTTCAACTGTTGGAAAGAAGAGATTAATTTTCTATCACATCCGTCGAAAGATTCGCATTTCACCCGAATTAATTCTAAATAGCAACTACAAAAATGTGAAAGCAAATTGCGTAAAACAGAGTTGTGTATTTAAACGACTATGTCCAGTCATCATTTACATAAAAAACGCTCTACAGGTTGTGCTCTTCCTATAATCAGTTTTGAGGAAAGCCTTCCATCCTTGAAGGAACAAGCTGATCGAACACAATGCAGGCAACCACAATATAAACGATATTTATGCTTCTATAAAATCACACGTGAAGCGGAGGCGTTTGGATCGCGTCATTGTTTTGTATTTTGGAATCATTTATACATTCACATGTAAGATTGAAAACACCTTTAAGTGCTGTACAACTAGAACTAAGAACTGAAGACGGCAATAGTTGGCGTGTTTAATTAATAAAAGATAATAATAATATTTGCAGTATTCAAGACACTCACAAACGCTTATAATGGGCCGGCCGCGGTGGCCGAGGGGACTGAGGCGCTCCAGTCACGGTCTGCACGGCCACTACGGTCGGGGATTCGAATTCCCCTCGGGCATGGATATTTGTGCCGTCCTTAGTATTAGTTAGTTCATAAGTAGTTTGTAAGTTTAGGGACTGTGACCCTGCAGTTAAGTCCCATAAACTATACAAACATTTGAATGATTTGATTTTGCTTAATAATGTTATTGTTTCCTCTACTAACTGCGTTGTATTACAGCAGCCTTACATGTTTTTCTTGCTACAAGAAAGTCTGCTCACACATTTGAAGATGACAATCTGTATATTGCGTATTAATGAATCACTTAATTTTTACCGTCAGTACCTGATCGGTACCAGATATGCACAACCGAAAGTTGAAAGTCAAACGAAAGAATTCCCTCCCTCACGTCCCCTTCCTCCTAGCTTCCCATCTGTTAATAGCATAGTATGTAAACAGTATTGACCACCTTAAATGTTGATTAAGTACCTATTACAATTTACTTTCCATCTGTACTCTACACACTACGGAAGTAGGCTAATAGGATCCGACATTTTTTCACGTGCCAATTAAAATAGAATTGCATTATATACGATAGGACTATCGATAGTTAAAACAGACTACCGATAGTGCAAACACCATCGATTAATCGATAGTTAATGGATGTTTAACCTTTAACTGGGGATGTGGGGTGTTAACAGCACCCCAGTTGTAAAAGTTTACTGGTATTTAGTGAAGCATGTTGGTCACACATGAGCGGCTTGTTACCTTCGGTTGTTGCGAAACCATTGTTCGTGTTTAAAAGTATACAACACTGTACACAACAAGTTTTAAACGCAGGGGTGCGACTTTCTGTGTCGATTGCTGCACATCATGACGTCATATGTGGCAGACCAAAAACTTTTTAGAACGATGTTGGAGGAAGTTTTTAATGATAATGAAGGCTGTGAAATTCCAGAGTTTGATGATTCCGATGACAATGAAGCAGTGCGAATTGAAAGTGATCAGTCACATGACGATGCAGCTGGAGATATGGTATCCTACTTTTCAGCAACACCGGAATGCTTAGTGAGGATAAAGTAACTAAATGGATGACTACACCTAAGCCTAATAATATCAGAACAAGGAAGCAAAATATAGTAACTCAGCTTCCTAGTACCAAACTAATTGCTAAAAACTGCAAGACTGTTGTAGAATGCTTTTCTGTGCTCACAAATGCGCAAACAATTCGCTCAGTAGCCGAGTGCACCAACCTTTACATGCATCCTCAGGTCTTAAAAAGAGCTACAATTTCGGCTGTACAAAGATCCATCCGACTGAAGGCAGCTAAGTTCTCAAACACGGAAGAGTTTATTCTAGCAGTTCAAAGAAATAAACCTACATCGGGAAGATGCAAAGTTTGCCCAAGAAATGCTGACAGAAAAAACAAGCTCTTCTGTTGCAAACGAAACTAAATTGTGTGTTTAAATCGTATCAAAATCATCCGCAGTTAATATATTAATTCAGAATCTTCTTCCAGTGACGATGAAAATGTTCAATGTGGAAATGTGATTCCCTAGCCTTTTGACATTAAAGATTGTTTTGAGTTATCTAAATACGTCTGTTGCTTTGTCTGTTAACATCTCTCTATTATTTGAAAAAGGTTAAAGCTTTTCTTGTTTGATTGATTTGAAAAATAGTATCTATACGAACATTGGAAACCATTTCACACAAGTTATTGATTTATTAGTTATGGATAATTATTCGAGTACCTCAGTGATTAAAATTGTTCTTCAATGAATTGCTGAAAGACTAAGTGCTTTGTTTATTGTATAATAAACAATTTAAGAATAAAATAGAAACCTTAGTATCATATTTGAGGAGCTACTTTACAAAACACATTATGTCCCCTAAAGTAAATTTTTCAGGAGAAGCGAAAAACGTATACCGCAAAAAATTTTCGATTAATTTTTCCGAATTTTACACCACATGCTGGGATAGGGCTGTTGATCAAAATGTGTTTAACACAAGGAAATTGCTTTTTATACTTTCAAGCTATGAGCACTTTAGTGATGGACAAAATGCGATTTGTAGGGTTGTATTGGGCAATCTGCCTTTTGATGCAAGCTATTTTGGACGTAATGCCTTTTGATTAGGTTTTAGTCACATAGAACTGGTAAAAATACTATTTGTTGTTTGAAAATACAATTTTTAGCATTCAGTGAAACATTTTATCACCAACAGTAGGAACAAAACCGAAAATGTGCTTCATTTACAATAAAAAACTGGACAATATTTTTTCAAGAAAAGGCTCCTCTTCTAAACAAACAGTATCTTGGGCAATACGTTTGTTACATGGCAGGCTGAGTGCAAAATTGAAGTATTTAATTTTCCCACTAGTTGTTTCCAAATGTGAGACTTAGTAGTTTTTCCACATCGTCTTTCGTTTCTTGTTTCATCCTCATCAGTGATGACACTTTGGAGATATGATACTTTGTTAAAGCTGTATTCATGTTTACCTAATGGCAAAAATCTCTTTGAAGGATCATCAGAATGGTGATGAGTGTTTTGATTTTCACATCAGTTATCCTTTCACGTAACATATATTTTTTTTTTTTTTTTTTTTTTTTCAAATGGATCCTTTTCAGATCACTGATCCCACCCACAGGCCTCAAAATTGTACTTATTTCCTTGAAATCAAATATTTTCGAATCTTTCCCTAAAATCCTTGTTTCGCACCCTCTGCATAAACATTCTGGTACATGTTTGGTGTTAATATTTCTGAAATTTTACGAAGTTTATTTTCTACTCGTCCAAATACTCTGTCGGGAGGTAATGTTCTCGACCTGGAAATCAGAGAAATACAACAATCACATGCACAGGAGAGTCTTTGAATAACCAGAAAGCAATTGCTTGAATTACTGATTTTGTCTTCATTCGTTTTCTGGGCCCACGATTGATCTGCTCTGCAGCAGTCACATATTAACTCGCTATAACATTCTGCATCGTAGCACAACAACGTTTTTACTGTCTGTATGTCTTACAGACAGAATGATATACGTTTATACACAACAATGCCGTGATAATGAAAATGAATACTTACTGGTCATTGTTGGCAATGCAGTCAACATAGCTTAACAAAACAAAATAGAGGCAACTGTTTGAACCTAATGCAGTTTGATTCAATCACACCAGAGGACAAAATGCTATTTGTTGCATCTGCTACTTTTCAGCGCTCTTTTTTAAGGTGTTAAAATGCGTTTTGACACAATCTGATTGCAGGAGGGTATAGAGCGGGTAATACAATACCGGATTTCATATCAAACTCAATTTTGTGTACATAATGGGTTTTGAAAAGTTGCTCCTCATTTATGAATGGTCCTGTGAACACCCCACGTCCCTAGTTATGTTGTGAATGCTAACCTAACCTTGGCTTACCTCGCCGGCCGCGGTGGCCGTGGAGACTGAGGCGCACCAGTCACGGTCTGCACGGCCACTACGGTCGGGGATTCGAATCCCTCCTCGGGCATTGATATTTGTGTCGTCCTTAGTCTTAGTTAGTTCATAAGTAGTTTGTAAGTTTAGGGACTGATGACCCCGTAGTTAAGCCCCATATATATATATATATATATATATATATATATATATATATATATATATATATATATATGCTTACCTCCCTAGTTAAAGGTTAAAGTAACACTACGCCTTTCTCTTAGTGATGTACACCCAACTCCTTTATCATTTCTCTGACACTCTCTCCCCTATTTCGAGATAATAAAAAACGAACACATAGAAATGCCGTAACATAACGTGGAATGGACTCGACTGATATCTGAAGTGCCGAAGGGAACTGACACCTCGCATCCTGCAAGGCTATACCAGGGGGTGGAGGTCTCTTCTGAACAGCATGTTGCCAGGCATTCCAGACATGCTCAATGATGTTCACATTTGGGGAGTGTGGTGGACAGAGTAGGTGTTGAACTCAGCAGAGTGTTCCTGGGGAAACGCTGTATCAATTCTGGACGTGTGGGCTGTCGCATTGTCCTGCTGGAATTGCACAAGTCCGTCGGAATGCGCAGTGGACACGAATGGACGCAGGTGACCAGACAGGATGCGTATGTACGTGTCTGCTGTCAGAGTGGTATCGAGACGATCAAGGGCCCTATATCATTGAAACTGCACTCACCCCATACCGTTGCAAAACGTCCACCTGCCTGATCAGTATCCTGCTGACATGCAGGGTCCATGGATTCATGAGGCTGTCTCCGTACCCGTACCACAGACAAATATATACAGACGGAAAACCTCCATAAGGGCCCGGTCCTACGTTCAGGGGTGCGGGCAGGGAGGGTTTCCAGCAGTTCCGTAAGATGTCCCATGATGGCGCTGCAGTCAGAGGCAGCTCTTTAAACTGGCCAGAGCAGACGGCAGGTAGCGGCTGTCCCCACCACCACCTCCCCTCACAGCCGTGGCCTCGTGGCAGGTGGTACGAGCTCTCCCCTCCACGCTACCCTCTGACATGCGAGAGGCACCCTAAGCCTGACACCTGCTAGCATCTTATGGAACTACGAGGGGAGTGTAGGACAGTGGTTTAGGGGGGGCTGCTCCTCTGTATATGTTACTCTGTGCCCGTACACGTCCATCCGTGTGATACAACTGAACACGAGACTCGTCACACCAGGCAACATGTTTCCAGTCATCATCAGTCCCAGCCAGGTGTAAACATGGTGACGAACTTAATGATTTTATTGCTAGATGTAACGATTTTTAATTCAATCTAGCGACAAGATTTTTGGTTTTGAGGCATGTCTCATTCCTAGTGATTTAAAAAGCGTTTTAGTGATAGATCTGGAGGTTTTTTTTTCTTTTTTAAGAAAGGCAGTAAATTGTAAGTTTCAGTTGACATACAATAAGAAACAATTATTAGATATAACTTCTTTTCATTCTTTGGCCCCGATTCACACAGTAGGCAACGTCGTGTCAACTTGGTTTGTGGGTGTTAACATGGCTGCTTTGGATTATAGGCCTACCTGTATTACAAAATGAACGACGAAATATTAGTTGAGCATGTCACCACCAAATGCCATGTGGTGCTCTATTATGTAAGCAGCAAAAATATTTCGGACTGTATTATTATAGTAAAAACGAGTTTATGCAAGACAGAATGTAGCAAATGTAGGCCTACATATCATCACTACTTACTGTTGTCTTACATCACTGTTTATGGTGTGTGGTAGCCATTATTATTTTATAAAAGCGAGCCTAGTTAGGGCCTTAAACTTACTACGGAGTAATCGCCAATGTTTACAGATCTGTTTTTGAAAGTGTATTTTTCATTTTTTTGCAGTATTAAAAGTAGATATTTTGTTCTGTAAATTACGTCAAATAGCTTTGTTCATTTTTGTGTCTGCTTTCTCGATCCCCCGCTTATCAGAGAAAATTGTCTCGCCATAGTGAAAGTTTTTTCTGAAACAATCCTTAAGTTCTCTATACAGTTTGTGAAATTGGCTTTGCCTTCATACATTCTCCTCAAAAGCATTTTCTTAACCCCTACTCGTTTTGCTTGCCTGACGCTAATTTCTGCTCTCTTTTCTCGTCATCTAAGGCAACTGCAGTTTTAATTAATGCTTAAGCACTAAATTTAATGTTAACCGTTCTCTTTTGTGAACAAATAACACCGCTATTGCGTGTTTAGAACTACTACGCGCAAATGTTGCTTTATTTTTAACGTCTTTTCACTTCCGGTCCAGTCGGAATGCACTGCATTTTTGACGGTGTGTGTCGTCACTGACGTCGACGTGACGTTGCCCACCGTGCGAACCCAGCCTAAGTACCCCCACCCCACGTAATTTATTGAATGTCGAAAATCTAGCGATTTTCTAGTGATTTTTCATGCTCAAATTGCGACAATTTAAGCTCTCAAGTTGGTCAGCCTGGGTGTAAAGCTTTGTTTTGTTCCGTGCAGTCAGCGAGGGTACATGAATGTGCCTTCGACTCCGAAAGCCCATATCGATGCTTCACACGCAGACACTTGTTGATCGCCCAGCATTGAAATCTGTAGCAATTTTTGGAAGGGTTGCACATTTGTCTCATTGAACGATTTTCATCAGTCGTCGTTGGTCCGGTTCTTGCAGGATCTTTTTCCGGTCTCATAGATGTCGGAGATTTCATGTTCTACCGGATTCCCAATATTCACGGCGGACTCGTGAAATGGTCGTTCAGGAAAATCCCCGCTTCGTCGCTACCTCTGAAATGCTATGTCCCATCTCTCGTGGGCCGATTTTAACACCGCATTCAAACTCACTGAAATCGTGATAACCTGCCATTGTAACAGCAGTAAAACCGAACTAACGCCTGTGCTGAACACCTGTTGTCTTATATAGCGACGTCCTCTGAGGTTACATTTCTCTCTGTTTACATACGCATGCCTACACAACTTTCCTTGGCTTTTCAATGTGTAAGAACATACACTCTCGGAAAATGAAAAAAGAACACCGTGAATAATTTCGTCGACCCAGCAGAGGTAAATTTTATTGACACACTCTTGAGGTTGTATACAACACACGATCACACAGACAGAGCCATACGCACGTGAGTACTGTCACCAGAGCGTGAGCAATGTTGACGCCAGTGCCATGTATACCCTCCTTTTGCAGCAATGCAAGCTGTAATTATCCCATGGGACAGTCGTAGTAGTGCCGAACGTTGCCTTGTGGGATGGCCTGCCATGCAATTTCCACTTGGTGCCTCAGTTGGACCACATTTCGTGCCGCTCATGCAGACCGCCCAACGTAACGTTCATGCGGTCCCAAACATGCTCAATGGGGGACAGATCTGGGGATCATGCTGGTCTGAGTGGTTGACGTACACCTTCAAGGGCATGTTGGGTGGTACGGGACACATGTGGACGTGCATTGTCCTGTTGGAAAAGCATGCCTTGTTGGTGCATCAGTGATAGCAAGATGGTTTGAATGATGGTTTCAGTGTACCGTGCACTGTTCAGTGTTCTCTAGACAATCACTAGATGAGAACGGCCAGTGTAGGATATAGCTCCCACGATGATGTGTGCTGTTATGGTGTCTTCCTCTCATGTCTCAAAATCGTTCAGCCCGCCTGCAGTGGTCTCACGGTAGGCGCATATGAAGGGACGAACGGGCATGTGTCGTCTTCAGCAATGAGAGTCGCTTCTGCCCCGGTGCCAATGATGGTCGTACCCGGTAGACGTGTGAGATGTCGTGCAGGGGAGTGCGAAAATCTGGAGTGTACGTGAGAGAGGCATCATGGTGTGGAGAGCCATATCCCACACTAGCCGTTCTCCTCTGGTGATGGTCGAGGGAAAATTGACCCGGAACGGTACATCGAAACCATCATTCAACCCATCTTGCAACCGTTAATACACAAACAAGGCGATATGCGTTTCAACAGAAAAACGCACGTTTACACGTACCCCACTCAACCCGACGTGATCTTCTATGTGTGTGTAACTACCCTGGATATCATTATCCCCAGATCTGTCCCCCACTGAGCATGTTTGGAACCGCATGAAACGACATGTTGGGCGGTCTACATGATCGGCACGAAATCTGGCCCAACTGAGGCACCAACTGGAAACAGCATGGCAGGACACTCCACAAGACTACATTCGGTACCTCTACGATCGTCTCCGTGGAAGAATCACAGCTTACATAACTGCAGGAAGAGGACATACGCGGTACTAGCGTCATTTCTTACGCTCTGGTGACTGTAGTCGCGTGCGTATAGCTCTGTCTGTGTAATCGTGCGTTATACACATCCTCAAGAATGTCTCAATAAAATTTCCCTCTGCAGGGTCGACGAATTCATGGTGTTCTTTTTCCATTTCCCAGGAGTGTATTGGTTAGAAATGTTTGTATAGTCTATGGGACTTAACTACGGGGTCATCAGTCCCTAAACTTACAAACTACTTATGAACTACTTACGAACTAGGACGGCACAAATATCCTTGCCCGAGGGGGGATTCGAACCCCCGACCGTAGTGGCCGTGCAGACCGTGACTGGAGCGCCTTAGTCCCCTCGGCCACCGCGGCCGGCTATTGGTTAGATACAGAGATTCAAAATATAAGACGAAAACAAATGAATCGAATTTCGCTCACCCAGAATTCGGTGTAGGCTAGGGTGACCAGCTTTTCAAAATTAAAATACGGGACACATACGGGAATCGATGTTGTGAAACCAAATATTGTATTTACTTGCGACCTCATCATTCTTATCCCTTAAAACTAATACAATATAACGGCCTTGATGTCACTCATAAACGCAGATATAAACACACGAATTAATGCAGACACGCAGAATAATAAGGAAAAATACGGTAGTTTCTTTCTCTCTCCGTCCCTCCCCAGAACACGAAGTTAGTATGTCGTATTTGGTGGATCTCGTATTTACATTTGCTTCTCACTTTCTTTTACTACTATATATTGTGCGCAGAAAGCGCAATTTTGAGTATAAAAACTGAATAAGGTGGCGCAGTGGCAACACATTGCAATCGCAATCCGGAAGACGGTGGTTGAAATCCACCTTCGGCTATCGAGATTAGATTTTCCATGATTACGCTAAATCACTCCAGGCGAATGCCGGGATGGTTCCTTTGAAAGGACAGGACCAATTTCCTTCCCCCATCCTTATTATTCAAAATTCCGAGTGTGAGCTCCGTCTCTGATGACCACGGTTTTCTTTTCACGTGGTTCACTTCCTCAAAAAGTTGACCTTCACATCTTTCTTACAAAATATTTTCACTAAACTCCGCTATACATTTGAGGTGTTACTGAACAAACTTGCAAAGATGTTGATATTTGAGCTAATCGCAATTAAATGCTTTCAGGATATAAAGTAGGTAATTAATGAGGGATTTTATAGTTGCAAAAAAAATAAAACCTTGTGAACTGAAGGCTTTACGTAATAGCAACCAAAGAAATTTAAAAATCGTGCCTTATTCTCTTTCAATGATTGCTTATTTTCTTTCTTGTTTGAATAATGGCCACATTTGTTCTCAATTCGGTTATACTGCACATTAGTTGAAAACACATCATTTCAAAATATATGGGACGTTGACATAAACAATGGGACATTCGGGCTAAATACGGGACGGTCCCGGAAAATACGGGACGTTTGGTCACCCTAGTGTAGGCCGCAGCTGTCTCAGTGTGATTCATAGTAGAAGTGTTTCCGATCGAGTCTGACACTAGCCTGGTATCATTCCACGAATTCTGCTTCCAAATTCAAATACTTCGTATCAATATACTCGGAAGACAGGCTAGACAAGCAAAGAGTCGTTCCTTCTTAGAGCACAACTTGACAGTTATTTCGCTCAGAATCGAGGTAATTGTCACCAGACAAGAATTAATCGCAGAAACCTGCAGAAGCGACAATACGATCGTTTTCTACAGAAGATCCATAGGGGCCCCTATACAACTGTTGTAGGCAGGCTTGTCATACATAACTGGGGGGGGGGGGGGGGGGGGACTGACTACATGAAAGGTATTGTGATCTCTACGATAAAATTACTCTCGCCAATGAAACATTGCGAAACACTAACTTTCGGTTCATGCGGAACACAGATCCATTTGCCTGGTCTAAGCTAATCGTGTGATCAATGATGACATCCAACAAACTGCCAACACCGCAGTTTTATTCGCCAGAAAACAGGTACAGTAAATCTACAGAAATAACACACTTAATGCACAAATATATCACGTTCTGAGAACATTTCTGTCGCGGAGATCTTCGACAGCGGAGGAACTGTAGCCGTGGTGGACTAGCCGAGCGGTCTCAGGCGCTTCGCTGCGGAGCGCGTGGTTGCTCCCCGTCGGAGGTTCGAGTCCTCCCTGGGGCATGAGAGAGTGTGTGTGTGCGTGTTGTCCTTTGGTTAGTTTACCTTAGTTTGAGTAGTTTGTAAGCTACGGACTGATGGCCACGCAGTTTGGTCCGATAGATTTGCAAACATTTGAACATATTGATTGAATTTTTTGTTTTTTGTTTTGAGAAACTGTAATTTTGGGTTTCTGCAGTGATAAACGTACAAGCCGCAGAAATACTGTTGTGTTCCCTGGCTGTGATGAGCTGCTGTTCTTGTAACATCAGCTGGCTGAGAGATAACAGCTAATATTGACGTTCCAGCGATGAGCTGTTTGTTACACCGAGTATTATGAAATCGTTGTCGATTTCCTGTTCACGGAGATAACTTACTGAAAAACACACTAGTGCTCATCCGTTAAGTTGTTTGTCGACAAGAAATGCGAACTGGCTACAGTTACTCTAATTACCTACTTAGCGCGTTTAGGTTTCAGCTACAAAGTTGTTTTTTTTTTTTTTTTTTTTTTAGATACAAACAAATTTAATGGTACACAAATAAATTCACACAATGGAATGAAAATAAAAACCGAAACTATTGCTAAACAATTATTATAATGGAGTTGTATGTCCAGCCGCTAGGAATGGCCAAGCCGTCTAGGCTGTGGTCTCAGTGGCGTACAAAATGTTCAAATGTTTGTTAAGCTTATGGGACTTAACTGCGGGGTCATCAGTCCCTAAACGTCCAAACTACTTATGAACTACCTTATAGTAAAGACGAACATCCATGCCCGAGGGGGGATTCGAACCCCCGACGGCGAACGGCCTCGCGCATCGTAGCATAGCGCCTCAATGCGCTGTCCGATTTTAGTAACCTAAAAAAGACAACTGCAGTGCAACAGTGGCAGAAAAATCACACAATGATACGGCGAAAAAGTACGGTACTTATGTAAACAAAAGCACTAGCAGAAGCGAATAAATTCTCGAAACTCATTGTGATAAGCTATAAACTTACCTAACTGATGTTTTCCATTATTTAAAGCATGGAGGTTAACTGGTGTATGTCTGCACAACTTCAAATAAATTCAGTAAAACTGTAATATTGCTTGCCAGTTACACCACGAAATATCACGAGTGTGTAATAGAAATTTCTCCTTGTACCTGTACGTAATATATTGGTAAAGCTCTAAGGATCGCGCGGTCGCTCGCCGTCGGAGATTCGAGTCCTCCCTCGGGCATGTGTGTGTGTGTGTTTCCTTAGTGTAAGTATTCGTAAGTCTAGGGATTGATGACGATAGCAGTTACGTCCAATATGTTTACAAACATTTGAAAATTGTATGTTATAATATTTTAGTATATTTTAAGTGATTACAGTTTCTTCTACCGATACTCAGCTTTTCAAGATTGAGTTGTATGAGGGTTCTGCTCGCTGCGACATTATTCTCCTGGGGCGTCGTGGTAGAAATAAACACTCGATATATACAGTTTTTCACTTCTTCTTTAATTTGTAATCAAACTTCGTCTGCACCAAAACATTACAAATTCATAACAATGCAAAGCATCTGGACGGTAGTACTTCCAATTAAAAACAACAGACATAGCTTCCAGTGCACTTGCCAACCGACTAAAACTCGAACACCCCCAACCAAAGCCGGTGAGGCAAATATATAACATCGGCAATAATGACGTTACATTAAGCATTGTTCATAACAATAGAATATACTGATTTATAATTAACAAACATAACAGAAAAACATTTCATGTACACAAAAATAATCGCAATAAAAAATGAAAACTATACACACAATAATTTTAGATGAAGCAAATATTTTTAAGTCATAATTTCCGATCTTTCTGTTGACAACAATGTGCTATGTTAAAAATCAATTAATTTGTTAACGAGTACATCACACATGTTCCTAACATATATTGAGCTATCAATTATCTTGGAAATTCTCAGAATAGGTTCCAAATCTCAAGTGAGTCAATATATACAAAGAAACACAATATTCAAATCTCGAGTACATCATTAATTACACAATTAGCTGGTCTACACAACTAGTTTATGAGTCTAACGTATATAAAATGCTATTTATTTTCATTTCTTTATGTTTTTCACAAAAGTTTTTACAATTCGTCTGTGTAAGTCTTTAAATAACATACAATGACGAAACTATTGTTTATAGAACTGTCTGGAAAGAAAATATATGCATCTCTTAATTAACGAAAACTATCACTCGTTTTAATCACAGTATCACTGAGACACTGTCCTAAACTGATTCCTAGACTGGCTGTATCGTTTTTAATTTCACACGCAACATATCACAACTGAACCACACGATTCCGGATCCGAAGCAGACGGTATCGTAGGATGACATGGAGATGAGAGGACCAGGCAGACGGTATCGTACGATAACATTGAGATGAGGGGGTCAGCAGTATCGTTACAATGTCCAGCTTTTCTTTTCACTCGACAGCTTTAAGTGTGACTTCGTACAGGTATACATTGACATCCACACGCCGCAAGCCACGTAAAGGGCGTGTATTCTGCATACAATTGTTACTTCCTGCTATTCCAGTCGCGTGTGGCCCATAATCTCTCTAATTTTATCCTTGTGGTCGCTTATACGTACACAGGAAGGAAGTAATATAATGACTGACTCTTCGAGAAACGTATGCTCTCGGGACTTTGACAGAAGTTGCAGATCGCCTCTCTTGCAGCGTGTGCCCCTGTAGCCTCCTGATCTCTGTGACGCTTTCTCGCTTACTGAACGAGCCCGTAACGAAGCGAGCTGCTCTCCGTTGGCTCTTCTCTGGTACGGTTCCCACACTGATGATCAGTACTCAAGCGCTTTCCGAACGAGTGTTTTGTAACCGACTTCCTTTGTTTATAGACTACACTACCTGCCGAATTTTTTGGAATCTAGTATCTGCCTTACCCATGATTGCTTTTGTAAGGTCGTTGCGTTTCAAATAGCTCCTTATATGTACTGTTAGATATTTTATGGAAGTAACTGCTTCCACCAGTTTTTGTGCTATTGCCTAATTATACTCGTATAATGAGAGACCTTTCTTTCTGTGTAAACGCTGCACTTTACCGTTCGTTTATGTTGAGACAGTTGACATTCCCTGCAATGTCCGTCGTTTGCTACAGGTCCTCTTGCATGTCGCTACTGCGATATTCCTGGCCTGTGGCCATTTCATATTTCTGGCCGCTGGCCGTTTCTTTGCTAACATCGTACGTGTCTTAAACGCGGAAGAACGACAGAAGTGCAGCATATGTTGAAATGTGGGGTGGGGAGCAGTAGCATATGGCACAATAGGTGCTGGTTCCCGTGGGAAAGCCCGCCTATGTTACTGATACTCTCCTCGCATTGGCTGCTGTATTTCACGTCACGTGATTTATTTTGAAATTACTTTTGTTTATTATAAAATGAATATTAATTATTCAGAGCTGAGAATTTGTAATAAATATCTCTCAAGGACAGGCTAGATTTTGTCAGTTTAAAAAGTTTAACGTGCCTTCTCTTATTGTAACAAGAGAAGAGCGGTTTTGCAGAAGGCGCGCGACGGCCCTGTTTTGGCGCGAAATAGAGCGTCAGGTGGCCTCTAGTCTCGCAACGCGCCGCAGTTTCAGCTGACCACTATACGCGCCGGACCGCGCCGGTCACGAGTAAAAGATTTGTTTAATAGTGATAACAGTCGAGGTCTCAACATGAGCTATGGGCAGCATAGGTCGTATCATATTAACAATGATTGCTCATTTGTTTATTATTTAATTAATAAATGGCATCCCTGAAAATTAAAAATCTCGCGAGTCGCTTCTTATGCTTCCATCATACAGAACTTATTTTAGCCTCACTTGTATGCTGTAGAAGAACCAACGACCTGTGTGCTGTCTTCTGCGCTGGGGACACAACTATAGAAGACAACAGGTTAGTCAGAACTCTATGCTTTCCGTAAAGTCTCGGAAAGCTACTACGGCACCTCGTGCGTACTGTAGGGCGGTACAAACGCACACTGCTACGCAACAGCATCCGCAAGGATGTGGAGGTTTTAGGGGACTTGTGGGTGGAAGCAGTACTAACTTCTCCGTCCGCAAATAAAACCCTAGGAAGCTTGTACTACCCTTTTCCAGTGTTCGCCCAGTCAATGAGTGCTCAAAATAGGGGTGTAGAGTGCATGCAACATGCGAGAATTTTTGACTTCAGGACACTGTTAGGGATAGTTAGGAGGTGAACATACTAAAAGTCCCCACCCCTGGGGGGTGAGCTAAGGCGGGGAGGGGGGGTGAAAAGGTACCATTTTTTGGGTTTTCGCTTATATCTCGAAAACGGTCGGCTTTAGGAAAAAATTGTTCCAAATAAACATGAAAGATAATTGAATTTGCTATAAAATTGTTTCAATACATATA
This sequence comes from Locusta migratoria, assembly GCA_026315105.1. Classification (NCBI taxonomy): domain Eukaryota; kingdom Metazoa; phylum Arthropoda; class Insecta; order Orthoptera; family Acrididae; genus Locusta; species Locusta migratoria. The sequence goes on along the minus strand of CM048754.1, from coordinate 54,554,695 downwards.
TGTCGAATTCCCAACGGTTTTCGAGATATATGTCATTGCAAATCGACAGTTTCAGAAAAATTATCTTTCATTTTTATTTGGATCAATTTTTTCCTAATGCGGACGGTTTTCGAGATATAAGCGAAAAACCAAAAAATGGTACCTTTCCACCCAGCTCCCCGCTTTAGCTCACCCCCCCAGGGGCGGGGACTTTTAGTATGTTCACCTCCTAACTATCCCTAACAAAGTCCTGAAGTCAAAAATTCTCGCATATTCCATGCACTCTAGAATGCATTCATTGACTGGACTATGTTGCGATGTCTCGATAAACTACAGCATCGTCCACAAAGACCTCAATGAACTTCGAATATCTACGAAGTCCGAAAAGCACCGGTCCTGTGACACTCGACTGGGGCACGCCTGATACGAGCCCCCACAATATCGTAAGCGGCCGACTGCGAACAGCGGACAAATTGAAGAGCGCCGCGGCGGCCATTATTGTCGCAAATTTCCGTGACAACTTTAAATGTGCGTAAGATTCTTTTAATTAGAGAGAGTATTCATTTGAGTTAAGTCGCGAAAATTATGTCTAAATGAAATATATAACTACAAAACAGCTTCAGACTCCTTGAATATACAGCAACTATCGGTTGTCTGTAAATTTATTACACATCTTCCTAACGAAACCGAACTATAACATGTAGTTTTTTAGCGGTCTAAGTGCAGCATATGAATGGAATTTATCGTCAGACACGATTTTTTGGCACTTTCTCAGTATATTCTACGATTGTGAAACTTTTGTACAAACATTAATTTCGGAAGAGTTTCACACTTTACGTCTTTGCTTTAGTGCTGTATTCTCAAATATTTAGATATTTCATAGCATCAAAAAATCAAACAAGGGCTGCCTGAAACAGCTAATGTTAAAAATCGATTGAGAAAATGAAATACGCCATCAGATAAATAACTGAAAAGTAGCTTCATACCTTGTGAATACAGCAACCAGCCACTACCAAATTCTTTTAAGAACACGAAGTATGCCATAACTTTTTCATAAATAATGTATCTAACGTTACATTAGGGAATCTAGCAATAATATTAGCATATTTAATGCTGTAAGCCAAATACCTTAAAGTAGCGTGAACTGCTCAACTACTATTGTCATAGGGCTCAACTTCACAATGTGCATCCAGTGTGGCTATGTGTCATTCATATATGGAACTATACACAGTTCTGCAAACTCCTTTCAGTTGGAATACCTATATGTAAAGCAGATTACCTTTAAATTCTGCGTTACAAGTTGCTAATATTAATTTCGTAAACAAAAATTCGAACTCCATTGAGGCAATTAATTTCGTGACCCTAATAGTTATTTTACACAATCATAAAATGAAACTTTTTGAACTTCCTGTCTACCAGTACTGCCTAAAGTAGCTTCTTTTTAAGAGCTACCAGTATTGTAAAAGCCTGTTATTTATTTCATTCAACCCTATATTGTCTTGACTAACAGTCTGTTCAGCAAGAGAAACAATCTCTAAACACAAGTACTAGGGCTACTTGTACTCCTGAGAAATATAAATGGAAGACAGTATTAGATCTTTTTATTCCTTTCTTAAATTGATTTGTGCATTAAAATGCTGAGCAGTTCTTCACCATCATGCTTCATGTACACTGCAATAGTCAAACAATACAGATGTGACTATCAATTGTTTATATATCCTGCAGTAGCTATTTAATACACGATTTACCTGCTAACAACACTCGTATTACTTTTGTGTGTGTTGTCCTTTAGTGTAAGTTAGGTTAAGTAGTCTGTAAGTCTAGGGGGTGATGACCATTGCCAGCCACGGTGGCCGAGCGGTCTGCGGCGCGCTAGTCACGGTCTGCACGGCCACTACGGTCGGGGGGTTCCAATTCCCCTCGGGCATGGATATTTGTGCCGTCCTTAGTATTAGCTAGTTCATAAGTAGTTTATCGGTTTAGGGACTGATGACCTCGTAGTTAAGTCCCATAAGCTCTACAAACATTTGAACATTTTTTTGATGATCATTGCAGTTTGATCCAATACGTTTACAATCATTTCAACAACACAAAAAAAAAAAATAAAAAATAAATAAATAAATAAATCATAATAAATGAGAAAAATTTATATATTTCACACTTCTCGGACGATCAATAAACACAATATTTCATAGCCATATTTCAAATACAATTTAAAATTTCTAAGCATTTTATTACGCTAACACAGTTGCGCACCCATAAAATATTATATCTGCCATAGTTACATATTATCGAAGACTAGTAATAATCATAAATGGAATCGTCTGTGGTAGAATGACGTAACGTATAACGTCTTTGGTCATAGTAGGGCACCTGGATATAGATGGACATGCGCATGCGCCATTTCTGTTCCATCGCTTCGAAGCACGATTGTAGAATATGACAGTCAATACGCTTTCAGCGTGGTGGGCTGTGCTGCTCAGAATTGTTATAATCGTTCAGAAATTGGTTTTGGTTTTCTTTTTCGTTTCCAATGAATCCTAAAGGGCGTAAAATATGGTTAATAAATTTTCGTCGTGACAAATGGATACCATCGAGGTGTTCAAAACTATGCGAGGTGGGTTGACTTATTTGTAGTTATGCAAAATTTCTACACGTTGTCGACGACAGGTTTCGACACTTTTTTAATTTTATTTTCATTTTTTAATTTTTATTTATTTATTTATTTATTTTTTTGGCGAAGGATTCGACGCTACGCACTAATACAGAAGCAACATTTAGACACTAACAATACTAATTACTTTTAAATGATGCACACTGTTTTTTACTAGTTATAATTGGCTCATACGCCTCGTAACGATGTTTGAAGCTACTGCGATGTTAATTTCAGTTACAGCTACTGCGATGTTATTTTTAGTTACAGCATCGGCGGCGTAATTTGCTAATGTTGGCAACAGAATGTTCGCTTTAGGATGATAATTCATTTACTGACCGGACAAGTGTACATACAAGAAGATGGTGAACATGAAAAATTATTTTCTCTCATTCTACCTGTTCGAGTTTTCAAACAGCATTCAAAAGTCGTTGCCAACATCAGTACACTACACCGCCGAGGCCGTAGGTAAAACTGACCAATGAGGAAGTAAATTGTTAAATGAGAAATTAAAATATCTCATATCTATAAATCTTTTACTGCATCCTAGTTTATCATGGTGATATATTTTGCGCGTTGAAAAAGTTGTTGTTGTTATGGTCTTCAGTCCGGAGACTGGTTTGATGCAGCTCTCCACCCTACCCTATCCTGAGCAAGCCTTTTCATCTCCTCATAAGAACGGCAACCCACATCCACTTGAATCTGCTTACTATACGAGTCTCTTGGTCTCCCTCTGCGCTTTTTACCCCACACACTTCCCTCCAATGCTAAATTTACGATTCCCTGATGTCTAAGAATGTGTCCTACCAAGCGATCCCTTCTTTTAGTCAGGGTATGCCAAAAATTCCTTTTCTCACCAATTCTGTTCAGTACCTCTTCATTAGTTATGCGATCTACCCACCTAATCTTCAGCATTCTTCTGTAGCAACACATTTCGAAAGCCTCTATTCTCTTCCTGTCTGCACTGCTTATCGTCCATGTTTCACTCCCGTACAAGGCAACACTCCACACAAATGCCTTCAGAAAAGACTTCCTTACCCTTAAATTAATATTCGATGTTAGCAAATTTCTCTTTTTCAAAAATGCTTTTCTTCCCATTGCCATTCTGCATTTTATATCCTCTGTACTGCGACCATCGCATGTTATTTTACTACCCAAGTAACAAAACTCATCTACCACCTTCATTGTTTCGTTACCTAATCTAATTCCTTCAGCATCTCCTGATTTTCTAAGACCGCATTCCATTATTTTTGTTTTGCTCTTGTTAATGTTCATTTTATACGCTCTCTTCAACACACTGTCCATTCCATTCAACTGCTCTTCCAGGTCCTTTGCTGTCTCTGACAGAATTACAATGTCATCAGCAAAACGCAATGTTTTTATTTCTTCCCCCTGAACTTTAATTCCTTCACCAAATTTTTCCTTGCTTTCCTTCACCGCCTGCTCGATGTACAAATTGAATAACATCGGAGAAAGGCTACAACCCTGTCTCACTCCCTTCCCAACTGATGCTTCCCTTTCATGCCCTTCTAGTCTAATAACTGCGGTCTGGCTTTTGTACAAGTTGTAAATAACTCGCCTTTCCTTGTATTTTACCCCTGCTGACTTCAGAATTTGAAACAGTGTATTCCAGTCAACATTGTCAAATGCATTTTATATGAATTCTGAAAAATACGCCATAAAAAAAAAGTAGCAACCTGAGAGTGTAGGCCTATTCTGGAGCGAATTTATGGCATTTGAAAATGGAGATTTGTTGCATGTTAGCGCAGCTTTGGTAGTGCATGTGGTATCCCATAAAAGTCAGCTGTCGAATGCAAAAGAGTTGCCGGGTGGACAAATACCTGAAAACATATTTAACGATTTGTCAAACCATATTACAATAACTTATTATGACGAGATTAATTTTGGATACAAATATATATTCTCTTTTTGGAATGTGTATTAGAAATGAAAAAAGCGACGGTTGACAGCAATAACAGCAAAAAAACTCCGCGTTTCACATTATCACCGCCTGGAACAAAAATGGCGGCAGGAGCTGCCGCTACAGCAGACATTGATGCGCATGCTCATCTATATCCAGGTGCCCTAGGTCAGAGCAGACGGGAGGTAACGAACGTTCAGCATGACCCCTAAAAGTAATTTTTTTTTCTTCACTTTACACAAGTTTTCGAGTCTTAAGTATATCACGTTATGTTCCGAAGAAGCCTAGACGCACTATATTGCACCTAAATGTTTCCTTTTATGGCCAATCATGTTGCTGATACAGGAGACAAAGCACGCTCAAACCTGTCCTTGGTGATCTGTTTACAACTATACACATTTTTTTAATGCAACTATCTGCCTTAAAGGAATTGAACCCTTATCTTCGTCTGCTGTTTTTCAACTGTTTCTTCGTAATCAAGAGTTAATAATATTAAAGAAGCATTCTGACACTAGAAATACCCAATGTATCTAGTACAAGGCCAAATATTTCATGGGGTCTGTGACTCCTGCTGCATTTAAAATTTCAACGAATAAGAAACTCATGTCGTTCAATGTCGCTTTCATCTTCCCATTCATTTGCAGAGAATTTGTGTTGGTATTTTTCAGGCATAACATATTAACCTGATCGGAGATATGATAATGAAAAATAAAACACTTGAAAGCCAAATACAAAATACAAGTCAACAACACATTAATGTTGCAGATAATGGCCGATTGTGCAAATATGATAACAGAAGAAGACGGCATTTTTAATTACAGTGGAGGATTGCAACCTGATATAAACATTTAAAACAATCATATAACTGCCCACACACAAAGAAAATATACAAGTTAGTCGTATCTTTTTTTTATTTATTTTATTTATTTATTTATTTATTTTTTATTTTGCTTATGGGACCTAACTACGTGGTCATCAGTCCCTAAACTTACAAACTACTTATGAACTACTTACGAACTAGGATGGCACAAATATCCATGCCCTTGGGGGGATTCGAAGCCCCCCGACCGTAGTGGCCGTGCTGACCGTGACTGGAGCGGCTCAGTCACCTCGGCCACCGCGGCCGGCTAGTCGTATCTCGTGCAAATAGGTGTAAAAAGGGTAACACAAAAGTACTGCACTTTCTGATCAAGCGATCGTCTTTAACATGTGTAACAGTAGCATATATTCACAGAACAACACGTTTAGAGAAACTTAAAAACTTTTCCAACTGACCTTCTTGATCTGCATGAAGGTGCTTAACAGTGCGTTGTGCGGTTCTCAAACCCATAAGGCTGCATTTCGTGGTCAGTTCTCAACCTGTAAGCATTTGAGGCACAATAACGTACTACTCCCACATGGTGTCTAGAAATGAAGTAAAAATTGTATTTAATACGCGGTGGAATCCATAATTTTAGGGACTGGTGCTGGAAAGTAGGAGTAGTAGATGTTTGAACCGCTAGGTGGCGAGAGCTGCATATCTGAAGAGTCAGTAAGTAGAGTGGCATTCAGCTGGAAGGATGTGTTGCGTGTCCGCAGTGATTTCCGTAATACTCTTGTGTTTGGTGTGTAGCTATTTTACGATGAATCCGTGAACAGAACAACGTGTGTGTGTATCAAATTCTGTGCGAATCTACAGAGACCCTTGCAATGAATCAACAAGAGTTTGGGGGACACATCATGAGCCAAAAGCGTGTGTTTGAGTGGCATGCTCGGTTCAGGGGTGGCCGTACAGACGTCGAAGATGATGCTCACACCGGAAGGTTGTTTAGCCACACAACGCCAGGCATTGTTGCCAAACTTCAACAATTGGTTCGTGCAGATCGACGTCGAACCACTCGAGATCTTGCAGATGAAGTGGGTATTCGTTACGGGACATGTCAACGAATGTTGACCGATGAATTAGGCATGCGTCGTGTCGCTTCATAATTTGTGCCGAGGATCTCGACTGCCGATCAGAAGGCACAGCATGTTGAAGTGTACACGGAGCTTCATCAGAAAGCATCTGATGACCCAACGTTCTTGTCAAGGGTTATCACCGGCGACTAGAGCTGGATTTACGGTTATGACCCAGAGACAAACCAACGATCGTCCCAGTGGAAGAGCCCGGCTCTATAAGACCCAAAAAATCGAGGCAGGTGAAGAGCAAAGTGAAGAGCGTGATCATCATTTTCTTTGATACCACGGAAATTGTGCACAAAGAATTCGACCAACCCAACCAAACAATGAATTCCGCTTACTGCTGTGACGTTTTGCGACGGCTCTGTGAAAACGTGAGGAAACTACAGCCTGAACTTTGGCATCGATACGTCACGACAACGTGCTCTGTCACACGTCCTTGCTCACCAGGACCTTTCTGGCAAAAAACAACATGGCGTTCGTACTCAACCCACCGTACTCGCCACATTTGGCACCTTACGTTTTCGCGCTATTCCCAAAACTGAACTCAAGTTGAAAGGCTGCTGGTTCGACACTAGAGAGGATTCAAGAAGCATCTCTGGCAGTGCTAAACACTCTCAAAGAACAGGACTTCCAGAAAACGTTTGACCTGTGGCAGAAATGCTGTACTGGTGTGTATGTGCAGATGGGAACAACTTCAAATGTTCAAATCAAATGTTCAAATGTTTGTTAAGCTTATGGGACTTAACTACGGGGTCATCAGTCCCTAAACTTACAAACTACTTATGAACTACTTACAAACTAGGACGGCACAAATATCCATGCCCGAGGGGGGATTCGAACCCCCGACCGTAGTGGCCGTGCTGACCGTGACTGGAGCGCCTCAGTCACCTCGGCCACCGCGGCCGGCGGAACAACTTCGAGGTAGATTGTGACCATTAGCCCAAAGGTTAGGTTTTCAACAGAGGGCAGCACCAGTTCCGAAAATTTTAGATACCACCTCGTACATACGTCAAAAAAGTGTTGCATCACCTTGATTCCAAGGTATCTGAAACACTGACATTGAATGTGTATATTGCATCAAGAATACTGTTCCTTAGATTGTCTGTACATGTCACCCACACAACAGAAAGCCCTCTATATTTAGGGCTTTAGCACACTGACCTAAACAACTATACATGAGCAGTGTCAATCTGACAGAGTGAGTTTCATGGCCGATATTTTCCAGTCATGACACGAGGAAGGAAGTATGCCGCCATGTGTTGACTGTAGTTCTGCCACGTCTAGAAAACCAATTCCGACATTTGATCGTATCTGCATTATTATTGTCGTCTAGGGAAGTTTCCAGACAGCTCGGGGTGGACCAAACAAATGTTGTTTGGACTTGGAGGTGGTATAGAGATACAGAAATTACGATGGCCGTGGTGGATTGGCCTAGCGCTCTAAGCGGAAGTGTGTGGTTGCTTCCGGTCGGAGATTCGAGTCTCTCCGTGGGCATGGATGTGTGTGTGTGTTGTCCTTAGGGTTTTACTAAGCACGGTCCTATTGAAGATGGTATGTTGTTGGCTTCGTCTGACTTTTGAACTGACCTACACAGCCAGTTGTAACAGTTTCATGTGGGTTCTGAACCACAGTGCAGGTTGGCATTGTTCACACCGACAAACACTGAAATAGTAAGGAAAAAAAGGAATACTGGACAGATCAAACACCTAGAATTGACTGGGAAACAAACTCCTGACTTTTGTATTTCTACTCTGGCAATTTACCACTGAGTCGTCAATCCACATAACAACTAAAAACACAAGGTAAACCAGATGTACCCATTTAAGATAATGGACAAATTTCTGATCAATATATGAGGGTTGGAACTTAAATAGTGTCAACTATTTATTCACAACCGATATAAAAGTGTTACATGTTTGCACCTGTTACTGCCCTTCAGAGTAGTTACCATTGTTGTGTAGAACCCGTTGCCAGTGATGTGGAAGGCATAGTATACCGTTAGCAGAGCCTGTTCTGTTGATGGTGCGAATGGAGCGGCCTACTGCCTGTCGATTTCTGGAACAGTTTTGAAACGAATGCCATCAAGGGTTTCTCCATCTTTGGAATCAAATCAGAGTCATAAAGACTTAAGTCTGGGGACAGTACAATACTTCCCAGTCCTCGACCGAACGAGCAGCCACAGCTTGCGCTGTATGCGCCCGAACATTTTCGTGCAAAATGATGGGTGGGTTGCGCAAAAGGTGTTACCGTTTCTTTTGCAAAGCTGGTTGCAAGTGATGCTCCAAAAACAAACAGTATTATTGTGCATTGACGGTTTGCCAGGGAGGAATGTAATGCGTTAGGATAACATCATCACAGTCGTACATGAGAATCACCATAACTTTCACCATACTGGGTATCTGACACACTTTTTCGTGGCTACACATAATGATGATATTACTAGAACTGGCTCACATGATTAGGCCCTTGTTTCGCCCTCTGTTACGATATGGTGCAAGAAAGCAGTTGCGGTCATAAAATTATTGGAAACAGAATTCCAACTCGTTTCATATCCCCCCTATTCTCCAGACTTGGCTCCCTCGGACTACTGTTTGTTCCCCAATTTGAAGAAATGGCTGGCGGGACGAAGATTTCATTCAAACAAGGAAGTGATTGCAGAAACTAATAGCTATTTTGGAGGCTTGGACAATTCCTGTTATTCAGTAGGGATCAACAAATTAGAACAGTGTTGGACAAAGTGTATAAGTCTAAAAGGAGACATGTTGGAAAATAAAAATGGTTTTCCCCAAACACGTTAGTAGTTTTTATTTTTGCACGGACTTTTCAAACACCCCTTGTATATTCACTGGTTTCTTGCTTTCAGCAAGTAAAAAACTAATAACAGAACTTTGTTCCAATGGGCTTATAAACAAAACAATGTTAATATATATCAGCTGATTAGAGCTCATCCAAGTAATGCAAACTTAAAGCCAAAAAAGTTCTAAACTTGCCCCACCAACAGCTTTACCTCCAGACCAATTTGTCTCTTTAATTATTGAATGACCACCGTATATGCATCATGCATAAACTATGGTAGTTGTTAGAGGTTATCCACCACATTACTTCTACGACCGTTCAGACAATCTTGACTGTTTAGCAGTAACTATTTCTTGGTGGGATGTTAACTTCAAGATTTAGAGCCGCGTGGGAGTAGTCGAGTGGTCTGGAGTGCCACATTACGGATCGAGCGGCTTCCCGCATCGGAGGTTCGAATCCTCCCTCGGACATGGAGGTGTGTGTTGTCCTTAGGTTAGTTTAAGTTAGTATAAGTTGTTTCTAAATCTAGGGACTGATGACCAACGTAGTTTGGTCCCATAGAATTACAAACATTTGAACATTTTGAATATTTTAGATACACCTGAACAAATTTAAGCAAACATCAGTTAATAAATTTGTGTGTTTCCTCTGCAGATCTTGCTCCAGGCTCAGCGTGACCTCCTGAACTATGAGAAAACTGGAATGAGCCTCATGGAGATGAGCCACCGCTCCGCCAAATACACAGAACTCAACAACAGAGTGCAGCAGGACATCCGAGACCTCTTGTAAGTTTGGCTTCAATGGCTCACTGGAAAGACCATGTGCTGTAACCAGTTTAATTCTGTTCAGTTATGTATCCAAAGTGCAGTATCTAAACAGGAGGAATTGTGGCGTTGTTGACAGAGACCTAAATTAGTAAACAGATGCACATCTTTCACATCAAATTTTTAAAAATATTCCATTAACAGAAGAAATCAAATGTCAGTAATGGAAAGGAAAAGAAAAAAAAAAAAAAAAAAAAAAAAAAAGAAAGAAAGATATAGTAATGATACTTAATTTTCTGTCGCTGTCATATAAAAGAAGACTTAAGTAGGTTACATATTTTTATAAGAGGTCAGGCAATGTTTATTGACTACTGCCAGTGATGTATATAAGGATGGGGCCCAGGGGGGCTGTACCCCCAGCCCCAACCCGAGTTATTGAATATAAGAACTGGTATATCCAACAGCTTTTCTTTCTGTTTTTTAGATATCAGTTTGACACATGACGCTGCAAAATCACTTATCTGTACATTAGTCTTGCCTGCCCTGAAGAAAATATATGCTAAATTCGCCAATGGCTACTGCGCTGTGTAACAAAATCACATGCATAAATGAAATTATTTTTCAAGTCATCAAATTTCTGTAAACAAAGATAAAATGTTCGACTGATTGCTCAGTTCCACAACAGTAGAAATCCGCTCCTTGGTTGCGGAGCCATTTGAGATCTGCTGCAACTGGATCTTCCTTGACAGACAGTCTCTTTCCATGTAGATGATCTTTGGCATGCTGAAAATATGGTAATCAAGTGGTGCAAGATTTGGAATTACCAATCACCAACACCATCACCCGTGTCTGTGTAGTGTCAATTAGAAGTTATTACAATACGCAACCATCTGCAATGTCACAAGAACTTTCTTTTGAAAATGTAGGCATTCTTCAAATATTTTGACCTCCTGAACTCAAAAATGGTATTTAAAAAAATCACACCACCCAGTTTTTTTAAACAAATTGTATGCAACTACAGGTAATGATAATGCAATATTATTATCATTATGTCAGTAAGGGAGGATAGGTGACAACACTGTAAAGAGGCTCGCTGAGCTGTTAAGAGCCACGAAAATAGTTAATCACATTCAAACGACTTAGATTTTCAGTCATGGACTTTGTCAGAAGAAGAAACACACACATTCACACAATTATTCAGACAACTATACCCACGCAACTATCATGTTTGGCCACTCCAGCGCCGCAAGCATCTAGACTGTGAGTGAGGTGGGGAGTGGAGGGGAAAGGATGCTGGGGGATTTAAAACTAAAAAAATACTAAGGAAAAAATAGGAAAAAAGGGAAAAAACTGGGAAAGGATAGGAAACAATAAAATAATAAATAAATAAAGAGTAATTAATTAAGGGGATATTGTAAGTAGTGATGCACAGTTGTAAGGTAGACATGAGATACATGATAATGGATGGGGAAGGAAGAGGAGAGCGAGAAAGATGTTAGGCATAGGGTGCAGGGATGGGAAGTTATCTTAGGTTGAGGCCAGGATGGTTATGGTACCATGGAAGGGACAACTCCCATCTGTGCAGTTCAGAAGAGCTGGTGGTGGAGGGGAGGATGCAGGTGGCTCGGGTTGTGAAGCAGCCATTGAAATCCAGAGTGCTGTGCTCAGCTGCATGCTGTGCCACAGGGCGGTCCATCTTGCTTTTCACCTCAGTTTGGTAGTGGCTATTCATCCTGACGGACAGCTGGTTCGTTGTCATACTGATATAAAACACTGTGCAATGATTGCAGCAAAGTTTGTAAATCAGATGGCTGATAGCAATCATGTGATATATACCAACTGCTGCAATCATTGTACAGCATTTTATATTGGTATGATGTCAAACCAGCTGTCCGTCAGGAAGAATGGCCTTGGAACTGTGGCAAAAAGCAAGATGGACCATCCTGTGCTGCAGCAATCAGCTGAGCACAGCACTATGGATTTCAGTAGCTGCTTCACTACTCGAGCCATCTGGATGCTCCCCTCCACCACCAGCTCTTCTGAACTGTGCAGATGGGAGTTGTCCCTTCAACACATTCTGCAGTCCCGCAACCATCCTGGCCTCAACCTAAGATAACTTGCCATCCCTGCATCCTATGCCTAACATCTTTCTCACTCCCCTCTTCCTTCCCTATCCATTATACTGTACCTCATGTCTTCCTTACAACTGTGCGTCACCGCTTACAATATCCATTTAATTAATTACCTTTTATTTATTTATTATTTTATTGTTTCATATCTTTTCCCAGTTTTTCCTTTGTATTTGTATCATTTTAAATCCCTCCATTCCCTCCCTCCACTCCACTACACCTCCCTTTTATCCTTCCACACCCCTTCCCTTCATTGTTCATTGCCACAATTCAAATTCCTGCCTATCAGCGCCTTTACAATCCATCATGCAATGTGGAACTTTCCATCCCCAGCTTTACCCAGCATCCTTCCCCCTACACTCCCCACCTCACTCGCAGTCTAGACGCTTGTGTCGCTGGACTGGCCTGTCGTGGTAGTTGTCTGAATAATTGTGTTAATGTATGTGTTTCTTTTTGACAATGAAGGCCATGGCTGAAAATTTAAGTCGTGTGAATGTGATTATCTATTTTTGTGCCTGTTAGCCTCTTTACGGTGAGTTGTTATTTATCCTCCATTATTGACATTCCAATCGGATTTTCCATTGTTAAGAAGTTTTTTTTTTTCCCCTCTTCTCAAAACCTCTCATATATTCGCTTTGTTTCTTCTTTCTCTCTCGTCTGTGGGTGTTTCCTCAAATCTCTTTTTTTATTGTTCTCTGTATATTTTCCTGTCTTTCATGTCTTCTGTAGAGATATGTAATTTCTGTAGGTTTCCTTTTCTCAGTTGGTCTTCACTGTACTGCTTGTCACTTTGTTAGAAATCTTTGTCATCTACTATTGTTCATCCAGTGAGTCCTTAAAACGTCACCTTTCTTCGTACTTGTTTGTCTGTTTGTACAGTTCTTTTGGAAGTTTCTTTGTCCATATCTCCTCTTTTTGATTTTTCACAGAATTTTCCTCTCTCGTTTTCCCAGCTCCTTGATTTTAATTCTTCCCTTGATTACTGCCGTTCCCAAAGTGTACAAGGCCTCTGGTAAGACTACTGTGTTATAGTGCTCAATTTGACACTGGTAGAAATACTACTTTTGTTGTAGTGGTTCCATGTGAGTTGTAAGCTTTGCATAGTTTTGTGAGCTTTTCTTCATCGGATGTTTCTGTTTCTGTATAATCACTCCCAGGTATTTGAAACTTTTTACTTCTTGCATATTTCCATCCTTTTTGCTAGTGGGTGTGTGTCTGTGGATTTTGTGTCCATGTACTGGGTGTTTTCGTATAAGATTTGTAGTCCTGCTTTGGCTGAGATTCCACGCAGTGTTTGTAGAGCTTCTTTTCTGTTATTTGTTATGAAAGCTATGTCATGATCAAAAGCAAGACATTTTATGTTGACAGTTCTATCCTCCTGTCTTCCCAGTGACTCCCTTTTCCCGTGTCCTGATTATTTTCTTCTAAAATGTGTGAAACAGAATTGATGACGTGCTATCTCCCTGTCCTGATTCTGAGATCTCTCCCATGAACTTCACCTTGGATGTTGTATTTGTTAATGTTGCCTGTATTAGCTTCCTAATATTCTTGTACACCTTCATTTCTTCCAGAGCATTGAATAGTGTTTCTCTGTCTATGATGTTTTAGGCCTTCTTGAAGTTGACGAATGTTATGGTGGTGTTACAGGTTTTTCTCATTGTTAATATTGTTCTCAGGCATCAAATTGTTAACTGCATGATCTTACCTTCCTGGGTTTCCTTGTATTCTTCTGTCGGTGTACCTATATGAGGCTCTAGCTAACATGGTTTTGGATAGAATTTTGTATGACATAAGTAATAGTGAAAATCCTCTGTCTGTTTTGTCTCCTTCCTGGTGGAGGAGTTGTATTAAGGCTGACTTCCATTCTTCTGTTACCTTTTCTGTTTCCCAGATACTGACGATGATTTTGTGAATTTTTGGTGTAATGTTTTACTGGTCTAATTTCCAGATTTCTGAAATAAATTCATCTTTTAGTTTTGTTTTCACATTTTTTCAGGTTTTGGGGTTTTGAATCCTGCTTAGGTTCTGAATTTTTAAACTCTAGTACATTTTATAGGTTTCAGAAATTACTGCAACCAGTCGCCTTTTGTTTCTTCTTAATGAAGATTTATTTAAACCATTACCAGTTTCAATCTGCCTAGCAGGTCATCATCAGATGGTATACATTTATTGCAAATTACATTTGTACGCTTCACATATGAAGCGCTTAACTATACAAATGTAATTTGCAATAAATGTATACCATCTGATGATGAGCTGCTACACAGATTGAAACTGGTAATGGTTAAAATAAATCTTCATTAAGAAGAAACAAAAGGTTGCAGTAATTTCTGTAACCTATTTCAAGAAACAGTCGCAGGTTCCAACACAATGGATAAAAGTTCTAGTACATTTGTCGGTATATCACAGTTAAGTAGCGTGTTGAAGTAAAGTACTAATATTTCACAGTTCTTTTTTGGGTTGTCTCTAGTGATCCATCTTACCTTCTGAAGCATAAGCATGGTGGTTGATATCCTGTCATATTTACTCTGAATGTGCTGTAGAAATTTCATTTATTCTTCATGTTGAAGTGTTTTTCTGTCTCTTCCAACCTGTTGGTTTTGTAACATCTTTTTTCTCTACTGATTATTTTCGAAGAGGTCTTCTTTATCCTTTTGAATTCCTCCCATTTTTCAGATGGCTGTTAATTTCTTGCAGGCTTCTATTTTCTCTTCTGTGGCTCTTGGTATGGTTTCTCAATGTTATTTTAATATCTGACTCATGGAAATTACAGCACTGATGTTGTTCAGCCATTTGAACAAAATCAAAATGCAATATTTTAAATAAATATTTTATATCATTTCTTTATATCATTTTTATTAAAAATACATTTAATTATAATTTTATGGTGTCTGTTCTTTCATATGTTGAGACTTTATGTAGGACAGCAAGTGTGCCTGCATAGCATAATTGGTTAAGGAAACTACTGACCTGATGCAGGACATCTGGCTTCGAATCTCAGTCCAACAAAAATTTTCAACTTCGCCACTGAATTTATTTCATGCTCTGAAATAGTTAAGATGTTTGAATAGTTCAAATTCATATAAAATATCATATCTTTTGATTCAAATTATTCATGAGAAGCAAAACCCTACTATACAATTCAGTAATGTATAATGTTCTTTTCACAGTTAGTTACAGGTCCTGATACTGAATTTTATTTTTTGTTGCAAGGGATCAGAATTGTAGTAGGGAGGTTAGGAACATGGTTTGGTATATTATCTAGAACTTAAAGATTTTGATGGATTTAAAGTATCATATATTCAAATTAGCTGTAATACCTGAAAATGTTAACATACATTAGATATTCAGTTACTTCACATTAATTATATAGCACAAAACTGCATCTGTAACTTTGCTTCTTATTATAATCTATACAGCAGTTTGAATTTCAGCCACATTACATGGAAATAACTGCACCTATCACCGGCAGTGGACCCAGAACTCAAAAACTAAAATCAATCAGAAAGGGATGGTTCTAGAATAATGTAATAAACAGGGTCCAATACAAAGACCTTAATAGTCAAAAATAAGAAAATAAATACATTTCTAATAACTTATTTGTGGAAATAAAAGTATTTTTCTTAATTATGTGATCAATTTCTGTTAGTAGGATGAGATTTATTTCTTTGCAGAAAAGTCCCAGATAATTACAAAATACTGTTCCTACAAGGTGGTGCAACAGGCATATTTTCAGCAGTTGCTATGAACCTTATGCCAGCAGGCGGAAGTGCTGATTACATTGTGACTGGTAAGTTGCAAAAAAAATATTGTGTAATTTAACCTGAACATTACATAGAATTATTTTTATTTTTTATTTATTTTATTTATTTATTTTTCCTATTTGAATTGCACTGTAAGATTGTCATCAGTCTCATAATTAAAATACTCGTGAATTTTAAAATATTAAATTTGTGAAAAATCTGTTGTTTTGAAGTCATGTTGTTAAGAAATATTAATATTTGAGAGACATTGTTTCCTTGTATTAATGTATGGCCTTTTTTTCACAAAGCACAAGTTTTTTTCAGTCTTTCATGAACAGCTTTCAGTCTATAGGTTACACTATAAATCTGCTATGAAAACTAAGCTTGTGATAATAGGCAATTGTTTTACTCAGTGTGTCACATGCAGAATAAAATTTGATAGGTGTGTTTCTTACAAATTATAGGACATTCTCTCTCTCAAAAATGTTCATTATAAGACAGTTGTATCTTGACATTTGTTAATCCCTCACCAAGCTCATTTGAGGAGTGTGGAAACTCGAAATTTAGTGCAGACTTTTCTGTGCAAGAAGGTTATATATTGTACAGTCAATATGTTCTGACACTGACCACATGACAGCGTACTATAGCGCACAGGTTGTGCTGTGGTATTCTATCGTGTCAGTTAGTCTTTCGCTCGGCAAGAGACATTTGGATGCATGCACTGGCAGCAGATGTATGGCCGTTGTTGCAACAGTGAGTTGAATATGCAAGACAGACCTTGACATGTCACAGTTTGAGCAACAGGAAAACATCAAGTTCTGCCATAAATTAGGCAAAACTGCTGCTGAAGGTGTAGAGTGAGGACATAGGTGTTTAGGGGGCAACAACATTATTTCAAAGGATGGGACTGTTCGCACGATGATGTGGGTACCGGTTGGCCACGAACAGTTCGGATGGAACCTGAGATCCAGGTAGTTGCAACATTCGTGAGAGCTAACAGCGCCCAGTCGGTAGACAGTTCATAACAGTGTCTACCTTGATAGTCTAGTGGTCAGCAGGGTGGGTTTCCATGCAAAGGGCCTGGGTTTGATTCCCAGTCAGGTTGATGATTTTCTCCACTCAGGTACCTGGGTGTTGTCTCGTCCTCATCATCATTGAAACGCAAGTTGCTGCTGCGGCACCAGCTAAAAAGACTTGCTCTAGGCAGGCCAAACACGATGCCAATTGCGGTTTGATGGCCAAAAAAGCCAATGTTGTGTAGTCTATGGGACTTAACTACGGGGTCATCAGTCCCTAAACTTACAAACTACTTATGAACTACTTACGAACTAGGACGGCACAAATATCCTTGCCCGAGGGGGGATTCGAACCCCCGACCGTAGTGGCCGTGCAGACCGTGACTGGAGCGCCTTAGTCCCCTCGGCCACCGCGGCCAGCAAAGCCAGACTATCACCATCATCTTGCAGCAGCAGGGGTCAGCCATGGTACTTGCCACAAAATTCTGATGGGTGACCTCAACACGTCTCGTGTTACCCAGCACTGTGTACCATGAGTCTGTGATGCAGCAGGTCATAGCTCATTTTCTCTTAAAGTTCTTGTAGATCAGCACTCTCAGTAAGAACTGGCTGAAATTCAATGGCGGCAAAACTAAGCCACTTCAAAAATGAGAAGCATTGTTTAAAAAATAAGTGTTCAAATGTTTGTAGAGCTTATGGGACTTAACTACAGGGTCATCAGTCCCTAAACTTACAAACTAGTTGTGAACTAGCTAACACTAAGGACGTCACAAATATCCATGCCCAAGGGGGGTTCGAACCCCCGACCGCAGTGGCCGTGCAGACCGTGACTGACGCGCTGCAAAACGCTCGGCCACCATAGCCGGCAAGCATCGTTTCAAATCGTAGTAAGTCCACCTGTGGACAAAATTGAGTTTGATACATTTTTGTATAGTTTACATAGCGATCTTTCGTGCTGTCAAATCAGAATGTAACAAATGGGATTCACTAATAGTGTAAACTGCATCTGTAAAGCAGCTGTTGTTTCAAATCATATTCAGTCCACTATAGTGTGTGTTTCAAATCATATTGTTTCCAGCATGAAGCAGTATTGTCACTTTGCTCTGTTGGCTATGATGAGAGCTGGCGTGTTATTTTCAACAATGCTACACATTCAATAATCACATTTAAATTGTGAACTTTGTGAAAGAGAGTAGCTTTTCGATTATGGAGGAAGAAATTACTGTTGGTGAAATTCAGTGGGAATCTGAAAGGAGAGAAAAAAACCGAACATGCCCATCAACTTAAATCTGAGGCAGTTAATGTTATTCCACTGAAACAAAAATAAATGCTTAGTTATATTTTTACCAGAAAAATAAATTTTTATTTGTATATTGTACAAATTATTGGATCACAGCATATTAAGTCCAACACATTTTCTTTAAATTTGAAGAACACAACAGGAAATTTATTTTACTTTTTCACGTACCTAGAAGTACACCTCAAATAAAACAACTGCAAAATTTTAAAATCTGTGAAATGTTCCTCAGGTTACTAGTAATCAGTTTTTGCTTCTCCTGTAAAATTTAGTTTTTTGGACATTATACGATTTAAAATAATGCTCCTCAAATAATGGAGGTGACAGGCAGTTGATTGACACTTTAATGAACAATTAGTGCCCAGTTGTCCCCAGTGTACAAGTCTCATTGATAACAGTCACCACTACCCAGTACGCACATTCCACACATGAATAATACAAATTTTCACATTTTGTGTGTGGAATATAAAAGTTTGAGGTGTACTTTTTAATGTGGCACATATAGTAATAGTCCATTCATAATATCAGTAGAAGCATTTTCCATGAAATTAACATTGAAGAACTTTTACTATAATGGTTCAGATTAGAGTTCAATTAATAATGGAAATTCTCCTCAGAGATGATAAATTATTTTTCAAAAGAGTTAGACTGACTAGCCAGTACTTGCCTGTGTGCTGTACCACCGATAGTGACACAAATGAAGAAAAAGAAAAAAAGGGACGAAAAAGGATAAGCTTTCGGAACACAGTTCCTTCTTCAGGTGGGAGAGAAGCGAAGAAAAGAGGTAGTTAATTAGCTTTCCCTTCCATTCCTATCCTTTTTCTTCCCTTCTCTCCCAGCTGAAGAAGAAACTGTGTTCTGAAAGCTTGTCCTTTTTCGTCCCTTTTGTCTTTTTCTTCATTTGTGTCACTATCAGCAAATTAAGAGTTGAGCGTGATGTGGATTGTGCCTCAGATAGATCACATTACACGACTACTTACTGGTGTGGATTGTGCTCTTAATCAGAGCTGAAACCAGACTCCCTACTGGTGTGAATTGTGCCTCCTAACAAAGATGAAACAAGTCTCTTTTACATGGCATGAAAGCATCCTGTTTATATAATCCTAACAATGACACTGAAAATTATGTATTGTTAATTATGCACATTAAATGTTATAATGGAAAAGTAAACAATTACATACAACTGGCCACCACCGGCTTTAGATGATATGACACGCCAATGATTTGTATGTAAACTTTTTTCCTAATGTATTTAGTGATAGTACAAATTTGATGTTGCTTTCCAGTTTTAATATTTACACCAGTGATGCAGTACTCATGCAGGACTGTTTGTCGACCACTGGAGCAGCACAGTACGGTCGAATGGGTCACGCTGGTCCCTGATAATAACACAATGCATGCCCTTTCCACCAGTGTCGTTCTAACAGTGAGACGACGAATGTTGAATGAGACTGAATAATATTTTAGTTTAAAAAAATGGGTTATTGTAATATTGATTTTATAGTATCGGTGTTTCTTATTTTTATTTACTTATTTATTTATATGGCTTTCTACAGTTCTACAGTATGTCTGCCTAAGTGTACTTGCGTCTGTGTAAATGTGTGGGTGTGTGTGTATTTGTTTACCCTCCTTTCCCCCCCCCCCCCCCCCAAGGTAAGTGTTTCCTGTCCTGGGATAGGAATGACTTCTTATCCACTCCCGTAAAACCCTCATCATTTCCTTTTCCCTCTCCTTCCCTTCTGCCTGACGAAGCAGCTAGGCTGCGAAAGCTTGTATGTGTGTTTGTGTGTTATTTTATTCGTTTCTATCGACGAGCCGGTCCTTTTGGTAAGTCATCTCTTTTCTATTTTTTTAATTTTTTTTTATTTACTATTATTATTATATATGAAAAGTAGATGAAGTTTACTTACCAGGCAGAGGAGCAAGGGTAGTGACAGTAACATAAATAAAATACACACATAAACGCAAGCTTTCACAACCATTTGTTGCTTCTTCAAACAAAGAGCAGGGAAGGACAGGGAAAAGGAAATGATGTGGGTTTAAAGGAGCGGGTGAGGATTCATTCCAATCCCGGGAAAGAGAAGACTTACCTTTGGGGAAAAAGGATAGGTAAACAAACACCCACACACACATACACGTGTGCACACACACAAAGGCAGACGAACTTGCCCTTCAACATATTCTCTCTTCCCATTGCCCACTTGGTCTCAACCTTCGTTAGTTTCATATTCCCGCCCACCATTCTACAACATCTTTACCTCCAATCTCTGGACAGAGCCTCTGCCCGACTGCCATCTCTGTCCAACTTCATTTTTCATATGTCTGCCTTTGTGTGTGTGCGCATTTATATGTGTGTGAGTGTGTGTGTTTGTTTACCTATCCTTCTTCCCCAAAGGTAAGTCTTTCCTCACCCGCTCCTTTATACCCTCATCCTTTCCTTTTCCCTCTCCTTCCCTGCTCTTTGCCTGAGGAAGCAACAGATTGTTGCAAAAGCTTGCATTTATGTGTGTGTGTTTTATTTATGTTACTGTCACTAGCTGTGCTCCTTTGCCTGGTAAGTAAACTTCATCTACTTTTAATATACATTTTTCCTGTTAGGAATTTTTCCTCTATAATCTTCATATTATTATTATTATTATTATTATTATTATTATTATTATTAGAGGTGCGTTTGCGGTGCCTTTGGGTTTCATAATAAATAATAGAAGTATTATGCATGTCCATCATGTGAGTGAAAATTATGGTCATTTAATGTAAAAAAACACTTACAAAAATTACTTTCAGCTTTTCCTAAACTTTCAACTTTCTAGCATTTTTTGCAACAACTGTTATTTCATGCAAACTTTGTACTGACAATTACCAGAGGGGAAGGAAAGATAAGCACAATTGATATATTTGAGTGATCTTAATCAAGTAAATATTCACTACTAATAGGAGGTAAACATAAACTATGTAGTGTAACTGCGGTAGTATTAGTTTGTAAGTACTGTGGTAGTATTAGTTTGTAAGTAGGAGTGATTTTTTTTTCTAATTTAGCATTAAGCAGTGGTAGTTTGCTTTGAAACAGTATAAACATTTAGTTTCTCTGATTTCTATCACATTTGTTGATGTTTACAGTGACTCACTGCACAACCCTAAAGGTTCTTCCTTCTTTATGAGATCTACAAAACTAAATAAGTGTTCTGGAAGCTCTGATTAGTTTTTACTAATAGTTTTCTCAATTGTATGTTCATTTTGATCTTTCTTTGTGCATGGGAAAATAAATAGCAGCAAATGTTAAATCAGTGTTGTATGAAGAAAGAATGAACATTTTAGTTAACATTTCTATTCAGCAATAAATGAACTTTTTTTTGCCTTGTGCAGGAAGTTGGTCAAGCAAAGCAGCTAAAGAGGCAGCCAAGTATGGAAAAGTAAATATGGTGCTGCCAAAGATGGACGCATACAACGATATCCCTAAACAGTCTACATGGAAGCTCAGCCCGGATGCTTCATATGTTTATTACTGTGCCAATGAAACAATACATGGTTAGTATGAGATGATCATTTAAATACAGAGCTCTGTAAAAGTGTGATCATTCTACAAAAGTATAATACTGAAGTATCTAAGTAATGAATGTCATCTGATGTTTCTGCTAATTTCTGTAGCTGTTAATGTCTGTGATTTTCAGAACTTTGACAGTTCTGCCAGATGTATTTATTTCACTTATTTTTAAATTTACATGCTTTATAGTGTTATAAGCTTCTCTTCATTGCACAGAATGCATCAACAAGCATGTATCAATCCCCACATATTAACCTGGGAAAACTGCCATATTCTATTAAATTCCTGGAAGTGTTGTGCGTAACCACATACCTGTAGATTATAGATGGTGTGTGTGTATGTGTCTGTTTTACGCTCCTTTACACTGAAATGATTGGTCAGATTTGTATGAAATTTGGAATGAAGACAGCTTAGATTATGCCTTTTGCTAAATCACTGTTTGGTTTATATTAGAGGTTACCTTCACATGTTTTCTGTGAAGTAAAAGAATGAGTTGCTAGTAATGTTGTCTGGTTTTGCTAGACCACAAGTAATTCATGGCAGAAGTGTTCTAATTTGTTATGGTACATGCATGTGGATACTGAATTTTGGCATAAGAATTTAAAAAAAAAATTAACTGTAGGTAATACCACAGGACAGAGCTAGTGTATGAAATATAGTTCAAACCGGGAAAGTAAATCTCTATGATCTGGCAATGTTGGCCTCTCCTTCACTTTAGAACACTAAGACATGTTATGTCCACCAATATAACAGTGGAAAGTCCATGTTGGAATTCAACGATATAATGAGGATAGTTTGAAACTCAGTGTGAAGACGTGTGTCGAGCTTTGACAGACACTCATCCATAACTTGAAGCTTTTTGCCACAGCCCTTGTAAGAAAGAGATACACATTCTCATTCAGAGAATCACATAAACACACAACCAAGTCGGAATGTAGCAGCCAGAGATGACGGTTGTGTGGCTGTGAAGTGTTTCTTTGTGGTTGATCAAGAGAAAGTTATGTCTCTTTCTGATGATTGTTGCGGCCAAAAGCTTCAAGTTGTGTATGATTGTCTTTTTTTTTATGTGCCTGTCCTAGCTTGACAAACATCCGGATGTATAGATGGACAAGAAAAAAAATTTTTTTCCCCAGATTTTCCAGATATAAATCCACCTTTGCCCCAAACAACATATAACACTTCGTGTTTGAGCTATGATTTCAGTGTCTTAACTGCTGCTTTGTTGCACTTCTTTCCTACAAGCTACATTTGTTCCTTAATTTTAGCTACTTTTATCATTGATATAATTTTCTGTCCAATTCATAATAATGGGCAATATGTTTTTACAACTGAAACATCTCTTTCCTCGGATTTTAGGTGTCGAATTCAGATATGTTCCAGACACAAAAGGCATCCCACTTGTCTGTGATATGTCTTCAAATTTTCTCTCAGAAGAAGTGGATGTGTCTAAGGTAAGAAAATTGAGAAGTTACTGAAAAATACATTTTCATGAGATGGCGTACCAGTCCAAATGAATTTTTAGGAAAGGCATTCAGTGGGATAAATACCGTATTTGCGAAACTATAGGCCACGTGTGAATATAGGCCGCACCTAAACTTTTGACACGAGATTATAGAACAAATAAATCTCAAATATAGGCCGCAGGTATTTAATTTTTTTATATATATTTTTGTCTAATCGAGCTTTCTCATATCAGAAAAACATTGTTACGAATCCTCATCTTTTTTTCAACACATTCAAAAGCAATATAGAAAACTGTATATCAACAAATAATAAAGTGAGATGACAGGCCTTTAGCCATGCAGTGCTCCAAGTGAGGGGAGGATGAACCAAGGCGTGTTATTGGGAGCTTCAAGTACTATATAGCGTAGACATGTGGTGCATAATATAGAGTTTTTTCGCAGTTCATTATGAGATAAATTGTTTGTGTGTGTGTGTGTGTGTGTGTCACAATCTTTTGGCTTGTGAATGATAATAGGAATTGGAGAAAATGGAACAATAATAATAATAATAATAAAATATGGATGGTACAATTATTACTCTAATTTTGTGATGATATCTTTGCAATCACCACATAATATTCTCTCTGACTGCCAAAATTATTTGATATTTGAGGTTAGCTTTGACAAACATACACTTTCTCTGAACTTTTACCTCTATAAACTGTTATTTTAATCTTTCTCCAAATTTTCACAATCTTTTTCCATTAAAATATTATCACGTGTCTTGCCATAGTAGTTTGTCCACGTTTTCAAGTTTATTTTCTTTCCCTACAGTGGTTTACATAAAATCAAGTAATGGTGTCAAACCTCCATTCTTTTTGTGTGAGTTGTGGAAATACAAAGTTTTTGAGATATCTCTGAAAAGATGCAAGGTATGAAAAAACCATAAGAGAGCAAAGTTGTAGAGAATTTTTCCTCTACAAATTTGTTTATTCAATTTTCATGTCAGATGAATGGTTCGCTTCATTTAAATTTTGAGCTTTCAAAAGGCGATTGGAAAGGCCCACCTTTAATGTTAGTACTGTAACCTAAAATGGGCCAAAATGTTCATCACTCATGTACAAGTAAGGACAAACTATTAAATTGTTCAAAGAGTTGTTGTGCATTGCAAAGATGAAACTGTAAATATCCAGATGTAGAAAAAGACTTGCTTGACTTCGTAATTGAAAACAGGAACTGTGGTTTTGGTGTTATAACAGAAATGATTCAGTTGCAAGGCTGCAAAATAGCCTCGAGTTCCATGTACATAGTTTCTTGGAAATTACCCTCGACGAATGTGAAGGCAGTGAATCTGGTTGTCGAAAAATGTTATTTTAAAATGTAGCATTTTAACTCAACTTCAGTGTTAGCTACATGAAGCAGCTGTTTCACCACTCGCTGTTTCGCCAACTCGCTGTAGGTGTTATCAACATAAATGTCAATGTAAGAACAGGCACTACACGCTCTAGACTTTTATCGAGAAGATTAACTTCAATGACCCCATCAAATTAAAATCATTTATGTGCTTAGGAAGTCTGTGTGTTAATTACTACTTTTGTTTGAGACCACACAGACGTGTTGAAAATAGTGTTGTCTTCTATTGTTGGCTGCGGTACGTACTTATGTAATGATACCATTTGATTTATATTGAAACATTGACTCTCATTAATTAACCAAAATAAACTTGAGCACATAATTTTTTAAAATAATGATGTACAGAGGGGGATAAAATATTGATTATAGGCGGGACCACCATTTTGCAAGCCAAACTTTGGAAAAAAAAGTGCAGCCTATATTTGAGCAAATATGGTATATTACCCATGTAGAAAAGGTCTCATAAGTATATTAGTTATGAAATTAATAATTACAGAATAAAAATTAGAGAAGCTTTTAAATGGCTATGTAATTTTTTTGTATTTTCCTCAGTTTGGGGTGATATTCGCCTGTGCCCAGAAGAATGTTGGAACATCGGGTGTGGCAGTGGTGATCATCCGTGAAGACCTCATAGGAAGGGCACAGCCGATTGTGCCGGCAATCCTCGACTTCAAAATTAACATGCAAGACAACTCGGTGCACAACACGCCCCCAATGTTTCCGTACGTTAATATTTATTGTTATAGTCGTGTTTCATTGAAGTATTCCAGCATCTGTGTAACTGTTCAATAAAGCAAAATATACGAGGGTTGTCCTCAAAGTAAGTTCCATTTCTAGGGCGACCAACTTTTGATCATTGGTTTAAGGGAGATGAACAAAATCTGACCATGAATATAAGGGAGAAAAAGGGAGATTATATCACAGTAATTTTCAGCTGCACAACTATATGTATTTCATTGGAATGTATGACAATGGGAATGTAAACATAGGAAATCAGACATACTTTGTTTACTGTTACTCATATTTCATATTACTTTGGTAGCTCTACAAGATGAGTGACAGTTTTTAATAGTGCAATGGCATTAATAAGATTCATTTGTGAAGTAATTTCATGAAGAATATGCCAAAATGTATTGGACTTGCATTTGATATATCAATATTTTTTGTTATATATTTGGAGTAGAAATTCATAAAATCATCTTAGACACATTTTTCCATGGTCAAACATACGTTGTTCAATAATTTTTCACTGGTACTATATAAAAAAAATAAATAAATAAATAAATAAATAAATAAATAAATAAAAAACCACACACACACACATATCTTTAATCTTCATTTTCATAGCAGGAGCACAATAATGAAAACCAGTTCAGTTTAAAACAGAATGAAAATACACAGAAACATTTCTGAACAGATATTATGAAGAAACTAAGAACATAGAACAGATCTATCAGTACTGGTTCTTTCACAGCGTTACGAAATGTTGTGTGAGTCAATTGCGAAATTACTAATGAAACAGTTATGTTTAAACATCAGTGTCTCTATACTCTGCTTTCATGACTCATTACTTCCTTGTGTTACACTATAAAAATGTTAACTGCTAACTGGTATAACGCCATTTCCGACATAGTCCCATGCATTCCAAATCGAGAATAATATTGATTACTGTGGATAGTACCTCACGAGTTTCAGGTTATAACAGCGATCACTGACAAAATGTATGGAGTCAGGAGGCGGGGGAGGGGGGGGGGAAGGTACTGAAATATGGGAATAGTACGGGAGAGTTGGTCACCCTATCCATTTCTATTTCGATCCATGGCAGCACTTTGATCACATTTCCAAGCAGGCACGGCAGTTACTCTGACTCACTGCTGCTGATGTGCTTCTTTATAATGTCAGCCATAATTAAAAAAGGTGACGGGTGTGACATCAGATCTGTGATTTGTTTTCTATATGTAAATAAAGTTAAGCCAGAGGAAATTCAGAACAAGCACCAAGGATTACTGTCAAAAGGCACCTAGGACCTTTGCCTTTCGCGGGCAAGCGCACTGCCAACTGAGCTATCCCGACACGACTCACGATGCCGCCTCACAACTTTACATTCGCCAGTACCTCGCTTCCTACTTTCCAAACTTCACAGAAGCTCTCCTGCGAAACTTGCAAGATTAGCACTCCTGGAAGAAAGGATATGGTGGAGACATGTCTTAGCCACAGCCTAAGGGATGTTTCCAGAATGATACTTTCACTCTGCAGCGGAGTGTGCGCTAATATGAAACTTCCTGGCAGCGCACACTCCGCTGCAGAGTGAAATATTCATTCTGGAAACATCCCTTAGGCTGTGGCTAAGCCATGTCTCCACCATATCCTTTCTTCCAGGAGTGCTAGTCTTGCATGGTTCGCAGGAGAGCTTCTGTGAAGTTTGGAAAGTAGGAGGCAAGGTACTGGTGGAAGTAAAGTTGTGAGGTGGCATCGTGAGTCGTGTCGGGATAGCACAGTCGGTAGTGCGCTTGCCCGCGAAAGGCAAAGGTCCCAGGTTCGAGTCCCGGTTCCGGCACACAATTTTAATCTGCCAGGAAGTTTCATCCTCTGTACTGCCTGGACCTCGCTCCTAGCGACTTTCATCTCCTCTTACACCAAAAATCTGTCCTTGGTGGTCAACACTTCAATGATGATGATGAGCTGAAAAAACATGTTACCACACGGTTCAATACACAGGCGGAAGCCTTGTATGAAGAAGCCGTACAAAAACCTGTGTCATGCTATGACAAGTGCCTACAAAATTTTGGAAGCTTTGTAGAAAAGTAGTTTAACAGTTGTAGATTTTTGTACAATAAATATTTCTTCTGTATCTGTGCACGTTTGTTTTATATAACCAAATGGAACTTACTTCGTGGACATACCTCATAAAACTTGTTGCTATGGCAGAAATTTGCCATTATGAAACCAAATATAAAGCAAATTTGGAGTTACTTATGCAGATATTAGGGATAATGAGAAAGCTGTACAAAACAAATATAAGAAAATGTTCAACTAATTGCCATTTACTGCTTGGTGTCTGCATATGTTAATTTATTTTAACAATTTGACTGATTCTTCCGTCGCTTCTTGGTAGAACGTAATCAAATAAATTAAAAACACAATTTTGTGTGTGTTCTACAAGTTTATTTTTGCTTACTTAACCGGTTTTCGGCTTATTAGGCCATCTTCAGAGTATTTACTTCAAAGTAGTATATACTCTGAAGATGGCCTAATAAGCCGAAAACCGGTTAAGTAAACAAAAATAAACTTGTAGAACACACACAAAATTGTGTTTTTAATTTAATTTATTTTAATGCTGGAAAAGGTTTTTCTGAATTTTTATCTGATAACATTAGCTTTTAAGAACTTCCTTATCTTTTACTATATATTACCTACTGTGTTATTAAACAAAAATAAAAAATAGAAAAGAGATGACTTACCAAAAGGACCGGCTCGTCGATAGAAACAAATAAAATCACACACAAACACACATACAAGCTTTTGCCACCACTGGCAGCTTCTTCAGGAAAAAGAGGAAAAAAGGGGAGGAAAAAGGGAAGGATATGGGTTTTAATGAAGTGGAAAAGGAGTCATTCCAATCCCAGGAGTGGAAGGACTTACCCTAGGGGAAAAAAAGGAAGGTAAACAAATACACACACACTCAGACATATCGAAATGCAAACACACCTACACAGACATTTGTAAAAAGCAAAGAAGTTGGACAGAGATACCAATTGAGGCAGAGGCTCTGTCCACAGAACCGAGGCAAAGATGCTAAAGATGGTGGGTGGGAATTTGAATTAGCGGAGATTGAGACCAGGTGGGCAACGGGAGGAGAGAATAAGCTGAAGGGCAAGTTCCCATCTCCGGAGTTCTGAAAGGTTGGTGTCGGTGGGAAGTATCCAGATAACCCGGACGGTGTAACACTGCGCCAAGATGTGCTGGCCGTGCACCAAGGCATGTTTAGCCACAGGGTGATCCTCATTACCAACAAACACTGTCTGCCTGTGACCGTTCATGCAAATGGACAGTTTGTTGCTGGTCATTCCCACATTCCCGCATTCTGTGTTATTATTTACTTTATCCAGTTTAGAATCTTTCTATTATAAATTATACTTGTTTACTACTTTACTGTGTCTTTAACTTGTGGTTCCAGAAGATTTTTCAAAAGAAATTATATTTATTTGAATGAATGAATGAACTATTTTTAACTGTCGTGAAAGGACAATACTCTTGAGGGAAATACTGACACACATGAGGATTCATTATCATGCAAAGCTTGCCTGTAGATGAAAAGATTAAAAAAAAAAACTGAATATTTTTAAAACATCTTTAAGTAACCTACTGTCTTATGGCATGCTGGAAATTTATAGATGCAGGCTGATGACTCAAAAAGAAAGAATAAAAATAATAAATAGAAACTGCAAATGGGGTAAGGCAGTTTACTCACATCTCATATTGAGATTTTAAAGCTGATGGGCAGCAAAGATGAAGCAAATGGCATTAGAGACATAAAAAGGTCGGCAGGGAACATTGAAAGCAAAATAGAAAAATGATGTTGCTGATAGGCACTTATTGCTAAATACACTTATAATGCGGAAATGAGAAAAGACTTCAGATCAAATAGATGACAAGAAAGAATTGACATGTAAGATTTAGATTTCCATGCACGAGCAAAACAAGAATAACCAAAGGCATTTCACATGTCATGTATCACATATATATAATATAAAAAAGAGCAAGTACTGTACTTATCATTTTCTTCAGAATTCCTACTTATCAGCCATAAAAATATTTGAAGCGGAAAATAATACACATGTCTTTCAAAACTGCAAGCTCTTTCTTTATGAAGACATTTCTCCTGTAAGAATTCACACAGTTCCAAAAGCTAGCGGCAGCATTGTTTAAATATTCCTATCAGCAATATTAGAAACTGAATGCTTGTCACCCATATCATTATTCCCACTAAAACTCAGAAATGACTTGGTCGATTAGAATAATTTTTGTTTTTGTTTTGTTCTCTTAAACACAGGGGTGGTTTTGGAGGGGGAAAAGAGAATAGGGAAAACCCAAAAGGAACAGCTGACAAGCACAGAAATCTAAAATTCAACACCTTGAGTCCTCTTCACAGGCAACCTGCCATATACAACGGCTTGGGAGCTACAGCCATAGGAAGAAAAAGGGGCTCACTGTTTCTCCTTTGATACTTCATAATACAAGAGTGGGAACTTAAATAGTGGCATCTACTTATTCACAGCCAATATAAAAGTGTTACATGTTTGCACCTGTTATTGTCCTTCAAAGTAGTCACCAGCGTCAGGTAGAACCCATTGCCAGTGATGTGGAAGGCGTAGTATACCGTTAGCAGAGCCTGTTCTGTTGATGCGAATGGCGTGTTCTACTGCCTGTCTAATCTCTGAAAAAGTTCTGAAGTGAATGTCGCCAAGTGGTTCCTTCATCTTTGGAATCAAATCAAAGTCACAAGGACTTAAGTCTGGGAGTATGTGATGCTAACCACTGCGCTACGCGTTCTGTCAGAAGACTCGTGGCATTGCTACCCTTTCTAAAAGAACAGGGACCCTTTGGAGCCAGCTGCAGTGTCCTGGATTTTGTCATGGGTCCTCTCTATAGCAGTTCGGGAAACTCCTTCCATTCTGTCCGAATGCCTTGATTACGGTGACGAGAACCAGTGCCAGACCTTCCTGTTGTGGCTTCTTCATTATCATAATGGTCTGCAGAGTCCTTGAATGAGAGTCCGTTTCTGACAATCTGTTCTTTGGGATTGTGGTAGGGCTTCATATGGAGGATGCACACAATATCTCTTTGTTTTTGTTGTGTTGAGAATGTCTCATAATCCTCGACTTCGTATGTGACATCTGACAGGCGGTGTATAACACGATTCGGACAAAAGTATTGCTTCAGTAACTTTTCTGATAGCCCAACTGGGCTGTACACAACAGGTTGGTGTAATCTCAAAGTCAGTATACCGAACATGAGAAAGGGAACCTCGCAGTAGCTTTGACAGTGTTTCACTGATCACCACAAAAGATTACAGACGTATGTGAATAGTCATATCTACATCTACATACATACTCTGCAATCCACAGTAAGGTGCATGGCGGAGGGTACACTATACCACTACTAGGCATTTCCTTTCCTATTCCACTCCCAAATTGAATGAGAGAAAAAAAGAATGCCTATATGCCTCTGTACGAGCCCTAATTTCTCTTATCTTGTCTTTGTGATCACTACGTAAAATGGAAGTAGGCACACTTAAACACACTGTGCCTTCTGATCGGCAGTCAAGATCCTCTGCACAAATTTTGCGGCAACATGATGCATGCCCAATTTGTCAGTCAACATTCGTTGACATATCCCTTAACCAATACCTACTTCATTCGCAAGGTCTCAAATGGTTTGATGTCGATCCGCACGAACCAATTGTTGAAGTTTAGCAAAAATGTGTGGCATTGTGTGACTAACGGGCCTTCCAGTGTGAGCATCATCTTCAATGTCTGTACGGCCAGCCCTGAACCAAGTATCCCACCCAAACATTTGAAGTATTTTATCCATTTCAGCAACTGTTTAGGTTATAAATTAATAAAATGCAGCAACCAGTTGCTTGTGTATTATTTTTGATGACCAGTTTCGGGCACTTGAGTGCCCTTCTTCTGGTTTCTATATAGGCAAACAAGTGTGTTGGCATACATTAAATGCTATAAAACGTACAAAAGTCAGTTACAGAAATTTGAAGCAGTTTTGAACCAAATAGATTGTAATAAAGATATATTCATATAATGGGATAAAATTAACACCTACATTTTAGTATTGTTGCTTAATAAATATACATTCTATCAGGAGAATGAACACTAAATGCATAGATTATGCAATGAATAACAATCAGCTGCTAACAAAGTATCTATGGATACATGCTTGCAGTTCCTAGTTCAAATCCTGCCATGGGCAGAAGAAAATTCATCAACTGGTTGCTGCATTTTATTAATTTATAACCCAAACAATTGTTGAATCATTGCAGACACACACACACACACACACACACACACACGCTGTTCTGTTCTCGGATCCATTGTAAATTTATTTATTTATTTCATGTTGCATAGATTCAGTTAGTGAGTCAATCAAAAGGATATGGAACGTGTCAAATTGTACAGGTTTCAATTTAAACTTAAAATTTAATATAAGAGAAGTGCAATGCCAAATTGTATATGGTTTAAGGACATACTATAAACACAGTAACAGATGCAGTGTAGGCTAGGTAACATAACAACCAGTTAACAGAAACAGGAGTATCAAATGAAAGTAATAAATAAGAGCTCAAGTTAAATCACATATGACAAGAATACAGCCAATAAAATCACCAGACACCAAACACGGAGTATTACGCAAATCACTGTGGACACGCAACACATCCTCCTAGCTGAATTCCACTCTGCACACTGACTCACGATATGCAGCTCTCGCCACCTAGTGGTGCAAAGGTCTACTACTCATACTTTCCAGATGGCAGCACCAATTCTGAAAATGTTGGATTCCACATTGTCTGTTTACAGAAGTGAACACAAAACAATAAGTGTGCAGCTGAATTTTAATTATGTCGCAGAATTTACATTATGGGGCTGTACCTGCAGTGGATTAAGAAGGAGGGCGGCGCGGCGGCGATGGGTGCGCGGGCCCAGCAGAAGAGCCGGCGCGTCTACGAGGTCGTCAACGGCTCTGCCGGCTTCTACAGCCTGCCCGTCGCCGAGCACTGCAGGTGAGGTTGTCCTTACTTTGTGTTCTGGGGTGAGGAACGTGCAAACAACTGATATCTTTGACTGTAAAACTATTACACAAGACATTCAACAAAGGGAGGCTTTCATTTTCTAAAAATCGTATTCCGCGATTCTTCCAACAGCACACGTGGTCTAGTGGATAGCATTGTAGATTGCTGTGCTTGTGGTCCCTAGTTCAAATCCCACCATGGGCAGAAGAAAATTTATTTATTTGTATTTACCATTTCTAGAATGTTCTACATGTTTCTTATGTTTGATGTACTTGTAATTACCAGAAAATTCTAAATGTGTTATATGTGTAAAGTGTTGTGCTTTATCACTGACCAGCCTTCAAATTCTGGACCACCTGCAGTTTTCAGCGTGACACTAAGGTGGAGGCGTCGGGTATTCTGCAATACATCTGCATCATCGTGTCTACAATTAGGCAGTGTAAGAGCTGTTGCTTACACAGACAAGAACCGGAATACAAAGGGTATACTGACTACCTCTGTCCGAAGGTCCGTGTAATCAAAAGAACCATTGATGCTAAAACAGCGGTAAGCCAGCTGCACATCAGACACCCATCAGTGTTCTCGGGAGACGCTGTACAGGATCCAAATAAATGGCTGAAAGGATTTGACCGAGTCACCAAGTATAATTGGTGGGATCACATTATGTGCCTGCCAAACGTACATTTCTACCTGGATGGGACGGCCCATCAGTGGTTTGAAAAGTGAGGACAAGCTCGATAGCTGGGAAAAATTCCTGACAGAATGTAAGGGGATGTTTGAAGACCACCAGCGGCAAGTCTGTTTATCAGAAAAACAAATGAAGAACAGGGCTTAGCGACATGGTGAGTCAACACAGTCATATATACAGATTGTTTTGGCCCTATGTAGTTAATCTGGATATGACGGAGGCCAATAAAGTTTCACACCTGATGAAGGCAATTGCAGAAGACATGCATCAAGCTCTTCTGTTAAAAGACATTTCGACAACACAAGAATTTATCCAATGGTGCCAGAAAATTGAAGAGATGCAACAGAGGAGGGTTGGACGAAAGAAGTAAGACAGACTCCCGAATGTTGTCTCTATGGCCGTACTGGGAGACCAGTATGACTTTGCTTCTCTCATATGAAAAATTGAGAGAGAAGAATTACAACAATTTATGGCAGCTGAGACTGTTGGACCAAGCAAGCACCAGATTATGACTATGGATGTCAATCCGACACGAAGAATGGACTCGCCCTACTATGACTTACGCTGCAGCCGCCAAATGGCAGCTTAGAAACCGACCGATGTGACCATAACCAAATCCTCCAGCAACTGTGAAGCCTCGCAGGAGGACAGATATCTGGAGGAGAGAAGACAACACGCCATTGTGTTTTCACTGTGGCCTTCCCGGACATGTACGATACTGTAGGGAACGGAGATGAGTATTTGACAGTTATTATGCTGTAAACGCCAAGCATCAGAGCAGTCCTTTCAACAGCAGTCAACTGCAGATGATTACTGTCGACCTGTGGGACGAAGCCCGTCGACGTATCCTGGACGTGGTCACTCTCCAACACGCCGCCGCCATTCACCGTCGTCTTACAGACATACCAGCCACTCGCCTAGCCACCGTGTTCAGGAAAATTAAGCGATGCGACCATCTACAGAGGTGAGGCTGTGAAAGATGAACAGATGAAAATCCTCCATGGATGACAGTCGCTAAGATGTCGGGGAAATTTCATTGATGTCATCATCTTCTTTAGTTTGTGGCGGTAGTCAATGTTCTGTGATACAAGAGCAACTGTGCTGAAGTTCACAAATAGAAAATACGTCCAACCGGTGGGAACATGTGTTGCAAGAGTTACTATCAACAACAGGATGCAGCCTTTTGAATTTGTGGTTTTAACAGAGTTTAGCCATAATGTCATCCTAGGCTATCATTGACTGCGGAAGATCTGAGCTACAAATTGAGGAAAGCCGTTCCAATGAGTACAGGTAACATGCACTTTCCTGGGAGGTTGTTTGATGTTGAGAATGTTAAGATCCCACCGTTAACAATGAGAAGACTTACAGTCAGCAGCTGAGATGACCAGTTTTACTGTGAAGTGCTTGTCGATCGCAAAAAACGAGCAACCACAACTTATCCGCAAAGGTGTTAACCATACTAAACCAATTTTCAGGTGTATTCCAGGCCAGTCAGGAGAAGAGCCAGATGAAATGTCCCCAGAAGAAGGCTAGCACGTGGTGTTTCTGTGTCAACTATTGACAGCTGAACAAAATCACAAAGAAAGATGTCTACCCATTGTCACACATTGACAACACATTAGACCGTTCGAAAGGAGCTACATACTTCTCAACCATGGACATGCAGACAGGTTACTGGCAAATCAAGGTTGACATAGCTGACAGGGAGAAGACTGCTTTTATTACACCTGAAGGCCTCTATGAATTCAAAGTCATGCCGTTTGGACTAGGTAATGCCCTGGCCACATTAGAATGCATGATGGACAACTTGCTTCAACATCTTAAATGGACAACATGTCTGTTATTTAGATGACATTGTCATTTTCTCAAGGACATTTGAAGAACATCTAAGCTGCCTGTCAACTGTGCTGAATTGTGTTCAGAAGCAGGACTCCACCTCAACCAATAGAAGTGCCTCTTCGTCACCAAAGAAATAAAAATCCTGGGGCACCTAGTGAATGGAGATGGTGTGTGTCCTGATCCAGATACAGTAAAGACAGTCACAACATTTACAACTCATCAACACATCCGTGATGTGAGAAGTTTCCTCGGGCTGCGCTCATACTATTGTTGTTTCATAGAAGGTTTTTGTAACGAGGCACATCCATTGCAAGAACTTCTGCAGGGAGATGCCTAATTTTACTGGGATGAGACAAAAGAGCGAGCTTTCTGCAAACTTAAGGACGCTCTAACTTCCACACCAGTTCTAGCCTTATACAACAAGAATGCGGAAACTGAACTTCACACAGACCCTAGTGGTAATGGCATTGGTGCAGTGCTTGTACAAATTCAGGAATGTGCTCAAAAGGTGATAGCTTATGCATCAAGAGTTCTCTAAAAGTCTGAGATTAACTACTCTACAACCGAGAAGGAGTTTCTTGCCATTATCTGGGCTATCAATGAGTTCAGCTGTATCTATTCGGTAAATCATTCACTGTTGTAACATACCACCATTCTTTATTTTGGCTGACCAATTTGAAGGATCCATCAGGTTCACTAGCAAGGTGGGCACGAAGACTACAAGAATACAATGTCATAGTGGTATTAAAAAATGGGCACAAACACAAGGATGCCGATTGCCTTTCAAGGAATCCATTACCCGAACACACCAGCATGGATGAAATTTCAGCCCTCATTGAGTTAGGTGACGTTACAGAAACGGGACGTTGTATAACAGCAACTAAGCTCCACCAGTCCCAAAATGGCTACTGGTTGTTCCATCTCTTCTCAAGTTCCAGCTATTCTCAAGTATTTCCACGATTCTCCAATATTTGATCATCTGGGATTCTTGAAGACCCTAGACAGAATCAGACACAGGTAGTAATGCAAGGTCTCTACCGATCTGTCAAGCGCTACGTGAGTCACTGTAAGGAGTGCAGTGACGGAAGTATGTGCCACAGTTACCTCCAGGTCATCTGGTACCAATTCCACCTGCAGCAGTTCCATTCCACCAGATTGGAATCGACCTTTTAGGTAGGTTCCCGAAGTTGACAGCAGGTAACCTATGGATAATAGTCTGCACTGACTACCTCACCTGATACGCTGTCACAAAACCTGTGCTGACTGCAGAAGCCCCAGAGATAGCAAAATTCCTAGTATAATAGTATAAGACATTATTTTGAAGCATGCACCACGTGTGACAATATCTGATCAAGGGAAAGTATTCCTGTCAAAACTAGTATCAGAGATAATGTCACATTGCAACATTGTCCACAGAATAACGAATGCCTACCATCCTCAGACAAATTGTCTTAGAGAATGTTTTAACAAGACGTTAGCAGATATGCTGTTGATGTTGAGCTTCACGCCAATTTTCTGCTCCATGGTCATGAGGTTGAGACTACAATTGATATGCAGTTTCTGTTCCGACTGTGAAGCAGCTCATCACCAGGGTCGAAGAAGCAAGACAGCTGGCTCACATACTGACACTGGACGTCCAGGAAAAGGACCACCAGTGGTATAACAACAAGCACCGACCTGTTGTATACAGCCCAGGAGATATGGTATGGATTTTTATTCCTGTACGGAAAGCTGGGCTATTGGAAAAATTACCGAAGCGATACTTTGGTCCGTATCGTGTCATATGCTGCCTGTCAGACGTCACATACGAAGTCAAGGATTATGAGCCGTCCTCAGAATGTCCTTCGCATAAAGCTTTACAATGATCCCAGAGAACAAATAGACTCTTGAATGAAACTTCCACTCTGCAGTGGAGTGTGCGCTGATATGAAACTTCCTGGCAGGTTAAAAGTAGGAGGTGAGGTACTGGCGGAAGTAAAGTTGTGAGTTGTATCGGGGTAGCTCAGTCGGTAGAGCGTTTGCATGCGAAAGGAAATGGTCCGAGGTTTGAGTCCCGGTTCCGGTACACAATTTTAATCTGCCAGAAAGTTTCATATAGACTCTTGTTAGAGGACTCTGAAGATCGTTATGGTCAACCTCCACCTCACTGTTGGCTCCATCCACATTAAATCTACCAACCACCAACATTAACTAAACCTTGACAGTTGCCATTCCTTACAACCTAGCAACTTGTGGATGTTGTATCTACAGTTAGAAGAACTCCCTTTCTCAATATACTCTGGGTCTCACAAAGGCCTTCACGGATAGAAACTACCTCTACAGACCTAGTCCACAAACAGATTAGTTTTGGAAGAAATACTAACTGCATGTACTAAGTAATGTCAAAATTCTATGATAATCTGTTGATGTTTTCAAATATTTCATTAGCAGCTTTTTCAGTAGTCGAATGGTACTTTCTCATATTTTACTAGTTTCCTTCCCTAAATTTGTAGAATCTGCAAAAAAACTAAATTTGTATCTTCTGAAATTAGAAGTGGAAGATCATATACGTACAAAGGTTATTCCAAAAGCAAGCTCCGATTCGCCATAAATATTTGAAAGTGGCGCCAAAGACAAAATACGCACGCACGCTGACTCTTGGCATACCTTGCGTTTTAAATGCTGCCAGTATCATTGTTACTGTTGCTGTGTGCTGTTGATAGTGTCAGTTCACAATGATTGTCTTAAACAATCAGCCCGCTGATTGAGATAAGGGCAGTGATACGGTTTTCGTCTGCAAGAAACATTTCAGTGGAAGAAATCCATCGGCAGATTACTGAAGTGTATCGTCCTAATATGAGTGACAGCAAAGTGCACAAGTGGGTGTGAGCATTTCATGTAGGATGGGGACCACACTCTGGCCTACCGTCCGTTATTTCAGATGAGCTGGTTCATGTGGATTTGTGATTCACTTCCTAAAGGCGTTTCTTGGCAGCAAGCGCTTCAACACAGATGATGAAGACAAAGAATCTGTTAAAGACTGGTTATCTTTGCAGACTGCCGATTTCTACAAGTTAGGCATTCAAAAACTTGTTGAACAATATGAAAAATGTCTAAATAAGAAAGGAGATTGCGTAGAAAAATAGAGAGATGGAAGGAATGTCAGTAAATTAATTGTGTTGGAAACAAGTTTGATTTTGCATGTTTTTATTTAACTGGACCTTAATTTTGGAATATCTCTTGTATAGAAATATGAAAGAACCAAAAACTAACTCTTGTGGTGTACTGTGTCTGAGTGCTTCAAATTCTGAATACCTACACTTTTATTTGTGCCAACAGAAGCCGCATGAATGTGCCATTCAGAATAGCCGGCGGAGATGCAGCTCTGGAGAAGAAGTTTCTAGAAGGTGCCGAGGCGAGGGGCATGCAGCAGCTCAAGGGTCACAGGTGAGTGACAGTCCAGATTATTTTCTTCTACTTGCGGAATTTATTGGATAGGTTTTTAGCTTCGCCTGTGTTCACTAATTCTCTTTCCAGGTGAATCACAGTCTTTAATTTGTATTGCTGCAGATAGAACTTTACTCACTTCACATATACGATATCCCAGCTCTTGACAGGATTAAAAAAGAAACGACTTTGCAGTAAACTGGTTGGCAACCAATAATCTGGTTGTAATCCAAATAAAACCCAAAAGCTTATGGTAGGATTGTCTAAAAATTCAGAAAATAAATGTATCACACTCTTAGGAATATACATTGATACCAGACTCAGTTGGGAGGACCAGATCTATGAATGAAACTATCACTCTGCAGTGGGTGTGTACTGATATGAAACCTCCTGGCAGATTAAAATTGTGTGCCAGAACCGGGACTCAAACCTGGGACCTTTGCCTTTCGCAGGCAAGCGCTCTATCCTGACACAACTCATGGTCCATCCTCCCAACCTTCCTTCCTGCCAGTACCTCGCCTCCTACTTTCCAAACTTCACAGAAGTTCTCCTGTGAAACTTGCAAGACTAGCACTCCAGGAAGAAAGAATATGTTGGAGACATAACATAGCCACAGCCTAAGGGATGTTTCCAGTATGAAACTATCACTCTGCAGCGGAGTGTGCGCTGATATGAAACTTCCTGGCAGATTAAAATTGTGTGCCAGAACCGGGACTCGAACCTGGGACCTTTCCCTTTCGCGGGCAAGCGCTCTACCACTGGGCTGTCCCGACAAGACTCACACTCCATCTTCACAACCTTACTTCTTCCATTACCTCATAAAGGTCCCACGTTCAAGTCCCGGTTACAGCACACAATTTTAATCTGCCAGGAAGTTTCATACCAGCCCACAATCTGTTGCAGAGTGAAAGTCTCATTCTGGAAACATCCCTTAGGCTGTGGCTAAGCCATGTCTCCACCATATCCTTTCTTCCAGGAGTGTTACTCTTGCAAGGTTCGCTTGAGAACTTCAATGAAGTGAATTGGAAAGTAGGAGGCGAGGTACTGGCAGAATTGAAGTTGTGAGGAAAGACCGTGAGTCGTGTCAGGATAGCTCAGTGGTAGAGTGATTGCCCGCGAAAGGCAAAGGTCCCAGGTTCGAGTCCCGGTACCGACACAGTTTTAATCTGCCAAGAAGTTTCAGATCTATGAAGTCTTGATATAGATCCCACAGTATTCTACTTCATGTAGAAATATGTCACTAATAATTATCTTCATACAATGTACTTGAGTTCTTTCAGCCACATATCACACATGGCCTACTAAAATGGGGACATTCTCCAAATACCAGTAATATTCTATAACTCAGAAAAAGAAAATTGTCTGCATAATATGCAATATTGGTCCTAGGAGCTTATGATTCTAAGGGTAGTGACTTTTTATATCTATGAATCTATACTCTTTGCCATGAAAAACAGTACATAATGTCCTAATGGGTGTTTCTGCAGCAATCAGTCGTTATTTGTAAGAAACTGCTTTATTTTGCAGATCTAGATTTCAACAAGTGACTAGCCATTATCAGTGCATACATTTTTTTTATGTTAGCACGTTATGCATGTGCATTATTGGCAATAGCATTACATCTAACTGTGGAAAACAATGTATTACAGACCATCTATGAGGTACAATGCACATGCATAACACGCTAACATAAAAAAAAGTATGCATTTATAATGGGAAGTCACTTGTTGAAATCTAGATCTGCAAAATAAAGCAGTTTCTTACAAATAATGACTGATTGCTGCTAAAACACCCATTTGGATATTATAAATACAGTCGTGGGTGCAAAAATCCCTTTATGGAAGGCAATCTGATAGTACATAATGTGTTGTCAGGGAAACGATACATACAAACACAACTCCAAATATAAAGTAAACATTGACATTCTGAGGCACAGATTAGCAACAACAGGAACCTTGCATAAAGTGAATGACCTCAAAATGTTTAACAGATTTTCTCAGGCTGCTCAATCCTTGCAAAAAAACAGTAAAAAATTGTATGATGGTTAACATAAAACACAAATTACAATATAAAAAGAGTTCTTCAATGTGGAAAATGTAGATTTTAATATTTAAAATTGTACCTGTATATATTATGTTTAGTTTATACATGTAATGTAGATATAACTTGCTATTCTTTGATTGATTTGTTATTGTGAAGGACAATTCTACTGTATGTGGTCAACAGTAATAAAGAATGTCAATCTTTGTAGGCCTGTTTGTGAAATTGAACATATTTAGAAGTTGTATTATGCACACTGTCTGCATGCTTCTGTGCCCAATAAGACTTGCAGTTATTCCCACAGTGTCACAATTTGGAGTACTATTACGTAGTTTCTTCTAGAAGGTCTGTTGAAAAGAGTTCTTATTAAACCCTTTCATTCCCACATTATGAATTCAACTCTGGAAAAAATTAAACTTCAGTGTTTTCTGTATTAATACATTGCACTAAACATCAAAATATGTGTTTTAAAAATTTTGATCGAAACTGTTTTTTTTTTCTTTTTTTTTTTCCATGCACAATACAGACAATTGTATCGAGGTATTTTATTACTTGGCACATTATTTTGTTGATAATTAACACTGTCAAATCAATAATGCTAGCATAATTTTCGCCACAGCACCAGAGACAATTCACTAAAATAACATGAACCACACTCACATGCTCACACTCACAGCCACATACAGACGGCAACGCAACACAACCTCCAAACTGGTAAGATTAATGCCTCAGAAGTGGATACATGCCATACCAAGCAGCAAAATGTCATACTAGAAGCATGTTGTTTATCAACAAAAATGTGACTTTAAGGACTGATACACAAAATAAGGTATAAATCAGCTTTTAATATGTTATTTTAAATGTGTTTATTTCCATCAACAGTTGCAATATATTTGTTTAATAACATGTTTCAATTGATTGGTACTCAGCCAGACGAGTTGCGGACGCAACTACAAGATCTGAAGATGATCCAAGTG
Source organism: Locusta migratoria (assembly GCA_026315105.1). Taxonomy (NCBI): domain Eukaryota; kingdom Metazoa; phylum Arthropoda; class Insecta; order Orthoptera; family Acrididae; genus Locusta; species Locusta migratoria. The sequence continues at coordinate 54,513,286 of CM048754.1, read as the reverse complement.
ATCGAAACATTTTATTAAACAAATATATTGCAACTGTTGACGGAAATAAACACATTTAAAATAACATAGTGCAGTTGCGGATCATGTCGACTATAATTTTAATATGTTGTTGTTTAGGAACAACACTGGGAATGAAATTGTTTCAGTCACCTCAATATTCACTCCCAAAAAGATCTGTTGGATGAGACAGTTATGGGTGGTTTTCAGATGAAATGAAATGATCATACGGAATTTTTGGCTGGGAGATTCCGCCTAGGAGTGTTCGGCCGCCTAGTGCAAGTGTTTTTACTTGACGCCACTTTGGCAACTTGCGTATCAATGATGATGAAAGTGATGATGAGGACAACACACAACTTCCAGTCCCCTGCCGGGAATTGAACCCGGGCCCCCTGCACGGCAATCAGCAATGAGCTATGGGGGCGGAAAATTTTCAGATAATGGGTCAAAACATGTCCCAGTAAAATTTTGAGAAAAAATACACAATAGTTTTTATATTCACTATTCTGGTAATTGAAACGGGTTTGTTGCAACCTGTACAATACAAAAAAACTTGATTATTTGAAGTGACTTTTTAGTTACAAATTTTTAAGTGCTACATTATCACTTCTGTAACTGTCGTGAAATACATTACTCAGTATTTTTAAAAGAAGAAAACATTGATATTCACTTTTTTTCATTATGTTTTGTATCATATTCTTGCATGAAAGGGAAATACAAATACAACATATATCATTACAGCGACCGAGATGGCAAAGTATTGCATGTTAATTCTTGTTGCCGACTTTACATCTCATTTCCTATAACGCCTATGAAACCTACACTTTTTATGACAATATTGAACGAAATTCCACTACTGATAGAATTACTGTTTACAATAGCGGCTGTTAAGTGGTTTGCTGTATTCTGTTGAGATCACAGATCAAATATACAAAAACTATCACCGAAAGTTTGACAATAACACTGTGTTTTCTAAATTAAATAACAGCTGCTGTAGTTGATTCACTCATAACCTGTCTCCCATAAAAGGGTTACTTTGTTTTACCTTGTGTTTGCAGAAAAAATGAACATCTAAAACTCATTTATCATTTTTGTTACGTATCATTACTATTACGCCTTTAAAGTTGTGAATTTCTGGAATGATAAAATACAAAAAAAAATGATAATAGATACAACTTCCGAATGTTTATTATTTTTGTTGAATAAGTAAATGCATATATTATGTGCGTGTGAAAATAATCATGGTGCAAATGTTTGCAGAATGAAATGGGTCACACATAAAAAAAACCATCCAGGAAACTGTCTGAGGAAAGATATCAGCCTTTATCCTCTATCCTGTCAAGCTGCAGGATTGTGTGTAGGCAGCTTATGAAATAGACTTGAACATGATAGAGAAAAGACTTTAGCTCTGAATGAATACAAAAAGCAGGCAAGAGAATGCGGAAGAAAGAGGATAAGAGTAGAACCCTGTTAATAAAACTGTAGAGATTTCAAGTTCTTGTCGCCACAGCTGAAAGGAAAATAAAAATAAATACAGCCCCTTCAAAAGAAAATGTCTCTTTTAGAATCAGACAAAGGATTACAAATAGAAACAGGATTTTGTGAAGCTTTAAACAACAACTTTTGTACTGTCTTTTGTATATTTTTCAACTCACATTTACATATTATTTAAGTAAATTGTGATTATGACTGTCACTTTATGCACAATTTCATTCCTCTCATGCTGAAGTTCATTCCTCTCGTTCTGATTTTCATTCCTGTTATGCCTCAAGAAGGGACTACAGTGGGTGAATTAAGAATTATTACTTAGTATATTGTGATTTGAGAATCTTTTGCTTGAAAACTGGCATATACAGTAAAATATTTTCTATTATATTCGCCTCTGGTTTATTGGTATGAACTGTAAACCAAGTTTACCATAATTTGTCCTAAAATTTTCACATTTTTGGGATAAATAATCACCGGACAGTTTCATTACATCACTTTTATGCTATAATATAAAAATGTTGCATGTGTTTAAAATAATAAGTCATTTATTTGTTTAGTATGAAAACCATAGGTACTGCAACTAGTTTCAGGTACATTACATAAATGATAATTTTTTTATGTTTTTGTTAAGAAAACAGTAATTCGTAAGGAAAATTGTTACTTTCCAGCTTGCATTGTTTTCTTAATACAAGAGAACATTCTAATGAATAATTTTCATTGGAAATTGAAAGGAAAGAATGTAAAAGAACATTAATTAGGAATCTTGTTTTGTCCCGTTATAAGAAAATCACCCTTATATGGTATTTTATATGTATGTATAATTTTTATGTATTCGATTAATGATGGGAATTCTCCAAAGAGATGATAAATTATTCTTCAAAAGAGATAGTATCAGGTAGGAGAGAAGGGCAGAAAAAAGGAATGGGAACAAAAGGGACAGGTAATGCACAACCTAGGTCATAAGGATGATGATCAAGGATTGTGGAAGTCAGAGATACTGTATATTGGTACTGAGCCATGCCAAGGAGGATGTATGTAACCAAAGGGAATGGATAAATGAGTTGAGGATGGAGCAGGGGTAGAGGTTAGCACAGATTTAGGCCAGGAGGGTGGAGGGAGGAGAGGATATGTTGGAGGGCAAATTCCCATCTCTGTAGCCCTGAGGGACTGGTGTTTGTTTGGTGGTCATATCCAAATGGCACGTGGTGTAGCACGTGTCAATCTCTCTGGAATCATGCTGGAGGGCATGCTCTGCCACAAGATATTGGGTGTCCCCCAGACGAACAGTCCATCTGTGACCATTCAACAGCTCAGCCAATTTGTTGATGGTCATACAGAGGACACATGTCAGTTGATACATGATGTGTGTTGTCACACATGTGGCCTTGCGTTGAATAGGGTAGGTTTTTCCTGTGGTGGGGCTGGAGTATGTGGTTGTAAGAGGATGCATTCGACAGGTTTTGCAGCGGGATAAGTTACAGATGTAGGAACCATAAGGTAGGGAGGCTTGTTTTGGGACGTTGTAAGGTCGGATGAGGATGTTGTGGAGGTGTGGAGGACGGTGGAAGGCTACTCTGAGTGATGTGGGAAGAACACTTTGGAGTGATGATATCATTTCAGGTATGACTTGAGAAAGTCATAGCCCTGATGGAGCAATTTGGTGAGGCATTCCAGGCCAGGATGGTACTGGGTGGCTGAGGGGGTGCTTTTGGATGGTCTGGGGTTAGGAACATTGTTGTTGGAAGGGGAGGAATGGTAGCTCAGGAGTCTGCTTGCAGACGAGGTCTGTAGGGTAGTTGCGGGAGAGGAAAGCATTGGATAGATTGTTGTTGTAGGTAGTGAGGGATTTGTTACTGGAGCAGATACATTTCCCACAGATGCCTAGGCTGTAGGGAAGGGGTCGTTTAATATGGAAGGGATGGCAGCTGTCAAAGTATGTTACAGGTGGTGACACTTTCTTCGGAAAGGCTGTTGTTCATTTTGAGCTTTGTTACTGTGTACTTTGGATCACAAAAGACGAAACATATTCTAGAACTACCCATACCCAGCAAACCGTTGCCTGCCAGAGGGCACTTCGTAATGTATCACATAAGCTCTCTGTGCTTAGTCACTCCTAGGTTTACAATTACAAGTATCATTTCTTTCCGTTTAGTAAAGCAGTCCTGAGTGGCTGCCAGATCTGAATACATGCAGCTTCCTTTTCTGGGGCTGTATTAAAGACAAGGTGTACAGCAATACCTTCTCCACAATTTTTCTTAAATTTATCCATTACAGTAGTATCCATTTTTAAAATTTAATTGCAGTGCTCCATCATTTAGTTATGTAGAGCTATTATCACTATGCCATCTAATAGGGGTTATATTGTTTGGCACTGGTAGAATCGACTCAAATGATTTCTCTTCATCGGCCATCTGACAAGGTATTTGGGAAGCCATACATTGTCGAGTTTTACTAATCTCATTGTTAATTTGTGTCAGTTCTCATTCATACCTCCTATACTTTCTCAATATTTTTTTTATATACAAACTCGTTTTCAAGAAATCCTTTTTTTGCACTACTTATTTTGTGTGATTTATTGTGTGTGGCAAAGACTTCCAATGGCACCGACATTATAACACTGTTGTTCTTTTTCCTATTAGTGTACACATGTTAACTGTAGGTAATATACATGCAATGTATGTAGACATTGTGTCAGTTTCTCAAAATGTTGCACATTATTACACCTACCGAATCCCTCTTTTCGCAGGTCTGTAGGTGGCATCCGGGCATCGCTGTATAATGCAATCACCATGGACGAAGTAGAAGCCTTAATAAAGTACATGACTGACTTCCAGAAAGAGCATGCAAAGAAGTGAGGCAGCTGACTGAAACTATTTGTAATGAGCACTCCATGTCTTCCATTATTATGCTGCGTAATTTATATACAGAACAGTAGAAGTTGCATCCACGTGTGACTTAAGTCTGTATCTGTGCATGATGACCTGTTACTTCCTATCCTGTCCTACTCCTGAAGTAAATTGCTAGTAGCTTGACTTTGTATGAGCCAAGTGTACCAACTTCTTATCTCATAGTCTGCAGTTCAATAAAGAGAAAATTTTACACTTGCCTGTTACTTTTATTTGTTTATCTCCAATTTCAGGTCATAATGGAATATAGTACTAAGGGACAGCGGCAAAAAAATTGTGTGTGTCTATATTTGGTATTTTTATGTTATTTACTGTCTATTTCAGTGCTAATTATGGTATTTCAGATTTTTTAAGTACCACAACTTGAATTTGAGTCTTTATTGTATAAAGTTTGCATGTCAAATAAATTTTTTATCAACATGACAGATCCTATTTATTTTGTATTATTAAAAATGTGTATATTTAATCTGACTCATGAAATAAATTTGTTGATGAGGATCTGTTACTTTACACCCCATTGTTGTAAAAAAAAGAAATGATTTATATAAAATGCATTAACTCTAAATATTAAAAACTACTTTGCAACTACATGACATACAAAGCTTATATTTATTAATGCTACAGGATTAAATTATTAATACAAAGATTACTTAGTAACAACATGGTGTTGTATTCTGGCTAGGAGTGTTAGCTCACTTGTGTAATCCAAGATATTTGGAGGCTGTTGCGTGAGAGAAATCCATATACCATCTGTGGATTCGGTCATTTCGTGAGCTCAGGAGCATACACGGTGCTGGTGCCAAACCCCGGACTCTCCACTTAGATGGCCGTGTGGAGAACTTTGGCGAGTTGTCGCCCCCAGAGTTACGAAAGACGAAAACTCACCAGAAAACCGATGCTGTGTTGAATCCTCAAGAATGGAAATCATAAAATTTTTCAAAGAAAAAGATCTTCTGGTCACTATGCTACATATGTGTCAATAATTCAGTATACTGCGAAAGGAACCTGCTTGCTGTCTCCTAAGTTACTGACATATCTTTGTTAATTTATGGTAAGAAAAAAATTCAAATCATTTACTCGGTGAAATTGTACGACGCTTCTCACCGGTCTCCAGTGGTTCTGTTGCCACCAATGGTTAATGGCGGCAACTCAGATGACCGATAAATGTTTTGTCTTGACAACTTCAATTGAAATGAAAATTATTTTTTTCTGAAAGGACAAGGATACATACAAGAATCTGTCAACCATACAGCAGTAACGCTTACTCTGTAGCTCATGAAAAATATTAATGCAATTCTACACTTCATAGTTCATCTGTTGCCAACATAAGCACTGGAGGCCAGTTTTACCATTTACTCATTGATACAAGAAAAATAATTCCAATAAACATGGGTCCGAAATGCGTACTTCAGGAGACAATGGCATATTTATAGAAGGTGTTACAAGTGGCATCCATTCATGACAATGCATACCCCTGAACTTTGGCGCAAGGAATGACACACCCTTTGAAGTGTACCTGATTATTGCTTCTGGAGGAGGGCAGATCAAAAAGTTTGTTGCATTTCCATGTTAAGGCCATTTATTAAACCACCTATACAAATGCAACACCACTATAGGTGGTTTAACAAATGCCCATAACATGGAAGCTCAACTTACTTTTTGATCTACCTTCGTACTTTCTGGCAGGCATCGAAGATGCAACCCTGTAGTGAAATGTACAATTTTGATTGGATTCCCATAGAACTCTTCCTTCCTGGTTCAAACCTCCCTCAATGCAATAAACAATTTGTTCTTTTTAACAAAATTATGAACTGTCCATCCATTCACTGATATGCCTCTTTGCTGTAATGTGTTTTGTGTCTCTGTTGTGTTGTAACCGTTGTCCATTGAGCTTCATCACCAGGAATCCTGTCTCAGCTGACATCAACTGTTGATTAGGCAAAGCATCCACATAGCAAGGTGCATTTACCTTTCAATGGACCTACTGCTTCCAGTGGGATCCGTACTACTTCTAGGTTTGTATCCGAAATTATATATTTTCACCAGTACTTGACATTGTGATTGCAAGACGATGAGCCTTTATTATTACACAGTTCCCACCTGCTTATTTATTGTCTTGATAGGTGAGCAGTCTATGCAGCATTTTGCCTGCACTCACATTTGTTTGTGACAGTAATATGCTCTTATCACATTACTCATATTCTGTAACTAATGTTTAGTATGAAAATTTCTAGTGCTACAAAAAGAAAAAAGATGTCAGTGACACGATTTAGAGTACATAATGTAGTGATACAAATGAAATAAATATGAGGGAGAGATGGAAAATAAATTTCCCCTGTTGGCTGTGGGCAGAGTTGCGTATTAAAGGGTAGATAAGTTAGAAAATTTGAAAAGGGAAATGGATAGGTTAAAGTTAGATATGGCGGGGATTAGTGAAGTTCAGCGGCAGGATGAACAGCATATTTAACACATTATTGTAGCAAAGATATTCATGAAGCCAACACCGACCACAGTAGTACAAGTTTATATGCCAACTAGTTATGCAGATGATGAGGAGACTGAAGAAATGTATGGCGAGGTAAAAGAAATTATTCAGACAGTTAAAGGAGAAGAAAACTTAATTGTGATAGGGGACTGCAACTCAGTAGTAGAAGAGTGAAAACAAAGAAATGTAGTAGGTGAATATGGATTGGGGAAAAGGAATGAAAGAGCAACCACCTGGTAGAATTTGTTAAGAGTATAATTTAATCATCACAGTTTGTTTAATTATCATGAAAGAAGGATGTGTATGTTGAAGAGATGCTGAGACACTGGAAGGTACTGGATTGACTATAATGGCAAAGCAAGGGTTTAGAAACAGGTTTTAAACTGTAAGACATATCCAGGGGTACATATAGACTGTGGCCGTAACTTATTGGTTATGGTGTGTAAATTAAAGCTTAAGACTGCAACAAGGTAAAAAATTAAGGACATGGAACCTGGGCAAATTGAGGGAACCAGAGGTGGTTGAGAGTTTTAGAGGGAGCATTAGGCAAAGATTGTCTGAAACAGGGGAAAGTAATACAGTAGAAGAAGAATGGGTAGCTCTGAGAGATAGAATAGTGAAAGCCACAGAGGATCATATACGCAGAAGGACAAGGCCTAATAGACGTTCTAACGTCCATCACCTCTTTTCGGAATGACTCAAACTGAGCCCTAATATATTCCTGAATCACGGAAATGTTTATTAGTTCTCAGTCTATAACGAAATCATTCCACTGTAGGTGAAGTTGAACTTATCTTATATGCTGGCTGAAGTCCATTGCGTTGTGAGTTGTCTTCGGCATTCACTAAAGAATTTAATTTTACAGGATATTTTCATAAAGTAAATCCATCTTAGTTGATATGGAAACGATTTTATTTCCACTTAAACATTGCACAATCAAGAAATGCAGCAGCAAGCCAACACAGCTGCTTACAGGTTTCTGGCCACTCACAAACTGAAAAAAAAAACATGGTTTCTCTCCAACATCTTTCTGTATAACCACATAATAATATTGATGACAAAGTTTTGTAATTCACAATTAAACAGTATTCTTTTCCATTAAATATGCCAAAATACAGAAATTTAAACATTACATTTAAGCTTCGACTATTTATGTCAATGTATGTACTTGTTTCATGAATTTTGTATTTAATGTGGTACACAAATTTAACGTCATCCTTTTGACTAGTGTTTACAGTGCTCAAATTATTTACATTATGTGTGTTTTCGAAATGCACACATATTTGTTTTGCCAATATTGTGTAGGCTTACTATTATTATGACATGGTATTTTAATGTGTTTCAGTTTGCGGTCAAATTATTTATTAATACGGATTTGTATATGGTTGTCGTAGTTTTGTTAATTTTGAAGATAGTTTCTTAGTACCAAACGGATTATTAATTTTAGTGTATGAACAATTATCAGTATTTAATTTAGGATCTAGTGATATATAAAACATGGTCTGCCCTAATTTATTTAAACAAAAGGTATATATGAAATCATGTTGTGCAATAGTTTATAACATGTAGCATTGTTGTTTTTATACAAATTAGTATCATATAGGTTCAGCAATTTCCAAAACTAAGTGTAATGCATTTCTAGTGTTTGCAGCTATTATTTACGAAAGTATTAAAAACTGAAATTTACGTAAAAGGTCATCCAAAGTTATATTTAAATCAACGTACTATTTGTTAAAAGCGTTTTACTAATAGTGTTAATAGAATTCCAAACAGAAGGCGAAAATGTAAATATCACATGTCCGGTAATGAAGTTTTACTTTAGGTGTCAGCTATTTCGTGTTTCAATGTTGGCAACTGATTTTTAGGAGTTTGCAACATAGCAGAAACGTTACACAGTCCTTGGATAACAGAGGATATACTGAATTTAATTGACGAAAGGAGAAAATATAAAAATGCATCAAATGAAGCAGAGAAAAGGGAGTACAGATGTCTGAAAAATGAGGTCAACAGGAAGTGCAGACTGGCTAAGCAGGAGTGTCTTGAGGAGAAATGAAAGACAATAGAAGAATGTATAATTACGGGAAAAACAGATATCGCCTACAAGAAAATGAGACATTTGGAGACAAGAAAAGCAGCTGTATGAATATCAAGAACTCAAAATGGAAAACCAGTACTCAGCTAAGAAGGGAATGCTGAAAGGAATATATAGAAGGCCTGAACAAAAGAAATAAACTTGAAGGCAGTATTCTAGAAATTGAACATGAAATAGAGGAAGATGAAATAGAAGATACTATACTGCGAGAAGAATTTGACAAATCACTAAACAATTTGAGTAGAAACAAGGCCCCTGGAGTAGATAATGTTCCATCTGAACCGCTATTATTGTTAGGAGAGCCAGTCATGAAGAAATTTTTCTACCTGGTAAGCAAGATGTACGAGACAAGGGAAATACCCTCAGACTTCAAGAAGAATATAGTGATTCCAGTTCCTAAGGAGACAAGTGCAGACAAATGTGAAAATTACAGAACTATCAGTTTAATAAGTATTTGTTGCAAAATACTAACATGAATTATTTACAGACGAATGGAAGAACTGGTGGATTCAGATCTTGTGTAAGATCAGTTTGGATTTAGGAGAAATGTAGGAACACGTGAGGAAATACTCACATTACAACTTATCTTAGAAGGTAGGTTAAGGAAAGGGAAACCTACATTTTTAGCATTTGTGGATCTGAAGAAAGCTTTTGACAATGTTGAGCGGAATACACTCTCAAATTTTGAAGGTAGCAGGGGTAAAATATAGGGAGCGAAGAGTGATATTCAACATGTACAAAAACCAGACAGCAATTATTAGAGTCAAAGGTGATGAAAGGGTCGCAGTGGTTGGGAAGGGAGTAAGAAAGGGTTGTAGACTTTCCTAAATGTTGTTCAATCTTTACATTGATCAAGCAGTGAAGGAATGCAGGAAAAATTTGGAAATGGAATTGAAGTCCAGGGAAGGGGAATAAAAACTTTGCGGTTTGCTGTCGAGATAGTAATTCTGTTAAAGACAGCAAAGAACCGGAAGAGTAATAAAATGGAATGAACAGTGTCTCGAAAGGAAGGTATAAGATGAACATTAACAAGAGTAAAATGAGGGTAATGGAATGTAGTGTCAGAAAATCAGGTGATGCTGAAGGAATTAGATTAAGTAATGAGACAATAAAAGTAGTGGATGTGTTTTGTTATTTAGGTAGCACGATAACTTCTAATGGCTGAGGTAAAGAAGATATAAAATGCAGAATGGTTATGGGAAGAAAAGGATTTCTGAAGAAGTTAAATTTGTTGACATCCAATATAAGTTTAAATGTTAGGAAGTCCTTTCTGAAAGCATTTGTCGGGAGTGTAGCTTTGTATGGCAGTGAAACATTGACAATAAGGAGATCAGACAAAAACATCATAGAAGCTTTCAAAATGTTGTGCTACAGATGAATGATGAAGATTAGATGGGTAGATTAAGTAACTAATGAGGAGGTGCTTCAAATAATTGGGTAGAAAAGGAATTCCTGGCATATCCTGACTAACAGAAGGAATAGGTTGGTGGGACATATTCTGAGATATCAAGTAATCATCAACTTAGCATTAAAAGGAAGTGTGTGGGGTAAAACTTGTAGAGGAAGACTGAGGGACGAATACAGTAAGCAGATTCAAAAGGATGTAGGTTGCTGTACGTATTCTCAAATGAAGAGACTTGCACAGGACCGAGTAGCATGGAGAGCTGCATCAAACCAGTCTGCAAACTGTAGACCACAACAACAACCCAGCAGAAAGATATGTGTGAGATTGGCAGGTTGCGTCGAACTTATTGTAATCACTTACATAGTACATGGTCAGAATATGTAGCAGATTTTGAAGAAATTTTGAATAGCTTTCCACATAGTTCCCCTCGGTTTCTCCATATATACAATCAGGCACCTAACAATCTTATTTCTGAACTGATTAATTTTCCCATATGTACTGCTTTGACATTCATGAAAGAGACAGAATTGTGAAAGAGCATATGAAGCAAAAGTCTGAAGCAAGAAAGAGGAGACAAGACAACAAGGTAAGTACTGTAACATTTAAAGTACGAGATCTTGTTTTAGTCAGGACACATGAGAAGTCTAAAGCCATAACTGCTGTAATCAAAAAGTTCTTTGACATTTATATTGGGCCATTTAGTTTTGGAAAGTCCCCATCTCAATGCCTATCAACTTATTTCTCCAAGATATGGGGAGTTGTTTGGTTTGAGGAATGTGGTATAATTGAAACCATGCAAATGAAGTGAAAACTGACAAAGCTTTTCTCTGAACTGATTCATCAAACAATCATGCACAAATAATAGTACAGGTGTTAATATTTATAACAATAAAAGTGTGCAATTTACTTAGTAATATAGTAAGAGAAGAGACCTTGGGATATTATGCAACTTATTGAGAGAGAAATTAGTCTACTTATAAATACATTTATTGAGAGAGAAATTAGTCAACTTATAAATACAAGTTGAATAACTTATATTATAGAATATTCTGGTGCTGATGAACGTTGGTTCAACTTCGTACATATGCACCTAATTCAAGTATGTTATACATATTGTGTGCGAGGGTAATGTTTTGCTTATTATTAGTGTATCTATCTTCAGTTACATGTTGCTGTGTGAAGTTAGTTAGTTTGTAAATCTATCGGATCAAACATTGTGGTCATCAGTCTGTGTTAAGTTTACTATATATGTTAAAATTCTATACCCTTTATTTACAAGTTGTGGGTTTACACACCCTCCCAAGGTTCATAAAAAATAATGTGCTCTTCGCAACACACAATGTTAAACCTATGTTTCTAGCACTTTCATTAACTGATGCTTATACCCATGTACATGCATACAGTAACCTTGTAGTTGCTTAGAATTATTTTTGGACTTAGTGGATAATCTATGAACACATTTCTTATGATTGTACATTTCTATGATTATTATTTTCATGATTCTATCTCTTTGTTACATTTTGGTATGGGGGAAAAACAAAGCTTAGACTTTTCATGATATGATTTCTCAATTTAAGTAAAGTTTTTCTATAGTGTTTTGGAAAGACAATGTGCAGGCTCTCTCTTTGAGTTGAGCTCTGGTGGGAGCAGTAAGGCATTGTCACAGTGCAGGTTTATAACAACTGTTCATACATGTGCCGATGTATAATGAATTATTTTATAAAAAGTTTAATATTGTTTTGTGCAATATCTATAAAGAAGTTCAAGTAAAAGTACATTTCCAAGTAAATATGAGTTGGTGTTATTTAAAGTGTATCCACATGTGATTCTACAGTCATGACAACACAAGTAGAGAACATCTAAAATTTAAAGAAGCCAAATATATAAATAAAATCATTTAACAGTGAGGACCATCGGCCTGAGATAATATTTGTTCAGTTCAAACATATCTGTTATTATTGCAGATTGAGCAATGATCAAGTCGATGCAATCAGCATTGTGATTATATTTGAAGTTATTTCGAAGAAGTCAGCAAGAGGCAGATCTCACACTGTGAATGGCTCAAAGCAAGGGGAAACTACAGCCATTACTTCACCCGAGAACATGCAGCTCTAATGTATGAATATATGAGGATGCTGCCCCCTTGTGGAGGTAAAATTCAGATATCTGGGCAGAGACTACTCAGGAGGATATCATCAGGAAAGATAGCACTAGCATTCTACGGATTGGAGCATAGAATGTTAGTTCCCATAATCAGGTAGAGAGGTCAAAAAGAGTAATGGATAGATTGCAGCAAGATATAGTGTGGATTAGTGAAATTTGGTGGAAAGCGAAACACAATTTCTGGTCAGGTGAGTACAGGATTATAAATGCAAAATCAGATTACTATGTACAGCACAATGATCACATTGTCATAGTTACAATTGATATGAACACAACACTGACCACAGCAGTACAAGTTTATATGCCAACTAGCTCAGCCATTGATGAGGAGATTGAAGAAATATATGAGGATGTTAAGGAAATTATTCAGACAGTTAAGGGAGGCAAAACTTAATTCTGACGGGGGACTGGAATTCAGTAGTAGAAAAAGGAAGGGAAGGAAAACTACTGGTTGAATATGGACTGCAGAAAAGGAATGAAAAAAAAATCATCACACGAAATAGTGATTGTAATTGATGAAAGGAGAAGATGTAAAAATGCTGTAAGTGAAGGAGGAAAAATGGAGTACAGACAACTAAGAAATGAGATTGACAGGAAGTTCAAAATGGCTAGGCAGTAGTGGCTAAAAGTAAAATGCAAGTCTGTAGGAGAAGGTGTGACTAGGGGAAAAACAGATACCACCTACAGGAAAATAACAGAGACATTTTGAGACGAGAAAAGAGAGCTGCATGAATATCAAGAAATCAGATGGAATACCAGTTCTGAGCAAAGAAGGAAAAGCTGTCAGATGGAAATTATATATACAGAGGGGCTCTACAAAGAAAAAGAACTTTGAAACAATATTTTAGATAGAGAAGATGTAGATGAAGATGAAATAGGAGATACTATACTGAGAAATGCATTGGACAGAGCACTGAAAGATCTAAGAGCCAAACAAGGTTCCTGGAGTAGATGACATTCCCCCAGAGCAACTGAAGTCTCTGGGAGAACCAGCCATGACAAAATTGTTTCACCTGGTGTGTAAGATGTATGAGACAGGTGAAATACCCTCAGACTTTAAGAAAAATGTAATAATCGCCATTCTAAAGAAAGCAGGCGCAGACAGGTTTGAAAATTACAGAACCATCAGTTAACTAAGTCATGGTTGCAAAATTTTAACACGAATTACATACGGAAGCATGGAAAGGCTGATAGATGCTGACCTCTGAGAAGATCAGTTTGGATTCAGGAGAAATGTAGGAACTGGGAGGCAATACTCTCCTTATGACTTATCTTAGAAGATACATTAAGGAAAGCTGAACCTATATTTCTAGCTTTTGTAGATTTGGAGAAAGCTTTTGACAATGTTGATTGGAATACACTCTTTCAAATTCTGAAGGCAGTAAGGTAACATATAGGGAATAGAAGGTTGGTTAATTTACAGCTTGTATAAAAACCAGACAGCAGTTATTAGAGTCAAAGGGCATGAAAGGAAACATTGGTTAGGAAATGAGTAAGACACAGTTGTCGCCTTTCACCAATGTTATTAAATTTGTATATTGATCAAGCTGTGAAGGAAAACAAGGAGCGATTTGGAAAAGGGATTAAAGTTCAGGGTGAAGAAATAAAATTAATTGCACTTTACCAATGATGATGTAATTTACTAAGAAACAACAAACAACCTGAATGTAATGGACAGTGTGTTGAAAGGAGCATATTACATGGACATTAACAAGAGCAAAACAAAGGTAATGGAATCTAGTCTAATTAACCCAGATAGCAATAATGTCCTTCCAGAAGGATGAAAATAGTGGCTTACTTTTTCATAATTGTAGTAACAAATTCATTCACAGTGTTGTTTTTCAGTTCTTTGAATCTCTTCCTTTCATTTTAGATAAATTTTAGTTCGTATTGTTGATTGCAAAGTGGTAGGATACGGCTGGAACATTGAAGTTCCTACAGATGATATTGACAATTTCCTCATAGTTAGGTCCATATTTTTTGAACATTCTTTAATTTTTGTTACATTTATGTGTATATATTTCATTTTAAATAGTGTTTTAAAAATAATGATTCATCAAATGAAAATTTTAAAGCATTCATTTTGAAATCCTTTCAGAAAGATGGGCAATATTTTAAAACTAATGGTGTGTTTGTGAAACAATAAATAAACTTATTACATTCTTGTAAAGTGATATGAAGGTACTTTGTACATTTTGAAACAAAATCAAAACCAAAAATAATTCCACACTATCTGGGTTAAATCAAGTGATGATGAAGGAATTAGATTAGGTAACAAAGCAATAAAGATGGTAGATAAGTTTTGTTACTTGGGCAGAAAAATAGCATATGATGGTTGCAATACAGATGATATAAAATGCAGAATGTTCAATGGGAAGAGTGAAAATAAGCAATTTGCTAACATTGAATATTTATCTAAGTGGAAGGAAGTCTTTTCTGAAGGCATTTGTGTGGAGTGTTGCCTTGTACAGGAGAGAAACATGGATGATAAATAGTTCATACAGGCAGAAGATAGAGGCTTTTGCAAGGAGGTGCTACAAAAGAATGCTGAAGATTAGGAGGATGGATTGCATAACTAATGAGGTGGTACTGAACAGAATTGGGGAGAAAAGAAATTTTTGGCATACCTAGAGTAAAGGAAGGGATCGATTGGTAGGACTCGTCAAGGAATTGTAAATTTAGCATTGTAGGGAAGTGTGTGGAGTAAAAAATCACAGAGGGAGACCAATAGACAAATACAATAAGGAGATTCAAAAGGATGTGGATTGTCTTTCTTATGAGGAGATGAAGAGGCAACTAGTATTCGGACTGAAAATCTCAAGAAATCCAACAACGTACAGTGTGGTTTTTGAATGAGGATGAGGAAGGAAACTGGCCATGTCGTTCTAAAGGAACGATCCTGGCATTTGTGTGGAGTGATCTAGTGGAATCATGAAAAACCTGAATGGCTAGAAGTGGGTTTGAGCTGCTGTCCTCCTGAATGAGAGTCCAGGGTGCTAACCACTGCTAGGGATATTTCGCTCAGTTGCATGGAGTTGGAGGGACAGTCAAAAGCCTGGCAGCTAGAAGCTTCAGGAACTTCGCCAGACAATCATCACTGAAAAAGCAATTTTTTAAATCTGAATCACAAGAAAGAAAGGAAAGATACTTGCACTAAAATTTCAAAGGAAATATTGGGTCCAGCAATAAAATCTCCTGCATTTGATGTAGCTGGTGTGCGAGTTTTATGAGGATACATATGTGGAGTGGATTTTGTTTCAAAGCAGTGTACATGCCATTTTCAGTATTACCCACAGTGTGGCTTGGTGAGCATCGTGCATTTGTTTTGCCGGAATTTATTGGTAACGGTGATTCCGAGATTAGTACTCGGCAAGCATTTTTGAGACTACTCGAACTTGGCCGACACAATCGTGTCGCTGACAGGAAAACTTTTCAGTTGTGGGTGTCAAAACTTAGAAAGAAAATATCAATTAAATACAATGAAAGAATCCCTGAGACGGATTTTCGTCTCAAATATGTCAAAGACATTATTGATAGAGCTGAAGCATTGAATTAAAATTTGTGGTGCGGCTGGGAATCGAACCCGGACCTCCATGCTTACTAGGCAGACGTCTTAACCGTTAGACTACCACACCACTAACGATTAAGGCGCCTCGGAATAGTCTATGTACGATTTCCCTCAACAACACAAACTTTAATTCAGCTTCTTTGTTCCAAAGATAATTGCCACTACTGCCAAGGCTCTCCATGCAGCGGAATAGCACCTCAGCAATGGACATGGTGGAACAATCCTGTTATGGTGATATAAATATCAATTAAATACAATGAAAGAATCCCTGAGACGGATTTTCGTCTCAAATATGTCAAAGACATTATTGATAGAGCTGAAGCATTGAATTAAAATTTGTGGTGCGGCCGGGAATCGAACCATAAATTTTAATTCAATGCTTCAGCTCTATCAATAATGTCTTTGACATATTTGAGACGAAAATCCGTCTCAGGGATTCTTTCATTGTATTTAATTGATATTTATATCACCATAACAGGATTGTTCCACCATGTCCATTGCTGAGGTGCTATTCCGCTGCATGGAGAGCCTTGGCAGTAGTGGCAATTATCTTTGGAACACAGAAGCTGAATTAAAGTTTGTGTTGTGGAGGGAAATCATACATAGACTATTCCGAGGCGCCTTAATCGTTAGTGGTGTGGTAGTCTAACGGTTAAGACGTCTGCCTAGTAAGCATGGAGGTCCGGGTTCGATTCCCGGCCGCACCACAAATTTTAATTCAATGCTTCAGCTCTATCAATAATGTCTTTGACATATTTGAGACGAAAATCCATCTCAGGGATTCTTTCATTGTATTTAATTGATATTTATATCACCATAACAGGATTGTTCCACCATGTCCATTGCTGAGGTGCTATTCCGCTGCATGGAGAGCCTTGGCAGTAGTGGCAATTATCTTTGGAACAAAGAAGCTGAATTAAAGTTTGTGTTGTGGAGGGAAATCGTACATAGACTATTCCGAGGCGCCTTAATCGTTAGTGGTGTGGTAGTCTAACGGTTAAGACGTCTGCCTAGTAAGCATGGAGGTCCGGGTTCGATTCCCGGCCGCACCACAAATTTTAATTCAATGCTTCAGCTCTATCAATAATGTCTTAGAAAGAAAAGTTCAGCACTGAAAAGAAAACCTACTGGCCGTCCTCAGACAAGAACGATGCCAGGAAATGTGGTACATTTGAGAATGTCTGTGCAAAAACACCAATTTCTTAAGCACTTAAAATGCAGTTCCCCTGTGATTAACTGAGAGTGGGAATGGAGCTACAAATCTATAGCTCCACTTCTTCCACACAACCGAAAATGACCTCTGAACCCAAGTGGCAAGAGTCATTGGCTCTGACACGAGCAACAATTTGCACTCAACTGCTTTCTATTGCCACCAGAAGAGCTTTCACATCTTGGATGATACCCCTGGCAAGCAGAGCACTGGCCTTTCCCGACCTTCCTTCCATTTTCCTGAGGGGCTCTTATCACGCGTCTAATAGATCTCCCAATGACAAACAAGACTCCAATAAAGGCAATAGGAGTGATCTGAAAAATTACAAGCCTATATCATTGACATCAATTTGCAACAGGATTTCAGAACATATACATTTCTCAAACATTATGAACTTATTTATTTATCATATGACATAAACACTTTGACGTGTAAGATACATTACACAATGACACTTCTCCAGGTGGGAAGCAGAGACAACAAACAGGTTATATCAAAATTTAAGTGCATTAATTACAAATGAAGTATGCAAAAATATGTAAAAAATAGAGAGCGTTTAACTTATCCAAAGCACAGGCTAGTAGACAGATACAAAAACACACACAAAGATTCAAGCTTTCGCAACTGTTGGTCGCTTCATCAGGAAAAGAGGAAGGAAGGAGGGGGAAAAAGTGGGAAGGGTTTTAAGGGAATGGAAGGACTTATCTTAAGGGGAAAAAGGAAAGGTAAGGAAACACACACACACACACACACACACACACACACACACACACACACACACACACACACACACACACTTCTACAAATGTCTACCTTGGTGTGTGTGCATGTGTATGTTTCTTTACCTTTTTTTTTTCCCCTAAAGTAAGTCCTTCCAGTCCTGGGATTGTAATGACTCCTCATCTACTCCCTTAAAACCCACATCTTTTCTTCCCGTCCTTCCTTCCTCTTTTCCTGATGAAGTGGCCAACAGTTGAGAAAGCTTGAATCTTTGTGTCTGTTTTTATTTGTGTTTTGGTATCTGTCAACAAGCCTGTGCTTTGGGTAAGTTAAACGATCTCTATTTTTCACATATTTTTCCTACCAGGAAAGTGTCCCCTCTTTAATAAAGGAAGTATACAGATAGACAGTAAAAAGACCATTACAATGAGTGATGCAGTGGAATTTTAAAAAAAGCTCATTAATTCAATGCTATATTAAGAGCCAGTAAAAGATATAGTACATCGTACAGTAAGATGAACATTTGAATGAACACTAAAGGATTATTAAGGTAGAAAAATAAAATAAGTAATAAGAAAAGCAACAATGAAGTGAGCAATAAATTCACAATTTATGTTAACTGAACTAAGAAAGACATGCAGCGAACATGGTCCTTACATATTAATGTCTAACCCATCCAGCCATGAAATTGCAGCATCTGTGACTTTATGTAGGTCTGTTTTTGGTCCTGGGCAAGACCTGACGTTGCAGTCATATAGTCTATTGTCTGATGCATAGCACCACAGTCACATGCAGGACTTGGCCATATGCCCCACTTGTACAGAGAATGCTGACAGACTCCGTGACACATTCGAATCCTGTTAAGCTCTTTCCATTGTCGGCGGGGGAGTTCGAAACCAGTGGGTCTTTCTGTGGGGTCGGGCCAGAGTGCTGTGAAGTTGACAGTGCTCCAGTCCATCCGCCATTGCTCAGTGATGTTGAAATCTGTGTCTTGTAGTTGCTGCGCTGAGACTAGTGGAGGCTTCCTGGACTTTCAAACTTCTCACTGATAGATGAAAAATGTCCTTATGTGCTAGTAGGTCTGGGTCACTTTGGATCCTCTTCAACTGTCGGACCAAGCAACCCTTTCTTCGTAATGGAGATGGAGCAATGTGACTCAGCACAAATAGCTATTGCACAGGTGTGCTTTTGATGAATCCGCTAACGGTACGCATTGTGTTGTGTAGTCTTGGCATCTAGCTTGTTCACACGGCTACTATTTAACCATGAAGAGGAGCAGTATTTCCGGCAGAGTACACAAATGCCAGGGCAGAATGTCTCACAGTGGAGGCATGTGCACAGTTTGTGCAAGATGTTATTGTGACAGTTGTCTCTGGCTGTCATTGTTTCCAGGTGTTTCCTGAAGGAGAGAGTGTGATCTAGTGTGATACCAGGATACTTTGGAAACTAATAGTGGGGAAGCACTTTATTGTTAAGGAGTACTTTTAGAGATTTTGTCGATTTCCTATTGTTCAGAAGAAAATAGGTTGTTTCTGTTTTGCTTATGCTGACAATCCGTCTCCAGTCAGCGGAGAATTTCCCAACAACTTCAAGATCTTGAGAAAGGAGAGTGTTGGCATCTCCCATCCGCTTTGCTTGAACGGCTATTGCCAGTTCGTCCGTGTATCCAAATTTGCGTCCTTTTGTTTCTAGCATGTCACCGATCCTTGAGGGACACCATTATTTATTTTTCGGACTCTACTTGCTTTGTTACCCATTATTATCTAAAAGGTTCTGTCATGTAGCATATTATTAAAAAGGTGTAAGAACGTCTGGCATGGGACAGTGCGATACAGTTTATATAGTAAGCCGTCTTTCCACACAGTGTCATAAGCTGCGGTGAGATCCATGAGGGCAACCGTAGTCTTTAGTCCTTGTTGGAACCCTGCTTTGATGTGGCAAGTTAGGCTGGTCCTCACAGCCTCTGTTGTGGCGAAAGCCAGCGTGCTCCACTGGTAGGTGTGTTCTTCCAGTAGTGGTTCTATTCATCCTAAAATAAGCCTCTCCAGCAGCTTGTAGGTTGTGCTGAGGAGGGAAATCGGGCAGTAACTTTCTGGTTTATCCTTCGATTTGCCGGGCTTTAGCAAAGGTATTATTTTAGCTTTCTTAAACACGGGTGGTACAAGGCCAGTCTGCATAATATGTGAAAAGAACTGGCTCAGTCATTCTCTTGTCCACCTTGGAGGGTTTCTTTATTGATTTACTGCTTTGGCTAGACGTAAATTGATTACCCTCCAAATTGAATGTAATGAATTTTGTGAGGTAGGATGTATAAAGCAATTTCCTTTTTGCCCACAGCTTTAAAAGTAACCGTAACTTTGTGATTTAGTTGCCGTTTAAAATCTTTAATAATTTTGTAAGTGTGTAAAATTACTTTTGGCATCACAGACTTTGATATACTCCGATCTTCTGCAGGATAAGTGATCTTCTTGTAACAGTTAATTTAATTTATTATATAGTATATTTTAAAATAAAGGGACGAAAACAGACTGTTGCATTTGACAACAAACTATTTTCAACACCATGAAACACAAAATGTTCACGTTCATATACATGAAATGTCTCATGAAACACTTATCTTGACTTATTTTCCTTATGCGTGGGTTTTTTTTTTTTTTTTTTTTTACCCCAATAAAAATCATTTGTTATTTCAACAAGTATTGTTTTTAATGTTCACTGGAAGTATGTTTCTCCGTGACATTTTTTCGCCATCCAATTTGCTGCATTTCTAATGTCTTTGACAACTGCAGCACTCGTCCGCTGCATCTGCATAAAAGATCAAAAGACCCTCACACAGTATATGACCGACTCTACTAAATCTAACTTTTCAAATATTTTTAAATATTAGTACCAGTAACTATTATTCACGACATCTTTCCTTTCGTAGTGCAGTATCCAGTAGAACAAGCAATTTTGCTTGTTTTACTACAGCCTGCTGCTATGTAAAACTTCCAGACACGCCAACCTGTATTAGAAACATTCAGCAATAGTGGCAATCTCAAAACATCAGTCATGGGAACAACAAGGAAGGTGATGGTGTACAATTTTTATTATGTTATCTTTAACTGATCCCTTACGGAGGCACCTAGTACCATTTGCCAGTTATTCCATCAGTGAATCCCAGAAATGATGCATTTCAATACCAGGCGAAACTTCAACCACACATATCTCAAAACCAGATAGTTTGTGTTGTGCCACTACTGAAACCCACAAACAATATGTTATCAGCTCCACCTACATAGGGAGACATGATCACCATAGTAAAATAAGAGAAATGAAATAAAAAACAGAAAGATTCAGGTTTTCCTTTTTCCTGCACACTAACAGAGAATGGAATGGCAGAAAATGTCCAATTAAAAGCAGTTCGGAGAACCCTCCTCTGTGCACTTAAAATGTGATTAGCTGGTACTTATGGAGATGTAGATAAACCTTGGTGAACCCCCCCCCCCCCATGTTATTAGTTTCCAATTACATGGGACCTGATAGTTCTGTATACGTTTCTTTCCTATTGAAACACTGTTTCGTGTTAATAGATATAGGATTTGAACCACCATGCAGCATTTCCTGTTACACCGTAATATTTCAATTTGCTCCAAATGATATTTTTATTTTCACAGTCAAATGCCTTTGACAGATCACAAAATATACCAGCAGCCTGTAATTTATTGTGTACTGAATTAATTACATCTCACTGTACATGTAGATAGCCTTCTCAATATTAGTGCCCTTTAGAAATCCAAATTGTGACACTGATAATATTTTATTAGTGATAATATGTTTGAGAAGGGAATTGTACATTCTCTTTTATAATTTTTTCTTTTTAGAATGCTGGCAAAAGTGGGAGTTGGGCAGAAGTTTATCTCCTTTCTTATCCAATGGTTTAACTTCAGCATATTTCAACATTTCAGGAAATGTTCTACTTATATAGGACTGGTTACACAAGTAACTAAAAATATCACTAAACTCTGAGGCAACACTGCATTTTTTCTTTTAAGGTGGACATTTCTAGTGGTGTTTAGAGTGTATACATTACTGTAATTATTTGTAGCAGCAGGTGTGAGATATTCCATTGCAGCAATTACTGACCCTGATAACACCATCTTTTATAGTAATTAATAATTATGAAATGCTTATTGAAATTTTCAGCAATACTGCACCCATTTTTTGTGGTTTTAGGGCGCACAACTGCTGTGGTCATTAGCGCCCAACACTGCCCATAGTAAAAAAGAACCGGGTTTAGAAATTAAATGGCTTTCGCCATATTTGCACGATGTATAAAAAGTAAAACTCTGTTAACCGATTGCGGGTCATCAGCTAAAATGTCAGACATTTCAAATGGTAAACACAGATCATGTCGGAGATGATTAAAAAACTGACATTGCACTAAAATATTGTTCACTGTAAAAGGTGCATCACAGTGCTCACATAAGGGAGCAGGACCACCACATAATAAATGCTGGTGGCTATAACAGCAGTGGCCAATACGAAGCCGGGCCAGAACAATCTCCTCTCAACGGGAGGGTCGAGATGACGTTGACCAGATATCAGGCACAGGTTTAATGGCTCGCAATTTGTTCCCCCGACAGGGATGACCAATGTAGATACCAACAGGAGATAATACGCTGGGAGACACCAGCTCGAAGGTCATCAGAGCTAGTTGAAAAGGTAGATAGCTGAGGAAGTAGAACTGCCTCCTTGGCAGCCGTATCCGCGAACTCATTCCCCAACACTCCCACGTGGCCAGGGACCCACAGAAACGTCACCGTAGTTCCGCTCGTTGAGAGAGAAGTAAGGCAATTGCGGATGCTTTGTACCAGGGGATGGGCCGGATATAGCATGCGAAGGCTCAACAAAGCACTCATAGAGTCCGAGCAAATGACAGTCTTACTGAGCGAGTTTCGCTGGACGTATTGTGTGGCTTGATATAATGCATACAGCTCAGCTGTAAAAATGGAACTCCACTCAGGAAGACGATATTTAAAAGAGACGTTGCCAAGTACAAAGGCACACCCAACACCCTGGTCTGTCTTTGAGCCATCAGTGTAAATGAACAAATTGTCATCAAATTTAAACCGGAGTGCGTGAAATTCTCTCTGGTAGATGAAACTAGGTGTGGAGTCCTTTGGAAGAGAATGAAGATCGAAGTTAACACTGACTTCGGGGCTTCGCCACGGTGGAGAGGTGCTCTCTCCAGTCGAGAAGGATAGCAGGCATTGTAACACCAAGCTGGCCGAGTAGCGAACGCAAGCATACTCCCGGCGGTAGCAGAGCAGACGGGCGCATAGCGAAGAGACTGTCAAGTGAGTCGTTAAAAAAAAAACTGCGTACGTTGGGTGTCCTCGCATCGACGACAAACGACTAGCGTAACGGCTAAGCAGGAGTTCCCGACGATAAGAAAGGGGTAGTTCGGCGGCCTCGGATTAGAGGCTCTCAACGGGGCTAGTGTAAAACGCTCCTGTCACCAGACGGAGACCTTGGTGGTGGATTGTATTAAGGCGGCGCAGTACGGACGGACGAGCCGAAGAATAAACGATGCTACCATAGTCCAGTTTGGACCGAACTATGGTGCGATACAGATGGAGGAGAATAGACCTGTCAGCTCCCCACGAGGTGCCACTTAACACCCGCAGCACATTGAGAGAGCGGGTACAGCGAACTGCCAAACGGGATATTTGGGGAGACCAACTTAACTTCCTGTCAAAAACAAGCCCCAAGAACGTCGTGGTATCCACTAATGGAAGTACTATGAGGCCCAGACGAAGGGACGGGGGAAGGAACTCCTTCCGCCGCCAGAAGTTCATGCAGACTGTCTTGTCAGCTGAGAATCCAAAGCCAGTGTCCATACTCCACGCGTGGAGAGTGTCTAGGCACCGCTGAAGGCGCCGCTCCAGGAGACCCGTTTGCTCAGAGCTGCTGTAGATCGCTAAGTCGTCAACAAAGAGGGACGCCGACACTCCCAGTGGAAGGTGATCGGCTATAGAATTGATTGCCACTGCAAATAAAACAACGCTCAGGACCGAGCCCTGGGGGACTCCGTTCTCCTGAATAAAAGTGCTCGATGAAACCGAACCAAAACGCACTTTAAAAACACGGTCTGTTAAAAATTCGCGGATAAAAATTGGCAGGCGACCCCGAAAACCCCATGTATGCAGAGTGCGGAGGATGCCCATCCTCCAGCAGGTGTCTTATGCCTTTTCCAGATCAAAGAACACCGCTACTGTCTGGCGCTTCCATAAAAAGTTATTCATTACTGAGGTAGATAGGGTAACAAGATGATCCACCGCAGAACGGTGCTTGCGAAACCCACATTGGACATTAGACAGGAGATGTCGCGTTTCAAGCCACCATACCAGGCGCCCGTGAATCATGTGTTCCATCACCTTTCTGCACCCATTTGTTATCTACTCTTAATTCTATGTGCTCCTTTTCATCTGTGGTTCTACCAGTCTTCTCATTGTAGCCCATATTGTCTATTTTGTTATCTGATGTTACTATCCTATTCTGATAATGTGTTTGCTTTGATATCCGTATTACCATCTTCAATTTTTGCAGTATGTTTTGTAATAATCTAAAGCATTTACATCTGAACTCTGACAGATGTAGTTTCCTTTTTGTCTTACAAGAGACCTTTAATCTGAGTAATCCATAGTTTCCTTATAGACTTTTGTCTAATCTGAGTTTTGGGGGGGGGGGGGGGAGCAGTTTACAAATAAGTTAAGGATATTATTAATGAAAGTTTCATTTCTTTCATGCTGAGCTTTTTAACTATCACATTGATCAGTTTTCTAATGAACAGTTATTGGCTTCTGACTAACTTCAAACTCAGATTTGATAGATTTTATATCCTGACCAGTATTAACATCTAACAAAAACAATGTCATGGTCTGAATAGCTACTTGTTATTGCTTTTATAATACAATTTTGATAATTAGATATTTCTATAAAGATACTGTCAATAGCTATCTGAGACCTTAGCTATCTTTGTCAAATGGTTAACACTATGTAAGTTGAATGACAATCCTATTGACTGCAATAATTTCTTACTGGGAGAGTTTTCAATAAAGTATACATTATAATCACCTTTTTTGTTGTCAAATAGCCCCATCTAACTTCAAAGCGATTTATGAACAAATTAAAGTTACCATTTGGTACTCTGACACACTCAGTGATTGGTTGTACATGCTTCCATATGCTGTTCACAAAAATTATGAATGTCTATTTATAACAATTTCTAATGAATGAGGCAACACCTCCATTTCCATTCTACAAAAAAGGGAAGCTAACGTAGCTAAATAACTCCACATAAATCAACCAGAAATAAAAATTGGGAATTTCTCATTGCTATATAAAATATCAATAAACTGGATGCCATTAGGTTATTAAACACCAATCATATACAGAGGAATTTCTTTAATACTCATATGGATACAAAATCTACACAATAGAATACATTTACACCATCAACACTGAAATACAAGTCTGCACTGCTATTCACGAAGTACCAACCATTTTCATTAATTACACTCCTAATTGTTTCACCTGCGTGTCTTAAGACATACAATAGAGAATTTTATTGAATACTTCCACAATCAAAAGCTCCATTTGTTTTCCCTTTTATTGCCTTGTTTCTTTTTCTGAGGAAGAAAATGTACAAGGTTTCAAACTGTTGGGCATTTATTAAAAATTCTCCAGCATGTGTGTAAGATTTGCAGCTGACATAATTAAGTGTAATTTTTAAATTATTTTAATTATACAATGTTAGCAATTTCAAATTTCACTCATGTTACATCAAAGTTTGTGTACAAGTAGATTTATTTATGCTACCTCCTGAAAGAAGTGAATCACTTTTGCTCCAGGTATTTGGTTAATCACTTGAGCATGGTAGCCTTAGTCTTAATTTTTAAATAACTACATGTAAATCTGAAATAAAACTTGGAAATTTCTCATTCTTATGTACAAAAGAGGAATAAACAATTAACAACTGTGAATGCCATTATATCAGACAGAGAATTTCCTTTAATACTAAGTTGCACAGGCCTATATGAAATCTGCACAATATAGGCTAGTAGAATAAATACATTTAACTACAGCACCATCCATCACACACTAGTCTGTACAACAAACAGTTTGCAATTCCTTGTGACATGCAATTTTTAAAGACTAACAAATATGATCTTCACAGAAGAAATTTGGTTTGTTTCAACAGCACCAATTGCCAACCCATTTTCTATATATAAATTAAGCGAACGTTCAAAATAATGTATTTTTCAATAATTACAGGACTAATTATTTCAAATGCATGTACTAAACATGTGTTTTGAGTATATCCAGAGTGAAATGATTCATTTTTGTCTCCTTTCACTGCTCTTCTCTCTCTCTTCCAGATCACGCACATATTTTTTGACATCTTTTACTAAATTTGCAAGGGCTACTGGATTTGCTCCATGCTCCATTAGCCGCATGCTAAGCGTCAGAGTCTTGGGATCGAGATCTGCACCCAGCAGTTTTGAAACCTCATGCATATTCCTGATCACATCCTGTGCCTCGAGAAGTTTTTCTGTGTTTGCAGTCCCTTTTTGTGCCATTTTTTGAGCCTGAAAATTATAAAAGTTTGGCTTACAATTTCTTCTAGTCTGAAAATAAATTAAATTAAATTTAAAATAAAATAAAATAAAAACTGGGTCATTCCATATCAACTCAACCAGGGCATTTAAGTAGGGTGTCCATATTTTCAGATCCAAAAAGCAGGATCTCACAGTTACGCAAGATATCTCGGGTCTACTGAAGCACAAGATACCACCCGTTGGCTTTTACGTCATGGGTCAAAGCCAATGGGTGGTATCCCGTGCTTCAATTATGTCAGTGGGTCAATTGAAGCACAGGATACCACCCGTTGGCTTTCACTCATGGCTTCGGCGTGTTGTATAGAAGGCTACATAATGGCGAGCTGTTCGTTTTACAAGGTTGGTTGGTTGGGGGGCGGGGTTTTAGGGGGACTAGACTACTATGGCCATCAGTCCCCCACTTCATAGCTAAGCGACACACAGAAAAACAACCATCGAAAAATGTGCCTGACCAAAATTTAAAACAGCGCAGAATAAAAGAATACACCGTCAATGAAATATTGACAGAGTCAACAAGAGAATACAAAAAAATACCAGACACAGAGTAACCAATACGAGACAAATGACAGACAGTGAATGTGGTTGACCGACGATATGTATAAAAGAGAAAAGCCAACCACATAGCGTACAAAACAAAAACTGTAGTCTAAAGACACGTCAAGTGGAACATAGAAAATTATCTAAAAAGACAACCCAGAGGACTCACAGTAACTGGTAAATCCCGCCTGCACGAAGAAATCGTAAAACCAAATTAGCCAAAGAGGCATCGTCGCCGAGCACCAAAGAGAGTGTTCGGGAGGGTAAAAGAATGCCGCAGTGGAACTAAAATGGGACAGTGGAGTAGGAGATGGACCACAGTCAATGGGGCACCACATTGGCACACGGGCGGGTCCTCTCGACGGAGGAGGTGACCATGCCTCAGATGGGTGTGACCAATGCGGAGACGGCAGAACCACGGAGTCCCTACGGGAACCCAGCTGCGAGGACTTCCAGACAGATGTTGTATCCTTTATCGTCCGCAGCTTATTGGGCACTTCCAGAGCGGACCATTTGGCGTTCCACAGTTCACGTACTTTATTGCGAAGCAACGGGCGGAAGTCTGCTTCTGGGAGGCAGATCGCCAGAGGGCGGCAGGTGGTAGCCTGTTTGGCTAGCTGGTCGACGCTCTCGTTGCCCGGAATGCCTACATGGCCCGGGGTCCAAACGAATGTAACACAGCGACCAGAGTCACCAAGAGCCAGTATCGACTCCTGAATAGCCCTGACCAGGATATGATGGGGATAACACCGACCAAGGGCCTGTAAACTGCTCAGTGAATCGCTGTAGATCAGAAAGGAGGTCCCGGGGCACGTGCGGATGTGTTTAAAGGCGCGGTATATAGCCACCAGTTCTGCAGTGAAGATGCTGCTGCCGGGTGGCAAAGAGTGTTGCTGAACATAAGCGCCACGCACGTAGGCATATCCGGTGTGGTCGCCATCCGAAGAACCGTCCGTATAAATGACCTCCGAGTGACAGAACTCAGGGAGCAGGGCAGAAAACTGATGCCTTAGAACCAGAGGAGAAGTAGAGGTCTTCGGCTCACGGGAAAGATCCAACCCGAATCCGCGGCCGAGGAAGGGTCCAGAGAGGAGCACGGAAAGTCAAGCGGAAAGGACGGTTAAGAGAAAAGGAGTCAAGGGTCGAAAGAAGCGATCGGACATGCGCCGCTATCGGGAGTCCCAACCGAGGTCGCCTCTGCGGCAAACGAGTGACCTCCCCCGGAAAGAGGAGTCTGTTATTCGGATGCCGAGGGGTACAGTGAACTCTGGCAGCATACTGGGCGAGTTGTTGGCGCCGGTATCGCAATGGGGCGACTCCGGCCTCTGCCAAAAGACTTGTGACAGGGCTTGTACGAAAGGCTCCAGTGGCCAGACGGATGCCGGTACGGTGCACTGGGTCGCGAACTAACAGTGCAGATGGAGAGGCTGAGCCATAGACCTGGCTTCCATAGTCCAGATATGACTGCACCAGAGCGTTGTAGAGACGCAGGAGGATAGGGCGTGCTGCCCCCCCCCCAGACAGTATGGCTGAGGCTACAAACGATGTCCACATGTCTTTTTGTGGTTTTAGGGCGCACAACTTCTACGGTCATTAGCGCCCAGACAAGAAGATACATTCGCTAGATCTCAAAAATAAAACAAAAAATTTTGTGACTGTCAGAACAACAAGAAGAGGCTAAAAACAAAAGATAAAAAAAAAAAAGAATGAAAATGGGTAAATATCCTTGGATAAGTTGGCCAAGTTAATAAAACGAAAAACTCTAGCAGCTGCTCGTGTGTCATCAGCTAAAATTTCCTCCAGAGTAGACGGAAAGTGAAGGGCTACACGGAGATGATTAAAATTAACACAATACAGTAAAACATGTCGCACCGTCAGCAATTCACCGCAGGAGCACAGCGGTGCAGGATCGGCGGACAGCAAGTGACTGTGGCTGAAACGGCAGTGACCGATCCGCAACCGGGCCAGGATGACCTCCCGCCGAGAGGGGCGTGAGTTCCTCCAAGCGGTCGGGATCGGTTTTACAGTTCTTAATTTATTGTCGTACAGTAAGAACCACGCACTGTGCCAGGAAGACACGATATTCTGGCGAAGAGCCTGTTGAACATCGTCCGATGGGACGCAGAAGGTAGCCATGCGAGGCAAAATAGCTGCTGCCTTGGCTGCTGTGTCGGCGGTCTCATTCCCGGGCACACCCACGTGGCCAGGGACCCACAGGAAAGAAACGTGACAGCTGTCATCTGCTAGCAACTGGAGGAAGCGTAGGATCCGATACACGAGAGGATGGGTCGAGAAAGGGTCCTTTAGACTCTGCAGGGCACTAAGGGACCCCGAACATATGGCATAGAAAGGTTGGCGGTGGCGGCAGCTATACAAAACAGCTTGGTGGAGGGCAAAAAGCTCAGCCGTGAAGTTCGAGCACCAGTCAGGGAGCTTGTATTGGAAACGGAGTCCCCAACGACGAAGGCAGATCCGACACCATCAGTGCTCTTGGAACCATCAGTGTAAATAAATATGGCATTATCGAACCACGAACGGAGTTCGACAAGCCTCAAGCGGTATACCAAATCCGGAGTGCTCTCCTTGTGGAGTGAACTAAGTTCAACGTGAGTGTGAACCTGGGCCTGATGCCACGGTGGCAATGGGCTTTCGCTCAACCGAAAGGTGGAAGGAAGGGTAAAACTGAGCCGCTGTAGTAGGAGGCGAAACCTGACTCCAGGTGGAAGCAAGGCAATCGCAGACAACTGATATTGGCGATCGAGTGAGTCATCAAAAAAAATAATCGGTAAGATGGATGGTTGGGCATCGACCGCAGGCGGCATGTGTACCGACAAGAGTATGTCACGCCGAGTGGTCAAGGGTAATACAGCAGCCTCGGCATACAGACTTTCCACAGGGCTGGTATAAAATGCACCGGTCGCCAGACGTAATCCCCGATGGTGAGAGAGTAATAGAGTTGAGACGGCGGAGAATCGACGGCCGTGCAGAAGAGTATACAAGGCTTCCATAGTCGAGCTTCGACTGAACAATGGCCTGGTAAAGGTGAAGCAGGATGGTATGATCTGCTCCCCACGACGTGCCACTGAGGACACGAAGAACGTTAAGGGATTGGGCACAACGGGCAGCCAGGTAGGACACGTGTGTGGACCAGCAAAGTTTCCGATCCAACATTAGCCCCAAGAATTTCGTTGTCTCCATGAAAGGGAGAGCAACGGGTCCGAGACGTAGGGACGGTGGAAGAAATTCCTTGTATCTCCAGAAGGATATACACACTGTTTTCTCAGTGGAAAATCTGAAGCCGTTTGCGATGCTCCAGGAATATAGACGGTCAAGACAGCGTTGAAGACAATGCTCCAAGAGACGTCCGCTGGGCGCTGCAATAAATTGCGAAATCTACAAAAAGGGATCCGGAAATGTCGGCTGAAAGGCAATCTACACTCGGATTGATTGCAATGGCAAAGAGAGCCACACTCAAGACGGAGCCCTGCGGTACCCCATTCTCCTGGCGAAAGGTATCTGACAAAACAGAGCCCACCCGTTTCCGGAACTTGTGATCTGCCAAAAACGCCTGAAGAAAAATAGGGAGGCGGGCCCCAAGCCCCATGTGTGCAATGTGCGGAGAATGCCCGCTCTCCAACAGGTATCGTATGCCTTCTCCAAGTCAAAGAACACTGCTAATGTTTGACGCTTCTTTAGAAAGTTATTCATAATGAAGGTCGACAATGTAACGAGGTGATCAGCAGCAGAGCGGTGTCGACGAAAACCGCATTGGATATTAGTCAGGAGGCGGCGAGATTCGAGGAGCCAGACCAACCGAGCATTAACCATGCATTCCATCACCTTACAGACGGAGCTTGTCAGAGTAATAGGGCGATAACTGGAAGGAAGATGTTTGTCCTTCCCTGGTTTGGGGATGGGGACAACAATGGCTTCACACCAACTTGTGGGAACATGACCTTCAGCCCATATGCGATTGTAGGTACTAAGAAGAAAACACTTGCCTGCAGGAGAGAGGTTCTTCAGCATCTCAATATGAATGGAATCGGGCCCGGGAGCAGAAGATCTGGACAGGGCGAGAGCACGGTCTAACTCCTGCATGGTGAAGGCGACGTAATTTTCACGATTAAAAGAGTGGAAAGAAGGCGGCTGTGCCTCCTACCTGTTTGCGAGGGAGAAAGGCAGGGTGGTAATGGGAGGACTGCGTTCTCCACGGTCAGGCCAGGAATCGTGAAGTGGACCTTGATGCCGGATAAACGGCATAGGCCACCCCAAACAACCGTGGAGGGAGTAAAACGGTTAAAAGAACTAGTAAAAGCAGTCCAGCAAGCCTTCTTGCCGTCGTTTATGATACGATGACATTGCGCTCTCATTCGTTTATAATTTATGCAATTCTCCAAAGTCGGGGTGGCGGTGGAAGGTGCGTAAAGCACGGCGCCGGGTTCAAAGTGCGTCGCAGCAGGCTGCAGTCCACCAAGGGACTGGGACACGACGTGGAGAAGAGGATGTACGAGGTATGGAATGTTTGGCAGCTGTAAGAATAACCTCTGTGAGGTATTCGACCTGACTGTCACAGCTGGGAAAATTCTGATCGGGAAAAAACAGCCATGGAAGAATAAAGCCCCCAGTCGGCTTTAGAAATGTTCCAACTGGTGGGACGAGGAGATGGGGAATGATGCAGTAAGTGGATGACAAGGGAAATGGTCACTCGAGTACGTGTCAGAAAGTACCACTCAAACCGACCGGCAAGCTGAGGAGAGCATATCGCAAGGTCTATGTGGGAGTAAGTATGGGTTGTGTCAGAAAGGAAGGTCGGTGCACCAGTGTTGAGGCAGACAAGATCGAGGTGTTGGAGAAGGTCCACCAAAAGGGAGCCTCTCGGACAAGGTGCCGGAGAGCCCCATAGGGGGTGGTGGGCATTGAAGTCGCCTACCAACACGAAAGGTGAAGGGAGCTGGTCAACTAGGTGTAGCACATCTGCCCTAGTAAGGGCAAATGACGATGGCGAATAGATATTACAGAGGGAAAAGGTAAATGTGGATAGAGTGATGAGGATGGCAACTGCCTGTAGGTGAGTATGCAATGTAATGGGATGGTAATAGACATCTCGAATGAACATCAGAACCCGTCCAGGGTCTGAGGTACCTTCCACGGGTGGCAGGTCGAAACGCACAGAGGTGTAGTGGGGAAAGTCTGCACGATCACTTGGACGCAACTTAGTTTCTTGGAGACAGACTAGAAGTGGGCAGTGCAATCGAAGGAGTAGTTTTGACTCCTCCAGATTGGAACGAATGCCGCGAATATTCCATTGAAGGAGCGCCATGATAAAAAATGAGATAAGAAATGAGGATAAAAACTAACAAGCAAGCGGGGTCACCTCTACCGCCGCTGAGGGCCGGATTTCGAGGGAGCACTGCTATCGCTGTCTAGGGGCAAAGAGTCGTGGTCCATAGGTTCGACCGACGCGCCTGCCAGGCAGACGAAGCGTCCCGGTGAAACAGAAGACGGCCGAGGCCGTCAACTGTTGGACGGCATGACCAAAGAGTCACGCAGCGGCGGGGAAGGAGGGGGGGCGGGGCTATTCTTCTTGTGAGCCTTCTTTGAGGCATGACGGGCAGAGGAAGCGGTTGACGATGGAGAAGACATAGTCTTGAGGAAGTCTTCACAAATAGGTTCTTTTTAACTGCGGGCAGCGGATTTAGGTGCCCGGGATGTGTGGGAACTGGCCGACGAATGTATTGTAGAACGGGCAGAAGGGATCGGAGAGGTGGAACGAGCAATTTTCGGGCTTGTCGACCTGACAACAGTGTCACAGAATGTTAAATCGCAGGTCTGAATGCCTACCTCCTTAGTTGGTCGAGATGAGGTGAGGACCTGGCTGTAAGTACCCGATGGGAGTACAGCGGGCTTCATACTAGCTAATAACTTCCGAGCGGTATAGGTTGAGACCTTCTCCTTGACACTAATCTCTTGGATGACCCACTCTTCTTTATAAACGGGACAGTCCCGTGAAGAAGCAGCATGGTCACCCATGCAATTAATGCAGCGAGGGGATGGAGGTAGACATGCACGCTCATGGGCGTCCCTGCCACAGGTGGCGCACTTGGACAAGACTTACTGGTATGGTTATATCTCTGGCAATGGAAGCAGCGCGTAGGGTTGGGTATATACGGGTGAACGGAGATGACTTCGTAGCCTGCTTTCCCCTTAGATGGTAGGTCAACCCTGTCGAAAGTCAAGAAGAAAGTATGAGTTGGAACGAGGTCGTCAACCTTTTTCATGACGCTATGGACTGCCGTAACTCCCTGATCAGACATATAGTCGAGTATTGCCTCATCGGATAACCCATCCAGGGATCTCATGAAGAGTACCCCCATGAAGAGTTGAGGGTGCAGTGAGCCTCCACTTTTACTGCGAAAGTATGCACGAGTGTAGCCCTAAGTAATTTTTGTGCCTGGAACGCATTCTCAATCTCAAGCAACAAGGTCCCATTGCGCTGTCTAGAGCAGGTCTTCAAGGGACCGGCGATCGCATCGACACCCTTCTGAATGATAAACAGATTTACAGCAGAAAAATCCTGATTGTCAGTGCGCGAAACCACCAGGAACTTAGGAATGGTAGGCAAGACTTTGTGACCGAGAATCATCATGTTTCCACTTATGGGTCAAGGTTAGAGAAGATTTGGAAGGTTTCATAGCGGAGGTGTCCCCCATGATTACCGGCGTCTCCGATGGCGCGCTCCTTCCTTGTGGGGGCCCTCTCTGAGGGCGCACCCGCCTTAGGTGACTGTTCGCACCTCAAGTCACACCTCCCGAGAACGGACGGAGGGACCAAGCGGCATGTTCGGAAGATACCAGCTCGGGTAATCATCCCTCACTGTGCCCGGCCTTTACCGGGGGTTACGTACTTGCCCTACATGTCTACCTGCGGCGAGAGGTACGCCTTACCCAGTCACCGGCTAAGCAGAGCATGGGTTGACCTTCAGACACACAAAGGGAGGAAAAAAGGAAGGAGAGAAAGGGATGAAGGAGGGAGAATCTCAAATGCCGAGGCGGAGATTAAAAGGGCGGGTCGAGGACAAGGAGAAAGAAAGAGGGAAGACTAATGAACAGGAAAGGAAGAGGACCAAGAAAAGAGCAAGTAAGAGGAAACGAAAAAAGAAACCTTGGCCTGACTAAACACGCCCGTCTCCGGGCGAAGTCACAAACGGGGGGGGGGGGGGGGGGGAAGCGGCCTGGGACGGAAGAAAGGTTGCTTCAGCTCGGGGCCCCGTGCGCGCCACACATGTACCCACAAAAGAGCTGTGGGCCCCTTGGGGGGGGGGGGGGGGGGGGGGGTTGTCAAGGAGGAACCTCCTTGGTTGTCAGCCATTTCGCATCTCTGGTCGACGAGAATGATATTTACGTCTGCTATGACTGCAGACGACACGCATAGCGGACGCTACTGTATCAACTAAACCTTTTGATCCATTAAAACTTTTCTATGAGGGTTTCATTCTTTTTTAAATGTATAACTCTTGATATCCCTAGAATAAGACAATCGAATTTTGCAGGATGTTTTGCAGGATTAATATCGAAATGCAGTATATTTTTAAGATTTTCTGACCTTGTCACGGGTCCCAGGATATGACCTAAAAAAGCATGATTATCCTGCAAAAAAAATCAGGACATCTGGTCACCCTACATGTAACCCACCAACTGACTTTCATGAGATTTGGTACACATGATGTGTTTACATACATAAGGACTGGTTTAAAATTTCAGTTTTGTTTCAAACCGTTTCGGAACTACAGCCACCTGATTTTCAGCCTAAAATACAGAAAAACTGTATCTGCAATTGTCATGAATTCCGTAAGTATTCCTAATTTATTTAATTTATCCTAAAGTTGAAATAGCAAAATATTTGAAACTTTTCACACTTATGTGCAACCTTTTGCTGAATTCAAATATCATACCAGATTTGTTGTAAATACATTATGAAGGGACATTTGAGCTTTCAAAATAGAAATATTACTTTTTTGAAATGCCCACAACTTAAATTACAAATTCCTGTGTACAGACTATAGTTACAGTGTCAATATTCTGGCCAGTACCATTGGAAAGAGAAGAAAATTTCCTTTAAGAGAGACTTTAAAAATCTTTGGGGAATTGACAACTACACCTGTTATACGAACACACAGGACAAGTGGGCATGTGGTACCAAACTATGTCTGGGTTCAAACTAGGTGACATACTACCTATGATGAAAACTGAATTAAGAGTCTATGAAACGAGACTTAGTGGACACTTTGTTTACTAAAATTCGCAGTGCATATGCTGCAGTGCGCCTACCACAGGATTTAAAAAAAAATTCATCATTTCAACATAGAAATCTTTTCAAATTACCCTCCAGAACCATCATGAATCTTTCAAAATGGCAGCCGTGAGAAGCTGCAGTTAATGTGGCTAGTGAACAATCTGAATAAATTACATTTTGTTTACACTGGTAATGGCAAGTTAAATTTTGTATGCTTATAAAGCAGCATACTTAATTTACTGTTTACATTTTAGGAGAAGCAAACCACTGTTGTAACAATTAAGTGGCTACAGAGGAATATGGCAAGCAGTCCTATAGATAAGTCAACCAACATGCAGCATTGCTACATTTCTGCGAATAGATTGCCATAGGACTACATATTCAGGTGTTGTGACAAACATTACAGCTACCACACTCACCGATCTACAGAAATAATTTTTGATTTGGAGAACAGGAATCAGCAACATGCTGATTTAAGTGATGTTTGCAACCACCACAAAATAGAGTACCTGGATCGGTATGAAAGATATGCTCATGTGCATTTTGTGATCCATTTAAAAGACACACAATGGCATTAAAGCATGATTTGCATGTTATTTCACTTGATCTTGCTAAGCAGTTCCGCGAAGTATTACATGTACCTAAGGCCAATTGTCATTCCAGACCAGAAGTTGTGTTCAACATGCCACAAGCGTGCCTTTAAAAGTAAAATTTTAAGTGCATATCAAAATGTGGCAAACAAAGCAAGAATGATAAAAATAACCATCTGACTGTGTGGAAGTAGAAGCAGCAGAAGTTATTGAAGAACAGGATGAAGTTTATACAAGTTTAACAGGTCCAGATGACTCATCAGTGAAACTGCATTTTCTACCTTCACACCAAAAATTAAATTATAGGAAATGTAAAATGAAGGCACCTATACAAAATCTATTAATGAAAGTGGCTTACGGTATTTGCTTCATGTTGGAGAAGAAGAATTACACAAAGACAGTATTTCAGATTCTGAAAGTATACCAACTAAACATGAGGAAAAATCAAAAGACTAATAACAGATTGATTGATTTAATGAAAGAAATATTACCAACTGTAAGCAGGCGAGAAAAGATTTTTATTATTAAATTTGCTCCTGTGTCACGGACAAGAGGAAAAAATAGAAAACTTTTGGTGTACCACGAATAATGGCACGTGAAGCTAGGGACATTTGCAAAAGAAAAGGAGTCTGTTCACTGCCAGACCCAAAGCAAGGAAGAAAGTTACCTGATTAAACTATCACTTGTAAGGAATTTTTGTGAAGAAGAGTTCATTAGACTAATGCCCGGAGCAAAGGATTATGTTAGGATTAAAAAGAATGCTCATGAGCAGAAATGTTTAAGTCCAGGTTGGAATTCTATTTTATGAAGAAGGCCATGGCCGATAGCTGAAAGTGTTGTACGAGTGTGTGTGTGTATATCGTATGTGCCTGTCGCAGCTCGCCGCCATGTTTTTGCGGTGAGTTGTGAATTGTCCTTATTACAATATTACCACCGAAGTTTCAAAATCATTGAACTACGAATACCACAGTTACTGTAACACTCACCACAATATCACAAGTAGACGGTAACACACACAAAACGTCAACTACACAGACTGTACAGTATACACCATATATATATATTCGAATTATAACACAAATACCGCGAAAGGGAGCAGCTGTTTTGCTTCCAGAGCTGCCAACACTGTTGAAAAAGCAAGCTATTATAAATCAAAGATAATTTTTTTTAATTTATTTATTATTGGCTTCTAGCATAGAAAAATACTTTTTAGCCATCAAAAATTACAATAATGATACACATACATTTTAGAGCATACATTTATACATTTGTCTGTATTAACTTATGAACTATAAAGATAAAATTTATTTTTATGTTATTTGGTAGGATACGAAAAACCATACAGACATAAATATATGGAGGTAGTTAGTCAGTAGCGGGAGAAGCCGCTGCATGAACTTAATTTCAGCTCTGATCTTGCGCGAGTAGTCAGCTGGCAGCTGCTTAAACGTGAAGAACCATGTGAAGAACTATCGTTGTTTGATTATCTTTGGTATTCTCTACATCTTTCACACTTACTTTCAAACGTAAACACATATGGCAGTGGTACAAAACAACGAAGTCGTTTTGTGACGTTGAGTTGGTTGATGTGGTGTAGTTGTCAATTAAAATATGGGTAAAATAGTTCTGTTGCACCCCGATCTGGGCATCGGAGGAGCCGAAAGATTGGTTGTGGACGTCGCGCTTGCGTTGCAGAAGGAAGGTCACGATGTTCAATTTGTGACAGCACACCACGATCCAAAACATTGCTTCACTGAAACGAAGGATGGAAGCTTTCAGGTTACAGTAGTAGGGGATTGGTTACCCCGTAGTGTTTTTGGTCGCTTTCATGCCGTATTCGCCTACTTACGAATGATCTACGCAGCGATATACCTTGTCTTCTTCAGCGGAATCAAGCCAGATCTTGTATTCTGTGATCAAGTATCAGCGTGTATTCCGATCCTCCGCTGTCGTGGTTTGAAAG
This sequence comes from Locusta migratoria, assembly GCA_026315105.1. Classification (NCBI taxonomy): domain Eukaryota; kingdom Metazoa; phylum Arthropoda; class Insecta; order Orthoptera; family Acrididae; genus Locusta; species Locusta migratoria. Next base: position 54,475,207 of record CM048754.1, on the reverse strand, counting down.
TTATATTTTACTGCCACTTTCCAGATCAACTCCTTAGTTACAGGGGAAGCCGCCTCAAGCAGATGTACAGAGCGCCTTTGGACTGGCTTGAAGAAGTCACTACGGGTATGGCAGACAAAATACTTGTAAACAGTAATTTTACCGCCGGTGTCTTCAAAGCAACTTTCAAAAGGTTGGAAAGAATCACACCCGACGTCCTGTATCCTTCAGTGAACACAGACCTATTTGAAAGCACTTCGGCATCGCCGCTCAATCAAGTCATTGAAGATCCTGCATTCCTCGCCGATGATGCCTTTATATTTCTCTCTATCAACCGTTACGAACGTAAGAAGAACCTATCTTTAGCACTAAGAGCCTTTGCAGAGTTGAGGACTGTCCTGGAAGATGATAAATGGGGGAGAGTTTTTTTTATTATGGCTGGAGGCTATGACAGTAGAGTGCAAGAGAATGTAGAGCATTTCACGGAATTGGTATGCCTTGCAGTGAGACTTGGAGTGTCCGAGAAAGTAAAGTTTCTGAAGTCACCTTCTGATTCTGTGAAGCTCTCTCTGTTGTATCATAGTCACTGTCTGATCTATACTCCATCCAATGAGCACTTCGGAATTGTGCCACTGGAAGCCATGCATGCCAAGAAGCCTGTAATAGCTGTTAACAGTGGAGGTCCCACAGAAACAGTAGTTGATGGAGTTACTGGCTTCCTTTGCGAACCTGTCCCACGTAAGTTTGCGGAAGCGATGGCCAAATTTGTGTCCAACAAGCCACTTGTCAATAGGATGGGTTTGCAGGGCAGAGGTTGGGTAATGGAAAAGTTTTCATTCTTGTCTTTCAGCAAACAGTTGCAAGCAATTGTTATGGATTTCCTACAAAATGATAAAAAAACAGACTGATTAGTGTACTTGATTGGAAGAGTTACTGTCAGTACCTGATATTTTGAGACATTGCATTTAAAATTCATTGTGTCCTAATCATTCCAAAGTTACTCTTAATCTCAGCTATAAGACTGAAAGGTGAAACTATTCAAACTATTAGTTTCTTCACAAACATCTTTTGTTGAATTCAATACGTTATGTAGCTTTGACTAGGATTTCAATGTATGAAAAAATTCCAGGCAAATTTACTTGTTTGTCTCTGACACTGTCATAATAAACATTGTATATATAATGTAGTAACCATGAAAATATAACAGGTATGAAGTGCTGAAGCAGTGCCTTACCTTGTTGCAATAGCCAGTGTGTAAACCATGAGTCTTACTGCACATTTGGTTTTTTTAATAAATTATTGAAATTTGCAAATGTAAATGAGCCAGAGAAGTACAAAGACTGGAAATGTATATACCAGCCTCTACCTGCAAATTGGCATTTACCTTTACAGTTCGTGTAAAAACATTTTTTTTTTTTTCTTTCTTCAGAATATTTGCATTTTCTATTAAGCAAAACATAACTTGAAGTGCTTTTTGGTGTGAGTTGCACTACCAAAGAGATTATATCCCATTATAAAAGTATATATACTGAGATAAAGCACCAGCAGCCATTCTTTTCTAACTTTGTAACAGATTTAAGTAGTTACCTGCAATAAGATTTATGTGGAATATTTAACACCCCTGAACATTTTTAAACTTTCTTTTTTAAAGAATATAAGGTATTTGATTTTTATGTAAAATTAAATATTTTTGTTTTAATATCTGTGATTACATACATTTGATAAGAATGATTAGTGTCCTGTCCCATTGTTGAATATTTGTATACAACCAACCTTTTGTAGTGTGTACTGGATTTTGTATGGTTTTCAATTATACATATTTGTGATTTCCATTGTAATTTCATTTGTGTTTTTCCTAATACCAGTTTTGTTGTGTAAAAGTATTAAAAGTGGAATGGGTGGCATAGGACCTACTGTATATGGCTGAGAACTGTTTCACAATGAAAGTCACTGATGTTGCATTTCAATTAAGCTACAGATAAATATAGGATATAGATATGGTGCAGGAAAGTATAAAGTTTATAATGTTACATAAAAATGATTAGATGCAGTGTGATAAATAACACTATTACATGCAGAGGTGCCCCCCCTTGCCCCCTTGGGCAATGACTTCCCGACACCCAATGTCTTGAATTCCTAGTTTATTACTCAATAAAAATTGTTTGCCATTTAATATTAAAATCTTTTATTTCACATTTTGTAAATTATTTCATAAAGCTGTCGCCCCCACCCTCTGAAATTTCAATGATGCTGTTTGGTCATGACCCCTCTGTGGGCACCTCTGATGACACGAATGTAAAGACACTGCTGTTTTTGAGCACATGCTCATCAGTGATTTTTTAAATCCTGTGAGACTTTTGTTTGGGCACGAGGTAAAAAGGGGTGGCCAGTACTAGTCTTTCTACTGAGCCGGAGTTTAGCTGATGAGAATTCTTTCAGCCCCTCCCAGCAGGCTGTTCTGGATCCGTCCCTGGTGTCAAGACTTAAACCTGATAGGGCAACTAAAACAATTTAGACACCTGGACTTAAAAAAAGACCACAACAACAAACTTAAAGTCCACAGATGGCAAGCATGTAATCAAAATGGTCTGGTAAAACTAATATATAAAAAATGAAGCAGTCTGTCATTACATTCATGTAATTATATGAAGACCAAGGAACCTTTAATACAGAATCAGCTTGCTCATTAAATGGCTGCTCTTTGTGCACTAGCTGATTTATTTAATAAAAACAGAAAGGAAAAATCACATTATGAAAAAATGTGACACTATATTTTATGTAGATTAAATCTTTATTAACTCTGCATGTGTATATCTGTAGACATCCTGAAGCAATGGACCAATGTTGAATTTTCTTGTGTGCTTAGAGTGGATTTGTTAGATCACAATTATGACTGGTAGGTGCCTTTGATAATTGAAAACTTGAAACTGGTAATTTTGTATACTCATTACCACTTCGGATTATATTTTACGTGCTGCTGTAGTCAATCTGGCAGTGGAAATGCCACGAGGCATTCAACAATACTTTTGAAGAGGATATGTTGGCACTCAGCATACAACTTAATAGATTTTGTGTGCATTTCATATGGTGTATGGCAGAGGTTACTTTGTCAGATCTTGACAGCATTTGTCTGATCACCTTCAAATTTGGCAGATATATGTAATTTTGCTTCCACTGGGGGCGGATGAGATGAACAGAGGGGACAGGAGGTGGCTGGAAGGAGAGGTGGAGGTAACGGAGATGAATTGTTGTTGTTGTTATTTTTGGGGGGGGGGAGGGAGGGGTGGAGTAGTACATGGACTAACAGAATATTTGAATAAGTAAATGCTCTATAAACAATGGGTTTTCAGCTAAACAATGCTGACAAGGGAACATCATCAACTCGACCTCATATTTTCTTGAGAAAAAAATACATGAGCTAGATATCGACCCCAGGTATCGATATAACATGAAAATTTTGGCCATTATTCAGATACTACACAGTTACGGCATCCACAAAGTATACCTTTTAAACATTAGGACGCTTGGGTTGTTCTGCACTCAGCTTGCTCCACTGCGGCCACTTAATGTCCGATCGTGTAGTACTGTGAGCAGAATCTAGTAAGAGGCTAACATTCGCGATGTAAATTAACCCACAGGCTGCTGTGCGACACCTCCAGGAGCAGTATGGAATGACTAATCTGCGATGATTAAAAGTCAAAGAATTAGAGCTCTTTAAAGTCGTCACCGGTAAGCATAATCATTTGCGGTTATTAGATGTATTGTACAAGGTAAAAGAAAACACACGGCGCTTTCTTTATGATTTTCCTTATAACTTTCAACTGTGTTGCAGATATCATAGGTAATTGCACTGATGAAGACATGCTGGATATAGAACAAAATAGCGGGTTGAAGTTCGGTGCGCCGCGGCGGAGTGGCCAAGCATATTGAGGCGCTATGCTCTGATGTGCAAGGCCGTTCCCCGTCGGGAGTTCAAACCCCCCTTGGGCATGGATGTTTGTGTCGTATTTAGTATAAGGTAATTCATAAGTAGTTTGTAAGTTTAGGGACTGATAATGTCACAGTTAAGTTCCTTAAACTTCACAAACATTTGAAAACGTTTTTGAAATTTGGTGCAGATTTATAAGAGGATGACGTTGACGATAACAATGTTGCCATTTCACCGCCGTCAGACTTATCGAGCACTTTCATTGTTGCAATGGGCCTTGGGCATGAAATTAAGGTGGTCAGTGATGGTGAATGCTGCTTTAATGATTTTAAATCGTCAAATACCACTTTATCTGTCTCCATAACAGAAGAATACATGCAAAGAGCCATTGCATTTTCGAAAAGTGCAAAAAAGGAAATCTATCTTTCAAGACCATCAAGAGGAACTTTACATTATTGAACCAGGAATGGAATCTGTATGTTTGAAACATATATGTTGAAAACTGTGGTACGCATCGTCAAAAGTTACAGTATGTATGTTTCACTTTGTAATATTATTGCCTCCTCCATTTCCCTAGCTCTTCCAGTTTCACATTCCTGGGGATTCGCTGTTGTCTCTTCACTGCACAGCACTTCGCACTTGGGCATTAAGCGGCCGCAGTGTAGCGGGGCGAGTAAGGAACACCCCGAGTGCGCGAATGTTTAAAAGCTGTACTTTGAGGAGGCCGGTATTGCATACTATCTGAATAATGGCACAAATTTTCATGTTGATACCAATTTCTGGGGTTGATATCTAGCTCAAGTATTGGCCCACGTTAGGTTATGGTAGTAACACTCAAAGTGGACCTTTGCAATCGTCTTTTGACAGCTCGAAATATAAATGTAAATAACGGCTTAACCATTCATCTGACATTAAAGCTGAAAAATCGAATTTGTAGAGGAGAAAATTCTCTACAACTTTGCTCTTTTATGTTTTTTTCATGTCTCGTATAGATTCAGAGATATTTGCAAAAATAAGTATTGCTCTATGCGTGAAAGATCTCTTGCACGCATCGTTTGGTGATGATCGTGTTCTCAGCCGCCACTTTCGTCATGCTTGGCCTCCCAGGTCCCCAGACCTCAGTCTGTGCGATTATTGGCTTTGGGGCTACCTGAAGACCAAGTGTACCGTGATCGACCGACATCTCTAGGGACAACATCCGACGCCAGTGCCCATCATAACTCTGGACATGCTTAACAGTGCTGATCACAACATTATTCCTGGACTACAACTATTGTTGAGGAATATGAAAATATTGAGCATTTCCTGTAAAGAACATCATCTTTGCTTTGTCTTAATTTGTTATGCTAATTATTGCTTTTGTGATCAGATGAAGTGCCATCTGTCGGACATTTTTTCGATTTTTTTTTTTTTTTATATAAAACACCATATCATTCCAAGCCTGTGTGTCATTTTTACCTCTCTCTCTACATTATTCTGTGATGTATTAAGTTTTCAAATTTATACTGACTTTTTGATCACCCAGTATGTAATCAATTTTATTCCAGTGTTTGCCGTCTGATGTCCAAGTATATAGGTGTTGTTTTGGTAGCTGAAACAATGTATTAGTAATTACCAACAAATTATCTTGGCAGAACTCTAGTAGGAGTCCCTGTCCTGCTTCATTTGCTATACCAAGACCAAATTTGCCGTTCTACCCTTTACAATTTGATTTCCCATTTTTGCATCCCAATCTCCAACTATGAAGACAATATCCTGTTTTGGCGCCAACAGCAGTAATTCTTGTAAATCTCCATAGAACTGGTCAATAATTTCCTTTTAAGCATCAGTGGTTGCCGCATAAACTTGAATTACTGTGATGTTGAGGGACTGACTTTGAATTCTGATAAACATCATTCTATAATGTTTTATAGTTCCATCCAATTACAGTTTTACCTACACTTTCACTAACTATGAAGGCCACTCCACTATTTCTGTTGTTCTCTTGTCCAGAATAGTATATCCTATGGCCATCTGAAGCAAATTCTCCCATGCCAGCCCACCTTATTTCACTTATTCCCAATATGTCGATGTTAATTCTCTCCATTTATCTTTTGTCTACGTCTAATTTTCCCTGATACGTGGATTTTACATTCCATGTTCCTATGCAGTGCTTCTTCTTGCAGCATCCTACTCTTCTTGAAGCTTCTCTCAATCTGGATCCTCCTGGAGATCCGTTCGGGGAACTTGAAACTCTGGAACATTTTGAGCCGAGTGAAGCCACCGGGTTTTCTTGGGATACTTTCAGTGTTGGCTTTCCATTGACTTCCACTGACCAAATCCTGTTTGCTCACCAAGTGGGATTGGTTACTCAACCTTCTGCTGAGTTGCTTGGCTTAACAGGGGGACCACATGTAGGTAGGAATTTGGAGAATCGAGGTGACACAGACTGTGAGAACTCTCATGCTGAGTTCTTGTTATCATGTATCCCCAGGTCATTTCTACTAAGGTCAATAAAAACCAATTTAAGTGATGGACAAAATACTAAATAATGAAAATGACAAAATATTAAATTAACTATTAATAATTACTGTACTTCATGCATCAGTTTTCAATAATAAAATATATATGTCAACACGACATGTTTCGAGATGACATTATCCCATTATCAAGTTCTGTAAAACAAGGAAACATAGAATAATAAGACCACTATATACAAATAACTGTACCAACAATTATTCCAATGAAACTAACCTACCTATCATAAAACTTATTTGCTGCTAGGAAGTATCGTTAAAAACAATAGCTGTGTATGTACATTGCACAATTTGCTGCCATCAGAGAAACATGTGGTACTGCGCAATGCTGTATTTTTGACAATGTACATACACATCTATTGTGTTTAACGGTGCTTTTGTTGGTACAGTCATTTGTATATATTGCCCTTATTATTCTACATTTCCTTGTTTTACAGAACTTGATAATGGGATAATATCGTCCCGAAACATGTCATGTTGACATATTTATTTTATTATTGACAACAGGTACATGAAGTACAGTAATAATTGTGAAACAGTTGTCATGGTGTCTGAACAGGTGATAACTATTAATCCTTTACTTTTTTCTTACAGTGTGTTTGCAAGATACTGTCCACTCCAGTGAACTGCCCTTTCAAATTGTTTGCTGCCCATTACAAAAGTGAATTGTTGCCGGCTTGAACTTTTAATTCTTTTTTCAAATCTCTTCTATAACACCTGCTCAATAAACAGATTGAAAAACCATGTGGATGCGCTGCAGATCTATCTTACTCCCCTCTCAACATCTGCTTCCCTATCCCACTTTTCCAACAATTATGACCGAATCTTGTTCCTAAACAAATTGCAAATATCCTGTTGTTCCTTGTTTTTTAACCTGCTACCTTAAGAATTTTAAAGAGATTATTACAGACAACATTATCAAATGCTTTCTCTAAATCCATAAAAGTTATAAATTCATATTCTCTTTTCTTGTGTCAGTTTCAGAAAAGTTGTACGATTTGTATGGCCTCAGGTGTTAATAAAACCAATTTTTCTCCAGCACTTAGGTTTATCATCCACGAGGTCGAGTTTTGTCAGTTTTTCTACTCTGAGTACTTAGTGCCATTATTTTGTGACCGAATTATTAAACTGATAGTTCTGAAAAATATGCTCCTGTTTTCTTTGGATTTGGAATATTACAATCTTCATGAAGTCCGGTGGTATTTTGCCTGACTTCTCCCATGTTTTATACGTACACTGCTCAAAACTATTAAGAGATCAGGTGAGATATCAAACACAATATACATATGCTAAAATATTTTATTCAGATATTGGTTACAATATTGTAACTTGTGTGTGGTACAGTACAATAGTTTGCTGCCTCAACTCTTTACACAAGGCCTACATGGTTTTTACCTCTCTCTCTCTCTCTCTCTCTCTCTCTCTCTCTCTCTCTCTCTCTCTCTCTCTCTCTCTCTCTCTCTCTCTCTCTCACACACACACACACACACACACAATATCCGAAGATTGGTTGGCAGCAATTCTTCTCCTCCACATTCTCTGTTCTCGGACAGTGTCTTCATTTTGTGATATGATTCCACTCCTATATCTCTTTGAATCTGTTTCAATAACTGCAATCTGATTGTTCCTCTGCCTCTTTTTCCTTCTACCATTCCTTCCATAGCATTGACTATAAACTCATTGTGCCTATACAGATGACCTATTAACTTTTCTCTTCTCTTCATTATCATTTTCACAAGTGCTCTTTTTTCGTCGATTCTTCTATGGGGCTACCATAATAATGAAAAAGTCATTCCCATTACCCTCTAATGTGGTGTGAGATCAGCTTGGATGTCAAGTACAGATGAACACCTGTGTGGCATGGGCAGTATGAGGCTATTGAGTAATATTAGGCCAATCATCCAGGAGAGCAATATCCAGATCTGCAGCCATTCTGGGATGTGCTGGTCCAGCTGCAATGCCTCTGCCAATTAAATCCCAGACATGTTCGAGTTTTAGTCTGATAAACAAGCTGGCCACTCCATTTGTTAAATCCCCTCAGCGAGAAGCACATTGCCCACCAGTGCAGCTATGTGGGGACGGGCGTTACCATCCACTAGAAGGAACACATCTCATATGGCACCAGATGGGGCACAACAAAAGGTCAAAGAATCTTGCCTCTATTCCTCTGAGCAGTCAAAGCAGCATTCTGAGCAACATAAATGTCCATATGTCCGCCAACACTGACTTCTGCCCTCGCCATTTGTCCACTACCGTGATATGGTGATGTTTCCTGCACAACTACATCTACATAGATACTCTGCAAATCACATTTAAGTGCCTGGCAGAGGGTTCATTAACCACTTTCATAACTTTTCTCTACCATTCCATTCTCTAATAGCACGCGGGAAGAAAGAACACCTAAATCGTTCCGTTTTCGATCCGATTTCTCTTATTTTATTGCGATGGTCATGTCTCCCTAAGTAGGTGGGTGCTAGCAAAATATTTTCACATTCATAAGTAAAAGTCGGTGATTGAAACTTCGCAAACAGATCACGCCGCAATGAATAATGTCTTTCTTTTAATGATTTCCACCCCAATTCGTGCAACATTTCCGTGACGCTTCCCCCCCCCCTCATAACGTGATAAAACAAAATGAGCTGCCCTTCTCTGAACCTTCTCAATATCTTCCGTCAGTCCCACCTGGTGAGGGTCCCACAAGGGGCAACAGTACTCCGGGAAAGGACGCACAAGTGTGATGTAGGCAGTCTCTTTGGTGGAGCTGGTGCATCTTCGAAGCGTTCTGCCAATGAAACGTAACCTTTGATTCACCTTCCCCACAATATTTTCTATGTGTTCTCTCCAGTCAAAGTTGTTCGTAATTGTAACTCCTAGGTATTTGGCAGAATTTACGACCTTAATGTTTGACTGATTTAGCGCGTAATTGAAGTTCAGTGGATTTTTTTTTAGGGGTCATGTGTATTACTTCACACTTTTCTTTATTTAGTGTCATTGTTCCATGTTCTCTCCAGATGAGGGAACAACGATTGCCTGGCTGAATACAAAATCTAGGCTTGTGAACAGAATCTGACATAATTCATTACGACTCTAATCCTGATGTTCCTCTGCCCAGTTTCTGTGGGCTAAACAGTGTTACGATTTTAATGGGACGCAGAGGCCTCCGTCTGTAGAGGCCACATTTGTTAAGGTGATTCAAACTGTTTGTGTTAATATTGCATGTCCTATTACTGCCTGGATGGTACGTTGCAGCCGAGTTGCATTCAGCCTCCTGTCTCGGTGGGCTGTTAACCGGAGATAATGGTCATCGCTTGCTGATTTTACCCCTGGACGACCTTAGCCTTCTTTTAATGGTTCCTGTTGTCTGAAATCACGTTCAGTTCCTGCAGCCACCTCCCTCTGTGTCTGTCCCACTTGCAACCTTCCTATGGCTATCCATGTCGTAGCTTTGCGTAAGTCACATTGTTTTTGCATTGCATTATCTGCTCACTACACTATCTGAAGCCAACTGATTGTGTAATTCGTTTGGTGAAGTACAACACCAACCCCCTCTGCAACAACATTCTGTCATCACTATCTCAGTTCTCATAATGTTGTTGTCTCCGCTCCGTAGAACCAACAAAAAGACATCTCAACTGATCTCCTAATTGTTTTCACCAGTGTATTTGCAAACTCTCGAGGTGATTTGTCAAACTCTGTGGAAGTCTGTCACGAGGTATTATCTGCCATGCACCTAATGGTGCCTTGTGGACTACAGAAACCACCCTGAAAACATACATACATACATGTGCCAACATTCATGGTGATCAAGTCTCATATAAGGTACCATCCATCATTCAGTTGGTTAGAAAGGGTGGCCTATGTGTTAATCCAGGGCATTTTCCCCCAAGTCCATTCAGCATGAAGTAGTAAAAAAAAACTTTAGATTTTGTGATGTACATTAGGATTTTTTCAAATAATTGCACCAAAGGTGCAATTTATTACTCGACAAAGTAAAAAAAATAGCGATTTTTCTACAATTACTTAAAAATGTCTTTCCTTGAATATTTGAGAGCTACAAGGTGTGACATACTAATGTTTATAAGACATGCATTCAAGTTTTAACACCTCCAATTTTGTTTTACACAACCCAATCACAGGTAAACTGTGAAATAGTTGTCACTTTTCAGTGTAATCTCCCCGCAGTTGTAAACATTTATCACAGTGACAACACCATAATTCTGTGTCATCTGCAAACCCTTATTTAGGACTCTTCTCAGACCAGTGGAAAATCACTGATGCGATTGCAGTACGACTAGTGAATGTACAACCACAAAGAGTGCCTTTCATTGTTGTAAACAAAGTTGGAAAAATTCGCTAGGAGCCAGGTCAGGTGAGTAGCGAGCAGGAGAGATCATTTCAAAATTTTTGTCACAAATAAACTACAGCATTGTATTTGTGCATTGTCTTGATGAAAAATCCCACGTGCAGCTTTTTCGAACTTATTATTATTATTAATTTACACAGTGCTGGAAGGAGCATTTTGTCCATTCCTTTGGCAACACTCCAAAACCATTTTCTCCACTCACTCAATCGTGTCGTCAGAATGGTCGGAGTGAGACTGACATTGTCTCAGTGTGTTGTCATGTGAACTGAACTGTCACACCCATGAAAACACATTGGACACAACTATGAAACCGTCACTACACCTCACTCAACTGGTGATAAATTTCCATCGGTGGTACACCATACAAATGGGATAGTCGAATGATTACACACTGTTCTTATACTTGCCATTTTAAGTATCAATAACAGTGATACGTCTCCCTGCTGCTACAGTTGTATGTGCATTCAGTGCTGCCATTTCTATCACATATCACTGTATGTGTGCTTTAAAGTAAGCCACCTATTTCCACCCATCGCCTGCCCGAGGAAAAAAAAAAAAAAAAAAAAAATATCAGAGGCATTCTAACCTTGATGCATCTTGCTCGTATGAGAATGGTTATCCCAGCTAAAAGCACATTTTTATTTACTTGATTACACAGATATTTTTCAGAAAAATTATACTGGTAATGCAGTGAATTATAACCATTGGCTTTCTGGTTGCATTAGAATAGGGTGACCATAGTTCCAAAATCAAAATACGGGACACACAGGGGTATCAAAAGGTATGATACCAAATGTTGCTTTTACCTGTGGCACCATCAACATGGCAGTTATCCCTTAAAGCTTATACAATATGACGGCCTCGGTGTCAGTCATTAACACAGATCTAAACACACAAATTAATGCACACAAATGAGGGTGGTTTGATAAGTCGGGTAAATTTTTATGAAAGAGCAGGGAATTTTGGGAACCTGCACTGTTGTTGGTAAGCCTGATATTTCCACAGATATTACAGCGAGTTTCAAATGTCAGCTGTTATTGGTTGTTGGCTGTGAGCTGAAGTGGTAACTTGCATAGTTTGTTCCATAATATACATTGCCTGGAGAGTATTTGGTCACTGGCTTCTGTTGTCACTCGGTGTACAGGTGAATAGCGAATGAATACGCGGATGCAATGGCACACAATGTCATCAGACACTAGCGTCTTCTTAAACGCAACTGAAACATAACATAGCATATGACATATTGTTTTGGAGGTTTGGTGATACCAAACAGTTCTGTTCCCCAGCAAACAAAATATGAAGTGGAATTGTAATGAAATTTCTTGAATTTAATCAAAGCTTTTCAGTATTATGGGTCATTAAAAGTAAGGATTATTTAAATACTCAACCTAAAGACACTCAATTTAACGAACTCTTTGAGCAATTGAAGTCCAGGACTTGTGGACTAAACTTGGAGATAGAAGAATGGGGTGTTCGAAACAGGTATTCAAGTGTTTTAAAGCTATCACCTGCTGCCAAATAATGCAGTGTAACTTCAAATTCTGTTCTTGTCGAGATATCTATCCTCCTGATGGTATTCTGTTTCCTTTTTTTTTATCCTCATTATATTTCTGTAGGCAGAAGGATTTTCACACGATAATTCTTTCAAAAAATTTGCAGAAGCAACATATTTAGCCCTCCTTGCAATCCACCTTCTTATCTATTTTATTTTATTTTTCCCTACTTTTCCGTTTTGCTTTTGGTAGATTAACCATTCTTTTAAGACTGTTGTGAGAAACACAGCACCAGCATTTATTACTTCCTTCGACATTTCGTCTCGACTGGTGGCTACTTTATAAGCTCATGTAAATGACATGGGGTGACCAACACTTGAAAGCAACCAACAATACCAGCGTCGAAAGTAGCCCACCCTTCAACTTGTGATCAATGAGTTTAAACGTGCTCGGAGAAGCCCGGAAGATAGAGCATGCTCCGGTCGGCCAATTGAAGGAAACCATCGATAAGGTGCACAATATGGTAATGGAAGATTGAAAATAATCGTTCCCGAGATAGCTAACATTGTAGGCACCTCCATTGAATGAGGGAATTACATCCTCCATGACAAAGTGGCCACGAAGAAGCTGTGTGCGCGATGGCTGCCGTGCCTGCTCACTTCGGACCGAAAACGGAAATGGAAGAACATTTCTGCTCAGGATCTCACACTGTTCAAGAACTATACACAGGACTTTTTGCGCAGATTCATAATTGTGCATGAAACTTGGATCCACCATTACACTTTAGAGATCAAACAACAGTCCAAACAATAGACAGAGAGTGCACCAAAAAAGGTGAAGACTGTTTTGTCAGCTGGAAAGGTCATGGCCAATGTCTTTTTGTGTTCCCAGGGTTTAATCCTGACGGATTATTTGGAAAAAGGCAGATCCATAACTGGGCCCTATTACGCTGCTTTTCTGGATCGTTTGAAACAGGAACGAATTGAAAACCAAGTGCACAACTTGAGATTCAAATAGGTTCCTCACCCACTCTATTCACCAGGCTTGGCTCCGAGTGACTTCTTCTTATTCACAAACTTGAAAATTTGGCTTATTGAGAAGAAATTTCATCAAATGAGGCAGTGTCCGCTGATGTGATGGGACTATTTTGCAGAGTTTGATAAAACCTACTGTGCCAATGGGTTACAAAAATTGCAAACTCATTGGACCAAGTGTATAGCCTTGCAAGGGGACTACTTCGAGAAATAAAATGAGTTTTTGCATTTAAAAGAAAAAAAAATCTCTTTATACCAGACTTATCAAACGACTCTCGCCGTAGTGCAGTAAGAAACAAAGCCAGAGAGTTTCTCATTCTGCCCTCACCCTCAACCCAAAGCTAATATGTCATATTTGATGGTTCTTATATTTGTATTTATTTCTCTTAAAATCACTTCTTTGTTAATGCTGTACATTGTGTTCAGAATGTGCAACTTTTGATTAGGAAACACTTACCACAAGATGAAATATATTTAATTACTGAAAGAACATGTAACCAATGGGACAAGCATTAGGGGACAAACTAAATATACGGTAATCCCAATAATGAAGACATACCAATTCAAATGCTGATACAAGAAATAACCCAACATACTTGGACAACAAAATGTCAAATAAAGTGTATTACTAAATAAAGATATATTTTATTGTTTTAGAGTTGTCACACCCAAACAAGTAGGAAAGAAAATTATTGTTGTTATTATTATTACACAGCTAATTAATTTCTCTTTCAATTATAGTCTGCAGAAGAATATACACTATGAGATCACTGCCAGATACTCCATCACTCGGTGGAACTCGCAGCCTTTGAACATGGTCAGATGATTGGTTGTCACTCGTGTCAGAAGACCGTACATGAGATTTCCACACTCCTAAACACCCCTAGGTACACTGTTTCTGATACAATAGTGAATGGGAACATGAAGGAACACGTACAGCATGAAAGCGTACAGGCTGACCTCGTCTGTCGACTGACAGAGACCGCCGACAGTTGAAGAGGGTCTTACAGTGTAATAGGCAGGCACCTATCTGGACCATCGCACAGAAATTCCAAACTGCATCAGGATCTTCTCCAGATACTACGACAGGCGGGAGGTAAGAAAACTTGGATTTCATCATCGAGCAGCTGCTGTAAGCCACATATCACACAGGTAAATGCCAAATGAAGGCTCGCTCGGTGTATGGAAGGTAAACATCAGGTGATTGAACAGTGGAAAAACGTACGGATGTGGTGAATCACGGCACAAATGTGGTGATCCGATGCCGAATTCCAGGTGAATGTCATCTGCCAGCATGTGTAGGGCCAACAATAAAATTTGGAGGTGGTGGTGTTATGGTATGGCAGTGTTTTTCTTGGAGGGGGCTTGCATCCGTTGTTGCTTTACATGGCACTATCACGGCACAGGCGTACATTGATGTTTTAACACGTCTGCTGCAGACACCAGTGCGGGCTACTAACGCTTTAGGCAGACACCTGTAAGCGCACATATGCCGAGAGCTGAAATCGTACCCCTGCGAAACCTGTAAGTTCACGTTGTGCGTGAACGTAATATTGACAGCGAATATAACGTCTGCAGAAGAGGTGGTGCTTGATATAGCTGGATGCCGGCAATGTGATAAATGCTGCAGCATTTATTGCAAACAATTCTAACAACACCTTTGATTTATTGATTTTATTGCAAACAATGCACAATGCAGACGACTAAAGACAAAAACACACGACTGCAGACAGGAAAACATTATGTGATATTTCATTGGTTGCTTGAACTAATACAAGTGGACAGCCAAACAAACTAAACTGAATACTCAGCTAGTGAACGCGCCGCTTATAAGTGTTACCCGCTCTGGCTTGCTGATTGCGGTGACGCTTATAAGCGTCGGCAGCACTGGCGTGTTTATCGCAGAAACTCTTATAGGCATCAGACGCAGCGAACGTGTTGAGCACCTTCTTGCTTCCCACTGTCGAAGAGCAATTCGGTGATTGCAATTGCATCTTTCAACCCAACTGAGCACTTGTTCATAATGCATGGCCAGTGGCAGAGTGGTTACATGTCAATAACATCTCTCAGAGTCCTGACTTGAATCCTATAGAAAAGGTTTACATGTTTTAGAATGCTGACTTCGTGCCAGGCCTCACTGACCTACATATTGACACCTCTCCTCAGTGCAGCTCTCCGTGAAGAATGGGCTGCCATTCCTCGAGAAACCTTCCGCATCTGATTGAATGTGTAGAGGTTCCTAGGGGCAGTCAAACCCAATGACCACACACTTTACAGAACAAAAGCTTCATTACATGTGACTAACACAGCAAACAATAACAGACTGCTTCGATATGGCAGATCATAAAAGAGAAGCAAAAACCATAGATTGTCATGTAGATGAAACACTTGGTTCGTGACCATAGGCGATACAAACACTCGCATTAGTGGCTAGCGCCACCACACAGCCCCCCACCTTGCAGTATGGAGTACCCCTGCGAGTGGGGGGGCGAGTCAAAAACGCACATGCAGAGGGCATCGCACGCACGGTGAGCTCTGAGAGCCTATTTAGGGAGAGAGTGGCCAATTGGCCAGTGGCTGCCATGTTTTTACCAGACTGCGCGTGGGACGTGCACATACATAGCGAGCCTGGCAGGAAAGTACCCACTTAACAATTGAAATAATCTATCACTTCCACCCATGAGACAAAAGCACATCTTCTAGCTTACTAATCAGCACATAGTTAAAGAAATGCCATTCATTTATGTTCATACAGGCCTAATAAATTTGTAAGCAAAGAAGCCACCCAAAGCTCAAACTCGTAGATAGTCGCAAAAAAAAAAAAAAAAAAAATAAATAAATAAATAAATAAAAACACGCACAAACACAACATTTAAGCTTTCAGAACCATTGGCCTCTTCTTCAGGAAAAGAGGAAGGAAGGAGGGGGAAAAGGAAAGGATGGGGGTTTTAAGGGAGTGGAAAAGGAGTCATTCCAACCCCAGGAGTGGAAGGACTTACCTTAAGAGTAAAAAAGGAAAGGTACACAAGCACACCCACACACACAAACACACCAAGGTAGACATTTGTAAAAAGCAAAGAAGTTGGACAGAGATGACAGTTGAGGCAGAGGCTCTGTCCAGAGAACAGAGGCAAAGATGTTAAAGAATGGTGGGCATGAATTTGAATTTAGCGGAGGTGGAGACCAGGTGGGCAACGGGAAGAGAGAATATGCGGAATGGCAAGTTCCCATCTACATAGTTCTGAAAGGTTGGTGTCGGTGGGAAGTATCCAGATAACCTGGACGGTGTAACACTGTGCCAAGATGTGCTGTACACCAAGGCATGCTTAGCCACAGGGTGATCCTCATTACCAACTAACACTGTCTGCCTGTCACTGTTCATGCGATTGGACAGTTTGTTGCTGGTCATCCCACATAGAACGCTTCACACTGCAGGCGTGTCAGTTGGTAAATGACGTGGGTGCTATTGCAAGTGGCTCTGCCCTTGATCATGTACACCTTCTGTGTTACAGGACTGCAGTAAGTGGTGGTGGAAGGGTGCATAGGGCAGGTTTTACTACGGGGGCGGTTATGTGGGAAGGAGCCAGAGGGTAGGGAAGGTGGTTTGGGGATTTCATAGGCATGGACTAGGAGGTTACGAAGGTTAGGTGGGCAGCGGAAAGACACTCTCGGTGGAGTGGGAAGGATGTAATGAAGGATGGATCTCATTTCGGGGCAGGATTTAAGGAAGTCGTATCCTTGCTAGAGAGCCACATTCAGAGTCCGCTCAAGTCCCGGAAAGTGACAAGAGGGGGACTTCTGGGGTTCTGGATTTGGGGGGGATGATGAAGTGGCTCTTGCAATTTGCTTCTGTGCCAGATCAGGAGGATAGCTGTGGGGTGTGAAAGTTGTTTTTAGGTTATTGGTGTACTGGTTCAGGGATTTGGGACTGGAGCAGACTCATTTGCCATGAAGACCTAAGCTGTAGGGAAGGGAACGTTTGATGTGGAATGGATGGCAGCAGCCATAATGGGGGTACTGTTGTTTATTGGTTGGTTTGATGTGGACGGATGTGTGAAGTTGGCCGTTGGACAGATGGAGGTCGACATCGAGGAAAGTGGCATGGGATTTGGAATATGACCAAGTGAATTTGATAGGACCAGAGGAATTGAGTTTGGAGAGGAAATTCTGGATTTCTTCTTCACTGTGTGTCCAGATCATGAAGATGTCATCAATGAATCTATACCAAACTTTGGGTTGACAGGCTTGGGTATCCAGGAAGGCTACCTCTCAGCATCCCATACATATGTTTGCGTATGAGGGGGCCATCCTGGTTCCCATGGGTGTTCCCTTTAGTTGTTGGTATGTCTAGCCCTCAAAGGTGAAGAAGTTGTGGTTTAGGATGAAGCTGGCTAAGGTAATAAGGAAAGAGGTTTCAGGTAGGGTTGCAGGTGCACAGCGTAAAAGGAAGTTCTCCATCGCAGCGAGGCGCTGGTCGTGTGGGATGTTTGTGTGTATAACCTCCTGTAGCTAGTGAATGATTGGAGACAGGACATTGTCGGAGTCCACGGAGGAGGCCAAAGTGTTGCCATTTTTAGGTGGGCAAGATTGAGGTGGTGATTGTTGATGCTGTGATTGCAGCTTTTGGCATGCCTTCTAAAGGTATGCATCATGCACTCGATCCGCAATGCAAATGTGCTTGCTGGATGACTCGAATATGTTGTAGGTGAGTGCTGTCTGAACCAGAAACAGCAGCTTGGCAGTCCAGACTGCCACAAGCATGGAGTCCGGCATTGCGTGTTCACTGACCAGCTGGCAGAGGTGCCTCTGCAGCTGCGAAAGTTTCTTGTCGACGAGGTGTTCCTCGTGTAGTACGTGATGAATAGTTTCGTCAGGAATGTGGGTTACCCACTCAAGGATAGTCTGCTCGGCCAAGTAGTAGCGGTGAGAGGTAGGAGGTGAAGTCGACGTTCTTGTGCACAGGTAACGAGACACATTCTCGAGTGAGTAGTGGTCAAAGTTTTGTTCCACTAAGGCGAACCACATTGTCAGTGCATCAAATGAGAAGGCAAATTTCGAACACGTCCAGGTGAAGGGGAAGGAGTTGATGGTTGCACCTGAGCATCAGTCAATAAGGCAGTGGCATCTGCCTGTCGTCGTTGAGGGAACCCCATGGCGTCGAGCAGCATGGCAGAACTCCTCGTTGGGACTGGGAAAGCAAGCAGATGCGTGGTGTCACAGTGTTGTAGGGTGACACAGTAGGCCACCGTGACACAGCAGCACTGAAATGTGCTGAAGCGAACACGAAAGAGTTCTGAGAAGTGCCAGTTGTACAAGAGGAAGAGGGTGGCACTTGTGATCGCGGCACAGCAGTTGTGTCCCAGGACCCCGAGTATGACTGCACATCCTGAAAATTATCATTGTCCAAAAATTTCATATGCGGAAAAGAACTCTTGAGATTTCGATTGTCCAGAGCACTGTCACAATTGAGAAACAGCACCACGGTTGCACAAAGGAGGACGGAACGGCACCACTCATCACAGACACTGTGGCACAAAAGTGCAGCGGAAACTTGTGTTCAGGAACTCGAGCTGTAGACCAAATTTGAAGAGAATCTAAAATGTGTAGCACGAGGTGTGGCAGATCGGATAAGATCCTGCTGATAGAAAGTATTGTGCAACCACTGGCCAGGCACTTGGTCCACGAAGTGATACACCGAAGCAAATGACAGCACAGTGGCGGGCCGAGAATACAAATTCGAAACACTGAAATTTGCGCTATGGCATATGACACAAGCAGGTGTTGAACACAAGCAAAATAGCTTTGCAGAGGATGGGAATTGTTCAAATCTTGGGGACTGTATGCAATGTTCAGAGTAACAAAGCCATTGTGAGGCCACGTCCACTGTTACGAAGATCCAATCAAAACGATCTTACAAAAATTGCCGGGCTGGTTGTTAGGGCATTGAAGTGAAGGAATTCAATGCGTCTCGCAATTGAGCGGAGTTAATGAACGTTTGTAGGGCCAGAATATAGCGCGCGTGTGGCCCAGAACATTTAAGGGTATCACAGACCTGTTATTGCTCAAATTCGTGCGGCTAGAGGCCGCCTGTCTCTCTAAGAAGAAAAGTAATCGCAGACAGGATGAAGGATGTCATGCGACTAGTTAGCAGGCTAGAGTCTCTTTTGTTATCAGAATTAACCAGACAAAGTGTTCCACCAACTAAGAATGGCCATGCACCACCACCCACCGAATCAAGAAATAGCTATCAATCTGTCAATCCTTTCGGTGTCCGGGCCTGGTGAGGTTTCCCGTGTTGAGTCAAATTAAGTCGCAGGCTCCACTCCTGGTGGTGCCCTTCCATCAATTCCTTTAAGTTTCAGCTTTGCAACCATACTTCCCCCGGAACCCAAAAGCTTTGGTTTCCATGAGGGTGCCCGCCGAATCATCGGAGGAACTGCGGCGGATCGCTGGCTGGCATTGTTTATGGTTACAACTAGGGCAGTGTCTGATTGCCTTCGAACTTCTAACTTTCGTTCTTGATTAATGAAAACATACTTGGCAAATGCGTTTGCTTCTGTTCGTCTTGCTACAATCCAAGAATTTCACCTCTGACGTCGCAATACGAATGCCCCTGCCTGTCCCTATTAATCGTTACCTCGGGTTCCGAAAACCAACAAAATAGATCTGAGGTCCTATTCCATTATTCCATGCACACAGTATTCAGGTGGCCTTGCCTGCCCTAAGCACTCTAATTTGTTCAAAGTAAATGTTCCGGCCCACCTCGACACTCGGTAAAGAGCACCACGGTAGGATTTCAATGGGGTCCACCTCGGGACGTACGGGCACGCGCAAGGCAGCCATGTGCCTTCGGCTCGCCCCGCCGGCAGGTTGTCCCATGATACATGCCAGTTAAACACCGACGGGCAGAGAACCAACAGAGCGGGACACAAATCTAACTATGAGCTTTTTAACCGCAACAATTTTAATATACGCTATTGGAGCTGGAATTACCACGGCTGCTGGCACCAGACTTGCCCTCCAATAGATACTCGTTAAAGGATTTAAAGTGTACTCATTCCGATTATGGGGCAAAGTAATTGTGGTGGGAGGCCATTAGTCCATGACTCATCATAAAACAAGAAAAAAACTGGCACGGGTGGCATGAAACACACTAAAATGTACGTTCA
This sequence comes from Locusta migratoria, assembly GCA_026315105.1. NCBI lineage: Eukaryota > Metazoa > Arthropoda > Insecta > Orthoptera > Acrididae > Locusta > Locusta migratoria. Next base: position 54,454,725 of record CM048754.1, on the reverse strand, counting down.
GCTGCAGAACAAAGCAGTCAGGTCACCAAAATGGGATTTAGAGGGGTTGTAGCCCTGCTGAAACCACCAAATACAACTTGACAAACTTTATCGTTACTCAGAGGACAAACATACACAGATTGACTTACAAGAGAACACAGTGGCTGAGAAGCAGCTTGACCAAAGACATTTGTGCAGAAATGACACTTCAAAGGAGGTGGTCAATAGTTTATTGGTGCTATCGCCACCACAAGGTAACAAAACAATAAAGATGATAGAAGAGGTTTGTTACTCGGGAAATAAAATAATTTATTTAGTGTATGTGGTTTTCAAGTACAAATGGTTTAAATATTTACATACATATAGATATATACAATGAACTTTGAAATCAATTGAAAATTTAGCAAGCAGACAAAAAACAAAATACAAAATTATATTAAAGTTGTATGTCCAGCTTTTCCTTCCACTCGACGGCATTAGGGGAGGCTTCATACAGTTCTCCAATAGTTCCTGTGAATGCACGTTTTGGGCATTCGAGAATGATGTGCTGGATCGTTTGTTCAGGTTGTCGCACTGGGGAGTATCTCGCATGCCCCATCTGAAGAGCATCTCTCCACTTCTGCCATGGCCTGTGCGGAGTCTGTTAAGTGTGACCCATGTTCTTCTTGCCAGGTCTGTACCAGGTACATTTCTGACAGTGATATTTCCCTGCAGTTCCTGGCTACGGCAGAATTGGACCAATCATTTTTCCAGGTGATCTTGGCATCGAAAGGGATGGATCTAAGATTTTGAGCTGTTCTTCTGGATCCGGATCTCAGGAGATGATTATTTGGAGTAATGTCTTGGTGGATAGGGAGATTACTATTGCCGGAAATTTTATTCCACTCATTAACTAATGCAGCTTGCTGTCTGACATGTGGTGGAGCTATATTACAGAGAATGGAGAGCCAGGGCAGTGGGGTTGATTTTATGGTCCCGGATATGATCCTCATGGTGTCATTTTGCTCGGTGTCCACTTTGAATGTATGGCTGCCATTAAGCCAAACAGGACTGCAGTACTCCACAACAGAATACACCAGTGATAAAGAAGAGATCTTTAGAGTATGTGCATCAGCTCCCCAGCTTTTGAATGATGTTGTTTCCTGTTCATATCTCAGCTGCTGTTTCTGTTAGGTGAGATTTGAATGTGAGTGATCTGTCCAGTCTGATATCAAGGTATTTTGGGTTTGGGTTGTGATTTAACTTTTTTGCAGCAAAACTAACATTGAGAGATTGAGTGGATTGTTGGTTGCACAGGTGAAATACTGTAACTTCTGTCTTTAATGGGTTGATGGTTGATGTACAGAGGGTATAAAATGGAGAGAGGCAATGGAAACAAAAGAGTTTTTGAATAAGAGATATTTGCTAACACTGAATATTAATTTAAGTGTAAAGAAGTATTTTCTGAAGGCACTTGTGTGGAGTGTTTGTAACATATCGGTCGTAGCTCGTTGCCTCTTGAAGTTCTCATTGATCGGCACTCTCAGTAATGGCTGTCTGAAATTTCATGGGGCAAAACTATTCAACTACAAATAATGTAGGGTACTCAGGGAATTGCAGTTCATTGACACTTTAATGATTCATCAGTGCCCAGTTGACCCCATTTATGGCCAGCATACAAGTGTCATTAATAACAGTCATCACAACCCAGAACGGACAGTCCACATGTCAATAACACAAATTTACACAGTTCATGTGTAGAATGCTAAAGTTTGAGGTGTACAATTTGTGTGGCACGGTTATGAAGAATTAACTTTTAATTATAATGGTAGAAACCCTTTCCACGCAACTAACATGGAAGAACTTTTACATATTTGTTTAAATTAGGGTTTGGAGTGATGTTGATTGTGCCTTAGATACATCACATTACACAAATCAAAACAATACTTATTACTGGATCAACAATGAAATAAGACACATTTATATGGCGCAAAAGCATCGTATTTATATCATCAACACAATGACACTGAAAATTACATATTGTTAATTATGTACATTAAATTAATTATTATGGAAAAAGCAAACAATTGTGCACAACTGACTATAGTAAAAAGTAACATAAATAATACTGAGTAAATTGATATACAAATCTCGGATAAATTAATAGTGTTTTATTTACATGTTTAATGAAATAGGTTGTCAACAATAATTTCATAATAAACAGCAATTAAACAGCACTAATGAGGGCAAAACTTTCCTAATATCAATAGTGAAATATAATAATACCTGCTGTAATATTATGAGAATAGAATATACTTCGCCTTAAAAGAAATATTACCGTATATACTCGAGTAATCTGCGCCCTCGAGTAATCTGTGCACCTTAAATTTTGACAACAAGAAAAAAAACACCTACGCAGATTTGTGTAGATCACGATACCACCGGTCGGATTTGAACAAGTATGTGAGAGCAGCCATTTGGGATGTCACATCTATTACATTTCAAAACAACACATAAATATCAAAACAATTGAACCCACACAGATTGAAAGAGACAGAGAGAGGCGCGAATCTCGCACCAACCCCATAAAATTCTCGTATTTTACCTACAAATATTCTCATACAAACTGAAAAATATTTAATTTGTAATGTATTACTGTGAAAACGTACTCACAGTAACACACTAAAATGAATACTTATATAATCTGAACTGTTAAATAAATGGAGCTGAGACTGCTATGTAAAAGTCTATATGTCATGTATTTACATCAAAGATATTTGATAGTGTAATAAGGAGCTTTGACATACATGTATTTTTCATCAAAGAAATGTCATCAAATGTAGCGCCTCAATGTATATTTGATTATAAAAGTTGCTTGTCTTCTCTCCACTGCAAATGTATCTGCTATGAGCGCTAGCATCGCTGTTGCTAATTGACATGTGTGTGTGTTTGAACATAACAGCAACGCTGCACCCTAATTAGCGTTTAAACACAGTAACAAGAAATTGCTGTAACCCTGTCTTCTCCAGATATAGTCGTTGTCACGTCCCGATACCAATGTGGGTAATATGGTGGTACTGAACTGAATAATACCTAACTTAAGTAGATAACGATGGAACCATGAACTACTCGTTCTTACATCAACAATGCAACTGTTTGTACACGTCAGCTGTGCTGGCAAAGAAGCTGCCGGAAAGGTACGCTACTTCGCTACGTTTGTGACCAGCTAAGGCAGCGCACAGTAAAAAGTTATTATTATCTGCTATCTTGAAATATGACGACAATAATACCCCTTTTTAACACCACAATGAAGATTTATGTCTAAGAAATATTACGAATATTTGATAATATTTTGTTGTCAAAGATTTGATCGAAAATACTATAATGTAATCCCGACCTAAAGGGATGTTTTTTAAAGCGGAGTAATCGCCGTCTGGTGTGTTTTGTTGTTACAGATGGAGTAATACCAACCTAAATTCCGAGTAATCCTTGCACCCCAGTTTTTCGTTCATAAATTCGGGAAAAAATGTGCGCAGAATACTCGAGTATATACGGTAATTAGCATACTATTGGAACTACAACAATACGCCTCTTGTCTGAACTAATTATTATTTGATAATTAAACAAACTTCTCTGACATCAAATAATAGAGAATAATTTCAGCTAGTCATGTTGGAAAAAAGAATAACAAAAGTTTTGGAAAAGAAAATGATAATAGACTAATTACATTCATACCTATAATTAGGCAACACTGGTATCGGGAGGTTCAGTAATGCCAGCAGTAGGGAATAAATAACAACATGCTTCATTACAATTTGTCTTGTACAGGAGTGAAATGAGGATGATAAATAGTTCCGACAGGCAGAAGATACAGGCTTTTGAAAGGTGGTACTACAAATGAATGCTGAGGTGGGTAGATCACATAACTAATGAAAAAATAATGAATGAATTTGGGGAGAAAAGGAATTTTTGGCATACCTTGACTAAAAGAAGGGGTAATTTGTACGTCACATTCCTAGACGCCAAGGAATCGCATATGTAGTATTGGACGGCAGTGAGTGAGGTAAAAATCACAGAGGGAGACTAAGAGATGAAAACAGTAAGCAGATTCAAACATATGTCGGTTGCCGTTCTTATGAGAAGATAAAGAGGCTTGCTAAGGATAGGGTAGGGTGGAGAGCCACATCAAACACTTCTCCAGACTGAAGTCCAACAACAACAACACGGTTTTCTGCTTCTGTGGACACTAATTTATTATTTACAGTGCTACTTGTTCTACACTACTTTTGACACTATTTCTGCAGTTCCTGCTGACAATGTTCGTCACCATTAGAAGGAAAAATGTCTATCCTGTGCACACATTACAATCTCTTTTTTTTGGTAAGAACACACCAATGACAATGTAGAAATGCCCCACAACTGGTGGCAGTGGATCACTGTGATGAGTGCTGTGGTGCTGTGATGTTACCAGCGGCATCACCGTTGCCTACCGGTGTGCCGGGAAGCTCTTCGTCGTACGTCTGGTCCAGCATCAAAACTGAGAACCGATGCCGAAGCCTGGCATACTCTGCCGCTTGCCTCGGAACCCTCCGAAAGAATGACAGGTCCAGACTGCTGCAGGCTTCCAGGTCAGGAGGAGCTGGCAAGAAAAAAGAATTAGAAACTTAGACATTCAGAATGAGATATGATAATGATAATAATAATAACAGTAGTAGTAGTAGTAGTAGTAGTAGAAACAGTAATGATGCAAAGCACCATAACATGAGCAAACCCTTAGTACCACACAATACAAAATGTTTTGCTCCAGATATCAGAAATTATTCACTGCTCAAATGAGGGATCAAATGAGATATACACAATACACATATGGTAACACATTTTATTCAGACACTAGCTTTATTCCCGCTGCTTCGCACACGTAGTCTGAATGGTCTGCATTGGATGTTTCTACTTATAAATATAAATTTTCATAGATTTAGCTTTAAAAATGCTTTCGTAAGAGTATTTTGATGAAACTTGCCACCCCCTATTGCACCATTCATGACAGAATTCAAAACATCCCGAAACACTTTTTTAAATTCTAACCATGCTTCCAGATCCAAAAATTTGCCTTTCTAGCATCAAAATAGTCTTAGTACCATCCTTAAAAGATTTTCCCTTATTTCACCCGCTTAATGGTTGAATTTCCCAAAATATTGAAACACTTGTTTTTAAAATTTCAACCAAAAATCTATTGCTTCAAAATTGCCTTGAGAGCAACACATTTTCAAAAAAACGTTCATCCCCTATTTCACCCCCTTAGGGATGGGAATAAAGAAAAATCGCTTATGACTACAGTGTAAGATAGTCAACGCCTACAAATTTCAAGCTTCTATTGTCTGTAAATTCACTTTTCAGCATTGTTTTCTGTCTTTTAGAAATGGATCGAGAACACAAAATTTCTTTCGTATGCTTTGGCATCTTTCTTGGTAGTTTTACTTTTCATACTGCAACATGCACTTATTTTTCTTTATCCACACGCTTGTTGCAGATAAACTACTGAAGAATGCATCATGTTTCGCTGTATATAATCTCTTTGCTATTATCGTGTCGTCGCTGGTCCTGTACCAAATTTGATATAAGCTGACGACTTTCAACTACTATATCTTCCACCCTCTTATAGCTATCGACACGGGACAGCTATGGTGTGCAATGAAAGACTTTGTACTACAACAACACAGAGAGATTGTTCGTCTCCATTGCAGTTCAACCAAATGGTTATTGCTCTAGAAAAGCTAAAATAAAGAATACAAACACAGATGTTAATGACTCACCTATCTGAATGGTATTAATCTGTTAGTAACGCGATAATGTCTGCTAAACCAAAGTAACCTATGACTTTCGAACTTTCCGTCACAGACGTACATCTACAGTCTGTGTACTGCAGAGAGCTCAAAGATAATATGGAGATGGTACTATTGATTATGAAATTGTGACACTCAAGATATATTTGTCTCTCTAATCCAGTTGTCAGTATTTTGATCCTAAGCACTACAGTAGTCTTTCTAGTGTTTATATTGAGATCATTGGTGTATTGCCAGTATAGTTAATGCTCAGTTAATCTATATGTGATTCCCAATGTTTTATCTTTGAGCCTTTTTTGATTATCGTATTGCTCCACATTTTACGCATTTTTGTTCGCCACACTCACCCACTGCCACACACCGCAATCAAAACACCATAGTGCACACTGCGAACCTAAAGGCTACTCCCATGCATAATCGCCATTGGTCTGCACCGAATAATTTTGGCTACCAAGTGAAATATACGGACACATGTCCCACGTTCCATTTTTATATATGTATATTGATTGGTTTCAATTGTAATTTGTGTGAGATACAGAACAATATTTTTCTGTCTGAACTCTTTACTTGAGTTGTTTACATAGCTTTTACTTAGAGTGAGACACTATGGGGCTATCATAATAGTGAAAAAGTCATTCTTGTCACCCCCTAGTATGGTGTGTCATCGGCCAGTACAGTTGCATAAGTGTGTGGCATGGACAGTACGAGGTCATCAGTCAGCTCGTGAAGGACGTTTGGCCATTCTTCCACGAGTGCAATATCCAGCTCTGCAACTGGTCTGGCTGCAAGGCGTCTGCCAAGTGCATCCTAGACAAGCTCTATTTATTTTCATTGGTTAGTATTTACAGATTTTACAGTTTACACTTTAATAGTTCTATACAATAATGGCAACAGTTACTAAGTTAATGCTTTGTTCGTTCACATTTCACATGAAAATAATAATAATAAAACTCTGATCTGAACTTTTCTATTTACACTTTTCCTTTTCTATCCTTTTTCAGGGTTTTATTCTTAACTCAGGTGTCCTCCCATATATCCAGTGAACAAGCTGGCCATTCCATTCATTCAATTCTGTCAGCTTCAAGCATGTTGTCCACCAGTGCAGCTCTGTGCAGACAAGCGTTATTAACCAACAGTAGGAACCCATCTCCTATGGCACCAGCGTAGGGCACAACAAAAGGTCAAAGGATCTCATCGCTATCCCTCTGAGCAGTCAAAGCACCATTCTGAATGACGTAAGAATCTCGTACGTCTTCACTACCGTGATAAGGTGATGTTTCCTGCACATAAGTAGGATTGTTCCTAGTTCCATGTTCTCTGCAGATGAGGGAATGATTAACACCAGATTGAAGAATCTTCTTCACAACAGCTATAAAATTGCAACCTGTGTCTTTTTCTACCCTATGAACTTTAACAATTATGAAGTCACCCACATTAATTTCTGATGAATTCTCATCTTCATCAATGTCTTCATTCCAAGAAGAGTCAGATACTTCTAATACTTAATCAGTGCTTTCATCTGATGATGACTCCAGTTCTTGTGGAGTAGGTTTCTTCTTTTTAACTTTCTTTGATACTCTGATAGAGGCCTCTTCTTCCAGGCGGGCCTTCACAGGAGTACTCGTAAGAATAAGAGATTCTCCTTTCTTTCAACCATGATAATCTCTTTTTTGGGGACCACACTTTGGGAATGGAAGCTAGGCTTCAAGGGGAACAAATTTTTCCATTTGGAGCTGTTGCTCCTCAGGACACAAAGGAATGAGATTATCAGTGAGGGTACTAGAAGTTGAAGAAACAGGATCAGTAGCAGGCACAAAAAATGGATAAATTCAACCTGAAACTGTAGAAGCATCATTATTTTCTAAAGCAACTCTTCCATTCGTAAGTGGGTCAAAAGGCCGGTCTGTTACAGACGAACACAGAAAAGCAACTAAAATAGGCCTAAAGGACACTTAATCACAATCGTTACAAAGTATGATGTAACGACTATTATGGACGAAAAATTCCTAGCAGGAAAAATTATATATAAAAAATAGATGAAGATTACTCACCAGGCGAAGGAGCACAGGTGTGATAGTAGCACAAATAAATAGAACACACACACACACACACACACACACACACACACACAAACGCAAGCTTTCGCAACCCAGTTGCTTCTTCAGGGAGAAGGGAAGGAGAGGGAAAAGGAAATGAGGGTTTTAAGGAAGGGTGTGAGGAACCATTCCAATCCCGGGAGAGGAAAGACTTACCTTGGGGGAAGGAAAGGAAGGTAAAGAAATACACACACACCCACACATTTACACAGATGCAAACACACCTAGACAGACATACTATAGAAACCAAAAAAAGCTTTTTGGTTTCTATAGTATGTCTGCCTAGGTGTGTTTGCGTCTGTGTAAATGTGTGGGTGTGTGTGTATTTGTTTACCCTCCTTTTTTTCCCCCCAAGGTAAGTCTTCTTGGAGCAACAAATAATCAAAAAACAAAATGAGTGGTAAAAACCTTCTGACCTCTGTAAACAATGATGGCCACACAAAACAATTGCTTGTTGATTTTCAGCTGTTTCTCATAGCTTAAGTTGTTTAATCTTTGGAGCCGTTTCTGCCATCTAGTGGAAGACACAGAAAGTAACTTCCACTGAAATTTACAACCAAGGACCAATTGACCTAACCTGTCCAGTTAGCCCATCTCTCCCCTAATATATATTCTGAAAAAGGTCATGGCCTATAGCTTAATTGTTGTATGTGTGTTTCTTTTTTTATGTACCTGTTGCAGTTCATCGTTAGGTCTTTGCAGTAAGTTGTAAACTGTCCTTATTATATTATTTAATTCTGACCTGGACTTCCCATTATTATTGTCATTTATTAACATTTGGTTCAAGAAAGGCCATAATTACAAACATTTCTTGTTCTTGCTATCTTCAGTCCAAAGACGGGTTTGATGCAGCTCTCCACACTATTCTATCCTAACGAAGCCTCTTCATCTCCACATCCAATTCAATCTGCTTACTGTATTTGTCTCTTGGTCTCCCTCTGCCATTTTTCCCCCACACACTTCCCTCCAGCACTAAATTCACAATTCTTTGATGTCTAAGAATGTGTCCTACAAATCGATCCCTTCTTTTAATCTATGTATGCCAAAAATTCTTCTTCTCCCCAATTCTGTTCAGTACATCAATGGTTATGTGATCCACCCACCTAATCTTCAGCATTCTTCTGTAACACCACATTTCAAAAGCCTCTATCCTCTTTCTGTCCACACTGTTTATCGGCCATGTTTCACTCCCTACAATGCAACACTCCACAGAAATGCCTTAAAGAGTTCCTTACACTTAATATTTGATGCTAGCAAATTTCTCTTTTTAAAAATACTTTTCTTCCCATTGCCATTAGTTATACTCCTAAAGTATGTAATTTTATTTTACAATGAGTGGTACATATTTCTGCGAGGCAGTGATCTGTGTTTTGAACTGTCAAAATACTTGTTGCATTTGTTGTGCATTAGATATTACAGTTTACATATTGTATGATAGAGGAAAAATTCCTAGCAGAAAGAATATATATAAAAATAGATGAAAATTACTTACAAGGCGAAGGAGCACAGGAAGTGATAGTAGCACAAATAAATGAAACACACACATACACACACATAAATGCTGTACCATGATACAATATGTCTGCCTAGGTGTGTTTGCGTTTGTATAAATGTGTGTGTGTGTGTGTGTGTGTGTGTGTATTTGTTTACCCTCCTCCCCCCCCCCCCCCCCCAAGGTAAGTCTTTCCTGTCCCGGGATTGGAATGGCTCCTTACCCATTCCCTTAAAACCCTCATCATTTCCTTTTCGTCTCCTTCACTTCTGCCTGACGAAGCAGCTAGACTGCAAAAGCTTGCATTTATGTGTGTGTGTGTGTGTGTGTGTGTTTTATTTATTTGTGCTACTATCACTTCCTGTGCTCCTTCGCCGGGTAAGTAATCTTCATCTATTTTTTATATATAGTTTACATGTTGTCTTACATTTGAATATGGTATACTTAATTATACTGGTCCAACTTCTTTGCTTTTTACAAATGTCTGTCTAGGTGTGTTTGTGTTTGGATATGTGCAAGTGTGTGTGTATTTGTTTACCTTCCTTTTTTTCCCCTAAGGTAAGTCCTTCCACTCCTGGGATTGGAATAACTCCTTTTCCACTTCCTTAAAGCCCATATCCTTCCCTTTCTCCTCTCCTTTCTTCCTCTTTTCCTGAAGAAGCGACCAACAGTTGCGAAAGCTTGTATGTGTGTTTGTGTGTGATTTTATTTGTGTCTGTCGACGAGCCTGTCCTTTGTGTAAGTCATCCGTTTTCTATTTTTTATATTTGTTTATCCTACCAGGAAAGTTTCCTTCTATAATTATACTATCTTATAGTTTTACAATCTTTATATAGTTTTTACATTGTTTTTGGAGGGAACAAGGGAGGTAAAGTAACAAGTAATCTGTAACTGGTGCTGTGTGAACTGAAAGTCTCTCTTCCATTTCACCTGACTTATGACTACTTAGAAATTAGGTTTATATTCAGTACCACCATTTTCCATTCCCTTAGATTGTATCTTAACAAATATAGTATTCCTTTGAAAAGAACAATTCATACTTTATTAACTACGTGACTTAAAACTACTGAAGCAAATGATTTACAAATAGTACTGAGTTCATAATCTCGTCCAGGCCACATACTTTGAGGCCACGCATAAGAAACAACCCACTTACCAAGACTTTAAAAACACATTCATAAGTAACAGTTGCTGTGCTTCAATGTAATGGTGCCACTGTTAAAGCACTAGCAGTATTGGAGAGTGCTAACAGTAGAGATGTTATTGCCTACCATACTTGGAATGTTTATTCTGTTGCTAATAAGGATTACGGTAAATGTTATCTGTCATCTAATAAGCCATTTGGTTTTCATTCTATGAACCATCGCAAAATTAACGATTTGAAGTCACTCCTGTAACAATGAATATAAATAAAATGAAAGTTTGAAGATTAATATATTCCATGTTGTTAAGTACCTGGCTTAAATGCATTATGTGAAGCTGAATAGGGCGGGATGTTGACAGCTGTAGTTGGTCATTTCAAACCAGACGAGGATTTTTGCTAGATGTTTGTTTACTTCCAGTGCTTCTAACAGGGTTAGTTTCTTACCTTCGTTAGCTATTTGTAGAACTTATGTCGCTGAGTGTGTGTTTTAATTTTTATATATTTTAAAAAATTTTATGAATTTTTTTAAGTATTTAATTTTATTTACTATGCAAATGGTGCACTATTTCTATCATTCCATGCACAATTGCACCCTCCAGTGCCATTGGACTTGTTTTGTGCCACCTATACTTGCTTCACACAGTCTTAGAGAAAGATTGGACCCAATGAAAGCTCAAAAAGTTGTGAGACTCCTCCTGAGGGTGAAAGTAAATTTATGTTCTGCTACAATTTGAAAGGAACAATTTCAAATATTTACTGAAAATTGTGGGGAAAAAATATAATTTAAAAAAATGGACATTTAATATTGCGAATTTGATATAATTTGATTGCGAATTTGATATAATTTGATTGCGAATTTGATATACCATTAAAAACAATATTGCTGATATACAGGGTTTTTACAATTAAAGTTATACTTTAAAAATGTTGTAAAAATAACAATACTGAACAGAATGGTGCCAAATTGCAACGAAATAGTATTGGAGAAGGGGGAAAATGTATGGCAGAGGAACAATAAGTAGTGTGAAAATTTATCAATAGATGGCGCTGTAAATTTCAGAATATGTAAATGAAAATGCCTGTGATGTGCATGACTGGTTGAAGTTGGTATAAAGATACTGGCAGACAGCTTTTGCTCTTTACCATTTGAGATTTTAAATCATGACTGTCTAAATGCAGGATCGTGCTCTGCTTGTAAAGTTGTTTTACAAGAATGATGACTGTGCACAAGTCGGTCTGCAGAAGTTTCAGACACTGAAGGGTTTGAAAAAAAGCATTGGTTCAATGACTGCCATTGGTCTGGAGAAAATTAGTCATAAATTCCAAGAGATTTGTTCCTTTTGTGCGTGCAACCTGGTAGAGAGAGGAAACGAACTGATTTGACATCAGTGGAAAAAGTGGCCATAGCAATGCAAAAGAAGTTGAGTGGTGGTGTGGAAATGTGTAGTGGATGGAGAATTGCCAGAACATTGGACAAACTTGTGGGCACAGTGTGTAAAATCCTACTAAACATTCTTCTTTGTCATCCATTCAAAATTATCCATGCACATGAGTTGCTTCATTTTGACCTACCAGCAAGATGAAGCACACTTCCATCTGACAGGATATGTCTGTTGTGGTGTAAAGTCAGCGCCACAAGCCAGATGCAAGAGAACGATCGTAGAGAAGGCAGCGGAAGCCCGGCAAACTATCGCAAGCCGGCGCCACGCATCTTGGAGGGAGTAACCGGAGAAGCATGCCCTCTACAAGCAACTATACCTAGGCTGACATGCATCTGGACGAGTCTGTAGGAGCCCCAGCCGCAGTGGTCAAGCGGTCTGTGGCGCGTCAGTCACGGTCTGCACAGCCATTATGGTCCCACTTTGGGCATGGATACTTGTGCCGTCCTTAGTATTAGCTAGTTTGTAAGTAGTTTGTAAGTTTAGGGACTGATGACCCCATCCCATAAGCTCTACAAACATTTGAATATTTGAGCCTGTTGGAACTCAGCTATGAACTAGGCAGTCATGAGAAGTCAGCACAGCTAGCATCGAACAGAAGATGATGACGCTGCGAGAAGAGAGAAGAAAAGAACAGATAGAAGTTGAGTATTCTATTCTTCAGTCAATAAAACTTGTAATACTAACTATATCACTGTTATAGATGACCACATTCATCCTGCACCGTACCTTTTCTGAAAGCTAGACTGGGACTAGAACAATGTCAATACGCAGAACTGTCGAATATGGGTAACAGAAAATCCACAAGCAAATCAACCAATACCACATCATCCTGAAGTCATTGCGCAATATATATACAGGAAAACAATCCTGTTCAGAAAAATATTTATAAAAAGTAAAGAAAGTTTGACAGGCACCGGATCATTGACAGACACATAAAACACACACACACACACACACATGATCAAATTGAACAGTGAGGCCCTAGATTTGATAATATTTCTTTGATGAAAGATGAGATATGTCAAAGTTCCCCATTACACTATCAAGTTTCTCTGATGTAACAATTTGACATATCAACTTTGAGAAAAAAATATGATTATTTAATAACAGCTAATACTATCAATATCGCACCCATACACCCATGCGTATTGAGTAGTACAGTTTGTTTAATGTCTAGTTTACACCTTAGGCATTATGCAGTATTTATTTTAAAAATTTACATATTGTTCCTATGATGGAACACCATCAGTGCAGAATGCAAGTCATGATGAGTCATATATTCTGCATAAAGTATTTAACAGTCAAGGTCCTTAACTAAAAAGGTTTCCCTAATAGACTGCATTTTATAATTTTAAAAATTATAACATGTACTAGGAAGACATTTTTAGTTGTTTTATAGACCTAACTGTTACATATTTTATGTAGAATATATGAGTCATCATGACTTGCATTCTGTACTGATGATGTTTGTAGTGTAACAAACAGTGTTAAGTTACACTGCATCTGTATCTCACCTTGAAATGTGCAGATTCGCCTGAAATTAGTTTAAAATAAAGGTGAACAGATACTGTGTGCCGTGCACTTGTGTGCGCAGGTTCTCAAGAGCAGGGGAGTGCAGCCTTGTGAAATATACTTATTGTAGCTGGTCAGGAAGAGCTACCTGTCATGGAATAAACAAGTAGTGAAGATTAATCTGTATTCTTTTGTTATAAAAAGTTGAGATTATTAAAAATTCTTTGATGTGAAGGCATTATGGTAATGTGTTCTGAATGCTGCTAAGCAGTTCATGTATCATATTGCACAACGATGTAATAAATGGCATTACAGCTGTTATTTAACTTAAATTATGGTTTTAAGTGTGTCATGTGAGAATAATCATTATATTTCTCCTTCTGCTGAAGTATGTCCGATGTGTTTTATTCTCAAATAGTATAGAGAATCAGCTGAATGAAGAGAAAATCAACATAAGAAGATGACTCTGAGTACCAAGAATATTTTATTAATAAGATACACATATTTGATCTTCATAGAGACCTCTCTCATGAAGAATACTACGAGTCCTAATCTCCCACACACTATATGTTCCATCATAGGAATGAAATCAATATGTAAATTTTTAAAATAAATACTTCATATCGCCCACCAAACTGGAAATGTCATGATTTCATTACAATATTGAGGTGAGCAGGCACAATCTCCATTATGGAATCAAATTACACCTTAGGCATTGTTGTATGGTTCATTTGTCATTTGTAGTTACTATTAAATATGATGCTTACAGCACCATCTATTCATCAATTTTCAAACTATTTACTTTTATTCTGTCATATGATTTTTCCCCCTTCTCTGATAATATTCCACTGCAATTTCCCGACTTTCTGCCCAGTGGTGTTATTTTTACAGTATTTTGATACTGTATTTGCTCAAATATAGGCCACACTTTTTTCCCCAAATTTTGGCGTACAAAATCATCGTGTGGCATATAATCGAGATTCAATCCTCCTCCTCCTCCAACCGCTCCTTTTCCCAAAGGCATTAGTTTAAAAAATTACACGCTCACTTATGTTTTGGTTTGAGAAACGTAATAAACTAGATAGTCTTAAAAAATGCTACAGTAACAGTTTCGCAGAATTGCATATATGTTTTTGTACGCATTTATGGAAATGGCACGAAATAAATCGAATGGTGTCATTCTGTACCACAGCATACAAAAGATGACACCTGCCTTTTAACACGTCCGCACGGCCTTAAACAAAAATAGTACGTAACACACACTTCCTAAGCACACAAATGATTTTAATTTGATGTGGTCAATGAAGCTAGTCTTCGCGATAAAAGTTTAGTGTGTGTCGCGAGAGATTTTACCGTGACATTTACGTTGGTACGGTAACATCTACCACGTGTGGTGATGGGAGGTTAAGATAGCAGAACAACTGATATGTGTAGATAATGCTGATGTTGAGTTCCAATGCTACGTTTTAAAATAACGTATTTTACTACGACCAGATTCACTGGTTTCACATTCATTGGGGGTTATTTCCATGAAACGATGTACATGGAACTCGGGGCTATTTTGCTGTCTTGCAACTGAATCTTTTGTGTTGTAACAGCAAAACCACAGTTCCTGTTTCGAATTATGAATTCTAGCAAACACGGGGATATTCACATATTTGCCCTGGAAATGCACAACGACTCTTCGAACATGTTAATAGTTTGTCCTCACACACTAGCATCGAACTTTTTCGTCAGCGTCAAATTTGCATCGAACTTCCCGTTTCAAAGTCCGTTACTGTGACTAGGCAACCTGAAGCTTACATTCGGTAGTGTAACTCGTACGTTTGTTTCTCGCAGCACATGCCTACGCTATACAACACTTGAAACGCCCGGTAACACGCCTAGGTTCGGCGTCCCCACACTTGGGGTGCCCGGATCAATTAATAAAATAAAAATTAAAAAACCTGCGGCCTTTACTTGAGATTTTTTTTCCTCTCTCTATAATGTCATGGCAAAAGTTTAGGTGTGGCCTATATTCGCGCGCGGCCTATATTTGCGCAAATATTGTATTTTTGGGGAAGAATAGTGATATACAGATATTTTGTCAGCAGCCCTGTTTCCAGTCCGCCGGCTGTGCCTCGTGCTCACCAGCGAGGACGGCGCGGACCTCCTGCAGCAGGCGCGCCCTGTGCTGCAGCAAGTGCAGCAGCCGCCTGTTCTGCCGGAATCTCCGCTGGAAGCGCGACAGCTTCAGCTGCACTTGCTGACAAACCTGCTGCAGCTCCTCAGGGCTGACCTGACAGCCGTCAAATTCCTCCTGCCACCTGCAAAAAATTAAGGGTCACTATGTACAGTCTGTAAAACAGGACAGGTGCCGCCAAAGTGGATTAAGGATGGGAAAGACCCGCCGTGATATAATAGTGATATTCAAAAAAAATGCTGAGAAAGCAGAGGCTATTGCACTCTCGATTCATATATAGAAAAAAAAAAACCATCAAGCAAATCAAATCAGACAAAAGTTAGTACAGATTCACACATCTACACAAAGAGCAATGCACGAAGCATACAATAACTACCACCGCCGTACCTTAGCAAAAGATCTTGCTGTGAACCTGAAGAAATTCTGGTCCTATTTAAAATCAGTAAGTGGATCAAAGGTCTCTATCCAGGCACTTGTGGTGGTGATAGGAGACAGCAAAACAAAGGCTGAAGTTTTTAATTTAACATTTGAGAAATCATTCATGCAGGAGGACCCTGGAAACATACCTTCATTTGATGGTCACACTAATTCTCAAATAGAGGATATAGTAATAGGTGTAGCTGTTTTAGAGAAGCAGCTGAGAGAGACAATAAGTGTATCAGGATTACCAGTAGAGAAACAGATTTAAGACACTGCCCCAAATTCGTGGAGAATTGGTAGAAATGAACATGACAATAATATTGCAATGTTGCTGCAACAGTAAATAGGAGACTGAATAATGCTAGCTTTAAAGGATGAGTCACAGCAAGAAAACACCTTCTAAGGCCCATAAATAAACAGAAGAGACAACTGTGTCTTACTCCCTTCCCAACAAATGCTTCCCTCTCATGTTCTTTGACTTTATTATTCACTGCTGTCTGGTTTTTGTAGAAGTGGAACATGACCTTCCTTTACATATGTATATATAAATTGGTCTCTTTCAGGGTAGTTGACCTGAGACGGTTTACTTATCGTGTAGGCGCTTGCTGCTTACTGTGCAACCTCCTCCTCCAGCCTGGTCAGATCCTGGTGGGTGATGCGCCACACGCTCGGGTCCACCCGTCCTGCCGAATTAACCGTGCGGTAGTACAGCCACTCGCGAACTGCCCGCTGGATTTTGATAGCCGCCTTCTGTCGCTGCAGTTCGCACTGTAAGCGGGGGAAATGCTTGCGAGTGGAGTAGCCCCTCCAGGCCGACTGTATTTTCTTCGCACTCTTGTATCCTACAGGGGCAAAGGTGAAGGCACCATTTGTAAATGACATAAGTAAGAGATTCCAAAAGGAGTTACTAAAGCTACTACGCTACTCTCAATTTGATACATGAGGCGTGTTCAAAAAATTCACTTTGATGCAGTGTTGAGGTGAAGTGTGGTCAATTTTCCTGTATGTGTTTGTGTTGAATGTGTAACTGTCATTATTCGATTAATGATTAAAATTCTCCTCAGAGATGATAAATTATTGTTCAAACGAGATAGATTGGCTGGCCAGTACTTACCTTTGTGGTGTACCGCCGATAGTTACACAAATGAAGAAACAGAAAAAAAGGGGACAAAATGGACAAGTTTTCGGAACACAGTTCCTTCATCAGGTGCGAGAGAAGGGAAGAAGAAAGGATGGGAATGGAAGGGAAAGGTAATTCATTACCTAGGTCATGAAGGTGGTGTTTCGGGAGTGTGGACGTCAGAGACACTGCATGTTCATACTGAGCCAAGCCAGAGAGGATATATATGACCAAAGAGGAAAGATCAAGTATTAAAGAGAAGAGGAGTGAAGTGAACGATGCTGAGGGGTGTAGGAGGGGTGGGGGGTTGTCTAAAACTATTTTTCATTAACAGGGAAAGATGGACACACACGGAGAGAGAGAGAGAGAGAGAGAGAGAGAGAGAGAGAGAGAGAGGTAAGGAAGGGATAATGAATAGGTGAGCTGAGGATGGAGGAAGGGGAGGGGTTAGCGTAGATTTACATATCCAACATATCCTCTCCTCCCGCCACCCCCTGGCCTAAATCTACGCTAACCCCTCCCCTTCCTCCATCCTCAGCTCACCTATTCATTATCCCTTCTTACCTCTCTCTCTCTCTCTCTCTCTCTCTCTCTCTCTCTCTCTCTCTCTCTCTCTCCTCTCTCTCCATGTGTGTGTGTGTGTGTGTGTGTGGTGTGTGTGTGTGTGTGTGTGTGTGTGTGTGTGTGTCTCCATCTTTCCCTGTTAATGAAAAACGTTTTAGACAACCCCCGCCCCTCCTATACCCCTCAGGATCATCCAGTTCACTCATCTTCTCTTCTCTTTACTACTTGATATTTCCTCTTTGGTTATATATATCTTCTCTGACTTGGCTCAGTACGAACATGCAGTATCTCTGACATCCACACTCCTGAAACACACCTTCATGACCTAGGTTGTGAATTACCTTTCCCTTCCGTTCCCATCCTTTCCTCTTCCCTTCTCTCCCACCTGATGAAGGAACTGTGTTCCGAAAGCTTGTCATTTTTGTCCCCTTTTTTCTGTTTCTTCATTTGTATAACTATCAGCGGTACAGCACAAAGGTAAGTACTGGCCAGCCAATCTATCTCGTTTGAACAATAATTTAACTGTCATTATTGTAGGTCAACAGTATAATGTGGGAAGTTTACAACTCATGATATATAACAGACAAGACCAACAGCAATAGTTAAACACAGTTACCACCACATTTTCTGAGGTTAGCAGATTAAATTGAAACTGTAACATTTTTGATACACCAGTGATAACATAAACAACAGTCTACGAAGTAAATCTGAAAATAATGTTCAAATTATTGTAAATCTGCGAGGCTTAAGTACTGCAGCTATCAGTCCCTAGGCTTACAAATTACTTAAACTAACCTAAGGACAACACACACAAACATACATGTATTATAGAGGGAAACATTCCTGGGCATAAAAAATATATATAAAATAAAGATTGTTTAACTTACCAGGCAGAAAAGCACAGGTTTGTTGACAGACACATAGAGAGAGAGAGAGAGAAAACCACACACAGACACAAATGTTGAGCTTTCACAACCCAAGGCTGCTTCTTCAGAAAATGGGAAGGCAGGAGACGGAAAAAGGAAAGGCTGCTGGTTTTAATGGAGTGGGTGAGGCAAATGCCAATATAAAGTTATGTAATGTAAATAAGATCATTTGTGAGCATGTAAGATTGCATTTTGACAGAATATGAATTAAGTAATTGCTGCCAAATCCACTGTGTAGATTAACTCACAGTATGCATTATTTTTTCCACTCAACCTTGTTACAGAATTCATAATACTTATAAATCATAGCTTTGTAAATGTTAAGAACAGTTTCCTATTAATATTTTTCAAGTTATTATGATAAATGTACTATTCATTGTTGTTTTTCATATTTAAGTATATTTTCAGTAATTAGAAACATTTATAGAGGTTTAAACACACACGAAGATAGATTAAGGAAAGGCAAACCTACATTTCTAGCATTTGCAGATTTGGAAAAAGCTTTTGACAATGTTGATTGGAAGAGACTCTTTCAAATTCTGAAATCAACAGGAGTAAAATATAGGGAACAGAGGGTTACTTACAACTTGTACAAAAACCAGACAGCAGTTATTAGAGTTGAAGGCCATCAAAGGGATATAGAGGTTGGGAAAGGAGTAAGACAGGGTTGTAGCCTTTCTCCAGTGTTATTCTATTTGTACAATGAGCAAGCTATAAAGTAAATCAAGGAGAAATTTGGAGAAGGAATTAAAGTTCAGGGTGAATAAATAAAAACATTGCATTTTGCTGATGACATTGTAATTCTCTCAGACATAGCAAAGGACGTGGAAGAGCAGTTAAGCGGATTGGACAGTGTGTTGAAAGATGCATATAAGATGAACATTAACAAGAGCAAAACAAGGGTAATGGAGTGCAGTCTAAAAAAACTCATGCAATGCGGAAGCAATTAGATTAGGTAACGAAACAATAAAGGTGGTAGATGAGTTTTGTTACTTGGGCAGTGAAATAACATACAATGGACAAATTACAGGTGACATAAAATATAGAATGGCAATGGGGAGGAAAGAATTTTTGAAAAATAGGAATTTACTGCCGTCAAATATTAATTTAAGCGTAAGGAAGTCCTTTCTGAAGGCATTAGTGTGGAGTATTGCCTTGTATGGGAGTGAAACAAGGACAATAAAAATGTGGTGTAATAGAAGAATTCAGAAGATTAGGTGGATAGATCACATAACTAATGAGGAAGTACTGAACAGAATTGGGGAGAAAAGAAATTAACTAAGAGAAAGGATCGATTGGTAGGACACATTCTTAGACATCAAGGAATCGTGAATTTAGCACTAGAGGCAAGTGTGTGGGGTAAAAATCGCAGAGGGAGACCAAGAGATGAATGCAGTAAGCAGATTCAGATAGATGTAGGGTGCCGTTCTTATGAGGAGATGAAGACGCTTGCTCAGGATAGTTTGGAGTACAAGGTAACAGTGAAGTTCCTGGGCATGGTTGCTCTCAAGGTGTAAATGGTCATGACGGAGGACATTGGCAGAGGGTTGAGAGGTGCACTGTCAAGAATCAAGAATTTTATTCACCATAGATCATTGTACAATGATATTGGTTTCGTCATTGGTATATAATACAATATTAAGTATTAAGCACAGGTATTGAAGTATAGTAATCTAATGCCGATTAGACATGTTATGCATTCAAACATAGAAATAATAACATACACAGGAAAGTATTATTTAATAATGTCTTAAGCTATATTATTCTGTAAAAATGGTATAGCAAATCATTTGTATAGCAATTCTTTATACAATTACATGACACTTAATACAAATAAATCAAATATTATTAATTAAAAGAATTGTTAAATGTTAATATCCTGCTCTGGTATCTCTAGGAATTCTTTAATATCATAAAAAGGATGATCAGATAGCCAGCTGTACCATTTCAATTTAAACATTTTTATATCCATAGATCTTGCATATGGTGGTAATCTGTTAAAGAATATAAGAGGGTTCACTTTATGAGAATTTTTAGTCCTTGTCAACCTGTGTCTTAGTATATCCAAGTTATTCCTAGCCCTGGTATTGTGCTCATGTATTTGTCCCCTAGCAACAAATTCTGAGATATTGTTTTTAATCTAGAGCACAGACACATAAATCAATGGGCATGGTTGTTGCAATGGCAGGTGTGGATAAATCTTCAATGAAGGATCAGATGGGAGAGTATGTGGTGTAATCTTCAAGCCATCACAGGTGCGGAATAGGATGTCCAGCTCAAGATACAGCTATAGGAGTAGTGGTGGAAGAATGGAGGGAAACAGATAGACCCTCCCGTACAGCCTGGACACCCAAAGACGGCATATCTGCAGTGACAAGCACTCCGTTTCTCAATATGCTGAATGTCTCGGAAAGGCCTTCACAGACAGAAAGCCAACAGACCTCCTGTGCCATAATCCCACACGTCCGAAATCCTCCCTCTATCACCAGTAATCATAGACAAAACAGCGCTCCCCTTGTCAGCCAGTACTATCCCGGTCTGCATCTTTCGCCAATGTTTTCATTTTCTGTCCTCATCTCCATAAATGAGAAACATCTGCCCAAAATGTTTCCAACCCCTCCTAAAGTGGTGTTCCGCTGCCCTCCCAACCTCCATAACATCCTACTCTATCCCTATGCCACCCCAAAACTCAGCCCACATCCCTGTGGGAGATCCCGCTGCAAGACCTGTCCAATCCACCCACCCAGCACTTTCTTTTCCAGTCCCTTCACAGTCTTATCCTACCCTGAGGAAGCAGCCATGTAATTTATCAACTATGCTGCAATCACTGTGCAGCTTTCTATATTGGCATGACCACTAACCAGCTGTCCATTAGGATGAATGGCCACTGCCAAACTGCAGCCAAAACAAGGTGGACCACCTGTGGCACAGACGCAACCTTCCTATCTCTCCCTCCCTTCCCCTACTTCCACACCTCAATGCGTGATTCGGAGTGCGGTAGCCAGAGATGATGGTTATGTGACTGTGTTGTGTGCCTGTGCGATTGCATGAATGTTCTATTTTCTGAAGAAGGACATGGCTGATAGCGTAAGTGTTGTATGTGTGTGTCTTTTTTGTGCGCCTGTCACAGCTTGTCGTCACATCTTTGTGTTGAGTTGTAAACTGCCCTTATTATATTGTTTAATTCTAACCATTATTAGATTTACATATTTGGCATTTATAAGAAGTTCATGTCTATGAAGTTATAAAATTAATACATAGTTGTGTGTGATGCAGTGTAATTTTTACATAGGTCTAATACTTATTCAGTGCTAGAATCATACCATTTACACCAATAAAACATACATTCAGTTATATTACATTTCCCTTGAATAAGGTCAACAGTTGACATACATTGCCTAAGGTTCTTTGAATGTGCAGCTTCTTATGACAGGATGGTTTTACTAAATCCTTGTATCCTTAAAAGTTTAATTAGGAGTGACTGCAGTTTTACTCTAAATTCCTTGACTTTTGTTGGAAGGTAATAGTACAGTTTTATCCCCATACATTTTACACATTTACTCTATAACTTTGTTGAATGGGAAAGTAACCATACAGAATTTTTGACCTTGTATCATGTTGGTACCAATCTGAGTTTGTACCTAGATTTCCAATGTTTTCTTGGTGTAACACAGTAGGTCTATATGTACTGATATGGAAGGGATAATATGTTCAGTTTCTGGGCAGTGGGTTTCAGGATTATTTCTGCTGTTTGAACAGTATTAATCTAACTTTTTTTTTTTTAATGAACTATCTTCATTGACTCTGCACTATGGCCCCAGAAGATAATTCAGTTGTTTATCACATAATGGAAAAAAGCATAGTACATTCATGTGAGGGTGCCAGTATTTGCATTTCTTATCTGTCTTATCATAAAACATACTTTACTCATTTTGGTGCAAGTTATGTCAATGTGGCTTTTCCCTGTAAGTGTGTCTGAGAGGGCAATACCTATGAATTTAGTTTCTTTGATAAATTAACTTGATTGTCATTCGGTGATATTATTGGCACTGGTGGGATTTTATTTCGAACAGTGTGAAAGGTAATACGAACTGCGTTCTTTACACTGAGGAGTAGTCTTTTTTATTCAAGCCATGAGTTTAGTTGGGCTTTGCTTCTGTTTACTGCATCTTGGAAATGGTCTTTGGAGTCAGATATCATTATCATCACCGTGGTGTCAACAGCAAAGAGTAAGGTTCTGTCAGTGGATAAACTTAGGGGGGAGAACATTTACATAAATTAGAAACAGCAAGGGTTTAGTTGGGCTTTGCTTCTGTTTACTGCATCTTGGAAATGGTCTTTGGAGTCAGATATCATCACTGTGGTGTCAACAGCAAAGAGGAAGGTTCTGTCAGTGGATAAACTTAGGAGGGAGAACATTTACATAAATTAGAAACAGCAAGGGTCCTAATACTAAGCCTTGGGAACTCCATGTTTTATGGTTAGGGTAGATGGCTGTTTAGTATTAGCAATTCCTGATCAATTGAATTTATTTATTTGTACATATTGTTTTCAGTCTTTGACATAGATTTTAAACCACTCAAGACCAGAGCCCCTTATACCATACGAGAAATTTTTTTGCAACAGTATATAGTGATTAACCATATCAAAGCCCTTTGTTAAGTCAAGAAAAATGCCTGTGCCTGGAAGCTTCTTGTACACTAGTATTAGACTTCTAATCTAGCAGTTTCTCTAGAGCATCAGTTGTGGCTTTTTCCCCGTGGAAACCAAATTGAGCAGGTGATACTTCTTTTTCTCAAAAATGGCTTTGTCTGCCTGCCATAGTGTATTCAAATATCTTGCTGAATAATGAGTACTGCAAGTGGATGATAGGTGCTGGTATTAACTTTACTTCCTTTTTTATGTATGGGTATGATTTTTGCAGTTTTGAGTTTGTTTGGAAATATGCCATCGAGGAATTGAGCGTTTATTATATGAGTCAGTGGTTTACTACTAAGCTTGCTCTGCAGTTATGAAGAAGGAAGCAAGGGATCTTATCCCGCAGAGGACAGTTTTTAATATTTTAGCTTGAATAACATTTTTCTATTTCTGCTTCAGTTGTTGGTAATAAGAACAATGTGGTGGTGCAGTTATTTCGGTCAACACCACCTAGGACACAACGCCTCAGAACTGGCTGTGCCTACGTCACACCGAGAGGCTGCAAATGCTAGCTGTCTGGCTGACCACTACGAGGCGGCAGGTGTGCCCCAGCAGCCAGCCAGCCAGCCAGCTGGCGGCTGCAGCCTCTTGATGTGACTTAGGCATGGCCAATTGTCAGCGCTTGTCTTCTAGGCGGTGTTGTTTGGGTACAGTTTTGTGAGGAATATTTTTTAAGTGATCTGTACGACTTTCAATACCTAGTTTTCATGAAATGGGAGTTAAATTCATCTGCCATTTCTCTTTTATTTGAGATTAATTTGCCATTTACTTTTATGTTAATATTACTTGTTAGCTGCTGATTTCTACCACTGGTTTCTAACTTAATAATTTTCCACATGCATTTACTTTTGTTAGCTGATGATCTGAGTAGGTTATCATTTTGCAGTTTTTTGGCTGCCTTGACAATCTCATAATAATCAGTACGTGGCTAAGACTTTATACTGGGTTATTCAGTAAGTGGACTTTAAGACATCATCATAAGTTATTTGCCTGTTAAATAAATTGTATTTGCACGATGATAAACGAGTTAAAAAATAAAATGTCAGGATATACAACGTTCGCTTCGTAACAAAACAAGATGAAATACTGGTTACAGGTTAAATAGTACCGTTCGTATATTTTCCACAGAAAAAGGTGGGTCTTATATGTTGAAGGATAGAAACATTTTAAGTGTCCTGGCGTAAATGAAGCTTTAAGGATTTATGGTCACATTCTTTTATTTCGGTCTTCAAATGTAATTAACCTCGAGCTTCAAAGTGTCATTCTTGTAAATAACGATAGAAGTAGGCCTCCTGTACTGATTTTCATTTCCTCCAAAAGTTTAGATTATAAAACGCAAAATTCTACAGCGATGGAAGTAATATTTTTTGTGTATTTAATTTACAGTGCATAAAAGCAGAAAATGTGCACGTGTTTTCTCAACCTTCAGACAAGGCGACTTACTTAAAATATAATTTTCGACATCATCCATACTAAATGAATAAATATTGAAATTTCGATATACTTTTCATTTTTCGGAGGCTCGAAGGCCAACACCACTTTACAGCGATCACACCCATTTAAGAAATATATTTTACCATTGTAAATTTCTTTTCCGTAAGTTGAATAAATTTGATGCCATATGTTATTTAAATCTCGATGCTAACTGAATCCAGGAAATATTTTGTAAAGTACAGAGAAACTCGCTTAAAAATTCATTTCTACTCATAAATATTTTCATTTCCCTACATGCTATTTTCGGAACCATGGACTGGTCGATATAGAAGGCGTGTATTTCAAGTTATGCTTGTTGTGCTGCGATGTCAGTGTCAGCTTGTGGAATTTACACTGTTAAAAATGATATAAAATCACCGTGATTCTCGTAAGTACAAAATTATTGTATGCCAATCCATATAGCGAGTTCAGATTCGAAAAATAATTACGGAGCACGCCGAAGACTTCCGTTTTCAAACAGGAACAGGAAGTGTGCCGCCAATATGGCGTTAGCGAAAACATCCTGTTTTATAAATACTTGTGAATTGATTTTTTTTTATTTGCGTTATATATGTGTGCCAGTCAGCCTTTGTACGGTCATGTTGATAATTTTCGTTCATATTCTATCCGAATGCTTGTGGTGTCCGTAGTTTTATTACGCGTGCTTTGCGAACGTAATGTCATTAGGTATAGGTTAACACACTACACCACGTGTGCTGCAGCTGTTAAACACAGCTCTGACACCAAATGTCATTCCAACCTGAATTGTTCAGTTTGCTGAAATGATACAGAAAATATTTTATGCAAAGTAATGGAAAAATCGACGACTGAAGATTAACTTTTGAATGATAAGGGGCGAAGTATCGTGTACGTGTACCATTGACATGCTGAGTTGTTTACAAAAGCTAAACGTAATTTTAAATGGGGGTACTTGCTTTAGTTCCATTGTATGATGATATTTTAAATAAAAATTATTAATTCGTCTCAGCGTGATCGTTTTCTCTTGTTCATATCAGTTACCACCTGCAGAAGAAATATATCCTTACATCCCGTATAGTTTAATAAAAAATGTTCCGTGCAGCAACCAACAAGCATTCATATTTTTGTTATACATTCTAAACCTGCTCATCCACTGTCGACAACTTGACGGTTATCAGAATGTAAATGAAGGCACAGTATGTGCGAAAAATTGTGATATAATCGTTTACTGATTATCCTATACCCTCCCTGTATGTATAGACGTAATAATGCCTAATTATTAACTAATGTAATTCATTATGTGTATACTTAACTCCCCTGAGAATAGCAACAGAAAAAAGTAAAAGTTAAAAATTTTATACGTAGTTTCCTTATAAAGATCTTCATGCCATTTTTTTTAATAGAAAATTTATTTATGAGATAATAAAAGTCTTTACAGATAGTGTAACTCCACCTTTTTCCAAACTTTGTACTGTTACTTTCTTCATTATCTTAGTCTGTTGGTAATACCACAATGAGAATTACACTGTGTCTATTTTGTTAGTGTATTTGGGCCATGCCTATTACTACAGTTTGTGTGTCACAATCTAATGACATAGTCTGAGCCATTTTTATGACTTCTGGAACTTAAAATATTTGAATGTCTCCTGTGGTTTTTCTTTGTAGCATATCAGTGACAACCAACTTGTCAAGATGCCTGAGGATCTGGTGTACCTAAATGGGACAGTGACTGAAATGGCTCATTGTCTGCTCAGTATCACATTCACAGGGGAAATTGTTTAAGACATTTCTCCTTTTCAACATGGCACTCTTTCAACCACAGTTTCACACACAAAGACAATTGAATGATACTCTTACTGCCCACGGCAGGTTAATAGTGTGTTGTGCTGTGACCATTCTGATAATGTCATGCAGTGCTTGAATATCGGGCTCCTATTAAGCATAACCATGAGAGATTTAGAGCTTAGGATTGACTGTCTGTACTTGTACTCCGTTTACAATGACACAATCTCCAACAAAATGTGATACCTGAATCTTCCATCCTTCGATGCACTTCTCATGACCTGCTTTAAAAGCATCAGCTTGTTAGTACCTGTCTCCTACATTCAAAACTCAACAGATGGTGTTCTGCACATCCTGTTGTTCTTACATAAAGGATGAGGATGTGGCCTATGATTTGTTTTCATATTTAATTTTTCACTGTGCAGCAGCACCAGTTCTGATCTGGACCACGGTCCCTTTTCTGAGCCATGGATATATTCTTGAAATGCCTATCGCCTCCGAAGCTATGGACTTGTTCTTGAAATGCCTACATAGGGTAAAATTTTATTATGCTTCTCACCGGGCTCCAGTGTTTATGTTGGCAACAGATGAACAATGAAGTTTAGAATTGTGTTAATATTTTAGACGAGCTACAGAGTAAACGTTATTGCTGCTCGTTTCACTTGCAGCAAAATTAGTACTTTACCTGCTCTATGGATGACAGGTTCTTGTATGTACCCTTTTCCGTTCAGAAAAAAGTAATTTTCGTTTTAATTGAAGTTGTCATGAAAAAACATTTATTGGTCATCTGAGCTGCTGTCATTACCATTGCTGCCAACTTAACCACTACAGCCCGACGAGAAGTGTCATGCAATTTAACCCCTGTGTAGACTCTTTTTGGAAAAACGGTATAGGTCTCCCTGTGGTACTAGAACAGCGAGGCATGCTGTAGAAACCCATGGAAATTGGATGTTCATAAATAAGGGCACTGAAAAGGGGTCAATTGAAGACTGGGACACCACCCACTGCCTTTGAAGAATGTCATCATATCTTTGACATTGCTAAGTTCATAGAATTTATTTGAGAATACAAACAGCTCCCAGATTGTGATTTGGATCAGTACATTCAGAACCAGTCACTACATGGGTGTAACAATTTGCTTTAGAGAATTTAAATTGACCACATTTATTCAGTAGTAATCTCTGTTGTTAATGGTAATATCTACATAGGGAACAACTCACTGTAAAGATGAACTTTGAGGCGACATACACAAATAAAAGACACACACACAATTCTAAATTTTCAGTCGTGGCCTTCCTAAGAAAGATGGCTGACATGTGTGGATGAGTGTTCTCTTTCTTAGGAAGGCCACGACTGAAAATTTACAATTGTGTGTGTGTGTCTTTTATTTGTGTATGTCGGCACCTCAATGTTCATCTTTAAAGTTGTTCCCTGTGTACATATAAATATTAACATTCCTCACGGGACCTTCCACTGTTGTTAATAACCTCCATTGCTTATACATCACTGATCAAAGTAGACCGGTGGTATCCCTGTCTTCAATTATATCCTCAAAGTTAATTGGTTGTTACGCTTAATCACCATATTGTTACGCATAATTACCATAGTTGGCCCTGCAATAGTGTTTTCTTTACTCACTAAAGGGCCCCTGGACAATGAATGGCTAGCGGTATCCCAGTGATCTAGCATGTTACCATCAAAGAAATTTGAGCTGGTGGTTCCTATATGTCGGCACAATCACTTAACAAATTGCATCAGAAGGTGCCTCTTCACTAGTGGTTACTATTCTATATTTAAAATTTAAATCGAAGATTACTCACCAGGCGAAGGAGCACAGGTGTGACAGCATCACAAATAAATAAATGAATACACACACACACACACACACACACACACAAACGCAAGCTTTTGCAGCCTAGCTGCTTCGTCAGGCGGAAGGGAAGGAGAGGGAAAAGGAAATGATGAGGGTTTTAAGGGAGTGGGTAAGGAGTCATTCTAATCCCGGGACAGGAAAGATTTACCTTGTGGGGAAAAAAGGAGGGTAAACAAATACAAACACACCCACACATTTACACTTAGGCAGACATACTGTAGAACTGTACTACAGTTCTACAGTATGTCTGCCTAAGTGTACTTGCGTCTGTATAAATGTGTGGGTCGCCAGATCGTTTTGTTCGCTGAGTGTCCTCTTCTTAATTAGACTCAGTGCTGGTTCTCAAGCCTTGCTCAGATTGTACCCACACTCTTGGTTTGGAAGGGCTCTTCAACCGACACTGTCGGTACAATCTGAACAAGGCTTGGGAATCAGCACTGAGTCTAATTAAGAAGAGTACACTCGGCAAAGAAAACGAACTGGCTACTAGAGACGAGGCAAGTACATAGACTTTACCACAGACGCCGATAACACCACCTCACCGACCATGGGTGTGGACCGAGGTGTGTACTGCGAAGCGAATGCCTTGTGGGGGACAAGGATATAAGACGTCCGCCCACCCTCATGACCTCAGTATGTCACCACACCTGTCAATGGCGACATGTCTGATCACAGAAATATTGTGCCCGTTGGACGCTATGAAGCAACAGTACACCTGTGGACTGTTGGAGCATTATGATACTAGTCCAGTGTCAGATTATAATAAACCATTCAAATATAAAAAAGAAACCGAATTAGGTACAAGGGGTATCCATTTAAATGAATAAAGAAAATAAATACAAAAAGAAAAAGGCTGGAAACCAAGGGAGAAAATGTTTATTTGTTTTGTTTATTTGTTTATTTATTAGCCTTTCAGCATGTTCACCACGCAATTGGCTTCGTCATATAGGGTTTTATATATACATTTTTATCTTTTTTAGATTACAAATTGATCACATAATTTACACATTATTACAGTTTTTCTTTTACATAGATAATTATCTGTCATTATACATCTTAATTACTATCAATCTATGAATTTAATTTAATTGTGCATATTCTCTAAGTTACTTTGGAGGTATTCTTCAACTGAGTAATATGGCGTGTTTTTGAACCATACCTCTAACACTGTTTTAAAATTACTTAATGTAAGGATTTTTACAGACTGTGGTAGCTTTTTATATAATTTAAGACCTAGTTGTTTGTGGCTATTGTGTATCAGGGACAGTCTTGAATATGGAATATCTAACATAGTACTGTTTCTAGTATTGTGTGTATGTACATCCAATCTGACAGTAAATTTATGTATATTTTCTTTTATACGAAGTAGACAGTAGTACATGTAGAGACTTGGGAGTGTCATTATACTGAGCTCACTGAAGTGTTTCCTACAGGATTCTCTAGGTCCCAGCCCTTGTATACATCTAATTGCTTTTTTCTGCAATTTGAAAATAAGGGATGTGTCTGGTGCATTTCCCCATAGCAATACTCCATACTGCAACTGTGACTGAAAGAATGCATAGTAACAGAGAATCAATAATTTTTTGTTTACACACTGCCTTAATTTATACAATAGAAAAATCACACGTGCGAGTTTGCTAGATACATTTTTTATTTGATCATCCCAAGAAAGTCGTTGATCTATTTTAAGGCCCAGCAGTTTAACACATTGATTGTCTTCTTTTCGTACCTTTAAGTTAAAATATATTTCCTCAGTTTTTGTAGTATTTATACATAACTGATTGGCTTTACACCACTGATTACTTTTTTCATATAGTTGCTTATTTTTGTCTTTCACTACCTGTTTATTTGTATGAAGACAGAGAGAAATCCTTAAATATTCTACCATTGAACATGATTATTTTTGTGTTTGTACATAACCAGGTTCTAAGAAAGTGTAGGCAAAGTTCATAATAACTAGTCCTAAAAACATGAATTAATAAATCAAGTTTTATATATAAAAAATAGAAAATGGATGACTTACCCAAAGGACCAGCTCGTCGACAGACACAAATAAAATTACACACATACAAGCTTTCGCAACCGTTGGTTGCTTCTCCAGGAAAAGAAGAAGAAAGGAGAGGAGAAAGGTAAGGATATGGGTTTTAAGGAAGTGGAAAAGGAGTCATTCCAATCCCAGAAGTGGAAGAACTTACCTTAGGGGAAAAAAAGGAAGGTAAACACACACACACACACACACACACACACACACACACACACATCCAAACACACCTATACAGACATTTGTAAAAACACTTCTTTGCTCTTTGCTCTTTCACCCATCTCAAAATTGTACATAATTATAGTAAAGCACAATATCCGTTTATGTTGTTGTTGTTGATCTGGTGAATCTAATGAAACATGTCCCAAATGTGTATCTACAGTATTTTTCAGAAATTACAGAGAAATGAAGTTAGTGGTTTATTTTCGTTCAAAGAAATGCAACCAGCTGCTTTTATGGATGTTTTTTTATTCCATAACTAGTTTTCAAGCCACTGCAGACTCATCTTTAGTAGATACATTATAGGAAAATTTATTATCTTCCACTAAGTGTAGGTTTATGCTGTCATTGTGGTTTTTGTTTTTGTTGTAGGTACTGTATAAGCGTAACCATGTTGTGCATTGGGCACTAATGTTTTTCACACATGATACCATTTTTGCTACACTTGGCGTAACAAATTACAATCAATTTGTTCACTGGATTCAGACTCGGATTTCCCACTTTAGGCCAGTGGCTGCCTTAACCAATTAGACTATCCTGGCACATATACCTTCCAACTTAAATTCTCAACTTACATCACACTATGACGGTAGTGCCCCCTCTTCCTCGCAGCCTGTGCTGGATTTCCACAAGGGATCGAGTGTATTAATGCGTTCACACTGAAAATGTCAATTGTCTGTTGGGGGCATTACTACAGTTATTGATACTGCGTCTGTTCTTTCTGAACAGGTTCAAAAGAACAGACACCATTTGTTGACATTAATGACCGTAATTTTACAAATTCGAAATACCAAATCTTTTGACCGTTTCAGGGTATAGAAATAAATTCTGTGGTGAAGTTGAAAATATGTGCAGCATTGGGGTTCGAACCCGGATTTCCCGCTTTGGGCCAGTGGTCGCCTTAACCAATTAGGCTATCCAGGCACGTTTCCCTTCCAACCCAAATTCTCACCTTATAGCAACAGGAACTCAAGGGTAGGGGGCACTAGCCCCATTGTAGTGTGCTACAAGTTGAGAATTTGGATAGCCTACTTGGTTAACCCTTTCAGGTACATAAGAAAACTAAAGGGCCAATGATTGAAATTTATGTATTTCTGTGGTAATTGGAAGTTTTATAAACAAAATATGTCATTATTCCAAATATTTTTATTTATATTGTCAAAAAATAAACAAATAAAAAATAAAATAAAAATTGTTGGGACATATTTGTCCCTATGTACCTTAAAGTACAATTATAGAACACATGACACACTATATACTGAATAATTACAAAGGCTGAATATCTGTTGTCTATTTGATGTGAAATTCTGCAAAACAATTTCTGCTTGAAGCAAAGCATAAATAAACACCACACCCATCACAGACATACAGTAGAACCTCGTTTTTACGCTTTTCAGGGGACTTCAGTGAAATGGTGTAAAATGCAGGAAATAATGTTTTAAATGGTAAAATATACTTACTGGATCAGCCTTGCGTTTTCGTAGTTTATGTGTGATATATGTACATAATAGATATCTAAATACTCGCCAGGGAGTTGATTATACAATAAAGGTTATCCAAATTTTTACTATTTTAAGCGCCAGGAAAAACGGTTAATTTTATGGGAAGTGAAATTACGTCAAAACGTTCTATTCATTATAATCGAGGACGCCGCTATTTTAAGTGTCAAGCAGAACTGGTAATTTTATGGGAAGTGGAAATTTTTGACGTAATTTCAGTCATTATAATCGAGGATGCCGCTATTTTGAGCACCAGGCAAACTGGTAATTTTATGGGAAGTAGAAATTTTTGACGTAATTTCATTCATTATAATCGAGGACGCAGCTATTTTAAGCGCCAGGCAGAACTGGTAATTTTATCGGAAGTGGAAATTTTAGACGTAATTTCAGTCATTATAATCGAGGATGCCGCTATTTTGAGCGCCAGGCAAATTGGTAATTTTATGGGAAGTGTAAATTTTTGACGTAATTTCAGTCATTATAATCGAAGATGCCGCTATTTTAAGCGCCAGGCAAACTGGTAATTTTATGGGAAGTAGAAATTTTTTACGTAATTTCATTCGTTATAATCGAGGACGCCACTGCTGGTCTATAACACATCTTCAAAATTACCTGAACCGCTTCGATAGATATCGTTTGGACGCCGCTACCAGGCAATGTAATACATCTTCCAAATTACTGCCTTTTACCGGAATTAATTATTTACATAGTAAAACTCCTACAGTTCCGTTAGTTATGTATTTTTCGATGTTTCACACGACAATATTCGAGAATTTATTCGCGTTCTCGAGTACAAACATATGCATAAGTATTTTTGTGACGTTTGCATGGGATCGGCATCTCTCATTATTATCTCTTTTTTGAGGTTGTGGGTATTATGATACCCAACTATGACAGATAAAGTTCTTTATTAACCAGAAACATGTATCACAAAAACAACGCAACTATTTATTCTCACTTCAACAAAGCAACTGGTTCTGATTGTTTGAGTACTGGCCAGCCGCTCTGGCAAAGAAGCTAGCGGAAAGACGAACTACACCGCCACAAATCAGCGCTATTCTCTCGTTAACAAACCGTTCTGTTTGTCTGAGTACATGCCAGGCGCTCTGCCAAAGAAGCTGGTGAATAGAAGAACTACATTGCCACAAATCGGCGCGTCTTTAAGTCAACAACGAAACGCGAAATATACGTTTGAATAAACGCAAAGTGTCAAGAAACTCGAATGCGAATAATTTTTAAGCGTTATACTTTAAGGGGAAAGCCATGCTAGTGTCAATGTATGTACATTACGTCATTTTTCTTCATGAACATGCTTTCAAAAAGTGTAAAACGCGGGAAAAGCGTAAATAGGTTAATGCAAAAACGAGGGTGAATTAACATTGTAAACATAGGAAATTTGATGGGACCGACAAAAAATGGTGTAAATGGCGGGAAAACGTAAAAAGCGAGAATTTAAAAACGAGATTTTACTGTAGTAAGTTCAGTTTTCAACATGCTTTCAACCACAATTAACACATCTTTTCCTCACATCCGATTTTAACGTCCGGTGCTCTGCACTCTTTGAATTGCAACAAGTCTGCAGCCTTCTTGAGTTTTTACATCTGTTGATAAATTCCTATGTCAACTTGAATAATTGCAAATTCAATTTCTTGCAATGCATTGTCTGAACTCTAGAGATGATAATGCTGATTTCAGTCCTGCTTCTGCCAGCAATTTTGAATATATTTTGTTCAAATGGACAATTGCAGGTCTCAATTTGTATGCACAAGATTGAAGGCAGAGATCGCGAAGTACACGAAACAAGTGAATAAACATGTATGTCTGCTTGAAGCAAGAACCACCAACAATAATAAACAAGAGGTGGCAGCCAGCAAAAATTGATGAAACTGAAGAAAATTAATATCTCTGCCTCAAGTAGAGCATCTGTAGCACATCTAATGTGATTACAATCCTATTATTAAGATAATTTATAAGTGCGACAAACGTTTCCCATCTATGTGAAAGGGTCAAGGCAACTGTTGGCCCAAAGTAGGTAATCCGGTTTCAAATTCCAGTCCAGCACAATTTTTCAACTTTGCCACTGAATTTATTTCTGTGTCCTGAAACAGTCAAAATGTTTCATATTTGAAATTTGCAACATTAGGTCAGCTGCTGACAGGGTAGTGTGTTAACAGGCACCACAGTTGAAAGAGCACTCATCAGAATACTTTATTAAGACTGCACAAATATTTGACGTTTCCTGTGCCAAAGATTGACAGGAAGATTCTTGGGCAGTATGCTTAAATGACAGTAGAGAAACGAGTTCCAGCTCAGCTTCAGAGGTGGAAATCGCAGTAGTACAGCGTCCCCGGGTACCACACCAGTAACAGTTGCAATCACAGTGGCCAAATTTTGGCAAGATTTCAACTTCCTGCCCAACTTGTTTTGTTCATCACCAAACAGGCAGCCCAAAGTGTCGGGCTTCTTACCATCTCTGTAGAAAAAAATAACATGTAGTAACAATGTTCAACACTTGGTGAAGCCCCACAGGAATTTCACACTCACGAACTACGGACATTAGCATAAAACTCAAAGTTATCTTGTTTCTTATTTTTTGGCAGATATTTAAAAATGATCCTTTAAAAAAATATAACCTCACTTATTTTCGTTTCAGAACTGATATTAAATTCAAAATCTGGAATATACTCCAACCTATGTTGATAACTACTGTATTACACAAATTCTCAACTTGCTTTTTTACTTGTTGCGCAGAGAACTGATATATGTGGAACTGTGTGGTTATCAAGGAGAGGCACGCCTCCACCATTTCACCAAAAGAAAATAAAGAAGGGGAAAATTGTTGCTTTTCACAGGGGAAAAGTGACAGCAGTTCAATGGAAGGATAAAAGAGAAGTTTCATTGCTGATGACATTTCACAATGCTGAAATGACAGATGTACAGAAAACACAAAGAGAAGTGTTGAAACCAGTAACTGTTGTAGCAGACAAGAAAACAGTTGGTGGAGCAGACCAGGTAGATCAGCATGTGGCTAACAACCCAGTGACTCATGAAAGAGGCAAGAAATGTTACGAAAAAATATTTTTCCATCTCATGGAAGTTGCTTTGTGGAATGTGTTGTGAAGCAATAAGTGGATCTTCACACAACACACCTTTATTGGCGAATTCAGTTAGTACAATACATAGGATAAAGTAACGAAAACTCCACATCTGGAGTATGACAAAGTTCCCAGGTTGCACAGACTGCCAAACTCTGAGTTCACTGAATGAAGGACTATCAAAGTCCTCCTACTGCCAGGAAAGTCAAGTACCTTACACTGAACCAAGTCAAGTTCATAAGGCGTAACCAGCAGAGAAAGTCCAAGTCCGTAGAATAATACTGGAAACACAAAGTCCGCAACACGCAGTCCAGAATAACCAGCTTGAGTCTTCCATCCGGTGAGAGTGTCGTAGCTCAAGAGGCACTGAGGAGAACTGGCATCGGTCCCTGCTGGCCATTCCTTTATAGGCAGGTTGGACCAATCGCAGCCAGAGACGTGGTGCCGCGTGACTGCTGCGATAGCATGGGAGGCTGGCTGGTCAACACGGCGGCTCGGTATGTTTATGTTGATGCCGTGTTGTCATCGGCCGCTGCGTATTGTTGCGTCCTGTCTGCGGCGTCCTTTATGGCCCGACCAGTGACAACCACTCTTAACGTTGTGTCGTGCCGTTTGCTGCCTGACGGCGTGCAGGTGTATGGCCGGCACGACGGAATGCTTATGTCCTGTTCACAAAACAAGGATGTAAAACAAAGTCCACTCGATCTCCATATTGCTGTTATCGAGAACATTATTTCAAAACACCAGAAAGAGTTGTTTGTTTTAAAAGCAGCTGGTTGTCCATCTTCGAGCACCGATCCCGGGCATTTCCCTGGCCGACATTTTCCGTCAGTAATACCACCAACTATGAAGAAACAGCGTCCGACAAGGATTCGTGCAGTGTGCAGCCATGTTTGGATGCAGAAGGGGAAAAAACCAGGAGGGAATCAAGATATTGTTGCCATGACTGTGACACCACTCTATGCATTGTTAAGTTTTTTTGCTCTTATCACACAGCGACAAACATTTGAATCATTGACATACTATGTAAACTATCATGGTCAGCGATTTCTTCAGGTAAAACTTCAGGGCTGAGAGGTTGTCGTCCCCTGCTTCCTGAAGTTTTGTCTCCATCTGCGGGTGACATCATCTGAGGTCTTCTGGTTACCGACAATGTGGCTGGAGGGGCTCTTGCATTTATAGAGCGCACGTGATACCCACTGTGTGGCTATCTCTGGATGTTGCCATCATTCTCTGTGATCTCACCTGAGAGACAGATAGTGATGTCTTGTGAAATGATACTTGACCATGGAGCACTGCAGAGCTCCATACTTGACCCTCACCTTTTCCTAATATTTGCCAATGACTTGAGTTGTAATGGTCATACCCTGCTATTTGCTGATAATACAACATTAATGACAAAGGGCAGAAATCCTGCTGAGATATTAAAGGATGCTGATAACCTGTTTAAAGTAACCAAAAAGGGGTTCAAAGCCAACAAAATATAGCTAAATGAAGATAAACCCCAGAAAATATTATGCAGCATTGGTGACTGTGGATCCATATCCAATGCTGACAGTGTTGAACACCTGGCTAACACAACTGACGACATTTCATATGTGTGTTCTAAGCTCTCTAGAGTTATTTATCCCCTCGGCAAGCTCAAAAGTATAATAATGGGTCAGTATTTAATCACTGTATACTGTGCACTGTTCCACAGCCACATCACATATGAACTCTTCCTATGGCGACACTCTTCTGTTGAAGTAAAAACAACACTTTGCTCCTACAAAAGAAGGCTGTAAATATAAATTCTTTCAATTGAAATATACAGTCAATATGTTTTTAATTAGCTTATCTATATAAAAGAATATTAAGGCTCCTTCCATGAGAGACACGAGATTCATTACTACAACACATGAAATAAGGCTGACACTGACATTCCAAGTTGTCGCTTTGATAAGACAAAGGACAGTTTTCCCACAGCTACCCTGAAGGTCAACATCTTCCACCAGATATTTGAGCATTACCACCTAGGATGTTCAGAAAAAGACTAGGCCTATATCCAGTGAATGAATTTTTCTCTACATGGGAAGTCACAAACTGGGCATGATCTAATTGCTAAAAATTATTGTTTATAACCTTATTTATAAAAGTGTTATGTATTATTTCTTGTCATATCTTAGTTTTAGTTATCTCATATGAGAACAGTGGTAATATATAATCACTATTTTACAATGTAAGATGTCTGACTTTGACCGGTGATCCATGTAGACATGGTAATAAATGATAAATGGAAATGTTAATTCAATGTATTGCTCTCAGAATTCTGTAAAGGTGGCACATCATTGACTTCCTGTTCCTTTATGAAAAGTCCAGATTATTTATTTTTCCTGTGGACTGCAAGGTGCATAGTTTTCCATTCTGTTGACTATTAAGTGAGAACTGAAATTAAACAACAGTTTTAAATTGGTAGCACTGTTTTCCTTTGAGAGCAAGCTACACACATGTCTAGTATTGGTGCATTGGTTTCCAGCTCTGATCTGTGCTCTCAGTAATCAGGTTACAGTGATGAGTAAATGTTTCAAAATATCTTGGAACAAGTAACACAGTAGATATATTTATTAGTACTGGCATCATCTACCATGATAAGGAATTGTTATTTTAATATTGTATGGTGAGTTGATCAGAACAACTTTGTAATAATGTCACTGATAGTTTGTGAAGTTCTTACTGACTCATTAACAGATGTTTTTCAGGTATTGGGGACACATATCAAACTTGACAAGATGCAACACGTGACAGTATCAGACGAGACATCAAATGAACCGGGTATCATCATTCCTGTAAGTACATCTGTTTCTTAGTGAGAACCACAATCATCATATTATTGAGAGGATGTGCCCTTTCTCTACATAAAGGCACTCATAGCTACACAATTATTTTATGCTGGGCAATGCTACTACAGGCATTAAAACCAATTGAAAATAGCTTTGGTTAATTGACATTTTTAACAATTTCTAACAAAGGAAAGTTTATGCTGGAATTCAATTCTATAATGAGAACAGTTTACAACTGACTGCAAAGACTTATGTCGAGCTGTGACCAGCATATAAAATAGACACTTGTACACACAGAACTTAAGCTTTTAGCCATCAGCCCTTGTCACACAGACAGACAACCATTATCTGGGCTGCAAGACATTCCCAATCTACCTACCCAAAGCTGTGTATTCCAGTCCTGTCACTGGCTTGTCCTACCCAATCAAAGGCCGGGCTACCTGTGACAGCAGCCATGTAATTCACCAACTGTGCTGTGATCACTGCACAGCTCTCTATATTGGCATGACCACTAACCAGCTGTCCATTAGAGTAAATGGCCACCGCCAAACTGTGGTCAAAAAGAAGGTAGACCACCCTGTGGCACAACTTAGAACGGAGCACGTGCTTGATTACAACAGCAGCTCCCCACAACCAGAGACATCTGAATCCACCCTGCCCCCACTACCAGCTTTTCTGAATCACATGTATGGGAGTTATCCTTGCAGTACATTCTCCAATCCCAATATTATCCAGGACTCAACCTATAATAACCTCTTTTTTTTACCACACTTGACAGTTCCTTTCCCTCTGTATCCTAAACCTCACGCATTGCGCGCGCGCGCCCGCGCGTGTGTGTGTGCGCGTGTGTGTGTGTGTGTGTGTGTGTGTTAGACTTGCACATAATAGTTCGCGATAGGGAGTGCTCACTTTAGTTCGCGGCTCTGTCGCGAACTAGTGCGCTCTTTTATTTCATCCGCTCCCAGTGACGGCTGAGCGGCGTGGTCTGCACATGCAGGTGGAAAGAGAATATCCCCCACCTAGCTGCTTCATGTGCTTGCTGCGTTAGCCGCTAACAATATCACGCAAACCAAAAGAAATTTTGTGGATAATTTCTTGTGTTTATGTTTAGAGTTATCTCTATATCATTGCATTATGGAATTTATTAGTCAGATATTGCAGAGTGCATAATACTTCAAAACAGAAATTTTGTAGCAGTGAACTATGTAATCTAGCAGGCAGACACTCACCTCGAAATGGCTCTTATCAGCAGAAGGCAAACACGCTGTTTTTAATTCTGCTGCGCACCATCTCGCTATTGCTGATCGGTCTTCGGAAAAGAATCCAACGAACTAAGAAGCGAGATATGTTTGCCATAATAGTTCGCGATCGGTAACACATATTTTAGTTTGCGACCAATTGCACACATTTTAGTTCACGACCGATTACACATATTTTAGTTCGTGACCGATCGCGCATATTTTAATTCGCAGTTCGGCCACAAAGTAGGTCGCTCTTTTTAGTTTGTTCGCTCTTTTTGGCTTTTGCTACCGATACTAAAAGAGCTCTTTCTGTGGTTATAACAGCTTTTTTATATAATGATTAGTGTTGCCCAAGCATGTAGCATCTCACCTCAAAATGAAGGTAACTGGCAGAAGGGAATCACACGATTCTGCGCGCTCTCGCGTCCACTCGCTGTTCCTCGTCAATCTTCAGAAAAGGAGCAGACTAACTAAGAGGCGAGGGATCTGGAAACTAGTTCACGTAGTTCGCCTGTGGGAGCGCTCTTCCGAACTAGTTCGTTCGCAAGACTAGTGTGTATGTGTTTTATTTTGCCCCCTCCCATTCCCCACCTCTCCAATCCATTCCTAAGCTGCTGCTCTTTCCACCCATTTAGTACTTACGTGATGTGAAAGGGCATGCTATATCTATCCTCTCCAACACTTTGCAATCTTCCAGTCTCACACTCCCCTCCGAACTACTCCTATCCCCACATTGAAAAGTGTGATTTAGTGTGCGGCAGCCGGAGATGACGGCTGTGTCTCTGTGAAGTGTGCTTTTGTGATTGTGTGAATGGTGTCTTTTCTTCTGACAAAGGGTAATGGTCAAAAGCTAAGTTCACTTTGTATGAGTGTTGTTGTTTATTATTATTTTTTTCATTAAATGTACCTGTTGTCATAGCCCAATGTTCATCTTTGCGGTGTGTTGTGAATTATCCTCATTACATACATCTTTTTTAACAATGCAAAATCCATTTGGAATGTCAATAGTAGAGTAGATAACAAGTCACCATAAAGACAGGCACATAAAATAGAGAATCAAAATTACACAGCTTAAATTTTCGGCCATGGTCTTCATCAGAAAAAAAGAAAGAATTTTGTACCGAAGGACCAGTTAAATCTCGCCTGTAGACAATAATTTGAAGGATTCAAACCCATACTGCTCACAAAATCTTCTTACAGCTGCCAGTAGCCTTTGCAGTTTGTTCATTTCCTCAAAAATCTACAGTTACTTTTATTTGTAGTTCTCTATTATAATTAACATAACATTTATCTATCCATTTTGTTTCATTTGTCACCATAGTATGAGCCCTGGACTCGCATTCAGAAGGATGGTGGTTGAAATCCACCTCTGGCCATCCAGATACTCCAGGCAAATGCCGGGATGTTTTCTTTGAAAGGGCACGGCCGGTTTCCTCCCACATCCTTACCCAAACCTCCCGAGTGTAAGCACCGTCTCTAATGACCACGCTGTCGCCTGGACGTTAAACTCCAAGTTTCCTTCCTTCCTCCTTCCTACTGTGACGTGCAGGGTGAAGAGTCAGTGAAGGCAGCAGTGGTATTCTTGAAATGGGAGGATAAAGTTTGGACAATTGGTTGAAGGTGTTGGTCAATGAGGGCTGAAATTCTTTCAGTAGGAGCACAGTAACCAGCCACAGTTGGGTGTCCAGGATTATTAGGTTTGTGGATTTTGAGTATAGAAGGTGGGTGTGCGGGGTGCTGTTGGGGTGAGGAGGGAGTTGGATTCAGGGGAGAACTTCTGGGAGGGGCCGTAGGATTTTAACAGGGATTGAAGACCTAGTTGGACTTTGGGGATGTGGTCATTCTGGCACAACTTGTAGGTGGAGGAGTCAGGGAGATGGCAGAGCCCTTCTGCCAGGTAGTCACTGTAGTGGAACCTTTATCTGTGGGAAGGATAATTATGTTGGGATTTTTTTGAGGTTGTGAATGGTTCCTCATTCTTCTGCTGAAAGGTTTGAGTTCTTATGAAGGGACTTGGGGAAAGATGATGAGGCTAAGTTGGAGGGGAGAAATTCTTGGAGGGTAACCAGGGGCCGCGGTGGAGTAGCCGAATGGTCTAAAGCGTCTCACTGCGGAGCGCGCGGTTGCTCGCCTTGGAGGTTCGAGTCCTCCCTAGGGCATGGGTGTGTATGTTTGTCCTTAGGTTAGTTTACCTAGGTTTAAGTAGTTTGTACACTACGGACTGATGACCACGCAGTTTGGTCCGATAGAATTACAAACATTTGTAACCAGGGGGTGGTGAGGAGGGAGCGCAGGAGATCTTTGTTGGATAGTTGTATGAACTTTTTGAAAGGCAGGGTTCAATGTTGGGATTAGGTTGTGGCTACGGTCAGAGTGATTGGTGGCGAAGTAGTACTTAACATTGTAGGGGTCGGGAAAATGAAAGTAGGTCTTTGACAAGACCAACATGATTGAATTTGGGCGTAGGGATGAAGGTAAAACCTTTGGATAAAATAGAAACTTCTGTTGGGTTGAGGTTTTTTGAAGAGACGTTAACCACAATGTTCTGGTGTTGTTTTGGCATTGGATTTTGTAGAGTGTTGGTAGGGAGTTTGGAGGGATGAGATAGTTTCAAGATCTGGGTGTTATTAGGGGTTCACGAGGAGGAACACTGTGGATCAGATAAGGATTGGGTACAGGTGCTCTAAGGCGGCAATTGGAAGTTCGAAAGCTGGACAACTTGTGGAGGTCGTGTTTGGAGTTCTCATCCAGATGCAGCAGAGCAAAGGATTTGTTTTGACTGATGGGATGTAGGTAGTTTGGGTTACATAATAATAGTATCTTACGGAGAGAGAGGAGGTAGCTTAGGGATTTATGAGCCATGAAGAGATTGTTTTGTAGAACTAGGTTTATGAAAGATAAAGTCAGGTGGAGTCTGAAAACGTGCAGATCACTGTGGAAGGAGGGATGGGATCCAGAGAATGGAATTTTTATGCTTAGACCGTTGGGAGGGATTCCATGATTCACGCAGCATTTTAGAAATAGGATGTGTGGTTGGGTTTTGGCTAGGGAAAGGGATAGTTTTCTGAACTGGTGCAGATAGATGGATCAGGGGTAGGGCCTACATTGTGGCAGGGATGATCTAGGAGAACTGGAAAATAATGGGACAGATGGTGTTGGGAGATTATGAGGAGCCTAAGATATAGGAAGAGGTGCCTCAACACCCAAAATACGTACTATGCACTCAAAAATACGCAATCTCACCCCACTACGCACGCAGAAAAACGCCCAAGCACGTAAAATTATGCCCAATCAAGCAAAATAATGGCCAGGAACGTAAAATAATGCACAAGAACGTGAGATCACGTTCCTGAGCAAGCAACGAACTGCAAAATTGCGCATAAATCAACGCGTAAGGGGGGAAATTAGCGCGCCGAAATTCGAAACAAGAGGTTCGTTCCAGCACCTGCCTGATTCCAGTAAGCTGCGCATGCGCAGATCTGTTATCGAGTTTCAGCAGCAGCTCTGCGCATGCGCAGTTTACCGGAATCTCTTAACTGACAGCTGCTGAAATGAACCCAAGGACTCGTACAGGTCACGCACTTTTTCATGGCCTCTCTGTGATCGGAGGAAGTCGGCTGAGTTCGTGTGCCTACCGAATCTTTATGCTCTCTACCAACCTTACCTTGTAACAGCCTTGTACACCGTGGACATCGTCAATGTATTGTTGATTCAGGCTTGGTATTGATTATTGTCTTCCACTTTGTTATTTGCTAAAATGAATTCACATACCCTGAAGATTTCTTTTAGAAAACGGATGGCTGTCCTTGAAATTGGTGTGAGGAATGTTAATTCCGATTGTTATTCAGTTCTACGACAATAAAAAGAGGCAGAAGCGTTGCTATACCCGCTTAATAAGTCCCTTAAAAATATTCATATTTCGTAGATATACATTTTCCATTGAAGTGATACTTAATTTAGTGTTCCATCTGTGACGCTTTAACCCCTTACATGTTTCTTTTAAAGCCTGTAAGCTGGGGACACTGGGAGAAAGAGGCGGGACTTGTTCAAACAGCCAATGCGCTACGAGCTGAATGCAAGCTTCAGCTACCAACAACGTTCTCCGCATAGGGGCTATGTAAAAGTGCACTTAAAGAGCATGAAAACATACGGCGCCACGTAAATTTAAAATTCCTTTATTATAAGAGATGTGAAGATGTGATTTAACTGAATAGAGCTAATGATTTTTGTTCATAGGCGCGAGTGGGTCCGTTGGTCAAAAATAAACGGTTTCGTAATTCGTTGCTCGTTAATTCATGAAAAATAATAAAATGACCAAAACACATGTAAAAATACAATAGGTAGAGGGAGGAAATGTGTAACCTGTAGTAGGATAACTGCAAGGGGAGGAAGTACCTGCATCAATCGGCGCAGTGATACGGCCATCTGTTGTAAGCAGACGGGATTGTTAATATTGGCGCGGAAGTCAGAGTTGACACTTAAAAAGGCTATGAAAATAAGGAAATTACAATAGAGAAGGAAACAGAGATGAAGGAATGCTCCAGAAAACAGTAACAAAGGAAAATCACAGTGTTATGGAACGGAAGAGAGGCCGTTAGGCAAAATCTAATAATGGAAATCCAGGTTGGAATTAACAATACAGTCATAAGGACAGTTTACAACTCACCGCAAAGACTTGGCGACGAGCTGCGACAGGCACACAGAAAAGTCACACATATACAACACTTTCAGCTATCGGCAATGACCTTCTTCAGAAAATAGAACATTCACGCAAATCACATACAACCATCACCTTCAGCTGCCACACTTCGAATCACGCTCTGCTGTATGAAAATAGGAGAAAGGCGGGGGAAGGGGGGTAGGTAGGTTGCGTCACGGTGGTGGGGAGGGGATGGATGCAGCACAGCCTTCATCAAGAGCATAGATCGAGGAACGCAGTGGAGCAGCGAGACGGGTAAAGCGTGGAAAATCGCTATCAGAAATAGAAAAAATGTTTGTAAATCTATCGAACCAAACTGCGTGGTCATCAGTCCGTAGCTTAAAAACTACTTAAACCTAGGAAACTAACCTAAGGACAACACGTACACCCATGCCCCAGGGAGGACTCGAACCTCCGTCGGCGAGCAACCGCGCGCTTCGCAGCGTGGCGCCTTAGACCGCTCGGCT
Source organism: Locusta migratoria (assembly GCA_026315105.1). Taxonomy (NCBI): domain Eukaryota; kingdom Metazoa; phylum Arthropoda; class Insecta; order Orthoptera; family Acrididae; genus Locusta; species Locusta migratoria. The sequence continues at coordinate 54,410,141 of CM048754.1, read as the reverse complement.
ACTCCACCGCGGCCTATCAGAAATAGAATCAGCAAGCCGATGTTTAAAACTGCTTAATTAACAATTGCAAAAATTGAACTAAAATAACACTATTGTTGTTCGTAAGATTCCACTCGGTGGCGCTGCTGACCTGCTAAGCAGCGGGTCACCTCATGTGAACAATCGACTCGTAACTCCAGATAGCAGTAACAATAGCGGCAGCATCAAAGCTGGTCACGGCGGCATTAAAACCGCTCACAGTGACACCAGCACACGTTCTCAGTGACGGCATCACGTTGGCGACCCACTGTCACATTCACTTGTGCTTGGCAAATTATAGTTACGTTGTTACTTATTAAATGTACTATTTAAAATTTCCGGTGCCGGCCTGTTCGAAAAATTAATAATAATAATGAAATTTAAAAAATCTTTGGGAGGTCCAGGGGGGCTTCGGCCTTATTAGCCCCCCCCCCCCCCCACCGTGGCGCGCGCGCGCACACACACACACACACACACACACACACACACACACACACACACACACCACTCAAAATACAGGAGAGTTTTTGGATAGAGGGGTAGGAACTGTTGGGTGTGGGAAAACGTTATCGTAGGTTGAGGCCTGGATAATTTCGGGATCGTGCCATATGTTCTCGTGTTCTTGAATCGCCAGTAAGAGTCCTTTCATCGCATTTCGACGCGCGAGTTTCCCTATTTGCGCGTTGATTTATGCATTTGTGCGCAATTTTGCAGTTCACTGCTTGCTCAGGTTTGTGATCTCACGTTCTTGTGGATTGTTTTGCGTTTCTTGCCGATATTTTGTGTGCTTCGTCGTAATGTTGCGTGTTTGTATTGGCGAGTTTACGTACTTTTGCGTGCATAGTGCATTTTTGCCTGTTGAAGCACCTCTTCCGAGACATTAGGCGCCTCATAATCGCCTAACACCGTCTCTCCCATCATTTTCCAGTTTCCCTACATCATCCCTGCCCCAACGTCCCCAAGCTCCGTCTGTCTGCACCAGTTCAGAAAAGTAACCCCACAACCTATTCCTAAAACACTGCCTAAATTATGGAATCCCTTCCAACAGTCTAACCATAAAAGTTCCATTCTCTGGATTCAACCCCTCCTTCCACAGTGATCGGCACCTTTTCAGATTCCACCAGTCCTTACCCCTTCACGAACCTAGTTCAACAAAATCATCTTTCCATGGCCCATAAATTCCTGAGCTACCTCCTCTCTCTCCATCAGATACTATTATTGTATAACTCAAACTACCTACATCCCAGCTCTCAGAATGAATCCTCTGCTCCTCAGCAACTGGAGGAGCACTCCAAACACCACCTCCATAAATTTTCCATCCTGCTGACATCTTATTGTCTCCTTGGAGCACCTATAACCAATCCTTAACTGACCCACAGTGTTCCTTCTCATGAATCCTTAATAGCACCCAGACCTTGCATAGCCGACCTCTTGAACCTACCTCATCTTGAACCAACATAACCATCCTTCCCACAGATAAAGGTTTCACTGCTGTAGTTATGGACCACAGTGACTACCTGGCAGAAGGGCCACGCCAACTCTCCGACTCTTCCATATACAAGTTGTTCCAAAATGACCCCATCCCACAAAGGCCAAAAATATTGTCAATCACTTTCAAAATCCTACAGCCCCTCCCAGAAGCTATCCCCTTAATTCATCTCCCTCCTCACTCCAACAGCACCCCATGTACCCACCTTCTACATGCTCCCGAAAATCCACAAACTAAATAATCTTGGACACTCAATTGTGGCTGATTACTGTGCTCCTACCAAAAGAATTTCAACCCTTGTTGACTGACACCTTCAACTAACTGTCCAAAATCTATCCTACCATATCAAGGATACCAACCACTTCCTTCACTGACTCTCCATGATCCCCACCCCTTTGCCTCCTGGATCCCTATTTGTCATAGTGGATGCCACCTCCCTATGCACTAACATCCCACATGCCCATGACCTTGCCGCTCTCAAACACTACCTCTCCCAATGTCCCTCAGAATTCAAGCCCAATACCTCCTTTCTCATAACCATTACAAACTTTATCCTAGCCAATAACTACTTTTCCTTAGAGGAGACAGTTTACCATCAAATCTGTGTCACAGCCATTGGCACCCGTATGGCACCTTCCTATGCCAACCTGTTTATGGGCCATCAGGAGGAATCCTTCCTAGCATCCCAAAACCCTAAACCTCTGACCTGGTTCAGGTTTATTGGTGATATTTTCATGATCTAGACTGAGAACATCCTACCCAAGTTCCGTCAAAACATGAATTCCATCTTCCCCATCCACTTCACCTGGTCTTCCTCAACCTTTCATGCCACATTCCTGGATGTCTATCCCAATTTCACTGAGGGCTCCATCCACATTTCCACCCATATTAAACGTACCAACCACCAACAGTATTTACACTTTGAAAGTTGTCATACCTTATACATAAAAAAATCCCTCCCTTACTGCCTGGCCACCCATGGACAGTGTATCTGTAGCGAGAAGAACTCCCTTTCCCAATATGCTGATGGTTTCACAGAGGCCTTCACAGACAGAAACTATCCCACAGACCTAGTCCATAAACAGAGCTCCCACACCACATCCCCACACGTCCCAAATCCCCCTCCTACCACCAGTATCCATCCACAAAAAAGTGCTTCCCTTGTCACCCAGTACTACCCTGGACTCAAACAACTAAATTGCATCCTTCGCCAAGGTTTTGTTTTTCTATCCTTGTGCCCAAAAAAGACAACCTGCCCAAGATCCTTCCCACCCCTCCTAAAGTGGTGTTCCATCACCCTCCCAACCTCCATTACATCCTAGTCCATCCCTATGCCACTCTGAAACCCGGCCCACTACATATCCTTGTGGAAGACCCCACTTCAAGACCTCTCCAATCCACCCACCCAGCACTTCCTATTCCAGTTCTGTCGCAGGCTTATCCTACCCTATCAGAGGCCGGGCCACCTGTGAAAGCAGCCATATAATTTACCAACTGTGCTGCAATCACTGTGCAGCTTTGCTTTCTATATTTGCGTGACCACTAACCAGCTGTCTACTAGGGTGAACAACCACCACCAAACTGGGACCAAAAACAAGCTGGACCACCTTATGGCACAACATGGCTGCTTCACAATCCGGGCTATCTGGATCTTCCCACCCATCACCAGCTTTTCAGAACAGCACAGACGGGAGTTATCCCTACAGTACATTCTCTGATCCTGAAATTATACAGGTCTGAACCTACAAAACTTCCCTTTTTTCCACTCCCAACAGTTCCCACCTCTCTATCCTAAACCTCTCCTATTTTCAGTGGTGTGTGTGTGCGTGTGTGTGTGTGTGTGTGTGTGTGTGTGTGTGTGTGTGTGTGTGCATGCATGCATGTACAGTGCTCGTGCATTTAATTAATTTATTTATTTCATTTTCATCCGCTCACCCGCCTCTCTGCTCCATCCATAAGCTGCTTCCCATTCCTCCCATTTAATACGTACATGCTCTGCAAGGCTGCACTGAATCCATTCCCACCACCGTGACGCAATCTTCCTATCCCGGTTCCCCTCTCCTCTTTGCAAACTGCAGAGCACGACTTGAAGTGCGGCATCCGAAGTTGACGGTTTGCGACTGTGTTGTGTGCCTGTGTGATTGCGTGAACGTTCTATTTTCTAAAGAAGGCCTCGGCCGCTAGCTGAAATGTCGTGTGTGTGTGTCTTTGTTTACCCTGTGCCTGTCGCAGCTCGTCGTCACATCTTTGCGGTGAGTTGTAAACTGTCGTTATTATTATATAGAATGTGATTCTCTATTTTACATGCCTGTCAGCAGCTCAGTGAATGTTTTAACGGTGACTCGTTATGTTTTTTCATTTCTGTTTGATTGTAATAGTGCTAGGAGGAATCTGCATGTGCAGGGATACTCCTTTGAAGTTATACTGGCGTGTGAGTGACTGCAGCTGTTGTTTCTAAACCTAGGACATGGGCGTGCTGTTGCAGGCCAGCATGCTGGCCGGCTTCACTGGCAGCGAGGCCATCGTGCAGCGCGCCAACAACAACCTGATAGAGCTGGGCAAGCGGCTGCTGACGAGCGCCGAACTGGGCGACACGGACGAGGTGCGGCTGCTCATGAGCCGCGGCGCACCCTTCGCCACCGACTGGGTGAGCCTCTGCTGTCGCGCTCTGGGGAACGAGGGAGGGCTCCGAGTAAAGCTGCCGAATGTGTACTGTTTAAAACGCATCCAAAATTTAGCTGAATGGAACTTCCCCACTTGCTCTGATATCACTCCTAGATGTTTTGTTGTTGTTGTGGTCTTCAGTCCGGAGACTGGTTTGATGCAGCTCTCCATAATACCCTATCTTGAGCAAGCCTCTTCAACTCCACATAAGAATGGCAACCTACATCTGTCTGAATCTGCTTATTGTATCCATTTCTTGGTCTTCCTCTGCAGTTTTTACTCCAAACACTTCCCTCCAATACTAAATTCACGATTTCTTGATGTCTAAGAATGTGTCCTACCAATCGATCCCTTCTTTTAGTTAAGGTATTCCAGAAATTCCTTTTCTCCCCAATTCTGTTCAGTACCTCATCATTAGTTATGCGATCCACCGACCTAATCTTCAGCATTCTTCTGTAGCACCACATTTTAAAAGCCTCTATTCTCTTCCTGTCCCCACTGTTTATCGTCCATGTTTCACTCCCATGCAAGGCAACAATCCACACAAATGCCTTCAAAACGGACTTCCTTAGGCTTAAATCAATATTTGATGTTAACAATTTTCTCTTTTTCAAGAACGCTTTTCTACCCATTGCTATTCTGCATTTTATATCCTCTGTACTGCGACAATCATTTCTTATTTTACTGCCCAAGTAACAAAACTCATCTACCTCCTTGATTGTTTCGTTACCTAATCTAATTTCTTCAGAATCACCTAATTTTTAGACTGCACTCCATTACCCTAGTTTTGCTCTTGTTAATGTTCATCTTATATGCACCTTTCAGCACACTGTCCATTCCACTCAACTGCTCTTCCAGGTCATTTGCTGTCTCCGACATAATTACTATGTCATCGGCAAAACGCAATGTTTTTAATTCTTCACCCTGAACTTTAATTCCTTCTCCAAATTTCTCCTTGCTTTCCTTTATAGCTTGCTCACTGTACAAATTGAATAACACTGGAGAAAGGCTACAACCCTGTCTTACTTCCTTCCCAACCACTGCATCCCTTTTGTGCCCTTCAACTCTTACAACCGCTGTCTGGTTTTTGTACAATTTGTAAATAACCTTCTGTTCTCTATATTTTTCTCCTGCTTGCTTCAGAACTTGAAAGAGATTATTCCAATCAATATTGTCAAAAGCCTTCTCCAAATCTACAAAGGCTAGATATGTAGGTTTGCCTTTTCTTAATCTATCTTCTAGGATAAGACGTAAAGCGAGTATTGCCTCCCGTGTTACTACATTTCCTCTGAACCCAACCTGATCTTCCCCGTGGTTGGCTTCTACCAGCTTTTCCATCCTTCTGTAAATAATTCGTGTTAATATTTTGCAACCATGACTTATTAAACTGATTGTTCTTTAGTTTTCACACGTCTGCGCCTGCTTTCTTTGGAATGGGGATTATAACAATTTTATTCAAGTCTGAGGGTACTTTACATGTCTCATACATCTTACACACCAGGTGAAACAGTTTTGTCATGGCTGCTTCTCCCAGAAACTTCAGTAGCTCTGAGGGAATGTCATCTACTCCAGTGGCCTTGTTTCGACTTATGTCTTTCAGTGCTCTGTCCAACTCATCTCTTAATATAGTATCTCCTATTTCATCCTCATCTACTTCTCCCCTTCCTACAATATTGCCTCTAAGTTCATTTCCTTTGCAGAGCCTCTCTATATACTCCTTCCACCTTTCAGCTTTCCCTTCTTTGCTGAGAACTGGTCTTCCATCTGTGTTCTTGATATTCATAGAGCTGTTTTTCTGATCTCCAAATATCTCTCTTATTTTCCTGTAGGCTGTATCTATTTTCCCCCCATGTATACATTCCTAGATGGTAAAATTTTCCAATCCGTGTCTCAGTGCGGTGTCAAGTATTGAGATGTTGGCAGTGGTCGTAGTCGACCGATAGTAGCACAGACCATAACAGCCAATCAGATATCACGTTAGCAGTTGTTTTCCCTTTGTAGTACATTGTAAATGTTTCAAAACATGTGAAATTTCCTACAGAAGATAATGTTTTAATTGTAATTGCAAACAAACACAATCACGAGAAGAATTTTTACAGTATTCTATGAATGAAAAACATAGTACTATCACCCTTATTTACTTATGTCTCGGTGCTGCAATAATAATTTTCTCGTTAAGTAGAATAATGTTAAGAAGGAAGCACTAAAATATATGCATAAACTGGGCATAAATGAAGATGGGATACAAGTAGTTGGCTTTGAACCGTGATGTCAACATGTCGGAAAACCCGTATACAGGATAGCATCTTAATACTTATGTATTGTAGATTGTCGTGCTGGCCGTGCGCATGCACACCGACAGGTAGCAACCCACACGACAAGACGTTAAGCCATGCTGCTGCGGGTTGGGATGTACGAGATGCCTCAGGCAGGATGCGACAACATCTGCGGTGGCTGATGAAAAACACGGAACTGACATAAACAGACCGAGCCGCCCTGTGTACAGTGAGCCTCCAATGTGTTCTGCTAGAGAGCGTTCCACAGCCAGAGGCCACTAACAGAACAGGCACTCGGAGCCACGCCTCTGGCTGCGATTGGTCCGACCTTCCTATAAAGAACCGGTTGGCAGACACCGACGATAGTTCAACTCAGTGGTTCATGGGGTACTCACTGGGTGGAAAACCAGTTCGACAACCTTGGCTGTGCTCTGGCTACTCTGGACTTTGTATTTCGGACTTTGTGTTACCAGTGCTTACCTTTGACCCGCTATGGACTGGGTCTTTCTCATTCGGCTACTGCTCGTGGATTTTACTTCTCTCAGTGTAAGGAATTTTGCTCGCCTGTCAGTAGTGGGATCTGTGATAGTGCTATCAGCTTCATTCAGTGGACTTACATTTTGTCAGTTTGTGCAACCTAGGAACTTTACAATACTGCAGAAGCAGAGCTTTTGTTACTTCATCATATTTATTGTACTATTGAATTCAGCAATAAATATGTGTTGTGAGAATGCCTAATTACTGAGTCACAACAGTAGATAATAAATAATCTGTGGTTATCCTTGTAAGAACAGAATGCACCATCGATCACACATCTAGATCATTTTTCAAACACTAAATCATAATCTGTTATCTATATTCTGGTTGTAAACAGCGAAATTCATTGGCTGCCGTGCACTATCACAGATTGGCTCATCACATGGCATGGCCGTAGCCAACGCCTGAACACTCTACACTACACTGTGACACGGATCATAAAAGTAAGCCCTCCTAGAGTAAACAATAACTATTTTTGTTCAAAGGAGATAGAGTAGATGGCCAGTACTTAACTTGTCTCAAGCCATTTGTGTCTTGTTTTGTGTGTTACTATCAGTGGTACCAAACTAAAGTAAGTACTGGCCACCCACTCTCTCTCTTTTGAACAATATTTTCACATCTCAGTAGAGTCTGGCTTAAGTTGCCCTGGATGGGGCTGCCCGACTGCCATTTTTTACAAGTTTTTCAAATATTACAGCTTTCTAACTATGAATGCAATAACTTGGTTTCTTGTTTCATATGAAAACTCTTTTATCTGTTCCAATAATAATAATAGATTTATGGATGAGCATGCCTTTGAATCAGAAGGCTACAGAATTTTCAAAGGAAAAGTGGGGAAAAGGGTTATGAAAAATGTCCCTCAGTTATGAACAGCTTTCGTTGTCAACTGCAAAATTTTAGACTCCATAATATCGGATGATCAAAAAGTCAGTAGAAATTTGAAAACTTAATAAATCACGGAATAATGTAGTTAGAGAGATAAAAATTTACACACATGTTTGGAATGACATGGGGTTTATTAGAAAGGAAAAAAAAAAAAAAAAAAGGTTCAAAAATTGTCCGACAGATGGCGCTTCATCTGATCAGACAAGCAATAATTAGCATAACAAATTAAGACAAAGCAAAGATGATTTTCTTTACAGGAAATGCTCAATATGTTCACCATCATTCCTTAACAATAGCTGTAGTCAAGGAATAATGTTGTGAACAGCACTGTAAAGCATGTCTGGAGCTACGATGAGGCATTGGCATCAGATGTTGTCTTTCAGAATCCCTAGAGATGTCGGTCGATCATGACACACTTGTGACTTCAGGTAACCCCAAAGCTATTATACGCATGGACTGAGGTCTGGGGACCTGGGAGGCCAAGCATGACAGAAGTGGCGGCTGAGCACACGATCATCACCAAACAATACACACAAGAGATCTTTCACGCGTCTATAAATACTTTTTTGTTCTTATAAAACCCCATGTCATTCCAAGTATGTGTGTCAATTTTTACCTCTCTATCTACATTATTCCATGAATTATTAAGTTTTCAAATTTATACTAACTTTTTGATCACCCAGTAGATTTCCACTTGCCTAATTAATGATAGAATATCCATTCTCTCCTTCACCCGCACAAATAAGGTGTACACACTAGTCAACATCCATGCACCAATCAACCAGGCCAATAAAACAAACAGAGAAGAAACAGATAAATTTTGGGAAGAACTGGAAGAAACTCTCATTAAAATTCCAAAGAAACATAATGTCATTGTTGTGACTGCATCGTAAATTCAAAACTACTGCCACGCATAATGCGCGCAAAGTAATATAGGGGCGCTACAGCAATTAGACAGCACCGCCTAAGTGAACCGGGGCTTGCCTAGACTCAGCGAAGCCAGGCAGTCAACAGTGAACCACAATTTAAAACACTTGCTGTATAGAGTTGGTTTTTTTTTTTAAATAATGTTATTACACTTTAAGTGGTGACATGTGAAATACTCCATGCATTGTTGTCTGCAGTGTTTTGATAAATATGGAAACCTTAGACCAGCTATTGCGCACGCTCATCGAGCAACGGACTGCCTTCATAGCATCGTTTCGTGACTTACCACAGACGCTTACGTCAGTTGTGTCAACGTCGTTGTCCAGTCGGGTTGCGCCGTGTTCTCTGTCTCCATTCCCTCCATACAAGGAAGCTGCGGAAGAATGGAAGGACTATGAAAAGCGGCTGCAGCAACATTTTGTGGCTTTCGGCATTGGCGACGATCAGCTGTGCAAATCTCTATTTCTTTCATGGATTTCTCCAAAAGTGTATCAACTATTGTCACAGCTCGCCCCTCTACGGGATCCAGTGTCGTTATATTTTACTGAATATGTGACATGCTCTCCAAAGGTTATCGCAAAAACACCCATGTTGTTGCTTCCCGGGTGGCTTTTTACAAGTGCCGCAAGCAGCCGCATCAATCATACCGTGCATGGATCGCTGAATTACAGGGCCTTAGTAGAAAATGTCAATTTGTTACGGACATGCATCATGAGTCTTATGTTGATTCCATGGTTAGAGATGCTATTCTTAGGTTGGCTCCAGATAAGGAAGTCAAACAACCTGCCCTTCAGCTGCTGAATCCCTCTTTATCTGAAGTATTGAGTATTGCCCAGTCGTACGAAATTTCTCGTGTCGCAGGTGCCCAAATTGACGAATACGTGGACGTCAGTGTTATGCAGTCCGATGCTGTGACAGACGACGCGTCTGTTTCGTATGATGGGGAAGTTGCTGCTGTACACTCGCGTCAGTGACGACGAGCGGTACAACCGCGCGCTAAAAAGAAGTAGCAGCGGCAGATGCAGCAGCCGCGGCAGCAAAATCAGTTATGTTCATGCTTCCATCCTGTCCACATTGCTTTATCAAACACGAGAGGATAGCTTGTCCTCAACGCTGGGTCACGTGTCACACCTGCCATAACAAAGGTCACATTGCCTCAGTCTACCGGTCTAACAAGACTCCTGCTGTTGTTGAAGATGACGATTCTGTTATGACTGTCAATTGTGTACTTTCCAATACTAGTAAGTTATATCACATAGATGTTCAGGTCCTTGACAAAAATATTCGCATGCAGGTAGACACAGGTTCTGCTGTCACTCTCATAAATTTCCACACCTACTTCGAATTGGGTTCTCCGCCATTGTCTCCTGTCACGCGCAATTTACAACAAACAGAAAATTCCCTATTATCAGCTAATTTGAGGTGTCCACTTCTTACAAGTCGGCTGTTCGTTCTCTCACCTTCATTGTTGTTGATCATGCAGGAACGGAAAACTTGTTTGGGTATGATGCTTCCCAACTTTTGTGGTTTCTCCATTACAGACAATGTCCATCTAGTGTCCCAACAGACTGACAAAAAGACTGTTATGTTACTTCAGTAAATTAAAAATGGATAATAAATGGTGCAAAGAAGTTGGAAGGGACATGGACGAGCTCCAAATTAGCCAACAAGATATTGAGAAAAGACTACCATTCAGAAAGAAATTTAAGGCTGCCAAATGTTTCCAGGAAAAGACGAAGAAAAAGACTGGAGCCAAGTGGACCGAAGAAAGAAGAGAGAAACATCAGAAAATGATGAGAGAAATATGGAGGAAAAGAAAGGAGAAACAGTTGAAATAATCGTAGTCCATAGTGGCTCATATATAAAAGAAGAAGAAAGAAGAATAATATTAAAGTTAGCAGATACATAATTTTTTTTAGCAAATAATGTTTTTATTCCCAAAACAAACCTTGTACATATGATTCTTACAGATAATAAGTTTCTTCTTTTGAACCAGAATCATCTATTTCCTCTTCCAGGGCACTGAAAACATAGCTCCCTTCTAAATTCTCCATGCCGAGAATGTGTAGAGGACACGCTCTCAGCAGACAGTAACAGCATACGAAAGTAGTGTAGGACTCAACAGAGACTAGGAAATACAAAAGCCTTCTGTTGTGTACAAATAATTAAAACCCAATTCAATATGTGACAGCACAGTGCTGAGAACATTCCTTCTGAAACTTTCTGTCAGATTAAAATTGTGTGCCGAACAGGGATTCAAACCTGGTTAGAATACAGGGAGACATCCTTACACTGAAAAAGTGAAGCCTGTCTCTGCCATATTGCCTAGTCTTGGAGAACTGTTCATATTGTAGAGCTTGTAGCATTACCATAGAGGTAGGAGAAGAAAAAAGTAAAGTCCTTCCACGCCTGGGATTGGAATGACTCCTTTTCCACTTCCTTAAAACCCATATCGTCCCCTTTCTCTTCTCCTTTCTTCCTCTTTTTCTGAAGAAGAGACCAATGGTTGTGAAAGCTCGGTTGTTTGTGTGTTTTTATTTGTGTTTTTTTGTTTCTATCGGTGAGCCTGTACTTTGGGTAAGTCATCCGTTTTCAATTTTTTATATTTGTTTATCCCACCAGGAAAGTTTCCTTCTATAATTTTTGTTTCATCAATTTATTAATGAATTCACAAAAAAAAAAAGGGCAAATGTTAATGTATCTTCTTCAAAGATATTCCATCTGTAAAGTCAACAGTGTAAAACAAAATTACTTTCAGATGTTAATCAATAGGTCAAACGAAGGTATAGTCACTCTGTTTTTTGTACTCGCCAAGAACAGCACATTTTTTCGTAGTCAAGTACAAATGTATAAAATGTAAAGTTTTCTTTATTCTAAATCCACGTGAAGTTTTAAAAGGAATTGTGCCAATTTATTCCTAATGAAGAGGACCTAACCCATGTAGTTTGAATTGGCTTTAAATCTAGATTTATGCCTCAGATTTTCTACGTCTGATGCAGCGTCAACAATATAATGTCGGTAGGAAACATATAAAACGATTTCTTTAAAAATATTAACACAATACTAATGACTCTTTTACATAATATTTTAAAGGAGCAAGCCAGAGCTGAAAAATATATAAAAACAAGAACAATAGTGACTGATAAAAAAACGATTCTTTATTAATTAACTTGTGTAAATATTCCAGGAATTTTAATTAGTTTATTTACCATTAATTCAATTTACTAGTACTAAAGAAAAGAATAATTTTTTAAATTAATTAATTATTTATATATTCAATGTAATTGTTCAAGCTGATGCTTTATGTCGCTTAAAACAGGAATAATACGTACCATGGTTTTTTCGTGATGTACAACATGTTAAAAAAGTGAAAATTAGCTTTAAAAATTTATTTTTCATATACATTATGACGAGTATCTATTCAGTAAAGTATACTGTTTGAAAATACATTCTTTGTGCTGACTGTCAATTCAATGCATTAATAGTAAGGAGGGTCCATGTAATGCATAGTTTTAACAGAGAAATAGCATTCGATAACTTTCCAAAATGGCGGACACACTTCAAATGACTTATGTGCTCGGCATAGATAAAACCAAAATAATCTCCTTGTTTCTGACAAAGACAAGACATTCAACTGTCATCTCTGGCTCCTGCTCTCCAAACTCCAAGATGATGGCAGCCAGAGATGACACTTGTCTGCCTATGTGAGTGATGTCTTTTCTGGCCAAGGCTAATGGCTAAAAGAATTGAATTGTATGTGTATGAGAGTATTTATTTAACGAATATTATAGAAGGAAACTTTCCTGGTGAGATAAATTTATATAAAAAATAAAAATTGGATAACTTACCCAATGCACATGCTCGTCAACAGATACAAATAAAAATATGAATAAAATAAAGATTGTTTGACTTACCCACAGTACAGGCTCGTCAATAGAAACATAAAACACACATAAAAACACACAAACATTCAAGCTTTCACCACCGCTGGCAATCCCAGGAATGGAGGGACTTACCTTAAGGGGATAAAAGGAAGGGCAAACAAATGCACACACATACACACACAAACACAACAAGGTAGACATTTATAGAAAGCAAAGTGGTTGGAAAGAGATAATGACTGAGGCAGAGGCTCTGTCCAGAGAACTGAGGCAAAGATGTTAAGATGGTGGACGGGAATTTGAATTTAGTGGAGGTTGAGACCAGGTGGGCAACGGGAAGAGAGGATATGCTGAAGGTGAAGTCCCTGTCTCCGGAGTTCTGAAAGATTGGTGTCAGTGGGAAGTATCCAGATAACCCAGACAGAGTAACACTGTGTCAAGATGTGCTGGCCGTGCACCAAGGATGATCCTCATTACCAACAAACACTGTCTGCCTGTGACCGTTCATGCAAATGGACAGTTTGTTGCTGCTCATTCCCTGTGTTTGTGTGTATTTTTGTTTCTATCTGTAGACGAGCCTGTGCTTTGGGTAAGTTATCCGATTTCTATTTTTTATATAAGAGTATTTATTTATTTATTTATTTGGTGCCTGTCACCGCTTTACATACGTCTTTGTGGTGTGTTGTAAACTATCTTCATCATGTTGTTGAGCTTTAACCAGGAAATGGAAGACATATGGGAAGGTTATACTACTCTGCCTCTTTAATTTATTGGATACATTAATTTTGACCACCAATAACAAGAATTTTCATTCAGCTTCAACTCTTAGACAGCAATTATGCTAAACTGGAGTGTATCTCAGTGTCTTGAGGCTTGTCTTCCTCATCAACACAGGAAAAAGAAAAAAAGTGTACTACATAGTTATATTCTTTGTGCTCAGGCAAGAATTCATTGCTTACACAAAGATCAGATTTAAATGTGTTATTAATGTCGTTACAATGTCTTCCTCGTCATTTCACTTCAATATTCGTCAGAAACAATCGGGTATATTTACAGTTGGGGACAAGTCCACTGCATGCCGCAGCAGCCAACGGCCACCTGGAGACGTGCGAACTGCTGTTGCGAGCGGGAATATCACGGGACGCGCGGACCAAGGTCGACCGAACACCTCTGCACGTAGCGGCCCAGGAAGGCCACACCGACATCGTCGAGCTTCTCCTGGACACGGGAGCGGATGTCGATGCCAAGGATATGGTAAGGTGACCTGTTGCTTTCTGCTACACACTCTGAAAGAGTCTCAGAGAGACTAGTAAAATTACGAGGCATGATCTTACGATTGATTTGAAACAGCCCACTACGACATCCTGGAGTTCCTCTTGCTCACAGCTTATACTGGATTCACGCAAAGGATTGACCATATTAATGTGTCCTCATTGAATTTGTAAATTGCCTGTTGGGGGCATATATACAATCATTGATATGGTGTCTGTTCTTTTCGGATATGTCTGAAAGAACAGACACAATTGGTTGACATAAATGACTGTAATTTTATGAATTCCAAATATTTAAACATTTTGACCGTTTCAGAGAAGATGTAATGGGCAGGGGAGACTACCTTCCTAATATCCTATAAGTTGAGAATTTGGGTTGGAAGAGAAACGTGTGTGAATGGCCTAATTGCTTAAGGGTACCCCTGGCTTGAAGTGGGAAATTCCCATTCAAATGCCAGTCCAGTACAAATTTTTAAAGAATGAAACTTTCACTCTGCAGCGGAGTGTGCGCCGAAATGAAACTTCCTGGCAATTATAATTGTGTGCCGGAACTGAGACTCAAACCTGGGACCTTTGCCTTTGTGGGCAAGCGCTCTCCCACTGAGCTATCCCGACACGACTCACGGTCTGTCCTCACAACTTCAATTCTGCCAGTACATCACCTCCTACTTTCCAGACTTCACAGAAGTTCTCTTGCGAACCTTGCAAGACTAGCACTCCTGGAAGAAAGGATATGTTGGAGACATGGCTTAGCCACAGCCTCTGCAGCAGAATGTGCGCTGATATGATACTTCCTGGCAGATTAAAAATTGTGTGCCAGAACTGGGACTCAAACCTGGGATCTTTGCCTTTGTGGGCAAGAGCTCTACCACTGACCTATGCTGACATGACACACGGTCCATCCTCACAACTTCAGTTTTGGCAGTACCTCGGCTCCTACTTCCCAAACTTCACAGAAGTTCTGGGAACCTTGGTAAAGAGGAGGTGTATGCTTGTTGTGTTTGGCATTGCACATAAATCCAATTATCTTTTTTGGAATTTTAAGAATTTCACTTACATGGCGGGAATGACCCCATAGCAGTATGCCATAAGAAATGTGAGACAAAAGTAGGCCAAAATATGTCGCCTTCAGATACTAGTGACTACATCAGTCAGTTTCCAACTGATATAGCAAACTCTTGCTATTTTTTTTGCAAACGTGGCTAATGTGCTACTCCTTGTTTAATTTTGAGTCAGTGTGGAAGCCTAGCAATTTTACTGAGTTTCTTTCCACATCTATGGCTAATCCCAAAATCAGTTCCTGTGATTTATCAGGATTATACAGGAGTTCATTGGAAGAAAATGTAGTGTTACGCAGTGTCGAGAGATCCAGTGACTGTGCTTTTATAATGAATTTCTTCTTCCGGAACATAGGAAACATTTGGTTGTTGGTTTACTAGTGTTTTAACCCACAACTAACATACTTCTTCTTCTTTCTTAATATCACAATAATTCAGTCATTAGAATGATCTATATATGTTTATCTTGTTCTGCCCAGATTCAGGCTCGAACTTCTTATTCATGCAGCGGAGAGTACATTTCAAGAGAGACACAACATCGTACACTCATTAAATGTTTACAAAGGAAATATAGTATGCCCTGTAGGCAAACTGTTACAAAACATCCATTCAGTTTGACATCTCAAGATAGTCTAATCTTAAGTCTAATAAGTTCACTTGTTTCAATAATACAACACTACATAATGTTTATGGCACTGAACTTTAACCAAAAGTGGATTATTCTTTGTCCTACATGTCGGCTGCCATTTCTGCAGCAGGTAGGTCTGTCTCTGATTGCTGCACCCGCTCGCCCCGCGTACCTGTACACCCGAGTGCGTGGCACACAGTATGTTCTCACAGCTTTTTAGAAATGTCTGTCTAGGTGTGTTTGCATTTGGATATGTGTGAGTGTGTGTGTATTTGTTTACCTTCCTTTTTGTCCCCTAAGGTAAGTCATTCCACTCCTGGGATTGGAATGACCCATTTTCCACTTCCTTAAAACCCATATCCTTCCCTTTCTCCTCCCCTTTTTTCCTCTTTTTCCTGAAGAAGCTGCCATTGGTGGCGAAAGCTTGTATGTGTGTTTGTGTGTGATTATTTGTGCCTATTGACGAGCCGGTCCTTTTGGTAAGTCATCCGATTTCTATTTTGTATATATATACCAGGCGAAGGAGCACAGGTGTGATAGCAGCACAAATGAACAGAACACACTCTCATACACACAAACGCAAGCTTTCGCAGCCTAGCAGCTTCGTCAGGCAGAAGGCAAGGAGAGGGAAAAGGAAATGATGAGGGTTTTAAGGGAGTGGATAAGGAGTCATTCCAATCCCAGGACAGGAAAGACTTACCTTCGGGGGAAAAAAGGAGGGTAAACAAATACACACACATCCACACATTTACACAGACGCAAGTACACTTAGGCAGAGATACAGTATGTCTGCCTAAGTGTACTTGCGTCTGTGTAAATTGTGCTGCTATCACACCTGTGCTCCTTCGCCTGGTGAGTAATCTTTGTCTATTTTATACATATATTCTTTCCTGCTAGGAATTTTTACAAATGTCTGTCTAGGTGTGTTTGCGTTTCGATATGTCTGAGTGTGTGTGTATTTGTTTACCTTCCTTTTTTCCCCTAAGGTAAGTCCTTCCACTCCTGGGATTGGAATGACTCCTTTTCCACTTCCTTAAAACCCATATCCTTCCCTTTCTCCTCTCCTTCCTTCCTCTTTTTCCTGAAGAAGCTGCCAGTGTTGGCGAACACACACACACACACACACACACACACACACACACACACACACACTTCATCACTGCAATAAGTTTTCTTCCTTACAATGTAGGAGATGACTCAGTAGTGTGTTATACACATGACATGACGTAGCTCAGTAACACCATGATTTGACAAAACTGCACCAGGAGCTGAGGAGCATCTGTTATTAACTGTTACAAACTGCTTCCTACTGCTCAGGTGCAACTCAAGTTACACCGTGTGAATGATTGTTTACTCCGAAGGATGCCAGTTTAGCAAGTAGGATGCTAAATGGTACTAAGTTACTGAGATCACGAAGTGTAACTGTAGGTAGTTCCTTATTTTCAAAAGCATTTAATGCTTGGTTAACAGTTTCAGTGACAGCAATGGTGTCGTTTTTACCATGTTGAAATCCAAACTGTCTTTTAGAGAGGAGATAATGCTTTCTGAAGTAGTAATTTAGCTGGTTGTATATAAGAAGTCTTAAAAACTTTGCAGAAAATTGGGACAATGGAGATTGGTCAGTAGTTTTTGGGCAGATGCTTATCTCCCTTTTTGTACAAACTGGTATTAGTGTTGTTCTTTACAGCTGAGGATGACGCCGCTGCACTGGGCGGTGGAGCGGGAGCACGTGGACTGCGTGCGGCTGCTGCTGCGCCACGGCGCCAACCCCCACCACGTCAGCAAGTTCGACAAGACCGCCTTCTCCATGGCTCTCGAGGCCAACCGCCACGACATTCTCGACATGCTCGAGGTCAGTGTAAACAGAACAGAACACAAATCCTGCCTCTATCTGACAATTCTAAACATTGTGTGCTGTTTCATTTTTGTCTACAATAGCAAGCATTTACACTATGTGATTGAAAGTATCCAGACACCTAGCTGAAAATAATTTAAATGTTCACGGCTCCCTCCATCGGTAATACTGGAATTCAATAGGGTGCTGGTCCAGCCTCAGCCTTGATGACAGTTTCCACTCTTGCAGGCATACATCCAGGCAGGTGCTGCGAGGTTTCTTAGGGAATGGCAGTCTGTTCTTCACGGAGTGCTGCACTGAGGAGAGATATCGATGTAGGTCAGTAAGGCCCGGCATGAAGTCGGTGTTCCAAAACATCCCAAAGGTGTTCTATAGCATTTGCGCAGGCCAGTCCATTACAGGGATGTTATTGTCGTGTAACTACTGCACCACAGGCCGTGCATTATGAACAGGTGCGTTTACTAGATTGCCGCACAGATCACAAAATGGAAGGAATCGAAATAATTGTCAGAGGGATAGAAAAAGAAAATCGCTCAAAAGAGGAAAGGCCGCAGGACCAGATGGGATACCAGTTTGTTTTTTACACGTGAAGTACGTGAAGGAACTTGCCCCCCTTCTTGCAGTGGTGTACCATAGGTCTCGAGAAGAGCGTAGCGTTCCGAAAGATTGGAAAATGGCACAGGTCATCCCCGTTTTTAAGAAGGGACATCGAACAGATGTGCAGAACTATAGACTCGAGGACCATAGACATGGTCTCTCAGGTAGATGCTGTGTTTCTTGACTTCCACAAGGTGTTTGATGCAGTACCCCACACATGTTTAATGAACAAAGTAAGAGTATATGGTCTGTCAGACCAATTGTGTGATTGGATTGAGGAATTCCTAGATAACAGAATGCAGCATGTCATTCTCAATGGAGAGAAGTCTTCTGAAGTAAGACTGATGTCAGGTGTGCCACAGGGGAGTGTAATGGGTCTGTTGCTGTTCATGATATATATAAATGACCTTGCAGATAACATCGAAAGCTCACTGAGGCTTTTTGCAGATGACACTGTAGTATATAGAGAGGTTGTAACAATGGAAAATTGTATTGAAATGCAGGAGGATCTGTATCGAATTGACATATGGTGCAGGGAATGGCAATTGAATCTCAATTTAGACAAGTGTAATGTGCTGCGAATACGTAGAAAGAAAGATCCTGTATCATTTAGCTACACTATAGTGGGTCAGCAACTGGAAGAAGTTAATTCCATAAATTATATGGTAGTATGGATTAGGAGTGACTTAAAATGGAACAACCATATAAAATCAATCGTCGGTAAAGCAGATGCCAGACTTAGATTCATTGGAAGAATCCTAAGGAAATGCAGTCAGAAGACAAAGGAAGTAGGTTACGGTACACTTGTTCGCCCACAGCTTGAATACTGCTCACCGGTGTGGGATCTGTACCAGGTGAGGTTGATAGAGGAAGTAGAAAAGATCCAATCGAGAGCAGCGCACTTCGTCACAGGATCATTTGGTAATCAAGAAAGCGTTATGGAGATGATTGATAAACTCCGGTTGAGGCTCTGCAGGAGAGACACTCTGTCACTCAGTACAAGCTTTTGTCGAAGTTTCGAGAACATACCTTTACCGAGGAGTCTAGCAGTATATTGCTCCCTCCTATGTATATCTCGTGTAGAGATCATGAAGATAAAATCAGAGAGATTAGAACCCACACAGGGGCATGTGACAATCTTTCTTTCCGCTAACAATTCGTGACTGGAATAGGTGGGAGAACTGATAGTGGTACTCAAGGTACCCTCTGCCACACACCTATTGGGTAGCTTGCGGAGCATGAATGTAGATGTAGAAATGATTGTATTCTAATTAGGAACACTAGGAAACAAGGACATAATATATACATGGTTAATTGACAATATAATGAGGAAAGTTTGCAACTCATCCCAAAGATAAATACCAAGCCACAGAAAAGCATGTAAAAAAGGCAAATATACACAGGCAGCTTAGGTTTCAACCACAGGCTTTGTCAGTACAGAACATACACTCCTTCACACAGGCACAACCACTAACACGTGACCGTCATAGCTGGCTGCAACACAGCAAGTAATGCCCTGCAGTGGAGCGACTTACAGTAGATAAGAGCAGAGGTGTGCACATTCTGTTTTTGACCCTACCAGGCAGGTCAGGCTGTCGCACACTGACAACAGAACAGGCAGGCTGCATCAATCCCAGTCAACCAAAGCAGGCTACAGGAAATTTCCAGAATGACATTTTCACTCTGCAGTGGAGTGTGTGCCGATATGAAACTTAAAGCGCCACAAGGCAAAGGTCGCAGGTTCGAGTCCCGGTTCCGGCACACAATTTTAATCTGTCAGGACTTATACTGTCCCAGAATCTGTTTGTCCGTTTAATAATAGATGTCACGTCGAAATCAATTCGGTGTCCATTTTCCAAAGCGTGTTCCACCACAGCTGACTTTTTGGCATAGCCTAATTGAAAACACCTTTCATGTTCTATGTGTCGCAGTTCAGTAGTTCAAATCGTGTGTGAGTGGGACAGTTTTATGTTGAACTATTGAACAGCGATGCATAGAACATGAAAGGTGTTTTAGATTACGCTATCCCAAAAAGTCAGCTGTGGTGGAACATGGTTTGGAAAAAGGACACCGATTTGTTTTCGACAAGACTTCAGTTATTAAACAGATGAATAGCTTCCGGGACAGGGTAATAAACGAGATCAAAATTTCTGAATACACCCTCAATAAAGACGGCAGCTTGCAGCTTAGTACAGCATGGGATCCTGTAATTGCTGAGTTGAAGTGGGCATACGTGCTATGAAAACATTGCCATATATGGTCAAGGAACTGGGCACCAGTGACATCACTGGCTATATAGCATGGCAGCAGCCTTGGAATGACAGTCATCCACTTGACAATGGCAGAGTCAATCTCTGTCATAAGCTCGTGGGCAGAAAACCACATGACATGGCTTGTAACCAAAATAGATTTTATTAATGGATATTGCCATGACAACATGCACTAATTTAAAAAAAAAAAAGCCCCTTTGCCAGTAACCAGAAAGTATCTAAAAAGGATTAGCAAAATGAGAATGGATTCACTGCGAGGACTGCATAAGAGCTGGCTCAGTGGAAAAACAGTGTGCGTCCCTGCTTGCTGACCTTGTATTGTGACCGTGTATCTCAATATGTTTCTGACGTGAATACATACTTCCCTTTTTGTTTATTTGCAGGTTCTTCTTTTTCTTTATGTATATACATTAAAGCTAACTCTGAATTTATCGATCCAGCTATGCTGTGCCCATAAAGGAGTTCCAAGTGATACTTTTTATAATTTTTATCGAACTTCTGTGTCCAAATTGCTTCACATGGGGATAAATACTAAATTTGTTTAAATGATTCAACGAAAGGTTTAAATTACAGAAGAGTTTATTGCCTGCTCCTTGCTGATACATTTCTCCATGACTGCCAACCACTGTGCAGGAGCAGTCCAGAACAAACACAGTTCTCTGGACAGTAACTGCCTCCATGAGCTGACCATTCCCCACAAGACAAAATTATTTGATATTTTGGGTTGAATATAGGACATGCAGTGTAACCTGTTACACTACAACCTGAGCACATCTACATCTACATAGATACTCTGCAAATAACTTTTAAGTGCCTGGTAGAGGGTTCATTAACTACTTTCATAACTTTTCTCTACCGTTACATTCTCTAATAGCGTGTGGAAAGAAAGAACACCTAAATCGTTCCGTTTTCAATCTGATTTCTCTTATTTTATTGCGATGGTCATGTCTCCCTAAGTATGTGGATGCTAGCAAAATATTTTCATATTCAGAAGTAAAAGTCGGTGATTGAAACTTCGCAAACAGATCACGCCGCAATGAATAATGTCTTTCTTTTAATGATTTCCACCCCAATTCAAGCAACATTTCCATGACGCTTTCCCCCCTGTAACGTGATAAAACAAAACAAACTGCTCTTCTCTGAACGAACTCAATATCTTCCTTCAGTCCCACCTGGTGAGGGTCCCACAATGGGCAACAGTACTCCAGGAAACGACGCACAAGTGTGATGTAGGCAGTCTCTTCGGTGGAGCTGGTGCATCTTCGAGGCGTTCTGCCAATGAAATGTAATCTTTGGTTCACCTTCCCCACAATATTTTCTATGTGTTCTCTCCAGTCAAAGTTGTTCGTAATTGTAACTCCCAGGTATTTAGTAGAATTTATGACCTTAAGGTTTGACTGATTTATCGTGTAATTGAAGTTCAGTGGATTTCTTTTAGTGGTCATGTGTATTACTTCACGCTTTTCTTTATTCTTGCAGCAAGTGGTGCCTATGCGTTACACATTACAGGCAGTGCCTAGCTAAAACATGTTCTTTTCTTCAAGAATAATATACCCGTTGAAATTTTACACTAAAATCTAGTTTGTATTGCAATATTATTCTTGTCACAAGCCAACAGTTGCTTGTTTTATATGTTTTGTCTGTATTTATTTGTACTTCACAAATAGTTTCAGCAAAACTATGTTCCCATTATGAAGTGCCTTTACCTCACATAAAATTAATAAATCTCTCATATTGTATTTCTAAATTAAGACTAAATCAGTAACAGTAACCTAAAATTATAAATATTTTATGTGGGTTACAGGCACTTGATAATGGCGACACAGTTTCGCTGAAAGTAGCTGTGCATAACAAAAGATTGAAAGAAAGTGACTGTTGGCTTGTGACTACATTAGATAAGTGTGTCTATCATAAATTGTATATAAAAAAAAATAGATGAAGATTACTTACCAGGAGAAGGATCACAGGCAGTGATAGTAGCACAAATAAATTAATAAATTCACACGTTCTCTCTTCCTGTTACCCATCTGGTCTCAACCTCCGCTAAATTCAAATTCCCGCCCACCATCTTGAACATCTTTTCCTCGATTCTCTGGACAGCCTCTGCTTCAAGTGGTATCTCTGTCCAACTTCTTTGCTTTCTACAGTATGTCTGCCTAGGTGTGCTTGCATTTGTGTATATGTGTGGGTGTGTGTGTGTGTATTTGTTTATCCTCCTTTTTTTCCCCCAAGGTAAGTTCTGTCCCGGGATTGGAATGACTCCTTACCCACTCCCTTAAAACCCTCATCATTTCCTTTTCCCTCTCCTTCCCTTCTGCCTGAAGAAGCAGCTAGGCTGCAAAAGGTAGCATTTGTGTGTGTGTGTGTGTGTGTGTGTGTGTGTGTGTGTGTGTGTGTGTGTGTGTGGTGTGTGTGTGTGTGTGTGTGAATTTATTAATTTATTTGTGCTACTATCACTTCCTGTGCTCCTTTGTCTGGTAAGTAATCTTCATCTATTTTTTTATATATATTTTTCCTGCTAGGAATTTCTCCTCTATAATATTTGTATAATAAATTGTTCTTGTTTAGTTGTACTTTGCTTCGATAATACTCCACCGTCAGACACTGAATGTGACAGTTGGTTTTGTGGGTTACAGTCGACCATCACGGCGGCGGCGACCGCTTCCGCCACCCTGGAGGCGACGGAGAGCCTGGCGCTGGTGCTGGGGCAGGTGCCGGTGCCCGCCCACCAGGAGGAGGTGCAGACGTCCTCGCAGAAAGGTGTGTGGCTCTCCTTGTGAGTGCTGTAACTGCCAGGGGAGCGCTGCAACTTCAAAATATTGCTGTGATAACAGTGCTGGAAAATGATGTAGAAAACAACTGAAGGCCCGTACTAACCAAAAAAGATGGGAGATCCGTATCTCAATCCTGCCAAGTTCTCTGGTTTTCCCGTAAGGATTCCGGATTAGGGGGTAGTCTTCCAGTTTCGTGGATAAACATTATTTTTTTCCGGATTTTCAACTCCCGAGATTGTTCCCGCCATCTGCATTCATATCATATTTCAGTTTGAACTATCACGGCTGCCTGACCCTGATTTGAATAATTTTCAACATAAGCAGTGTGATAGTTACTTTTGTAGATGCTTAGTAATTCACCAGTTAATGAATTCCAAGCTGACAGTTCTTCTTTATGAAGAGTGAAATTAAACTTGTAAATCTTCCTTTCAGGTTCAAAATATGAAAGTCTTGAAACAATGAGGTCAAGCAATAGCTGTGCCTCTAAGTGCTTTTAGTCATTAATTAATTACCAAATGAATTTGCCATTTCTCACTCGTTTATGTACTTTGTATAATAAACCACTCTATTATACTTTTAACTCCATATTTATATTATAGACAAAAAATTCTTAGCAGGAAAAATTATATATAAAAATAGACGAAGATTACTCACCAGGCGAAGGAGCACAGGTGTGACAGCAGTACAAATAAATAGAACACACACACACACACACACACACACACACACACACACACACACACACAAACGCTAGCTTTCACAGCCTAGCTGCTTCTTCAGGCAGAAGGGAAGGAGAGGGAAAAGGGAATGATGAGGGTTTTAAGGGAGTGGGTAAGGAGTCACTCCAATCCCGGGACAGGAAAGACTTACCTTGGGGGAAGAAAGGAGGGTAAACACACACACACACACACACACCCACACATTTACACAGACGCAAGTACACCTAGGCAGACATACTGTAGAAAGCCTTTCTACAGTATGTCTGCCTAGGTGTACTTGCATCTGTGTAAATGTGTGGGTGTTTGTGTATTTGTTTACCCTCCTTTTTTCCCTCAAGGTAAGTCTTTCCTGTAGAAAGCCTTTCTACAGTATGTCTGCCTAGGTGTACTTGCGTCTGTGTAAATTGTGTGTGTGTGTGTGTGTGTGTGTGTGTGTGTGTGTGTGTGTGTGTGTGTTTGTTTACTGTCATTTTTTCCCCCAAGGTAAGTCTTTCCTGTCCCGGGATTGGAACGACTCCTTACTCATTCTTTAAACCCTCATCATTTCCTTTTCCCTCTCCTTCCCTTCTGCCTGAAGAAGCAGCTAGGCTGTGAAAGCTAGTGTTTGTGTGTGTGTGTGTGTGTGTGTGTGTGTGTGTGTGTGTTCTATTTATTTGTGATGCTGTCACACCTGTGCTCCTTCGCCTGGTGAGTAATCTTCATCTATTTTTATATATAACTCCATATTTATTTATATTCAAGGAGTTATTCTATCAATTAGTACATAGGAATATGACACAAATATCTTGACAGACTTCAGACACAGAATACCAATCAAAATCAACAACCTTTTCTTCTTAGCAACTGTCTAAGCATACACTTTCTCCAAGGAACTGCAATATATATCTTTAACTGGGCAGACATAATATCTGAGGCCACTTGCTGCTGCCACCACCTCCAGAATCTGAAACAAACAGATTCTGGTGGCAGCTGCTGTTCCTATCATGCCTAATCAATTCACTAAAATAAATTGATAACTATTGCGTATCTCAAGGTATTGGAGAAGTGGGGTAAATGGCTTGTACCACTAAAAGTTCTAACTTTTGATAATAGCTACTACTCTGAGATGCGAGTATTTGAAATTCGCCTGATAGTTGACCAATAATATTATTGATAATACCTTCTCACAGAATATCATTGCACTTTTGTAATTCGATCGAACATTCTATCAGTAAAGCAGATCTTACATTCTTTGTACTTTGACTGTATGTTAGAGGGGAACCTTGACTATGCTTGCTTTTTATGCAGTGTTTGCTCTGCTTCTGGTTTTCTTGCAATTGTGTGATGAATTTTTGTGCGATTTAGTGATTTCTAGATGTGTTCAACTAAGAAATGATATCATTAGTTATTCATATTCTGCTGAATTTCCATGGATTGTGCAACCGTGGAAAAGTCAAACATTCATTTTCCGTGCTTAAAAAAATTTCTTACAGAGGAATAATAAATCATATTAAATCTGTTAAACACATGTCCAATACAAAAATGTAGGATAGTGGTAGGAGACTTGATTAAAGTTTCACCACTTATGACACTGACTTAATGTTTTTTCACTTTATTTTAAATTGAACATAGCTGCAGCAGAATAGCCATGCACATTAACACACCTTGTTGTGGTGTGTACAGCCGTTTGCTGTCGGAGGTTTGTGTCATCCCTTGGGTATGGGTATATGTGTGTGTGTGTGTGTGTGTGTGTGTGTGCGTGTGTGTGTGAGTTTAAGTAGTTTGTAACTTTAGGGACCGATTGCCACTGCAGTTATGTCCCATTAAATTGAATATAACACACCATTAGCTGCTGTTGATTGTGCTGGTACTGTGTTTAAAGACCTTAAGACGTATGCATGCATCAAATTTTAAGATGTTCTGGATTTCTGTTTCTGAAAGTTGTCAGGTATGCTATCTATTATGTATGTGGGCTGTGTGTCTATGTAATCAAGAATACCCTCACACCTCTGTGTAGTCCAGAATTGACCACTAGATGAGGACAAGTGGGCTTGTCAGTACGAAAGGAATGGGGGAGTACTGGGCTGTCAGTAGAGAAGCAGTAATAGCTGGGAGGGCTCAGTGTCTCCGGATATGGACTATTTACTGGGTGTCACCTGAGTAATAGGTCAGGATGGCAATTCCCATGGAAATGAAATCCCGGGGTTTCTCAGGGAATTACATTTTATCTGGGAAAATCATGGTAATGTCAGGGAATTTTATGTTTTTGTTCATTGTACAACTCACCACAAAATCATATGATTAGCTGCAACAGGCACATTAAAAAATAAATAAATAAAATGAAATAAATACAACTAAAACACAGAGCTACAACACTTAAGCTGTCAGCCATTGGCCTTCCTCAGAATAGACAGCATTCGTACAACACCACAGGCACCCTTCACAGTCACACAACCTTCATCTCTGGCTGCCACAGGGAAGGGACGGGAGCGGGATTGTGTCATGATGCATGGTGGTGGGGATGGATACAACATGGCCTTACGGAGCATGTACATACTAAATGGGTGGAAACACACACACACACACACACACACACACACACACACACACACACACACTGAATTAGATGGGATAGGTGTGATGGGTGTGGAGAAAAATGGAGTTATCATTGGTTGAGGCCAGGATAATTTCGGGACTAGAGAATATGAATAACTCCCATCTGGTGGGTGATAGGATCCAGATGACCCGGATTGTGAAGCAACCATTTAAATCAAGCATGTGCTCCACTGCACATTGTTCCACAGGATAAAGTGGCTCCATCACACTTCTGTCCACATTAAAACTACCCAATCACCAACAGTACCTACACTATGACAGTTGCCATCCCTTCCACATAAAAGAAATCCCTCCCTTACAGCCTGGCCAGACATGGATGGCATATCTGCAGTGACAAGTACTCCCTTTCTAAATATGCTGAGGGCCTCACATAGGCCTTCACAGACAGAATATATCTGACAGACCTAGTCCGCAAACAGATCTCCTGTGCTGTATCCTCACACATCCCAAATCCTCCCTCTAACACCAGTAACCATCCACAAAAGAGCTCTTCCCTTGTCACCCAGTACTACCCTGGACTCGAGTAACTAAATTACACCTTTCGCCAAGGTTTTGACTTTCTATCCTCGTGCCCAGAAATAAGAGACATACTGACCGAGACCCTTCCCACCCATCCTAGTCCATCCCTATGCCAACCCCAAATCCCGTCCACTGCCATAGGGATCATATTCTTATGGAAGACCCTGTTGCAAGAGCTGTCCAATCCACCCACCCAACACTTCTTATTCCAGTCCCATCACAGGCTTCGCCTACCCTATCAAGAGGCTGGGCCATCTGTGAGAGCAGCCATGTCATTTACCATCTGCGCTGCAATCACTGTGCAGCTTTGCTTTGTACATTGGCATGGCCATTAATCAGCTGTCCACCACCAAACTGTGGCCAAAAACAAGGTGGACCACCCTGTGGCACAGCATGCAGCGGAGCACATGCTTGATTTCAATGGCTGCTTCACAACCCGGGCCATCTGGATCCTCCCATCCACCACCAGCTTTTCTGAACTGAACATATGGCAGTTATCTAAACCTCTCCTATTTTGAGTCCTGTGTGTGTGTGTGTGTGTGTGTGTGTGTGTGTGTGTGTGTGTGTGTCTGCGTGCATGCACGTGTGTGTACACGTGCGTGCGCACATGCATGCACATGCTTTATTTTTATATCTATATTTATTTTATTTTCCTCCCCTCACCTTCCTCCCCACTCCATTCCTAAGCTGCATCTCGTTACTCCCATCTAGGCCATGCTGTATCCATCCCCAACACCATTACGCAACCTTCCTATCCCCCATCCTCTCTCCTATTTACACACTGCAGAACGTGATTTGAAGTGCGGCAGCCGGAAGTATATAACTGTGCTGTGTGACTGCGTCAATATTCTATTTTCTGAAGAAGGCCATGGCCGAGAGCTGAAAGTGTTGTATGTGTGCATCTTTTGTACGTGCCTTTCGCAGCTCGTTGCCACGTCTTTGCGGTGAGTTGTGAACTGTCCTTACACTGTATTGTTAATTCCAACCTGGACTTTCTATTATTAGATTTTTCCTACCCTATGGTTGACAGATTGTTAATGTACCTTGTCTGGTGAGTAAATTAATTAACTACTTAAATACTACATGTAAATGGTCACTTGTTTGGTATATCGCTCTGTAAAAATCGCACCTTCCAGAAGCATAATAAAAACCAGTTTAGAAAAGCCACATAATTATTTTGGATTATAAACGAAATATCAATTACACTGCCAGAAACACTGCACACAAATGCTAGAACAACTTTTGAAACTGACGCAATATTTACTAGGCATCAAACACACAATCTTATTGGCTGCCCGAATGTGACTCCTCATTGGTTACTTCACCTCCTGTCATTCATCACTCCTTGCCAACATCTATAGATCAAACACCAGTTGTGTACACATAAATTGCACTTTAACTATTTCACGGTATAGAAATGTGTGGCAGGTTTTATGTTGTGACACTCTGGTGGAAGGATTTGAGTTTTGTGTATTCTTGCAGAGTGTTACTCCCATCATTTCAAGTGTCATCGGTGAGATGTGGAGGAAGTAGTGTTACAATTTGAGTGTCTTTACTGTGGTTAGGGTGTAGATCCCGTATTATGCTCAAGGAGATACTGAATGCTGAAGGATATGAACACATTGCATAGCATTATGTAGAGGAATGATTTGGAGTTGGTGACGGTTGTATAGGTATGACAGTGCAGCCTGTCATAAACCTGCATACATGGGGCAACACGAGCTGTAGCTGAAGTGTGACGTTGTTCGATACTTTTGTGACAGTTCCAATATTATTTGCATGCCTGCCAGTTACTCAATACCCCACCTAAACTCCATTAACCATTGTTTATTTAAATTCTCAGAGAAAACTGTTTATTGCAGATTAATTTTGGCTGAATTTAAGTTATAATGGCAGCATTTGTGACACGCCTGCCGACATATGGTACCCCGATGATGACTAGGAATTTAGCCAAAATTGATCTACAATAAACACTTTTTTTGCAACTGATCCCCGTGTTTCTCTCAGAAATTATATCAACATTCACTGCTAAACAGTCATCCAGTAATAGATTCTAACATAAGTTTTTTATTTAGTTTTGAATGTTTTCATTGCACAGTAATCACACCTCCAGAATTCATTCTATTTGACTCATCTTCCTCTTAGATACTTTAACAAATTTCTAATTAGAATTGCTCTCTTTATTCTGAAACATCCTAAAATACAGCAAGAGGATTCAGCGCAAGCTACAGTTTCATCCGTTCTTTTACCCCCCCCCCCCCCCCCCCCCACTGCCTCCTCTTTTCCTCTTCTAATTTTTTTTTAGCATAACATTTCATATCTAACTCTTGAAACTCTTGTATCCTTTCATATAGTTTCATGAATTTGAAAACGATAGATTCAAAAAGATATAGGAGGGAATCATATCAGGAAATGAAGAGGCTATCCAAGAACAGAGAAGTGCAGAGGAGAAGAGTTGCTGCCAACCAATCTTTGGATTGGGAACGACAGAGTTTGAAGAATATGTTTTATTTCTTTGCATGTAAACATACTTAAATGGTTTCAAACCTTTCGTTAACTCTTTAACACTTGTGTTGTCATTTTGTATATCAGCTCTTTGATGATTGACAGTTACAAAATAAATATTTAAGCTGAAATCCTTTTTTCACAGTTCATGCCGAGGAAGCAAAAGCTCCAAAGGTGATTCTGCAGGAGCCCGTGAAAGTGACGGAGCACGTAACAACAGAAGACAAACTGCCTGAAGTGAAGGTGGAGGAGACCGGTAAGTCAGCGATCCCAGATTGTAAGATACTGTGAGCGGGAAAGCTGCTGCCACACTAATCTAGAAATTAAGCTCAAACAAAAAATACTTTAGAAAATATTTGTTTGTAGTATACTTTGGTATAAATTTAGATTAAATATTTCTAGGATAAATACTCTGCAGAATGTAAGATCTAGGGTTTTTATTTAGTGTGTTATGTAGAGTCAGCCAATATGCCTCTCTTACATGTGAACAGCCACACAGTGGTGCTAGGATGTTCCTGCATATGATGGGTGCTCCATTACAATGACTTTTATTTATTTATTTTTACATTTTGCTGAGTGCATAATTTTTGCTCTTGTGAAAGTATTTTCACAGTCACAAATGTAATTGGAGTAAAAAAATCAAATAAATCACAATTACATGATTCACTCTTAGTAAGCCATGAGGGAACATAGATATGTTATATCAAAATATTCAGGAAATAGCTTTACAAAATGGTATGATATTTTGACTCTGCAGTGGAGTGAGTGCTGATATGAAACTTCCTGGCAGATTAAAATTGTGTGCTGGAACCGGGACTTGAGCCTGGGACCTTTGCTTTTTAAGGGCAAGCGCTCTACTGACTGAGCTATCCCAAAATGCATTATGGTCCATCCTCAAATCTTTACTTCTGTCAGTACCTCGCCTCCTACTTTACAAACTTCACAGAAGCTCTCCTGCAAACCTTGCAGGACTAGCACACCTGGAAGAAAGGATGTGGTGGAGACATGGCTTCGCCACAGCCGACAGGATGTTTCCAGAATGATATTTTCACTCTGTAGCAAAATGTGTGCTAATGTGAAACTTCCTGGATGATTAAAACTGTGTAATGGAACCAGGACAACCATGAAGTGTTCCGGGATAGCTCAGTTGGTAGAGCCCTTGTCTGCAAAAGGCAAAGGTTCCTGGTTCCAGCACACAGTTTTAATCTACCAGGAAGTTTCATATCAGTGCTCACTTCACTGCAGAATGAAAATGTCATTCTGGAATCATCCCCCAGGCTATGGCATTCTTTATTCCAAGAGTGCTGGTCCTGCAATCATCGCAGGAGAACTTCTGTGAAGTTTGGAAAGTAGGAAATGAGATTCTGGTGGAAGTAAAGCTGTGAGAATGGGCCATGTGGTGTGCCGAGATAGCTCAGACGGTAGAGCACTTGCCCGTGAAAGGCATAGGTCTCTGGTTCGAATCCCGGTTCTGGCACACAGTTTTAATCCGTCAGGATGTTTCATCCTCAAACAATCCCTGTAATTTTGTTCATGGAGTTCAGGTTTACTCTTTATAAACTTGTAATGACATGTTTGTATGGCATTATATGGTCGGGAACCCCATCTGGGATTGTTTCCATGCCTAATTTGAGTCTTTTTATTTGACATTGCTTTAGGAACTCACTTGTCACTGTTGGTCAGGACAACATGACACCCAGTCCCCGACAGGATTAAACTGATTTGGCTAGACTGATCACTCGTGTGGAGAGATGGATTTGTGAGTTATAGTTATTGGTGTGTAGTACCCGCTCAGTTAGCCATGTGGTCTAACGCACTGCTTTCTGGGATGAGGAAGCGTATCACCCCTGGTTCGAATCTGCCTGTTGGACTCACAAAGGGCTGGTCCCCAAATCCCGCCTCAGTTACATGATTCGCAAACATTTTGTAACAGTTTACACTTTCCCGCATATAACACTATATGCAGACATTTGGGGTACACATTTCCTCCCGGGGGGCATGGGGTGGCGACAGGAAGGGCATCCAGGCACCTTGTAAATATTAACATGCCAAATTTGGATTTAACAAAGCCGATCTTGCATGTGCGGGAACATGGCCAAAGAGAAAGAAGAAGACGTAATTGGTGTGTAGTGGGTATAATTTTGGAGACACACAGGAAACAGAACTGAAGGCCATTGTGCAATTGATAAAATTTACTCTGTGCATGCCAGTGTGCCTTAGCCCCAGCACCAACACATCAAATTTGTCATCAGAGTTCCAAATTGCCCACTAAAATAAATCTTGTTAAACACTGAAGCACTGCATTATCATTTATTGCTAGAAGGCTAAGACTTTTTGCAGGGAATGGAACCCTGAGTTTTCTCAGATCAGAAAGGAATTGTTCTGTGTGATGTTAATATTTGTGGGAAATGAAAATTATGTGATTAATGTCTCCAACATCTCAGTTGTTACAATCACAGGTACGTGTGTTCCCTAGTTTTAGGTGAAATAAATGTGAAGGGAAGCTGCCATGGTTAAATCTCATCCTTGTGATTGTAGAAATTCTTCTTTGGTTTACCGATGTGTTGTGAAATCATGTTAATCTAGATATGCGGGGTTGTATGCACATCTTCCTTCATTGGCAGATGAGGTTTTCTATTCTTCTTCCCATTGAAATCTAACTCCAATTTTTGCTACATGTAAGAGGTTGCTGGGGTATCTAAAAAGGCTTCAGGTGTATGGGCACTTTATTGACTAACTAGTGTACTAGTTTGTTATCGAAAATACATGCATGAGCATTAATCCAAAGTAAAGAAATGCATTTATGTCTTCAAGAACCTTCTATTAATTCGTAGTCTGTGTCAGTAACAGGTTTACTGCAGTGTTTATTCCAGTTCTTCCTCTCTTAAGTACGCTTAAGTATGCTTTTATGAGTCAGAAGTGATTAAAATTCAGTTGTAACTCTCGAATAAAGAGTATTTGATGGCCTTCATGGTTGCTATTGTTTCCACTGTACAAGAAGAGCCTGATGACAATAGTTTATACTGTTCATAATAACCTGTTTGTGGACATAAGATTGCATACACAACATTACCTTCTAATATGTCAGTAATAGAGGATACATAACAACTCAATGTAAAGACATTCGCTGAGCCACTGACAAGCATGTAAATTAGAAATCACATTCACACGACTTAAAATTTCAGCCATGACATTCATCAGAAAATGAAACACATGTTCACACAATCACTCGGATTACAATACACACAAGATCTCCTGCCACTACTGTCAGAATGCTGGAGTGGACAGAGGTGGTTGTCTGAGTGATTGTGTGAATGCATGTATATGTTTCTTTTTCTGATGAAGGCTATGGCCAAAAATTTAAGTTGTTTGAATGTGATTGTCGATTTTACATACCCGTTAGTGGCTCAGTAAACATCTTTATGTTGAGTTATCTATCCTTTATTATTGATATTACAATCAGATTTTCCATTATTAAAATTAACTTCTGATATATTTTTTGATCTCTCAGTACATATATATGGAGAGCTTTGCTTCATTTTTCATGGTAATATATGCCGGCTGTCACATTAAGGTTGCTCTTGTGAAATCACTAAATGCCAGGTAATGTACTGAATTGGCAGATAAGCATCTGTCAGAAGTCCTTTCATACATAGGAAGTCTTCTTGTAATAACGATACTTTTGTACAAATCTTTAAGTGACTGAAAGCTTCTAAAATTCCAGGACAACAAGCTAATATAAAATTGAGACAAATGTTTATTCACATAATAAATCAATGTCCAGAGACATATATTTTGTCTCAATATATATAAAAGATATTGAATTGTAGGAAAGACACTGAATTAAAATGTGTGCTGCAGCTGGGATATGAACCTGGGATCCCCTACTTACCAGGCAAGCACTATAATCACTAAACCACTGCAACCTCATGGTTACAGTGATTGTATGGACTGCCTTAAAGCACATCTCCCTCCACAACACAAACTTCAATTCTGCATCATGTTCCCTTATATAAATACTTATCAAAATTTCCAAGGCTCAGCAGAATAGCATTCCAACAGTGAATGTTATGGGAACGATCATGCCTTGTATCTCGGACACAGATGATATAAATATCAAATCATAAATAGATGTCCAGAGACATATTTAGTCTCAATATATATCAAAGATATTGAATTGAAGGAGAGGTATTGATGTAAAATTTGTGCCATTAGGTCGCACTGGTTAACTGGTTATACTGCTTGCCTAGTAAGGTTCTGGGTTCGAATCTCAGTTGCATCAAAAAATTTTAATTTAGTGGTTCTCCTTCAATTTAATATTTTTTATCTATATTGAGACAAAATTTGTCTCTGCACATTAATTATTTGTTATATCATCTGTGCCTGAGGTTCAAGGCTAGATCGTTCCCATTAACGTTCATTGCTGGGATGCTATTCTGCTATTGGAGGGCCTCAGCAATATTGATACATATTTATATAGGGCATATCTGCCAAGTTATCTGGTTTTCCCAAAAGATTTCTGGATTTTGTGATAGTCTTCCAGTTTTCCAGATGAACACCGCATTTTCCAGATTTTGAACTCGTGGGTTTGTTCCCACCCTCTGCATTCACATCGCTTTTCGATAATAGTGGCTAGTCTGAGATGCGAGTGTTTCAAATTCAACTGAAAGGTGACCAATAATATTATCGATAAACTGTGTGTTTGAAACAACGCTCTATCGAAGTCACATCTCGCATACTCTTTGTTCTTGACTGCGGAAAAATTTTTCTTATACTTGCTTTTATGCGATGTTTGCTGTGGTTCTGCTATTTTTGCAATTTTGTGACAAGTTTTAGCACAATTCAGCAATTTTAAGACGATTTCAACTAAGAAATGATATCATCTGTCTTTTGGGGTGCATATTCTATGGAATTTCCGTGTATTATGCGATCACAGAAAGGTAAAACATTCGAATTCTATTCCATGTATTCTGTTGATACATGTAACATTGCTTACAGAGGAAGAGATGGATTAATAAATCATATTAAATCCATTAAACATGTTTCCATTAAGTATACATGCCTTAAATTTTTGTGATTTTGGATCTTCTGGATTCCTGAAACTTCCTGGAAGATTACTGCCAGGAAGTTTCATATCAGTGCACACTCTGCTGCAAAGTGAAAGTTTCATTCTGGATTCCTGATTTTGAAAGTTGGCATGCATGTAATTTAATATCCTTGATCTATATTGAGACAAAATATGTCTCTGGACATTAATTTATTATTTGATGTTTATATCACCTGAGCCTGTGCAGGAGTTTTCGCATTAACATTCATTGCTGGGGAGCTATTTTGCTATTGGATATCCTCAGCAACGTTGATACATATTTATATGGGGGAACATGAGGCAGAATTGAGGCTTGTGTTGTGGAGTGAGATGTGCTTTAAGACAGTCCATGCAATTGCCACATCCATTAGGTCACGGTGTCTTACTGGTTATAGTGCTTGCGTAGTAAGCAGGAAGTCCTAGGTTCAAATACCAGCTAAGACACAAATTTTAATTCAATGCCTCTCATTGAATTCAATGTTTATTCAGCACATTATCCACTACAGCTGCAGGAAAGAGTCTTAATCAGTTTCATAGAAGTTCTCTCTCCAGACCATCATATGATGCCATTTGAAAGTGTAAGGACAGCAATTGAATGAGTATTGCAGATAAGTAACTCTCACAGTATCATAACCAAGTATTGGAGGTAGAACACCACAGTTTTCACAGGAGGAGGAAAACTCGTCCAAAAGCTGGCTAGATAATCGATAACATTTTAGTGCTCTGTACTGCTGTGAGACTTGGCTTTTCCACAGGATGGGTGCGAATGATCCCAAGAAACATTCAGTGATTCTTCACACTTATTTAGAAAGATACTACAAAATGGGTGGCCTAGTGGTTAAGGAGACCAAAGAGCGAGACCCGGGTTCGAGTCCCGTCCGGCACAAATTTTCATTTGTCACCAAGTAATACACCACCTTTGAAATGCAGCTAAAGTTGGCAGCATTTTTCAAAACTATATATATATATATATATATATATATATATATATATATATATATATATATATATATAAATGAATTGCATTGTTAGTCTCGCTAACACTAGAGAACGGCTGAACCAATTTGGCCAATTTTAGTCTTGAAATATTTGTGCAATTTCAGGAAAGGTTTAAACGGTGATAAAATATGGTAAAGCTGTCCGGAAAAGAGGAAAATCGGGGGAAAACTGAAAAAGGTTTTTCTAGTGAGCTATCAATACCATTCGTCCAATTGCAATAAAATTTTGTACATTTCATGTTGGAAGCAAGAGGAAGGTTCGCATCAAATAAAAATTTGGTAAAGTAGCCCGGAAAGTAGGAAAATTTGGGAAAAACCGAAAGTGATTTTTTTTCTACGAATAAAAATAAATTGCCACATGGTTGTAAGAGCATCACTTGAGTATGTCTTGACAGGGTGAGGCTTGTATGAAATAATTTCTCTTGGAAAATTTGAGAAAAACTGAAAGTGTGTTTTTCAATGTGTTTTTGACTGAATTCAGCACTATAACTGACTATTCGCAAAATTTGAACTAAGTTCAGAACCGTTCATCCGCTTGGGATAAAATTTTGATCAGTTGACATTCAATGAAAAATGAACGTTCTTATGAACTAAAAATTCGTGAAAGCTACCCGGAAAAATTTGGAAATTCGCGAGAAACTGAAAGAGCTTTTTTCAGTGGGATATCAATACCATTCATCTGGGTGCGATAAAATTTTGCATATTTGATGTTCTAAGCAAGAGTAACGTTCTTATGAAATAAAAATTTGGAAAAGTTTCTCGGAAAATTGGAAAATACAGAAAAAATAGAAAGAGATGTTTCTATGAAATATCAATACCATTCATCTGATTGCGATAAAATTTTGCACATTCGATGTTCAAAGTGAGAGGAAGGTTTGAGTGAAGAAAAAGTTTGGAATAGTTGGCCATAAAAAAGGAAAATTTGTGGAAAACTGAAAGAGCTCTTTTCTTTGGGATATCAATATCATTCGTACGATTGCGCTAAAATTTTGCAGATTTGACATTCAAAGCAAATGCCTTTATAAAGCTGCTGAGTCTAAAATACATACGATTTAAATTAGTACGCTTTATATTTAAGAGGTAAGTGATACGAAGTTCACCGGGTCATCTAGTTGTGAATGAATAATTGATTATTTAACTCTATTCTTAGAAAGATGTGCGACAGTGAGTGCGAGGCTGCAGTGTGGCGGTGTTTCAGTGGTGGACACGGGCAGCCAGAGCACGCTGCGGCTGCTGCAGGCGCACGGCATCCACATGCTGCCCACCGAGGAGCAGTCGCTGGTCGCCTCCGCCCTGCAGAGCGGGCAGACCGTCGTCCTCACCGGTGAGTGCGCAAGTACACTTTGCTGTCCACAAATTTTATCTTACTTGCTATCATTTTGGTTTTAGACCGCCATCTGGGCTGCTATACAGCTGAAAAGTTATAAATTAAATGTGACACTGAAAACTGAACTACAGATCTACATATATTATTATTACTTTATTATTTGTCTTTAGCCAACATGTGTTGAAATAGACAGTTTTACACTTTATATTACAAAAAAGTTTTGGATATTTTTACAGATTTCAGAGCTTCATTTTTTCCTTAGCCTAATTTTGCCGTATTACAACTGTTGTACGTATTCGAATTCCTTAATTAATTTTTACAGTAATACAGTTGGTTTGACATTTACTACATACATACATTTGCTACTCATATTAAAATTCCGTAATGCTATATACATGACATATACTACATACATACATTTACTACTCATATTAAAATTCCTTAATGTTATACAATATAGTAAGGACAGTTTACAACTCACCGCAAAGACGTGGCGACGAGCTGCGACAGGTACATACAAAAGACACACACATACAACACTTTCATCTGTTGGCCATGGCCTTCTTCATAAAATAGAACACTCACGCAATCACACAGGCACACAACACAGTCATACAACCATCACCTCCGGCTGCCGCACTTCGAATCACGCTCTGCGGCGAGTAAATCAGGGACGGGTGGGATAGGGAGGGGAGAGGGGATAGGAAGGTTACGTCACGGTGGTGGGGATGGGTTAGATGGGAATAACGAGATGCAGCTTAGGAATGGAGTGGGAGACGAGTGAGGGGAGAAAACAAAATAAAATAAAATAAATATATATACAAAATGTGTGCACACTGCAAGTACACAAGACCGCACACGCGCGCGCGCGCACACACACACACACAATTAGCACCAGCAGAGTTGCCTCGTAGTTTTATTGCATTTTAAAGATGGGACTGAAAGAAGGCGTAGTAAGATGTTACAAGTTGCTGTCTGGTAACTGGCATTTATAATATAAGAAAAAAAAAAATTAGGACAGTTACATACAATATAATTTGTCTGTATAAAATATCACTGTGTTCGTTTTGTTATGAAAGATTTGAACCATAATGTCAAAGTTGTAAAATAACACTTACTCAGTCCCAACACAACGTGATTTCAAACTAACATCATAATAGGTCAAAGAACCTACAACAATATGGCAACCAAAATACATTAACGTACAACACGCGTTTCATGTACTGTGCGCATTGTCTCACCAATGTAGGCCTTGCAACACTCGCATAAAGAGAAGAGCACTGCTCTTAGTAGGTGGCTAGAGGTTACTTTGATTTCATAGTTTCTTAGGATCCTGCCTAATTTTGATGAGAGGTTACCGACGTATGGAAGGAATGTCCTGGATATGAAAAGCTCATTATCCTGTTGATTCTGTGGGTGTTCATGTTTCTTCTTCCTTAATGGTGTGCTAATCTAACCTGGAGAATATCCAATGTCTTGGAACACATGCTGTAGATGTTCCAACTCCGTAGCAAGGCTGCCTCCATCAGAAACAAAACGTGCCGTATACACCAACATTCAGAGGGTGCCAGTTGTTTTTGCAGGGTGATGACAGCTGAAACCTTGCAGATAGATATCCATATGTGTGGCCTTTCGGTAAACAGAATGCCACAAATTTGACATTTGAGTTTTAGTACACATTCTGACTGAGGGTGGACACGTACCTTTGTGTATGCGCCACCACGTCACATTTATACCTGCATATGTAGAAGGTGCAAAATTTGACAGTGTGTGCTCGTGTAGCAACCGCTTTTGCATGCGCATTTCTGCACCAACTTTCTCTGTAAAGGCTTTGCCGTGAACTAGCAATTTCCAATGGCTGACATTCGCCTAAAGAAAGCTGAACGATTAGCAGCAAAAATATCATGCCAGCAGGTAATTTTATCCGGCTGCAATCCCAAAACTTCATTGAGTACTTCTTATGCCGAGAAAACTTGAAGAATCACAATAGTCAAAAAATTGTCATTAAAATTATACATTGATAAAAGTGAAAATTATAAAAAGTTTGTAACTTAAATTACACACAAATAAAAGAGAAAAGTATATATAAAATTAAAAATATAAGAAAATATTTGAATCGAAAAGTAGTCTCTGTTGCAAATTATAATATTTATTTCATTTTAATGCGTTTCGCGCTTTTGGCACGTCATCAGAACACTGTAACAGGGAAAATATACAAATGTCAGTTTTATGCTGCAGACCTATCCACTATAATATTACGAAACAATTAATTTGGGGCGTGAACATATCTCAGAAACAACTTCCATTTTAGGAACTTTTTGCCCCACCTCTTATAACTCTTGGTGATGCTTTTGATTAAATCCTCACATTTTATCCAGTCCAAAATGCTGAGCATTGTGTGCTTTTACGCCAACTAATGCCATCCAGTTGTTTCTGAGGTATGTTCACACCCCCAATTCATTGTTTCCTAATATTGTAGTGGATAGGTCCGCAGCATGAAACTGACATTTGTATGTTTTCCCTGTTACAGTGTTCTGATGATGCGCCAAAAGCGCGAAACGCGTTAAAAAGAAATAAATATTATAATTTGCAACAGAGACTACTTTTCAATTCAAATGTGGATTCACTGTTGCTACACCAGGACAACGAACTTTGGAGTAATGTATATAAGAAAATACCAGATTGCTACTAACTGAAGAGTGTGTCTCTGTCGATATACCCTCTGTTTTACAAACAGGTTGTTGATTTACATCTGTCTCTTTAAATACCTGTTACATACGTGTAATAGACGCTCGAGGGTGTGGGTTCTAAAGAGTAAGCCACATGTAGGCTAGAAAGCTGAAGTAGCCGATAAGTGAGTCATACCACCATCAACACAATTTTCACATTTGACTGATTACTGGGGAGGGGAATATACAGAATGTGAGATAGTAGTGATAGCCCAAGTTAGAAACCCAGCATACACTACTGGACTGGGGTATCCTCAGGGAAGTGTGATAGGACTGCTTTTGGTTTCTATCTACATATATGTTCTTTAAATAATGGAGGACAGATAACAACTCACAACTGTCACTCTCGAATCACTGTATCACTTTGTTTTACTTTGAGTTTTCTTTAATCATGATTTAACAATTACCAGTGAAGATTCCTGATGAGAATATTGATAGTATTATGAAAATGTCAGATTCAACATCTAATACATACTCCACAATCAATCCAAATGTGTGTGTCAGAGGGTACTTGTATCACTACTACTTACTTGCTTCCCTGTTCCACTCCCATATAGAAAGAGGGAAAAACAAATTCTTGTATGTATATGTACAAGCCCTAATCTCTCTGATCTTACCTTTGTGGTCTTTACGAGAAACGTAGGTTGGCTGCAGTAGAATCGTTCTGCAGTCCACCTCAAATTCCGACTCTCTAAATTTCATGAACAGTGTTCCTTATAAAGAGTGTCGCCTTCCCTCCAGTGATTTCCAATTGAGTTCCCAAAGCACTCGTGCATTTATCGAGCAATACTCAAGATGGGGTCGTACAAGCATTTTATGTGTGTTTTCCTTTACACATCACATTTTCCCAAATTTCTCCCAATAAACTGAAGTGGACCATTCACCTTCCACACGAGTGTCCTTATATGCTCGTTCCATTCCATATCGCTGTGTAGTGTTACACCTAAGTATTTAACTGATGCTATGCTGTCAAGCTGCACACTACTAATGTTGTATTTGAACATTACGGC
Organism: Locusta migratoria; assembly: GCA_026315105.1. Taxonomy (NCBI): domain Eukaryota; kingdom Metazoa; phylum Arthropoda; class Insecta; order Orthoptera; family Acrididae; genus Locusta; species Locusta migratoria. Next base: position 54,369,523 of record CM048754.1, on the reverse strand, counting down.
ATTGTTTCTCCTACTCATCTGCATTACCTTAAATTTTTCTACATTTAGTGCTAGTTGCCATTTGTCACACCACTTAGAAATTTGGTCCAAGTCATCCTGCATCCTACTACAGTTATTCAATGATGACACCCTCTGGTACACCGCAGCTGCAGATTGCAACTCAGACTCTCCATCAGATCATTTACGTATTTTAACAATGGAAAATCTGATTGGAATGTCAATAATGGAGGGTACATAACAACTTACAGTTAAGAAGCTCAGAAAATAGATAATCACATTCACACAACTTAAATTTTCGGCCATGGCCTTCGCCAGAAAAAGAAACACATACATTCACGCAAAGACTCAGACAACTATACACACACAATTATCATGTCCGGCCACTCCAGCACCACAAGCATCTGGACTGTGAGTGAGGTGGGGAGTGGAGGGGCAAGGATGCCGGGTAAAGGTGGGGATGGAAAGTTCTGCATTGTGTGATGGATTGTAAAGGCTGATAGGTGGAAATTTGAATTGCAGCAATGAATATAGTGAAGGGAAGGGGTGGGGAAGGATAAAAGGGAGGTGTAGGGGAGTATGGGGAGGGAGTGGGGGGAATTGAAATGATAAAAATAATAAGTTGCAAAGAAGATATGAGATGCAGGAGAATGAGCGGGGTGGAAGAAGGGGGGAAGGGTAGGGATAACTTCTCACCCATGCACTCTATGCCTAACATCTCCCCCCCCCCCCTTCCTTCAACATTCATTCTCATGCATATTATGTCTTCCTTGCAACTGGCAACTGTGTGTTGGCACTTACAGTATCCCCTTAACCCTTTTGTTCCTGGACAACAACATATTAAAAAAAAAAAAAATGCTTTATACGCATGTTGTGTATCAGTCTTTAAAGTCACATGGTTATTGATGAACAACATGCTTCTAGTATGACATTTTGCCACTTGGTATGGCATGTAGCCACTTCTGAGGCATTAATCTGTCCATTGTGAAGGTTGTGTTACATAGTCGTCTGTATGTGGATGTTAGTGTGAGTGTGGTTCATGTTACTTTATTTCAGGAGTGAATTGTCTTGTCTTTCGTGCTGTAGCAAAAATTATGCTAGTATTATTGATCTGGCAGTGTTATCTATCAACAAAATAACATCCCAAGTAATAAAACACCTTTATACAAACGTGTGTTACACATGAAATACCACACATTTTGATGTTTAGTGCACTGCATTAGTACAGAAAACACTGAGTTTTAATTTTTCCAAAGCTGAATTCATAATGTTGGAATTGAAGGATTTATTAATTACTTTTTATTTTTACTTTTTTTCTGTACTTTTCTCTCTCTCTCTCTCTCGTTTGAATCCCCCTACTTGCTCCCCACACTCCTGTATAATCCTTTCCTGCTCCCTTTCCTTCACTGTTCATTGCCACAATTCAAATTCCCACCTATCAGAGCCTTTAAAATCCATCATGCAATGTGGAACTTTCCATTCCCAGCTTTACCAAGCATCCTTCCCCTCCACTCCCCACCTCACTCACAGTCCAGATGCTTGTGTTGCTGGAGTGGCCGGACATGATAATTGTGTGTGTATAGTTGTCTGAGTGATTGCGTGAATGTATGAGTTTCTTTTTCTGATGAAGGCCGTGGCCGAAAATTTAAGTTAGTGAATGTGATTATCTATTTTCGTTTCTGTCAGCAGCTCAGCGAGCCTCTTCATGGTGAGTTGTTATCTATACTCCATTATTGACAGATCTTATATATAGATAGAAAACAAAAGCAGTCCTATCGACTTCCCTGAGGATAGCCTAGTCCAGTGGTGTATGCTGGGTTACTAACTTGGGCTATCAACACTATCGGACTGTCTAAGGTTGTACTGAGAAAGAAATGCTAAGAAAAAAAATCGATATGTTGTGCTGTTTACGAGATATTGATAGTGACTGTGCCATATACCTCGAGAAATTAACAGCAAACAAAAAATCGGTTACCACCAAATGTTGAAGCATTGAGGGGGACATCCAGTAACACTACACTTGCCCCTCAGCCCCACCCCCCTACCAAAATCTGTGATGGGTGCCTACTTTTTTTTATTACAGATTTGGATTCTTTGTGAAAAAATGGATAGCTTCCGTTTGAAACATTTTTATTTCATTTCATGATAAATAGAGCTGTAATCGGCAAAAATGAAAGAGTAGCATACCCGTGATGAGCTTCTTCAGCATTTCTGTGGGCCTCATAGTACCAGGGAATGATATCTACTCTCTCTCTCTCTCTCTCTCTCTCTCTCTCTCTCTCTCTCTTTCTCTCTCTGCAGTCGTTAACATTGGAGAACAATTGTGTAGAGCTGGGGACAGTCCGAATCATTGAAATACAACAAACTGTCTGCGTGGAGACTGATAGAATGATCATAGTTTGTGTTTCATTTGATTGTGGGAGATGTCATGTGATAGCATTAACAGAAACATGAAAAACTGTACTCTGATTTTTCTCACCCAATGTGTATTTCTTTGAGATATTATAATAATGGAAAGTCCAGTTTGGAATTAATAATATAGTGAGGACAGTTTACAACTCACTGCAAAGACGTGGCGACGAGCTGCGACAGGCACATACAAAAGACACACACATACAACACATTCAGCTATCGGCCATGGCCTTCTTCAGAAAATAGAACACTCACGCAATCACACAGGCACACAACACAGTCATACAACCATCACCTCCGGCTGCCGCACTTCAAATCATCTTCAAGTTTCTAATTTGTTAAGAAAAATATTTAGTCAGCAATTTCAATTATAGTTACACTTTCTTTTTCAAGAGTGCAATTAGAGAATATACTTGACTGGCCTGAAAGGAACTGAACAGTGTTGAAAGACAGCGGATTTTTGAAAAAAATTCTTCAGGGTTATAGGACATTAGTCAAGGACAGGAAGGAGGATTTCAATTCTGGAAAAACACTAATGACTCTTTCAATAGCTGGGAAAAGTGATAACAATCTTATCTTACTATGACCTAAAAGTATATTTCACTCTACCTCAACAAGCTCACAGAATGATTCTAGTTTCTCAACACATGCAGCATAAAAGTGCAATTATTGATTGAATTCCTGCAAATTCTCTAATTCCCTTCCATCTTTATTGAGTATCCTGGTCTTTTCCACTGCAACTCTTTTCTTTGTCTTGATCATTCCATACAGAATCTTCTTAATCCCTTCACTTTCCTTCCCACCATTTTTGTCCACTTTTACATCAATTTCCTCTCCTCTTCTGTTACCCCTTTCACCTTCTGTTTGTATTCATTCCTCCATTGTGCTGGAATTGTGTCCGAAAGGTCTTGTTCTTCATTGGGACCTCCTCCTTCACTCTTTATACTTCACCAGGGTGTTTCGTTCCACCTTTTCTATAAATTGTTCATATATATTTGCAGCATTGGACATCATCAATAGCAAAGTAATCACTATTATCATAGCAATGTATTAATAGGAACAAGTGGCATGCCCCTTGCTTTTATTAAAATGTTGCTATGACAATAGTGATTACTTTGCTACGGATGATGTCCAATGCTGCAAAACTGCCTCTTCTTCATCTTCATGTCATGAATCCACAGTGTGTCTCTACCTTTGAGATCTGTGGAAGTGTATGAAATTACTTTACATGTCTGTCGAGATAAAAGCTCTATCAATAAAAAGAATCCGTTGCCATTTTCTGATTTGATTGTGTAGGCTACCTCGTCAAGTCCTACCTTCTATACAATCAAAAATAGCAGTGCATGTTTAAGTTTCTTCTGTGTGGACAAATCATTTTATCTTTGAATCATTAGAGACATTATCTTGCGAATCATTAGAGACATTATCTTGCATGTGCTCCCTGTTTATACCTTTTCCCCACTCTTTGACATGCATACATGTTCTGGGGTGCTCACTGTGATTGTCTGAAATTTACATTGAGTTTTTGTGAGACAAGTGAGATGACTGACAGTTTTTAAGCTCCTTACTCATACTCCTCAGGGTTTTATTGTCTTACTGGGAAATATTATCCAAAGATAACTCTTGTTGCTAGATTTTCCACATTGCTGAAGCAGTATGCTGATTAAAATTATTGCATTTGCTTCTGCTGCTGCTAGATGGGGTCTTATTTGGAGATTTGTCTTTTTTTGTGTAGAAGCAATACCATGTCCTGTAGTATCATTTGGTGGTGTTGCAGCATTTCATCAACTTCAAATTATTTGAAATGCATATTGATTATTCCAGTGAGGAAAAATACTAATGTATTTTGTGTTTTAACAAATATTTTCATAGATTTTTGCTGAACCCAGGATTGTTTGGGGTAGCATGTTTTAGCCACTGCAACCTTAAACACTTCCTTAGATTTTCAAAATAGCATTGTACAGTAATACATATTTTAAAGAGATATAGTTTAACTTACCAGGTGAAAATGCACAGGTTTGTTGATAGACACACAAATAAAAACACACACAAATACACAATGCTAAGTTTTTGCAATCATTGGTTGCTTCATCAGAAAAATTGATGAACCAACCAACAGTTGTAAAAGCTTACCATTTGTGTGTGTTTTTATCTGTGTGTCTACCAAGGACCTGTTCTTTTTCGCCAGGTAAGTTAAACCATATCTATTTTTTATACATACTGGTATTTTTCCTACCAGGAATGTTTCCCTCTATAATACATATTTTAAAATGTGTAAACATGCTTAGGCTTCGTGTAACAAATAGGTAAGTTAGAAGGTTCATAGCTGACTAACATACACCAAACCTTACTTATATTGAATTGTAGTAGCATGTGTGAACAGTATCTACTTGGCATTATGTACATTTAAGTGGAAGGTCATTCACATATTTTAGGAATTAGAGTTAATCCATAACTGGAATCATATTAGACACCCTTCACGATTTCTCTCCAGTCACGAAAATTCTCTATCTTCCAGCATACTGTGAATTATTTTCTGACAATTTTCTCCCCTTTTCGTAAGTAATAGTGAAACAAAACTTTTTTTCAGAGGCGGGTAAGCTGGCACTGAATTTGACGGGTGCAGTGCAGACGGACGGCACGGCCGGTCCGGTGGGCGTGCCGCAGGGCAGGAAGAAGGTGATAACGATCCGGGCGACACCTTCATCGCCCCTGCACCAGAGGCTCTTCCGGAACTCCGTGGAGAAGCGCCCCCAGCCTGAACAGCCTCAGCCGCAAGCACATCCACAACCGCAACCTCAACCGCAGCAGCCGCGCCCGCCCGTCGCTTTCCTGCCGCGCCGCGGCCGCCCGCCGGGGTCGGCCGTCACTACCGTCAGCTACGCTCCCAACATCCTGAAGCGCACGGCTGCCCCCGTCGTCGTCTCGTCCGTCGCGTCGACCGTAGGGGTCGCCGTCGTCTCACCTACCGTAGTCACGGCTTCGAGTTCGAGTCCGCCCGCTGCGAAGGTTTTGGTGAGGTCGCCGACCACGACAAAGGTTGTGGTAAGTGAGATATATACATACTAAAGTGTTAATGACACTTTAATTGTTCTCACTTGGAAAGTGAAAGCTAATGTGGCTGTGAATCGTGACAGGTTTTCTGACAACAGTTTCCAATTTTTCACAAAGAAAGACTTACTACATAAAATACTCTCCACTTCATTGTGGGCCGGCTGGTACAGCAACCATCGAGTGTCAGCTTAGCTTAGTTTATGCAACTAGTAGTTTTTCATGGTTTGCATGGCATGTTTTGAGCATTTATATGTATTGTGAAGTGCAAATATTTATGTATGTATTTTTTGTGATATTTTATAAACGGTGAGAATGATGGTTTGCTTATGTGGGTTTTTCTGCACATTGAAAGGGGCACATTATGTTATAACCTCAAAAATATGATTACGGTGTGAGATGCCAAACCTTTGCAAATTTCACAAAACATACTTAGGTATATATTTGTGCTTCAGAATGTGAATAAATTCTCAAATATCATTATGCAAAACATAAAAAATACAAAACTTATGTAATGTTTCATTACTTAAGTAAGGAATGTCAGTTAAAAGCTTTCATATATTGTACATAACTATGAAAATGCAAGGGTTATCTAGTAAGCATATTTTACCATCTAATACGTTATTTCCCACAATTTACACCAGTTTCTTAGAAGTCCCTTAAAAAGTATAAAAATAGGGTTTTACTGTATATAATCTGATTAAATTACTTGCTAATTGACAGTTCCTGCATAAAGTGCGAATGTGTGAGGAAGTAGGAGCCCAAATATGACATTTCTGTGCATTCATGAATCGTGCAAAGTAAATTTGCATCCAAAGAATATTTCCTGAGCACACGCCATCCATTTCAGTGCGTGCCAGAAAACAAAGAGTAAAGTCATGGAATTGTAGCCTATCCTTGGATTGTATTTGGTGCACTTTATGATTCTTGTGGGATACCAGTATTAGACAAGGTTGTTGTGTTTAATTGAAATTATGAAAATTTATTGTAAAGATGGTGCAAGATCAGCAACTGGTAATATATTGAAAACAATTTATTTTTCCATCACAGTTGCACTATTTAGGAGTTAGTGATTAGTTTCGGACTTAATCATACATTTTCAAACCGTTGGCCTACAAAACGAGAGTTGTCATTAAGTTACACTGTTCATATTAAAAAAAAACAACAACAACATAAAACCAACAGTTGGTATTAATGCTAGAAAAGTCACATTTGCAGGTTTACCTTATTCCAACCATAATAATACACTGCATGAAGCAAATGACTGATAAAAGCTGTTTGTTGTCCACAGTTAATACATAATTAGATTAAAATTTAAAATCGGTTAAAATAGATGATACATCCACAGGCCTCCAACGTGTACTGTGCGTGTCAACGTCGTTTAGGTGATACCTCGTGGCTCTGTTAGAGGCCGCCACCTGTAGTGTGACATGCAATAGTGTTGGCAACATTATAGACGATCAAAAATAAAATACATTGACATCTTTACATAAAATTATGGTACTGGTCAGCAAAATGACCAACATCATAATTTAGGTATTAACAGGAAAAAGAAAAACATTAAAAATGTGAAACAGAAGGTCTCCGGCAGTGCCACATTTGATTTTAATTTGTGCACTTACAAGGAAAAGTATTTTTGTAAAATATTATAAAATTTGAAATAGACGGTCCATGGTGGCGGTATATACAGGCAACACTGTCACAATCCAGTGTACAATACTGCATGTATCATAGTGCAAAATTTTCGTAGGGAACGTTTTAAACCAAGGCACTTGTTTTTTCTTTTTTATTTATTTTTTTAATAAAAGGTGCCAAGAAAAAAAAGGGGGGGGTCCAAGGTGACTGCCTCCACCACTACAAATCACACATACAGCGTCTACAAACATCATGAACATAACATAAAACTTTGCATCCAATCTAGAATTGTCTTACATACATATCTTACGAAACTCACAGATTGTGTTAAATACATGTGATATAGGTAGTATTCAAACACTATGCATCATGAAATTCCAAGAAATAAATCTGGAACAGTGCTAAACTTTTTATCTACCTAGGTTGATACAGTTAATGATAAATTTTGCACATGGAACATACAAGCTTGTAATTTTATATAACTAATACAAACATTGCACATGGAACTTTCATCATGTGTGGACCTAGAATTAGTGTAACGATGTACCACCATGTAATCTTACCTGGGATCTTTGCCTTTCATGGGCAAGCATTCTACCACTGAACTATCCCAACAAGACTCACGGTCCGTACTCACAACTTTACTTCTGCCAGTACCTCACCTCCTACTTTCCAAACGTCACCGAAGTTCTCCTGCGAATCTAGCATGACTAGCACTCCTGGAAGATAGGTTGTGGTAAAGCACTTGCCCGCAAAAGACAAGGAAGTTTCATGGTTTACATGTATAGTCATTTGTGCCACCAGGTTAAAATACAGAAGTTGTTATTGCTGTTGTTGTGGTCTTCAGTCCGCAGACAGGTTTGATGCAGCTCTCCACATTACCCTGTCCTATGCAAGCCTCTTATCTGAGAATAAGTTTGGCAACCTACATCTTTTTGAATCTGCTTATTGAATTCATTCCTCGGTCTCCCTCTACAATTTTTACCCCACACACTCCCTCCGTAAACTAAGTTGACGATTCCTTGATGTTTCAGAATGTGTACCACCAATCTATCCCTTCTCTTAGTCAGGATACGCCAGAAACTCCTTTTCTCCCCAATTTGGTTAAGCACCTTCTCATTAGTTACATGATCTAACCATCTTATCTTCTGCAGCAACACATTTCAAAAGCTTCTATCATTTTTTTGTCCGAACTCCTTATCATCCATGTTTCACTCCCAAACAATGCCACACTCCAGACAAATGCTATCAGAAAGGACTTCCTATTCATTTAAACTAATATTGGATGTCAACAAATTTCTCTTCTTCAGAAACGCTTATCTTCCCATAGCCATTCTTCATTTTATATCTTCTTTACTTCGATCATCAGAAGTTATTTTGCTACCCAAATAATAAAACTCATCTACTACTTTGATTACCTCCTTACCTAATTCCTTCAGCATCGCCTGATTTCCTGGCACTACATTGCATTATCCTTGTTTTACTTTTGTTAATGTTCATTTTATACCGTCCTTTCAAGACACTGTCCATTCCATTCAATTGCTCTTCCAGATCCTTTGCGGTCTCTTTACTGTGTCGTCAGCAAAATGCAAAGGTTTTATTTCTTCTCCCTGAACTTTAATTCCCTTTCCAAATACAAAAGATCACATATAAAAGTTTGTAAAATGTCGTTTTGGTTCACTTGTTAGTTACTAGCATTCACTAGAGGTACCACATTTTGCTGCAGTTCATCCTGCATTTCACTACTCTTTTCCAGCATCGTCCACAAAAAGCCTCAGTGAACATCTGATACTATCTTTGAAGTTGTTTATATTTCACTACGTAAACCTGTGCAAATACTTTGCACCATTAGTGGCTAGTCATGTGAAATGGAAATAAGTAAAATTAAATATTTATCATTTAAAAATATTTTATTATAAATAATATTAGTATACAGAATATTATATATCCTTGTGTTTTCTTAAATTTAAAATCAATTCTAACATTTGATGATAAATCAGTGGATGAATACCTTTCTGTAAAAACAAAAAGAATGAAGAAATCGGCCGGGTAGTTTGGTCTGGCCGACTGACTTTAGTTTTCGTAGATGCTTTTAATACATAATATGTGAAGAGCAACAACTAAACAGGTTACAAATTTTCTCTGCCACTCAGGTCAACGGAAGCAGCAGCGACGCGCAGCTGGCGGACCTGGCGACGATCACGCGGCAGCTGGAGGAGGCGCGCAGGGAGGCGGAGGCGTACAAGCTGCTGCTGAGCAAGAAGGAGCGCGAGGCCGAGCTGTACCGCCAGCAGCTGCAGTCGATAACGCAGCAGTCGCAGTGACCGCCGCCCCAGCCCGAGCGCCGCTGACGCCCGCCTTTCCCCAGAACCTACCCCGGCCGGCCTCGGCCCGTATCTGCCGCCGGTGGGCGGGAACGCGTGTCGTCTCCGTCCAGTGCCGTCGGCGGCCTCGCCGTTGCGGACCTTTCGAGTGGAGCGTCAATTTCCGAAGTGAGGTCGCTTTCGAATGACACGGTAAAAATCGACTCGACTTGCCAGAAAGACTGACGGTGTCGGTCCTTTCCCCCTCAACCCCAGAAAATATCATCCGAACACTTTTGTGTATGTGCGTGTGAGTAACAACTGTGGATGTTAAGTGATTTATCTCGTGTGATTTACCTCATCGGTGACAGGGCATTTGTGTCGAAATACGTAGATACTAATGTCGGTTGACTAATTGCAGTCGGAATCTCCAAAATTGTGACGGGCATTGGCATTATGAAAGTATACAACAATAGTAGTTCCTACTTAATTTGTTATAGCTATACCGTGTTGTGCATTTAACTAAGGAAAGGGTTTAACAATATCGTGTGCGCGCTCAATTTTGATGTGTCTTTCTTCTCTCTTAGTTAAATGCTTGAGAAGATTTTCCCTTCAAATACTATTCTTGCATTTTCTTGTTGTTCCCAAATATTTTCTGTAGGCTATTTCTCTTATATTAGCAGCACAAGTGGAACTGCCAGACTTAAATTTCTGACTCCTCCCCCCCCCCCCCCCCCCCAGCTGTTCCTGAGCAACTAAAGCAGCATTTATTTACAGCCAATTATGGAAACTGTATGAAATTTTTGGATAATTTATTGTAATTCTTTATCTAGGGCATTGGACAGCAGTCTAGGGACCAATATTGTGTTTTTAGGCTATCAACTGCTTCCTCATTTTCTTTTAATGTGTTGCTCAGATTGTTATGGAATTAGTTCTGTGTTTCCCTCTCTGCAATTCTGCCGTATATCAACCATATTGTATGGTTTGTGGTGATTAATGTGATAACATTTCCGTATTTTCAGTGGGACAAATATATTCAAGTACATATATAATTTTGTGTGCAGCATGTAAAATTACAATCCATAACTTCTAGTCACTTTTTTTTCTGGATATCTATGTTTGTTATGTATCGTATACTGCAAGACTTGTGTTTATAAAAAAAGTTGCATGTTCGATATGATCCAAGGAAGGCAATACATATTTTAACTAATAATACTGAAGCATTTAACTGATGTATAACACATCAAATCTATAATTTAAGTTTTTTGTAATGTTGTAATTAATGGTTTAAATACTACAATGGTTTAATTTTGCTTTGTATTGTTTAGTCTTCCCTCTTGTACAATTTCTTGGCATTGCCACAACATTATCAGTGAAATAGGTTCAAATTTAGTTCATGCACATAATTGTAGCAACTAGAGACGAAATGAAATTGTGCCACTGCATATCTAACTGGAATATTTGTTATAGCCCATAAAGTGCAGTGGAAGAACAAGTAATTACTCAGGGCACAAAGACATTTATAAAGGAACTTATACCATCGTAACGATACTTTGTATTGAACCTTCTTCACTGCTAACCTGACCAAGCTATAATTAAAAAATGACCCACCAGATTTCTAAGTGTACAATAATGTGTTACTTCTTCCAGTAGACGAAGTACCAAGTATGAAAGAGAATTTTCTTTTCAAGCCAGTTTCATGGCAACATGTCTTCCTGAATTGTCAAGGAAAACATTGACAACCCATTTGTTTGAGAAATAAATCACTGGAACTCGCTTAATGATTTCCTGACATGTCAAAAGCTTGTCGACAGATAAATGCTGATCTTTCGGTGTAGCTGTAATTAAATGTAAATGGTGGGGTGTTCTTTGTACTTGGAGTTGTTGTTTGTTAAATAAATGATGATGAAATTTGAAAGAAACCATTCTTACGTACATATTATTCAATACCTCCCTCTTTGTAATGCTGAATGAAGTCAGCTTGCACCCTTGCACTAATGTATGTTACACTTGTGCTCACATTGCTAGCCTTTTCTTCAACTGAGGTGTCAAGAATCTGAGGTGGGTATTTTCTGTATGACTGACTTCCAGTGCAACTCCCAGTAAAAATACAGATTATATGTTTCAAACTGATGGTCTGTTCTGAATACGAGCTGGTTTTTCTTTAGCTCCCTTGATATTCATTTAATTTTTAGTATTTTACCATAATTTAATCATATTTTATTGTTAACTTTGCTGCCCTCAAAGCATGTACCTTCTCACTTTGAATCACCTTCTTTGCTCCCTTTATTTCTATTTACTGATATTTACACTTCTCATCTGTTCTTTTCTTACTCACGGGGTTAGCGGTGTAGTTTAAGATGACGCTTTCTGGGATGTGGAGGTATGACAGCCCTGGGTGGAATTTGCTTGGTGGATTAACGACATTGTGTCAGTGTACTAGCTGGTTGTGGTTTTCAGGTTTTCTACATTCCACTAGGTCAATGGCTGGCAAACTCCATTTGTCAAAAGAGCCAATTTCCTGTAGTATAGTGATTAAAAAGTTTTCTGTGGACTGCACTTATTTTCAAAACTACGGAGTCAGTTAATAGAACAACAGAAAGTTTATAAAGTAAGTAAACAGTACATCACATTACATATGCACTGTCAAGAGTGGCCTACCATTTATTTGGGAAGTTTGACTAGGTCCACTTTTTATGTTGACATCTATAACTTCAAGTGTTCCACTTAAAAAACACAGCAGAAGTAGAATGCAAGGACTATAGGAGGGGGGGCACACAGTGCTGGAATTCACGTAGCTGCTGCTCAGGTGTGGTGCATTTCCAAGATTGCACACAGTAAAATGTGCCATGGCATATTTCTCTGCTGGAATTCCAGCTTGAACTTGAACAGTTTTTTCATGCAGCACTCTGTTGCGCTCCCAACCAAAAAGCACTTAGCAATGTCTGTCGAGCTCCCCGCCAGAAGATTAGATTAGTTATTTGTTCCGTAGATCCAAATTGAGGGGATCCTCGTGGATGTGGAACATGTCAAGAAACAAAATTTACAAGTTGAATAACAGATAATACTAATAATATAAATAAAAATAAAGATAGAAAAGAGATGACTTACCAGGCTCGTCGATAGAAACAAATAAAATAAATAAAATCACACACAAACACACATACAAGCTTTTGCAGCCTAGCTGCTTCGTCAGGCAGACGAAGCAGCTAGGCTGCGAAAGCTTGTATGTGTGTTTGTGTGTGATTTTATTTGTTTCTATCGACGAGCCGGTCCTTTTGGTAAGTCATCTCTTTTCTATCTTTATTTTTGTTTATCCCACCGGGAAAGTTTCCCTCTATAATTTTCGTTTCATCAATTTGAATCTAATAATATAAATACAAATACATACACTTATAATATAAATACAGAAAGCCTGTGATATGCAACATGAAGTTGTGTATATTGACTCCAAGATCGTAATTCTGGCAGTTGAAATGTAGCCATGTAATTAGAATTAATTATAATGCAAGAGTGACAGTAATGTATGTGGGTTATCAATGTACTTTCTTTCACGGTGCTCTCCAGATGGACTTTGCCTAAAACGTGTAAGCACAAGTACAATAAAGAACCTCTTGCCAGTGGCCTATCAGCTTTCTCAAATTAATTCTAATTACATTGAAAATCATGTCGGCATACCTACACCGAGACCTGAAGTCTGACTTAAGAAATATATCCATGTATTTGTGATATACGGTGCTCAGACTACAAAAAAAGAAGTAACTGCTAGCCTTTCTTTTGCTGTAACAGAATCCAATATGAGTGTGTTAGTTTTAGAACTGTCACTTTGCTCCATACATAACAGTTTTTCAAAATAATTAACTGACATTCAATAATAGATAATAACTGCAGGATCAAAAGTGGCGTCTGTTGTTTCAGAATTTCCGAAAGAACAGACACCACATCTATATAACTTATACAATTTGCTGATGACGAGCAATGATCCTTTCGTCAGTGTAGAGGCACTCCTGGGCCCTTACTCTTACGGGAATCAGTACCTAGTGACTAAGAGTTTGAGTTCTAGTGGGCAGGGCAGGGTAAAGTTGCAGATTTGTATCTGGCGGGAGGCGCGCGTAGGTAGTCATTGCAGGTGCGGTGATCACTGTGTCCCCAGTGGTGTAGGGGTCAGCGCAACTGCCTAGAAAGCAGGAGACCCGGATTCGAATCCCAGCTGGATACACATTTTCAACTTTATCCATTCGCAGTTACTGTCGTACATTCCGTGAATATGAACATTCGATAATGCTAAAAAAAATTATCTTGGTTGTGGTGTCGCACAAGTCCAAAGTGCGCGCCACCTACTTTCGCCGCGCGCCGCCATGCACGCAAGGTGTGGCGTTCTTACGACGACAGCCACGAGCGCCCTCTGCGGCAACTCCGCTCGTGGCCACCAGTGAACGACATCGTTCACTTGGGACTGAGTTAGGAACCAGTAAAGACTTCGGAATCCGATAGGCACCAGTGAAGACTTGGCTATCAGATAGGCACTAGGCAGGACTCTAGCTCAACTATGTATCAACATTCTGCAGTACTATGTAAAAGTTAAGTATTGTATAAATTCTGTGGAATATATATCTCGTTCTAATTTACTCTAGTGTTTCTGGTTTCTGGCTGCTCCTCTCCGTACCTGCACCAGCGTGCTGTCTTTATTCCTGTGTCGGTCTCAGTCCACTCAGCCACCGACACCTACGACGGAAACGAGACACAAAAGCGGCGACGAGGCTGGGACACAAAAGTGGCGACGAGGAGTGATAGACGAACCTTGGACCAGCAGCCAGACAGCAGCAGTCGGAGTACGCAGATTGCTCCCGCCCACCCACCCTTATTATAAGATTTTTGAGGGAACATTTTCAGTTACGTGTTTGTGGACTTTTTTGTTGCAGAGCGTCCTCTTTCATATTGCATTTGTGTTTTGTTATAATTTACTTGTATGCGCGGCGCCTAATCGGTCAGCATGGCCACTACCCCGAACCCAAACTTAATGGAAATTATTCAGTTACAGACGGCGCAAATAACACAACTTCTCCAGGCAGTGGCGCAGTTGACGACAACTCAACAGCCGCCGCTTCAGCAGCCCACACCTGCCGCCGCAACGCTTCCTACGTTTCGCCAGTACAACGAACGTGAGGAAGAATGGAGCGACTACTTCGCACAGTTTCAAGAACTCGTCGCGGCTCATCAAATTACAGGTCAGAAAGTGAAGCATCTGCTATTATCTGTGGTGGGCACCAACACCTTCGTGTTACTGAAAAAACTTTTCCCCGACGTATCTCCTCGTGATGTAGACTTTGAACAAATAGTAGAGGCACTAAATGCTCATTATGAGAGAAAAGTTCTCGTAGCTGCGGCACGGTACCGATTTTTCAGACTTAAAAAATTACCGCAGCAGTCACACCAAGAGTGGATTACGGAATTGAAGGGCTTAACCCGCAAATGTAAATTTACTTGCTCTTGTGGACTTTCGTATAGTGACGTGATGTTGAGGGATGCGATTACGCAGAATATTCAGGACCCCAGAATTAGAGCAGCAATTCTGAAACAGTCTGACCCCTCATTAGACAGTGTACTGCAGCTTATAGATGCGCATGATACTTTTGACTTAGCAGATGTAGAAATGCAAAGCCACAGTGTTAATTCAGTGCGCCGCAACGGTCGCTTTCCTAGCCGTAGTTCTCAGTGTAGCACTAGTGATCCTTACAATAGTACAGGCCGTGCTGAACAGACAGTGAACAGTAGCCAGTGTAAAAGTGCGACACAAAGGTCGCCCCGTCTTGTTAGAAACAGTAATTTGAATAACGGGCGCCAACGCTCATTTCAGAAAAATGTACGTAAATCTTGCCCCCAGTGTGTGTCTTGCCACAAGCGTGCTCATTGCCCTAGTCGCAACGCAACCTGTTATCAATGTGGCAAATCGGGACATGTGCAGTCTGTGTGTATGCAAATTAAAAACTCAAAGAACAGTAACGTTAGAAACAGTGCTTCGCAAAGTGCGAGAGCAGTGCATACAGTAAATGTTATAGATGCTGTGGAATTGAACAGTGCTTTAGTTGGTTCTCAATTACAAGAAAGTTCTTCTGCACCTATTGCAAAACTATGTAGTGAGCCACGTCGCAAGCGCCGCCGAGCGCGTAAAACAGTGCAACGGAAAAGGTTTCGGGACAAGCAAAATGACTATGTACAGTGCAATCCTGTAGTGAACCTAGTGCCTTCTACAACTTCTCCTTGTGATAGTGCCCAGTACTGTGTAGCTAATGACTGTAGACTTGATGTAGCAACTCAAAAGTTTAGTGCAGTAGTTAGTGAATCTGTAGTAACCTCGCAATGCGCGGACGCCGATCCGGCGGTAGTGCCATCTAGTGACAGTGTTGTTAATCCGCTGCGTGCCGAGTCTGCGCCGCTTACTTCACTACGCGGCCCGTGCAAGCGCAGTAAACAAACCGTAGCAGACGTTGCCCACATTCGCACACCTGTCAATCGCCGCAAGCAAAAACTGTTTGTGACTCTCTTCATATAAAATAAGACGGTGCAATTTCAGCTTGATACTGGTTCCGCTGTCACATTAATGAATAAAGATACTTATGAACTTCTGGGTTCGCCAAAATTGTCGCCGTCACAGCAAGTGTTAACAGCTTATACAGGTGAAAATATTCCCGTGCTAGGAACATGTAGCCTGCCCGCCTCTTTTCAAGGTGTTACGAAAACAGTTGCTTTTGTAGTTCTTCAGGCCAAATCGACACAGAACATTTTTGGA
Organism: Locusta migratoria; assembly: GCA_026315105.1. NCBI lineage: Eukaryota > Metazoa > Arthropoda > Insecta > Orthoptera > Acrididae > Locusta > Locusta migratoria. Next base: position 54,353,335 of record CM048754.1, on the reverse strand, counting down.
CTAGATGCTTTTGACTTGTTTGGTTTATCTATTCAAAGAGATGTGCTTCAAATTTCGTCAATAGTGCCTCAGGATAAAATCAATGCCTTGTGTGACAAATATAGTGACTTGTTTTCGCCGGAACTAGGTTGTGCAAAAGACTTCGTGGCACATGTAACTTTAAAAGAATCTGCAGTTCCAAAATTTCATAAAGCTAGACCAGTGCCTATCGCCTTGCGTGATACAGTTGCCGAAGAACTTAAACGTTGGCAAGATAGTGGGGTGATTTCTCCTGTTTCTGCGAGTCAGTGGGCCTCGCCTATAGTAATTATACCCAAGCCGTCAGGAAAACTTCGTCTCTGTGCGGACTTTAAATCAACAGTGAACAGTCAAACAATTGTCGACACTTATCCCCTGCCCAGACCTGAGGAACTGATGGACAAATTAGGACAGTCTCGCTTCTTTTCCAAGATTGATTTAGCAGAGGCATACTTACAGATTCCACTTGATGACGAGTCAAAAAAGTTTTTCGTCATTAATACATTTAACACGAATTATCTACAGGAGAATGGAAAAGCTGGTAGAAGCTGACCTTGGGGAAGATCAGTTTGGATTCAGGAGGAACGTAGGAACCCGGGAGGCAATACTCACTTTACGTCTTATCTTAGAAGATAGATTAAGGAAAGGCAAACCTACATTTTTAGCTTTTGTAGATTTGGAGAAAGCATTTGACAATGTTGACTGGAATACACTGTTTCAAATTCTGAAGTCAGCAGGGGTAAAATATAGGAAAAGGAGAGTTATTTATAACTTGTACAAAAGCCAGACCGCAGTTATTAGACTCGAAGGGCATGAAAGGGAAGCATCAGTTGGGAAGGGAGTAAGACAGGGTTGTAGCCTTTCTCCGATGTTATTCAATTTGTACATCGAGCAGGCGGTGAAGGAAAGCAAGGAAAAATTTGGAATAGGGATTAAAGTTCAGGGGGAAGAAATAAAAACATTGCATTTTGCTGATGACATTGTAATTCTGTCACAGACAGCAAAGGACCTGGAAGAGCAGTTGAATGGAATGGACAGTGTGTTGAAGAGAGCGTATAAAATGAACATTAACAAGAGCAAAACAAAAATAATGGAATGCGGTCTTAGAAAATCAGGCGATGCTGAAGGAATTAGATTAGGTAACGAAACAATGAAGGTGGTAGATGAGTTTTGTTACTTGGGTAGTAAAATAACATGTGATGGTCGCAGTACAGAGGATGTAAAATGCAGAATGGCAATGGGAAGAAAAGCATTTTTGAAAAAGAGAAATTTGCTAACATCTAACATTAATTTAAGTGTAAGGAAGTCTTTTCTGAAAGCATTTGTGTGGAGTGTTGCCTCGTACGGGAGTGAAACATGGACGATAAGCAGTGCGGACAGGAAGAGAATAGAGGCTTTTGAAATGTGGTGCTACAGAAGAATGCTGAAGATTAGGTGGGTAGATCGCATAACCAATGAAGAAGTACTGATCAGAATTGGCGAGAAAAGGAATTTTTGGCATACCCTGGCTAAAAGGAGGGATCGCTTGGTAGGACACATTCTTAGACATCGAGGAATCGTAAATTTAGCATTGGAGGGAAGTGTGTGGGGTAAAAATCGCAGAGGGAGACCAAGAGACGCGTATAGTAAGCAGATTCAAGTGGATGTGGGTTGCCGTTCTTATGAGGAGATGAAAAGGCTTGCTCAGGATAGAGTAGGGTGGAGAGCTGCATCAAACCAGTCTCCGGACTGAAGACCATAACAACAACAATACTCACATGGGCCTTTTTCAATTTCAACGCCTACCCTTTGGCAGTTCTTCCGCCCCCGCTATATTTCAGCGCTTTTTGGAACAGCTGACAGTTTCTTTACCGTGTTGCTCGAACTACTTAGATGATATTGTGGTATCCGGACGTACAGTTGAAGAACATTTAGCAAACCTGGAGTGCCTTTTCAAAGTTTTGACTGCAGCAAGTCTACGTTGCAATAAAGCAAAGTGTCCGTTTTTTTCAAACTGAAATAGAGTACCTAGGCCATGTGATTAATGCCCAAGGAATACATTCCTTACAGTCACATCTTCGAGCAATCAAAGACTTGCCTCCTCCTAAGAAAGTGCACGAATTGCAAGCAGTAATGGGAAAGCTGAACTATTATTTCAGGTTTATTCCCAATGCCTCTCAGATTGCAGCTCCACTGCATCACTTACGTAGGAAGAATGTTCCTTTTGTATGGTCTAAAGATTGTCAGGTTGCCTTTGACAAACTAAAGTCTGCACTACTCAGTGATGCATGTTTGATTCCCTTTGACTCACAAAAGCCAGTAGTGTTAGCAGTTGACGCCTCGTCGTACGGTGTGGGTGCAGTTTTGTCACATCGTATTGGATGTCACGAAGGTCCTATTGCCTTTGCATCCAAGCTACTCACGCCAACGCAACAGAATTACAGTCAGATAGAAAAGGAGGCCTTAGCAATCATTTACGGCGTCACAAAGTTTCATCATTATCTCTATGGCAGAAAATTCTATTTGTTGACAGACCACAAGCCTCTCACGTCGTTGTTCTCACCCACAAAGCCAATTCCACCACGAACGGCACAAAAGCTTCAGAGATGGTCCTTAATACTGTCTAATTATCAGTATGAGATTTTGTACCGACCTACCACTCAACATGCCAACGCGGACACACGTTCCCAGCTCCCGGTTGGCCAGGATGTGTCGTTTGATTCTTCAGAAATGGCTTGTTGTCAGATAGACTCCAGAAATGCTTCCGCTGTCAAAATTTCCCTTTGAACTCTCGTCGGGTTGCACAGGAAACAGCTGCGGATGCAGACCTAAGTGTGGTAGCACATTTTGTTCGCTTTGGTTGGCCTACCAGAGCCAAAGACATTGAGCGGCCTCTGGTTTGACGTTATTTTGCACAACGTCATGCATTATCTTTAAGTCAGGGTGTTCTGTTGTTACATACCGACAACGACCAAACAAGAGTGATTGATCCTCGTTCCCTGCAACGAGAAGTGTTACGCCTCCTGCATCAAGGACATTGGGGTATTGTTAGGACAAAGCAATTGGCCAGACGTCATTGTACCTGGGTTGGTATGGACGCTCAGATAGAGAACATGACGTCACAGTGTACTGTTTGTGCGGAGCATCAGGCGGCTCCTCCGCAACGTTTCTCAGACTGGCCACGCCCCAAGGGACCATGGCAACGTTTACATATTGACTTTGCCGGACCTTTCTGGAATACGCGCTGGTTAATTGTTGTAGACGCTTTCAGCAAGTTTCCTTTTGTGATTGCCATGAACTCAACGACAGCTTCTAGTACAATCAGTGCCTTAACATCAGTGTTTTGCATCGAAGGCTTGCCTGAAACTATCGTCAGTGACAATGGACCTCAGTTTGTTTGTGCGGAATTTCAACAGTTTTGTCGTGTGAATGGCATTCAGCATATTACCACTGCACCTTTTCACCCTCAGCCCAATGGTGAAGCAGAACGTTTTGTTCGAACATTCAAGTCTCACATGGAGAAGATGAAAGGTCAGCACTCCAGGCAGCAAGCTCTTCAAATTTTCCTGTCTACGTATCGGTGCATGCCACGTGACGGCCCGTCTCCTGCCGAGCTGTTACACGGCCGCCGTCACCGCACTCTCCTTCACCTGCTGCAGCCTCCCACGCACCGAGTCGGTTCGTATGGCGCTACGCGTTTTCAGGTTTCTACGCCGGTGTTGTACAGGGTGTTTGCTGGCAACAAGACAAGATGGACGCCGGGCACCATTCAGCACGTGCTCGGGCGCAATATGTATGTTGTACGTTCTTCCACAGGGTCGGAGCTGCGGCGCCACGCAAACCAATTGCGCCTGCATAGGCCGCGCGATCCTGTCTCCGGTTTCTTGATTCCAGACCCAGTTCACCGCCAGGGAGCACAGCCACATCGGTCGCCGCCGGGCCCAGCTTCCCCGGGCTACGAGCTCCCGATGGATGTCGACGCGCCTCCTACGCAGTCGGCCCCTCCGCCTCCGTCGCCGCCGCAGATGAAAGCGTTACCGAGAGGGACTCCGGGACCATGCGGGCCCCCCCAGCTTGGGCCACGCACCTCAGAAGATGACCTGCTCCCTCTGGGCGGGGCTGTGCGCCCTTCCTCAGGTTTCGCCGGGTTTCCTGGAGGATCGCAAGGCAGATGCCGGGGCGCGGACGGCGTCTCGATCCCAGCCTCAGCTACGACGCCCGTCCCACCAGTAACACCCCCGCCCAGGCCCTCCTCCCAGTGCCGTCGCCGTGGCCCTCAGCCCTACGCCACGACGGCGCGGCGGTTTGGGGCGGGGAGGGGTGTGGTGTCGCACAAGTCCAAAGTGCGCGCCACCTACTTTCGCCGCGCGCCGCCATGCACGTACAGCGCGGCGTTCTTACGACGACAGCCACGAGCGCCCTCTGCGGCTACTCCGCTCGTGGTCACCAGTGAACGACATCGTTCACTTGGGACTGAGTTAGGAACCAGTAAAGACTTGGCTATCAGTTAGGCACTAGGCAGGACTCTAGGTCAACTATGTATCAACATTCTGCAGTACTATGTAAAAGTTAAGTATTGTATAAATTCTGTGCAATATATATCTCGTTCTAATTTACTCTAGTGTTTCTGGTTTCTGGCTGCTCCTCTCCGTACCTGCACCAGCGTGCTGTCTTTATTCCTGTGTCGGTCTCAGTCCACTCGGCCACCGACACCTACGACAGAAACGAGACACAAAAGTGGCGACGAGGCTGGGACACAAAATTGGTATTCTTTTAGTTCATTATGTAGGGAAACGAACATTTCCTTTGTTGTCCTGTCACTCAGTATTGGGTGGATCCACCATTTCCTCTGCTGATGAATGAGTAATAAAGAGTGAAAACTAGATTTGTATCTACTGTTATGCTGTCCATTATTGTTCACGTGACTTTGTTTCTCCAGCATGCATACTTGGCCTTCCGACTGTTACTGTCTGGCAGTTTTTCCCACTTGCTGGAATTCCTACAACATCTTTTTCCGAACTCCTGCAGGAAAAAAGAACACACACAGACTTTCACAAAGACACCAAATACAGCCTGTAACATTGGCAGCAACACACGCAATTGACTCAACTGACTGAAGCAGTTTCAGAAACATGTAATGGATCAAATCATTGTATGAAATCTGCTTTATTTACAAGTATAGAACACTACAGGTACAGTTTGACAAGTTCGTCACTGACGGCGGACGGCGTGAGAATGCCCAGATCCGTAAAGAGGAGGTTGATGTACGAGGGAGGAGTGTAGTCCACCAGTGGGTGCTCCTCTTGCAGGTCCTTCCCATTCTCAAGCTTGCTTGTTGGATGCTGTAACAAAGAAGTCCTGAATTACTTACACAGCATACTGTATGTACAGGGTGACAATCATTCCACTGTAAGAAATCAAAGCATCATAACTTTTAAACAGCTCATGTAACAGTTTTGATGAAGCTTTATGACAAATGCAAAACAGTCTTTTTACTTGCAGTTATCTTGAGCAATTCCTCACTCAAATTTTGGAGAATTAGATGGAATACATTAAAGGAATCATATTCCCAGGCATATAACTGCTTCAAATATCTGATCTTTTTTATAAAAGAGTTTATGCACTCAATATTTGACTGATCACACAAGTGACGAAAAATACTTTAGGAAAGTTATCAAACAACGAATCTGTGTCCAGAGTCATATTTTATCTTGATATATATCAGATATAAATCTGAAGGAGAGGCTTTGAATTACAATTTGTACCATGACCGGGATTTGAATCTGGGACCCCTTGCTTACTAGGCAGGCGCTATACTGCTAAGCCACAGTGATTTAATGAAAACAGCAACTGCAAGGTCTGTCTTAAGGCACGTCTCCTCTCACAAAACAAACTATAATTCTGCCTCATGTTCCCCTATATAAATACATGTCAATGTTGTCAAAGTTCTCCAATAGTGGAATAGCATCCCAGCAATGAACGTTAATTCAAAGCCTCTCCTTCAGATTTACTGTATATTTCTGCAGATAAGACAATGGTTGAATCATAAAAAAGCCCCAAAATCTGAGGTCATATTATATGAAATTAAATAGAAATTTAGTCTCAAATTTACATTGTGGAGGAAAGATTTACGGAAATAAAGGTTTGTGTAATGTTTTAAAAAAAATATCGCTTTACGAGCTTTATTAATTTACTTAGCGGACAAGGGTACATGTGATAACCTATACACCATAAAGCAGGAATAGAATTAATTATTTACCATGCAGCTTGATTTTTCAATGTCACTTGTCAAAAATAATTTCTCAGTATATCCAGAGTCACATAGAAACAATTAGCATATATTTATGTACGGAGCAGTGAAAAGGGTAAAATATTTCGGAGCTATACACAACAATTTGCAGTTTTCTTTGAAATCCTTTATCTTCCATTTCTGGGCAATTTTGCATGTTTTCACCCACATAATATGTGTATCAGTGCGATTAAATGCCGTCTCGGTGCAAGAAATAACTTTTCTCTTAAATTTCGCGGTGTACAACTGCTGTGAGCGCTGGCATCACTGTTGCTAATCAGCATGTGCATGTTTGAACATAGCCGCAACGCCGCACCGTAATTAACGTTTAACTGCAGTAGCAAGAAATCACTGTATACCTGGAGTGCAGCGGAGTGACTAGAAAGAGGCCTACCATGTAGGCCATCTAAAGATGTGTACAAATTGTAGTGTTACATTGAACACTACTACTGTTTTACATCCACTTGAGGTATCTAAATATTAATTAAGTCTAAAGTAGGCTTGCACAGAGCAGAAACTGCCACCAGAATCAATGTTTGTTACAGATTCTGGGGGCGAAAGGCGGTGCAAGGTAGTCACAGATGACACATGAAGTAATTGAAGAAGTTTCCCCATGATCTAAGAGTAACTGAACAGGACAGAAAAGACAAATGATTCATGGTTTGACTGATGTTCAACATCTTGTTCTATTATTCGTCTATAACTGTAATAAGGTGAATAAATTGATTTTAAGAAGTTTCTCAGTACAATTGAGTTCTTCTTTATATTTATTAAGAACATTATACATTTCATTCCATCCCATGGTGGTGGTGGTGGTGGTGGCGGTGGCGGTGGTGGTGGCAGCGGCTGGTGCAGCAACAGTGTTGAATAATTAAAAAATGTTCAGTCTCTGTTGCAATATTTTATTATCCAAAATGTGTTTCGCACTGTTAGCGCATCATCAGGATGGGCGGAGATGGAGCTCTGTGGCTCCATCTCCGCCCAATCTGACGATGCGCTACCAGCGCGAAACGCGTTATTGGATAATAAAATATAGCAACAGAGACTGAACATTTTTTAATTAAAGAACATTATAATTGATAAATGATGGAAATTCTCCTCAGAGATAAAAAAATTAATTTTCAAAAGAGAGAAATTGGCTGGCCAGTACTTACCTTTGTGCTGTACCGCCGATAATGATACAAATGATGAAAAAAAAAAAAAAAAAAAGACAAGCTTTCGAAACACAGTTCCTTCTTCAGGTGGGAGAGAAGGGAAGAAAAAAGGATGCGAATGTAAGAGAAAGGTAATTCACGACCTAGGTCATGAAGGTGGTGTTTCAGGAGTGTTGAAGTCGGAGATCTGACCTTTTTCTTCCGTTCCCATCCTTTTTTTCTTCCCTTCTCTCCAATCTACAGAAGTAACTGTGTTCCGAAAGCTTGTCCTTTTTTTCTTTTTCATTTGTGACACTATTGGCGGTACAGCACAAAGGTAAGTACTGGCCAGACAATCTATCTCTTTTGAAAAATAATTGAACAATTAACATCAAGAAGTTTACAAATTATAATGGCATGTATTGTAAATGACAAGAGGCACGGCTGAGGCTGCATCTCTTAATTAAACCTGAACACAGCTACATTACATTACGTGCTTAACCTGGCTGGAAGTGACTAAGTATGGAAGTGTTGGTTCACCATTTGAAGAATATACTTTATCCAGCGTCCAGAACACTTCAAAATTATAATGTTTTTATTACTGAACTGTCGCACATTTTTTATCTTAAAATCTGAGGTCCCTAAGTATGACGATTCTGATCTCTCTTACCTTGAACTCATTGGGAAGATCCTGCTGGTTGAGAGGATACAGGCGTACAAACTTGAAACTTTCACACAGCACGTAGAATGGCTTCTTCATTTCCCTCGCACACAGAGCCATTGTGTAACTTCCTACCTGTAGGTCACAAGAACATTAATATTGCTTTGAGGACTTAAATTAAATAACATTTGTGAGTTTGTGGATATGCCTTAATGCAAAATACTTGGTATTTTTATACCCAAACTAGTTTCAGCGAAGAACCCACCATCCTCATTGGGTTTTTTGTATTTAACCTAAAATAATTCAAAAGGACATACTTACAAAACTGTAAAGCATATTGTAGCATAAGGTATACACTTCTTTTTGTTGTATCACTATATAAACATTTGTTTCCGTACCTTTCATCATTAGGCTATTTTGCACTTCCACACTGCTTTTTGTCCTCTCATTTCTTTGTAAAATGTCGTGTGTGGTTTTTTTAACTGACGATGTCTACACAAACGTATACAAAGCTCTCAAAATTTACAACTGCATGCCAGCAACCAACTGTTCTGCTGAAAGGTGTTTTTATATTCCAAAACAGATTAAGAACTACCTACAGACTGCAGAGGATCAAGAAAGACTGGTCAATCTTTGAGTTCTAGCCATTGAATCAGACATGAATCAGCCTGGATTTTGAGGAAGTGATAAACGAATTTGCAAATACCAAAGTGAGAAGGAAGTCCGTTTTGTGAGTTTGCTAGATTTTAGAAAAGGTCAATTACAATGTACTATAATATGTTTTACAGACTGACAATTTTGGTATATGGTATTTAAATGTGGCGATTATCATTGTATATATACTGTGTATTGCTTCTAAGTGTTATGTTTCTTTGACAGTGTTTCATTCTGTAATTTTATTTGTTGTAACTTTAAATTTGTCATGTGCTTAGAGTTATGGTATATGTTACCTAGATAATTGATTAAGAGCTTTTTTTTAATCAGTTTGAATCCCAGATGCGGGGGGGGGGGGGGGGGGCATAAAATGAATTACTGCACAGGGGTGTCGCATGCCTTAAATACGGCCCTGGGTACTATGTATGGTATCCAAATTGGATACTAGTGTTTTGTCTGATGAAATGGAGAGTGAACCCAAACAACTTCTACTACAATCCAAAGTTCAGTGGCTGTTGAGAGGTAATTATCAAGATTGTTTGAACTCTTTGACAAACTAACGATTTTTTCTTGTGGATAAAGATTGTGCTGGGAAACTTGCAAGTTCCTACTTAGACTGTACGAACGATGAAACATGGTTGAAAGACTATTTGGAGGACATGTTCGCTGCTCTCAACATTTTTAACTCTGCAGGGCAAGGATGTTAATAAGGGATGATTTTTTTTTTTTTTTTTTTTTTTTTTTGGCAAGACTGTAAGCAATGATAGTGAAACTTCAACAAGATGGCTTCGATGCATTTCCAGTCTTACGCGATTTTCTGGAAATCAACAAAGTTATTATTAATAAAAGAACAGCTGCAACCATGAAAGATCACCTCGAATCTTTTGACCTCCAACCTCAAGTAATTTAAAATTATATATTTTCATAAATTTTATGCAAATGTTTTCAAAGGCCTTTTTGTAAACATTATCTTTAAAGAGAATCATTTAAAATTGTTATTTTTTCAATTGCTATTGTTTTTAAAACAAATTATAAAGATATTTACTAACCCAGAGATTCCCATACAGTGGTACTTTCCAGGACATTTCAGATGGTATGCGTACAGCTAAACGGAACAAGTACTGTTGTAAGTAAAACCAATCTCTATGTTATTTTTAAACTAAAAAATCTGTTTATCAGTATATTTTTTTTTTTCTGGACTGTACACAGAAAGGTTTGATTCTACCATCCCTATTGCTCCCTTCATTAGGTGTTGCTGCTGTGGCAAGAGTGATTCATTTTATTTTGTCGTAGGCGATATTTTTAAACTCTTGTGGGTTGTTCTTCAAAATTTTTCATGCCGGTTTCCACTTGCTGCCAACACGTGTTGGGCCCTGCAGTAGTCATTATCCCATGAAACATTTGTTGTTGTAGTTGTTTTTGGCAATTTATGATGTGCTACATTAAATAGCATTGTGATAACCATGGGGGCTTACTTCCAGAACCAGAACTTGTGTATTTTTAATGAGCTGGTTTTGTCAATTAGGTGTACTGGTGATCTGAAATTTGATTTGATTTGTGTGACTTAAATGATGATGTGTTTTCAGCTTAGCTTAATATTATTTGCCACAGACAAGTATCACATATGAACATAAACAATTCCATAAAAAAAGTACTTGCTCAAAACTTACTATTTTTTGTGCCATATTTCTACCGTGCATAGCAGCTTATGAGCTCGATGCATATGTGTGTTGTCAGCAATAGCACAATGATGAATGTTGTTACTCCCTAAACAGTTCCTCATCCCTGTAGCACTCATCAGTCAACCTTCCACATCCTACCGTTCCTTTGCAAGCTCAGGGCTTCTCAAAAATCGAACAAGCTCTAGTTGTAGGCAGAAAAATTCAAAAATTTAACGGTACACTGTGACAAAAAGTTTGGGAAACCACGCTAACTAGACACTACAGCAGTATCTAAATATTTTCATGTTTCTTTCAGGAACTACTTTCCTAAAACTGAGGATGAAATCCAGTGGATTAGAAATTCCTTCAAAGTGGATTAAATTAGAAAAATTGAGAAAAAAAATCTGGTGTAGAGGGCTTGTTAGCTGAACTATCATGAGAAAAGTCTTTAAACTAGTTTTTTGAAAACAACTTCATTGGTCCCATTCTGGATAAGTGTTAGACAAAACTATCCAGTAATTGCCAAAATTGTTGTGAAACACTTGATGGGCTTTTACACAACCTATTTATGTGAACAAGCCTTTCCAACTTTACTATTTTTGGAAAATAAGTACTGATGGTAGAGAATAAATTGAGGCTGAAGTTAACCACTTTTAATTCAAATATTAATGCGCACGCTTCCAAATAGGGTTCACGTGTTTCGCATTTCTGCATTTCTCGTCTAACCACTCCTGCTTAGCCAGTCTGCATTTCCTATTGATCTTTTTTTTTTTTTTTTTTTTTTCAGATGTTTGTACTCCCTTTTGCCTGCTTCACCTGATGCATTTTTATATTTTCTCTTCTCATCAATTAAGTTCAGTATATCCTGTGTTATCCAAGGATTTCTACCAAGCCTTGTCCTTCTGCCTATATGATTGTCTGCGGCCTTCAGTACTCTTTCTCTCAGAGCTACCCATTCTTCTTCTACGTTATTACTTTCTCCCGTTTCAGACAATCCTTGCCTAAGGCTCCCTCCAATACTCTCAACCACCTCTGGTTCCTTCAGTGTGTCCAGATTCCATATCCTTAATTTTCTACTACTTTAGTTTTAATCTACAGTTCATAACCAATAAGTTATGGTCAGATAGTATATCTGCCCCTGGATGTCTTACAGTTTAAAACTTTGTTTCTAAACCTATATCTCACCATTATGAAGTCAATCTGATACCTTCCAATGTCTCTTGCTCTCTTCCATGTACAATGTGATTTCTCTAGGGGATTTTATTTCCACTCGCTCAAACATTTCACCACAAAAAGTAAAGCTGTCATCAACCAGATGGTTGATTTGCACACAAAGAGTCGTATTAGAGGTGGTATGCTGTTACCATCCTCTGACATTTGAACTGTCTTACTGTTCTGCCATGCTGGCTACACGATACCTTTAAAACACCGCAGAAGAGCGAAACAGCATAAAGTACCACGACAGATGGCAAGGCCGACAATTCCGATCAAGGGAGTAAATATTATGAAGCAGCCACCACCACAACTACAGTCCGTTAACACAGAATTTTGTTTTCCAGAGGTCACCGGTTTCAAGAGGGAAGTTTCCAGACTGACCCAGACGGGCTATGTAACCCAACCAGTCAGAACTCAAGCTAATCCTCTCCTGCCTGAAGAGGTGTTGTTCACGATTACAACACTTACCAAGTCAATTATAGGGCAACATACAGTTAACCACAGTGCAATGTGTCATCCTTTGCATTAAAAAACATTGCCACAGATGATAGAAGTGGAAAGTGATGGACAGAAGACCAAGAACTGGCCAGGGATTGAACCTAAGACCTTTTCAGCTACAGTCTATCACTGTATCATTGAGACAAAGGAAAGAAGAACAATTTGGAAAGTTCTATTCACAACTACACGCAACTGCATATGTAACAAAATATCCTGTTAAAGTACCACTTAACAAGCCTCAAACAGTTGAAAAACACATAACACTATATTACACAAAACTGTAAAGACATTATGCACTGCTTTTAAACATTATAAGGTCAATTATTTCACTGTAGGAGATGTGAAAGCTGTTTCACCTTGTTTATGATACCTCCACTTTCCACAACACCTTCAGCTCCAACCATGACCAGGTCGACTTGTTCCATGACATAGCCGACAGCAGAGTCGAGGATGACTGTCACTGGAATACCCAGGTCTCGCAACTTTTTGCTCATCAGGATGCTAAGGAAACAAAAGGGTAAAAACATTTCTCAAACATATGACAACACTATGGAAAAAATAAGCTAGTGTGACACACTATGTATTACAACAAGAACAAATTCTCCACTGTGTATGAAATATCACAAGACTAAGATCGTGCAAGATTATGAAGATCTGAGCTACATCTAAAATGTGATGACATATGCAGCCCTGGTGTAAACATTTAAAAATGTGATGCATTTATCTATAAAAACATTACACAACTATTTTTTAAAAATTTTCATACATCCATCACACTGAAATGAGACGACGAGAAGTCTCTGCTACAGATGGATACACAGAGTTGGAGTAGTTCTTCTGTAGAGCTCATGGGTTGACAAGGCACTACATTTCACATATCTGATGACATGCCACTTTCATGTGACCAATGAGATGCAAAGAATGATGGACTGAATTCATACCACCATGTTTGAAATGAGTGTCTGGTTTGTTGGTTTTGCAAGAGTGTGTTAAATTTTTGCATCTCTATGGCAGGCAATTCGATTACATTGTTGGACTTATGAAGTTTAACTGCATGGAGACATTATTGAATGTGTATGTGCCAAAGATTAATAGCAGAGAAGAATATTTTTTACAATACAATATAATCTATTTAATATCCACCTACTGAGTCATCAGACATATGGTTACCCAAAAGTCTATTACCTTTCAAATATGCATTAAGTCATGTTTCCATCACTTCAACAGCTGTATGGGCATCTGTAAAAAACATGTGTCTCATATGTCTACCTAGACTACCAAATATTCAAAGTGTATAGGAATTGCCGAATGTCAATTGTTACATCTATATCTACATACATACTCTGCAATCCACCGTAAGGTGCATGGCGGAGGGTACACTGTACCACCACTTGGCATTTCCTTTCCTATTCCACTCCGAACAGAACGAGGAAAAAAAGAATGCCAACATGCTTCCGTATGAGCCCTAATTTCTCTTATCTTGTCTTTGTGATCACTACACAAAATGTAAGTAGGCGGCAGCAAGATCGTACTACACTCAGCTTCAAATTCTGGCCCTCTAAATTTCCTCAACACAATTTCACGAAAAGAACGTAGTCTTTCCACTAGCAATCCCCAATTGAGTTGCCGGAGCATTTCCGTGACACTCGCGCATTGGTCGAACCTACCGGTAACAAATCTAGCTGCTCGTCTCTGAACCGCCTCTATGTCTTCCTTTAAACTGATCTGCTACGGGTCCCAAACACTTTAGCAATACTCAAGACGTGGTCATACAAGCGTTTTATATGCAGTCTCCTTTACAGATGAATACATCTTCCGAAAATTCTCCCAATAAACCAAAGTCTATTGTCTGCCCTACTCACAACTGCCCTTAAATGATCATTCCATTTCATAACGCTCTGCAATGTTATGCCTAGATATTTGAACGATGCAACAGCACCAAGACGCTCAATACTAATGTTGTAATTGAACATTATGGGATTATTTTTCCTACTCATGTGCATCACCTTACATTTTTCTACATTGAGAGCTAGCTGCCATTTTTCGCACCAACTAGAAATTTTGTCTAAGTCATCCTGTATGCTATTACAGTCAGTTAAAGATGACACCCTCCCATACACCACAGCATCATCAGCAAACAGTCACAAATTACAAGTTACTCTGTCCATCTGATGATTTATATATAGATAGAAAATAATAGCAGTCCTATCACACTCCCCTGGGGCACGCCTGACGATACACTCGTCTCCGATGAACTCTCGCCGCCAAGAACAACGTACTGTGTTCTATTACCTAGAAAGTCTTCCAGCCAGTCACAAATCTTTGAACCTATTCCATAAGCTCGTATCTTCGTTATCAGTCCGCAGTGTGGCACCGCGTCAAACGCCTTTTTGAAGTCGAGAAAAACACAATCCGCCTATTGCCCTTCGTCCATGGCTCGCAAGATGTCATGTGAGAAAAGGGCAACCTGAGTTTCACATGAACGATGTTTCCTAAACCTGTGCTGATTCATAGAAAGAAGCTTTTCCATTTCAAGGCAATTTACTATATTCGAACTGAGAATATGCTCAAAAATTCTACAATGTCAACGACATTGGCCTGTAATTGTGTGGGTCAGTTCTCTTTCCTTTCTTATAAACGGGAGTCACCTGCGCTTTTTTCCAATCACTAGGAACTTTGCGCTGAATGAAAGATTCACAATAAATGCAAGCTAAGTAGGGGGCCAATGCCGGAGAATACTCTTTGTAAAACCGAACTGATATTCCATCTGGACCAGCAGACTTTTTAGTATTTAGCTCTCTCAGCTGCTTCTCTACACCGGAATGACCTATTACTACGTCCCCCATTTCGGAATTAGTATGTTGATCAAATGATGGTACATTTGTATGGTCCTCCTGCGTGAAAGATTTCTTAAAGGTTATATTTAGAACTTCAGCTTTCCGTTTGCTTTCTTCTATTACTTCCCCTGAATGAGAAACGTGTGAATGGACAGTGGGCTTTGACCCGCTTATTGATTTTACGTAGAACCACAATTTTTTCGGATTTTTGGAAAGATCTTTTGCTAAGGTATGGCTGTGGTAATTATTGTATGCTTTGCGCATCGATCTTTTTATAGACGCACGAATCTCTACTAACTTTCGCCTGTCATCATTTGCGTGTTCTTTTTTGAATCATCATCATCATCATTATACCATGGTGGATGTTTTCCATCCTTAATCATCTTTACTGGCAAATATTTATCCAACCCTTTATTTACAATGCAATTCCTCTACATCCATAGCCCCGGAATTAAACAAAGCCCATTCATTTTCTAAGTGCGATCCTACCATTTGCTTATCGGCTCTTCCCAACAAAAACACGCTCCTAGCCTTCTTGATTGGTTTATGAACTTTGGTCACCATCGACACTATGACGATATCATGATCACTAATTCCTGTCTCTACACAGACATCGTTAATATGGTCAGGCCTGTTTGTGGCTATTAGGTCTAGAATATTTCCATTGCACGTGGGTTGCCGGTTTAACTGCTCAAGACAGTTTTCAGAGAACGTGCCCAAAAGTAGCTCGCAAGACTGCTTGTCTTTACACCCGAAATGTTACTACAATCTATACTCTTAAAGTTGAAGTCTCCTCCAACTAATATTAGATGGTGCGGATACCTATGCACTACCTGGTGTAGAGTTTCTTTGAATGACTCTAAAACTGCTACAGCAGCACTGGGGGGCCGTTAAAAACACCCAACTATTAACTTTACTTCTTTTAGACCTGTTATACGTGCCCAGATAACTTCACAGTTACTTTCAACCTCAATCTCAGTAGAAACAATATCTTTGGCCACACCTATGAACACTCCTCCTCCAGTTGTATCTGATCTATCTTTCCGATATACATTCCACGCCTCGCTAAATATTTCCGAACTTGCCACTTTATGATTTAGCCAGCTTTTGGTGCCTAAAACTATTTGAGCACAATAATTTCCATGCAGTGCGGCAAATTCGGGAACTTTGTTTCTAATACTTTGTAAGTTCATGGCTAATATTCTGATATTTGAATTTTTGAGCCGAACGTGGCCTGAATTCGCTGTTTGAATGTTGACAGGCGAGTGCTCATCAGAGTTAGTGCCTAGTCTAAAAAAACCCATGTGCACTCCACAAGTACTCTGCTACCCAAGCAGCTGCTTCCTTAGTGTAGTGCACCCCTGATCTATCTAGGGGCACCCACCCAATAACGCAGATCCAGAAATCTGCAGCCAATTGCTAGCCTGAAACCTGATCACTTCTAGCACTCTTTCACTGCACCTGCTTCCACAACCATCTATCCAGTGAGTATCAATTCATCCATTGCATACTGTTGTTATTCCATCCTGGATACATAACCATCAACAATATGACATTTCCCCAAGATACATCAGAAGCTACTTTAATTGCCCTTGGGTAACGATTTCACTGAGGATCATGTAATTCACCGATTCACGATTCCTGTCAAAAAGTATGCAATTTATTCACAGAATAACATATGAATACCGTCAAACAGGGTGATTTCAGACACTGGGGTGATTTCGGGTGATATGGATTATCCCCTCTTTTCCGCTGCACAGCAATGTATTAGCTCTAATTTCCACCTCTGCGCGATATTATTTTATACACGAGACTGTAATTCCCGTGTCCTGCACTCCTACGTTTGGATCAATTATTTACCGTGCAATAATCAGTCAGACAGTCTCATTGTCCAAAATTCTTGCTGTGTTAAGGAGCAGAAACTTTCTGTTGTTGCGACTAGCAGAAAAGTATTGTAGCGTCAGTTGCCAATGAGATCAGTAGCCTGCAACGCTGTGAGAAGTTTTGTAGAAGTTTGTCACACGTATTGTGTGAAGTTTCAAAGTAACAGAGGTTTTTTCGAAATTGTGCACTTTGTGGGTTGATTTCAGACAATGCCAAGAACATATAAAAGTAAGAAATGTGTTCAATATTGGTGTAATTATGACTCAGAAATTTTAAAGAAAGCAGTTCGAGATATTCAGTATGGCAAATTAACATATAGAAAAGCCTTTAATAAATAAAATTCCTTACCTCAGTCCTTATCCCTTATTGTATGATTCATGTCCTTCAAATGTGTTAAAAGTCACTAAAATCAAACAGAAAGAAAGTAGAATAAATTAAAGTAAAGTAAATTTGTGTCCAAAATCACCCCCATACACTTCGAAACACCAGACAAAGATTGAAAATGCACACGTGTCCAAACTCGCCCCAGTCCATGGGGTGATTTCAGACACTGTCTCTCTCAGGCAAAAGTAGATGTTCTGTTTCTAGGGTATTTTATTGGTTATAGATATATCCCACCACTTCCATATATAAAAAACAATGAAATCTGACAAAACCTACAATAGTTATAGTGAGAATAATCTCAAAACTGTCTGAAATCAGCCCATTTGACGGTATACCTTAGGAACCATCGGTGTGATACTGAATCATATGTAGTCCAATTTGATGCACACTACACTCACACAATGTGTCAACTCTTATCAAACAAAGGGGATGCAATGGTACTATAGACTGGTTGCCAAGAAATACGACACAAGCTGATATCAGGAAAGACCTACCCACTGTTATCTGGTGAAGACACTGTAACATATACATCAAAACGCTTGTTTGCCTCAGCCGCCTCCTTCATCGCCTGCAGCACGACACGCGAGTGGGAGTGTGTCAATACACGCTGAAACAAATATGCATACAAGTGACTGAGGGATTAGTGATTTTACTGGCAGTAAATATACGAATAACAGTGTCCTTGCATTAGCTCGTGAACTTTTAAGTAAAACCAAAAATGCTTCGCTATTGAAGAAATAAGAAAGAAGCTAATGTCAGCTAAAACAGAGAGCAAATATTTTTGTGCGACCCAAAAAGGGCCACCCCGAAAAGAAAAGTACACCAACCCATTTTTTCCATTCTTTAAATTTATTGGTGAAGCATAAATATCCCATATGTCAGTGTTGAAAACAAATACTGGTATGTACTTTCCGAATTTTAGGTTTTTACTTGCAACAGCAAGTGGCTTCTCTAATCAAGAACTGCCACATAAGAAGAGCATAAATTAGGCAAACTTTTGCGTTGTAAACTGTGACACATTGTATAACATATTAGGTGTTTTAATAAAATAGGCATTTCATATAAAATACTAGTTGAAAACCCAGCGTTGTCCAGGTATTTATTTATTTATTCATTCCTGCCTTGAGTTACAACTTCTTCTATTTCTCCGTCCATCTCCTTTTTTCTAATAACGTGTTATATTTATCAGAGAATATATAAGAAATAAGGGCGTCTTGCATAATATACAAAATTTTAAGTACAGTATCCAAACAAAGAAACATAGTAGTCAAAATACAATTTATATCTAATATTCATTTAATTCACAGCTTTACTATAAACAATATCTCTTGTTACTTGTCCAAGATCTAATATGAATAATTTCTGAAGGAGGCCACCCCTGAGCAAGTGACATAAAATTGTCCGTGTGAGAAATATAGGCATGTCGGTAAAGATTTTAGACGCGTAGTACTTTAAATACTTTTTTGCAAATGTCTTTCAAGCGCAGTTACATTTAATCTGCCCACTTTCGTAATATTGAAGTATAAATACAAAATCCGCCAAATATGGTACATTTGCTTCCGATCGCCTGAATTGGAGGCTAAGCAATGCATTGTTCATTTGTTGCACACCACGTGATTATGTCATCAGCGAATCACAACACAAAGGAAGCCAATGGTCAGCCAATGGTAACCAAACCTTACAGCCGCGGCAACATGCAAATAAGAATTTTTTTACGTTGGAAATTAAATATGCGGTAATGCATTTTATATACAAAAGCAAGCAATGTTTACAAGATGTGAAAATTAACGTGTTAACATGAAGTTTGAATTACTTTATTTTCGAAATCACTTCATTACACTTTCAGACAGATGATAAAATAAATAAAACATGCTATACCTGCTCTATGGTTGACAGGTTCTTGTATGTACCCTTGCCTAGTCAGTAACAGTTAATGGCCTCGTAAAATGAAGATTTAGAATTAGTTGATGACTGTTTCGTACATATAAAATACATAAAACATGCTATAGTACTCTCTGGTTGACAGGATCAAGTGATTCTAAATCTTCATTTTACGAGACCAATTACTTTTATTGATCAGACAAGGGTACATTGCAACTATAACAGTTTAATTAGAGCTGTGATATCTAATATATAAAGCAGAGTGTCCGTATGTGTGTACGTGTTCAATACAAATCTACAGTTTTGTTCCAATCTTTATGAAATTTTGTATACGTAAGCTTCAATCCATGAGGATGGTCGCTGTAAGTGTAAGACTCACATACGATATATAGTTCACGAGATATGATGTCATAAACAATGAGATGACGTAAAACTGCTGCATTTTGCAACAATGCTGCTTATTTTCTACTAAACCATTGGACCGATTTCAACCAAATTTGGTACACACATTCCTTACCGTGAGGTAACAATTGCTGCATAGTTAAGAATCACATACGGCACATGGTTCAAAAGATATTACGTTACAACCAATAGAAATCGCAAAAAAAAAAAAAAAAAAAAAAAAAAAAGCCATATAATGCGGCGAGACTTTCGAAATACACTGTATGAGAATGACAGTTTTTAGCAACTTGCAACAAATTTTAAACATAATTTCAAACCTTTATTAAACACTTTCTTGCTGGCAACCACAGCAAAATGATGAAAGGAAGAAAGTTTCTCGCTTACTACTTTTCTGCTGTTTATGGAATAAACCTACGGCATTAGGTATGACATTACAATTTACAATTTGTACACTACAAATTGTAGGCACATGTAATTTTACAGACAGTACACACACATATAGTTGAAAATAACTTCTAAATTATGTCTCAATATGACACGTGGTTCATGAGATATGAGCTCATAAACAGTAACATTCCTCTGGTCATGGATTAAAACTAAGGCTTTCAGTAATACTTTACAATTGCTACACTACAAATTGTAGCTGCAGGTAATTTTACAAAAAGTATATACGCATATAGTTGAGTGTAACTTCTAAATTGTATCACAGTACGACACATAGTTCATGAGATATGAGCACAAACAGAAATGTTCATGGAAAACCGCCACATCACGCACTAAGTTTTAATCTATTACTTCTATAGTACTGATTGTATTCCGAAGAGAGTTTAAAGACATACATCCCTTATACAAATGAATATATAACTGAAAAAAAAAATGGCAGGAATAAATAAACATATACCCAAGCAATGCCGGGTTTTCAGCTAGTTACAAATAAAAAAGTTTAACAGAAAAAGCACCAACAGCACACACCTCAAGACATCTATATGTGACATCATTGAATGTCTGAGAGGACAACTCAGCACTGATATTTTCTATTACGAGATTTGTATTTGTGAGATGTTGTTGTTGTTGTTGGGTTGTTTAGGGGGGACCAAACTTCAATGGTCATCAGTCCCCCATACCTTCTCTAGGCGTCAAAAGGAAAGCCATACACGTGAAAGATAACACGCCCAGAGCTTAAAGTTGTGAAGCGGGAGAGGAGTCCCACTGTGTCTATAAAGAAAAACAGCAAGAATAACAAGACACAAAACGAAAAGATGAGCACACAAAGACATCTGACAAGAAAGAAGCTGATGCCTGTGGTTGACCGACCAGAAGAATAAAAACGGAAAAGTCAACCACTCAGGAACACTAATAAATCTCCAGCTAGATGGAACGATAAAAACCCCCTGCTCGCATAAAACGTAAAACGGAATCTGCCATTGCAGCATCGTCACCTAAAACGTCCGATAAAATGACAGGGAGGTTAAAATTCCGCCGCAAAGCGGCTAAAACGGGGCAGTCCAACAGGATGTGGACTATTGTCAGGCGCGAGCCACACTGACATTGGGGCGCATCCTCACCACGAAGGAGATGTCCATGGGTGAGCCACGTATGCCCAATGCGGAGGCGACACAAAACCACTGAGCCCGTCGTGAACCCCGCATGGAGGAGCGCCATGCGGCCGTCGTATCCTTGACCATCCAGAGCTTGTTGGGCGTGTTCAGGCTACGCCACTCAGCATCCCAAAGCCGATGTACCCGTTGGCGCAACAATGAACGGAGATCAGAAGCCGGGAGACCGATCTCTAGACAGGACATACCGACAGCCTGCTTGGCAAGCCTGTCAACACGTTCATTGCCCGGGATACCAACGTGACCCGGAGACCAGACGAACGTCACTGATCGCCCAGACAGTTCAACGGAACGAAGTGTCTCATGTATGGCCAACACCAGAGGAGACCGCGGGTAACACTGCTCCAGAGCTCGGAGGCTGCTCAGGGAGTCGCTGCAAACAACAAAAGACTCGCCTGAGCAAGACCGGATATGCAGGAGAGCTCTGTGAATGGCCACCAGCTCTGCAGTGTAAACACTGCAGCCATTCGGCAGAGAGTGCTGTTCCACATGGTCACCATGAGTATACGCAAATCCCACACAGCCATCAACCATGGAACCATCTGTGTATATCAGGTCATATCCACGGAATTCCGCTATGATAGCCGAGAACTGACGGCGGAGCGCCTCCAGTGGAACTGAGTCTTTGGGCCCCTGGGCCAAGTCCAGCCGAGCAGACGGCCTTGGCAAACACCACGGAGGCGTACGGGCACGGACCCGATAGGAAGATGGAAGGGGAGAAGACTCAAGCTCCTGCAGGAGGGACTGAACCCGATAGGCAATCGTATGACCTGATCTGGGGCGTCGCTGATGGGGACGGACCACCACATCAGGAAATAGGAGACGATGGTTCGGGTAGCCTGGGGAGCAATACACATGGGCTGCGTAAGCCGCAAGTAGGTGTTGGCGGCGGATCCCCAAGGGTGGAACCCCAGCCTCCACTAGTAAGCTGTTCACTGGGCTGGTGCGGAAGGCACCCGTCGCGATGCGAACCCCACAGTTGTGGATGGGGTCCAGGAGATGCAGTGCCGAAGGTGCGGCAGACCCATAGGCAATGCACCCAAAATCGAGACGGGACCGCAACAGTGCCGTGTAAAGCCGCAACAGTGTCGAGCGATCAGCACCCCAGGTCGTATGACCAGGTGGCGGAGAAGGTTGAGATGGCGCCAGCACTTTCGTTTTAGCTGACGAATGTGGGGGAGCCACGTCAGCCGAGCGTCAAAGACCAGACCCAAAAACCGATGCGTGTCTACCACTGTCAGGAGTTCGTCGTTAAGGTAAAGTTCAGGGTGAGGGTGGACAGTCCGACGCCGACAGAAGTGCATCACTCTAGTCTTGGTGGCAGAAAACTGAAAGCCATGACTTAGGGCCCAGGTATGTGCCTTCCGAATAGCACCTTGCAACCTACGCTCAGCAACCTGGGTGCTGCAGGAACTAAAAAAGATACAAAAGTCGTCAGCGTAAAGAGAAGGGGAGACCGACGATCTAACTGCTGTCGCTAGACCATTGATGGCAACTAAAAATAATGGAACACTTAAAACTGAGCCCTGAGGAACGCCATTCTCCTGGATGTATGAGGCGCTCAGGGAGGCACCAATTTGAACACGAAAGGTACAGACAGCTAAAAAATTCTGGATAAAAATCGGGAGGGAGCCCCGGAGGCCCCAGTCATATAAAGTGTTGAGGATGTGGCGTCGCCAGGTGGTATCGTATGCTTTGTGCATATCAAAGAAGACGGCAACAAGGTGTTGGCGCCGGGAAAAAGCTGTGCGGATTGCAGACTCGAGGTACACCAGATTATCGGTGGTAGATCGACCCTGGCGAAAACCGCCCTGGCATGGAGCCAATAATCCCCGAGTCTCAAGAATCCAACACAACCGCCGACTGACCATCCGCTCCAGCAGTTTGCACGGCACGTTAGTCAGGTTAATGGGCCGATAGCTATCCAAGGAAAGAGGATTTTTGTCGGGCTTAAGCACTGGGATGATGATACTCTCCCGCCACTGTGACGGGAAAACACCATCACACCAAATGCGGTTATAGACCGCAAGTAGGTTTCGCCGACTATCTGCTGAGAGATGTTTCAGCATTTGACTATGGATGCTATCAGGCCCTGGCGCCGTGTCAGGACATTGTTGAAGAGCACTGAGGAGCTCCCACTCTGAAAAGGGAGTGTTGTAAGATTCAGAGCGGCTGGTACGAAAGGAGAGAGACTGGCGTTCTACCCTCTCCTTTACTGCACGGAAGGCCGGTGGATAATTTGCAGAGGCAAAGGCACGAGCATAATGCTCGGCGAACATCTCTGCAAGTGTGGCCGGGTCCGTACATAGGACTCCATTTGAGGAGATCCCAGGGATTCCCACTGGTGTCTGTAATCCCTGTAGCCGTCTGATCTTACTCCAGACCTGCGAGGCTGAGGTGCCCGTCCCAATAGTGGAAACGTACCTCTCCCAGCACTCCTGTTTCCGTCTTCTTATAAGCTGGCGAGCACGAGCGCGAAGCCGTTTAAAATTGATTAGGTGCTCCTGAGAGGGGTGCCGTTTGTAACGCTGTAAGGCCCGCCTGCGGTCTTTAATGGCCTCAGCGATCTCCGGCGACCACCACGGCACTGTCTTACGCCGTGGGCACCCTGATGTACGTGGAATGGTCGCGTTCGCAGCAGAAATGATGGAATGTGTGGCACTCTCGACCACCACATCGATTTCCTCGAGTGGGGGAGGGCCAACGATGGCAGCAGAAGCATAGTCTTCCCAGTTAGTCCTGTGCAGAACCCACCTAGGTGGGCGCGCTGGGGACTCGCGTTGTGGGAGTGACAAAAAGACAGGGAAATGGTCACTGCCACACAAGTCGTCATGGGCTCTCCAGTGAACAGATGGTGGAAGGCTGTGGCTGCAGATCGACAGATCAATGGCCGAAAAAGTGCCATGTGCCACACTAAAATGCGTGGGGGCACCTGTATTCAAGAGGCAGAGGTCGAGTTGAGTTAGGAAATCCTCGACAACCCTGCCATGACCAGAGATCGTAGAACCACCCCACAAGGGACTGTGGGCATTGAAGTCGCCCAACAGTAAGAAAGGTGGGGGTAGTTGAGCAACGAGTGCAGCCAAGACGTTCACAGATACGTCACCATCTGGCGGCAAGTAGATACTGCAGACGGTAAACTCCTGTGTGGTCCTCACCCTGACAGCCACTGCTTCTAATGGCGTTTGAAGTGGCACAGATTCACTATACACAGAGGTGAGGACATACACACACACTCCACCTGATACCCTGTTATATATGCTACGGTTGCAGTAAAATCCCCTGTAGCCACGAAGGGCAGGGGTCCGCATTGTTGGAAACCAAGTTTCCTGAAGAGCAATGCAGAAAGCAGGTGTCGTGCTCAAAAGCTGCCGTAGCTCAGCCAGGTGGGGGAAGAAACCGCCGCAGTTCCACTGGAGAATGACATTGTTCGAGTGCTGAGAAGACATGAATCCGAGTCGGTGGGCTACAACTCAGCATCACTGGCACCCACCGGTGTAGGCGTGTCATCGGGATTGTCCGTTTTCTCAATGGCGTCCCCGAGAGCGAGGTCCTCGGGTGACGCAAGAATCTCCACCTCATCCTCAGAAGCAGAGGTGCAGGTGGAGGGGGGTGGTGGCACTGAAGCCACCGTGGTGTCTCTTGTGATGCCCGTCTTTGGTTTCTGTTTACCCCTCCGTTCCCTCAGGGGCTTCGCTGGTGGGAGGTGCTCCTTGGACTCAGCCACAGGGACTGAGGGGGAGCGTGAAGCCCTACGACCAGCAGTCTGCGAGCGCGCCTGCTGCTGGTAAGTGTCACTATTGACACTGGCAGAAGGGAGCGTCCCAAGGGACCCCTTCCGTGTCAGGGAAGCCGGAGAAGGTTGTTCTTTCTCCGGCGGAGAGGTGGTAGCTGATCCCGAGGCTTTCGCCTTGGGAGCTTTGGAAGGATGGCCCCCAACCTCCGTGGGGGCAGGCTTAGGTTGGCGGCCCTGGGGGCCCACAGGAACAGAAGAAGTAGAAAATACTGTCGCCGCCAAGGAGAGTGGCGACGACGTCACTGCTGCGAACGTGTTTTTCATTGTTACAGGGTGCAGACGATCAAACTTTTTCCTGGCCTCATTATAGGATATACGGTCCAGGGTTTTATACTCCGTAATTTTCCGCTCCCGTTGAAGTGCGGGACATTGCGACGAGCAGGGAGGATGGTTCTGACCACAGTTTACGCAGATGGGAGGTGGCGTACATGGGGCGCCTGGATGTGCTGGACGCCCGCAGTCCCTACATGTAGCACTGGACATGCAACGGGAAGACATGTGGCCGAACTTCCAGCATTGGAAGCACCTCACAGGGGGGGGAATATAAGGCCGCACATCAACACGGTAAACCATCACCTTGACCTTTTCGGGCAATGTATCACCCTCAAAGGCCAAGATGAAGGCACCAGTTGCGACCCTATTATCCTTTGGGCCCCTATGGATACGCCGGATAAAATGAACGCCCCGTCGTTCAAGGTTTGCCCATAGCTCATCGTCTGTCTGGAGCAACAAATCCCGGTGGAAAATTACTCCCTGAACCATATTCAGCGACTTGTGGGGAGTGATGGTCACCGCAACGTCACCCAGCTTGTCACAAGCGAGTAACGCCCGTGACTGGGGCGGGGATGCTGTGTGGATGAGAACAGACCCGTTGCGCATTTTCGAAATGGAGTCCACTTCCCCAAACCTGTCCTCCAGATGGTCCACAAAGAACTGAGGCTTGGTCGCTGAGAATGAGTCCCCATCAGTCCTGCTGCACACAAGATATCGAGGAACATAATCTTCACCCTGTTTTGTGGCCCGACGTCCCTCCCAAGGCGTGGTCAGGGAGGGGAACGTTTGGGGGTCGTACGTAGATGCCACCCACTCCGATCAGGGGCTCTCCTCATGGGCGCCACCCAGCCACAGCAACGTCACCTGGCGGGATGACCATTGCCGGGAGTCCTGATGCCCCACAGAGACAAGCATCGACTCCTTGGCTTGCATGAGGAGTATGCAGCTCTGGCACCGGTAGAGCGATCCCTGTGTTGTCAGGGGGCTACAGCCAAGAGGGTACATGACGACCCCACCACAACGGACTGGCTACCGTGTTGGCTTTCTGGCGCTACGTGAACCATCATAAATTAGAGTGCTGAGATATCAGTGCACAATGGATGCGATTTGCACGGAAAAAAGAAATGACCTGCCCAGTGGCAGAATAGAATCCGCAGTCTCAAGTCCATTCCATGATGGGTGCTTAAGATGGCACGAGAATTACATGATGCACCACGTAAGGCGTCCTTCCCCAAATGGTTCGCTCTTCTGAAAAATTTTGAAAAATGGAGGGTCAAACCCACATAGGAGACCACAGATGGAAAGCCGAAAAGTATGAAGACTCCTTTTAGTTGCCTCGTACGACAGGCAGGAATACCGCGGGCCTATTCTTACCCCCGAACCCGCAGGGGGCCGTATTTGTGAGAAAACAACACTGTATACCCTGATTAAGATTGAACTATGTTCCAGAGTACTGTTACAGCTATAAGGAAACTGTAAGTCAATGTAAATGAGATCAGATGATAGTAACGTTAATTTCTGAAATGATTCATCGTAAATAAAACAAAAAATGGTGTTCTTGGTTAAGAAGTGTTCTTCTCGAAACTAAAATCAAAGAATATTCTCCCCCTAAATATGACTAAATTGAATTTATAAGAGGCCTATATTCATGCACTCTCTACAAGTTGATAGCAAAATGTAACATGAACAACAATGACAAAATATTTCCAAACTGTGTGGTGGATCTGCCTATGAACTCGTGCGCATACATTTCCATGCAAATTAACAAAATGAAAGATTTTTTGGAATAACATAATGAATACGACCTCTCTGTACTCACCGAGCCATCAATTATGAAATTAGATGCCAGCTTTGCAACCTTCCCTCTTGCCTCCATCAGCTTCTTGAGAAACAACTTCCCTCGATGAAGCATAATTGACTTGCATTCGGCAAATGTCTGTAAAGTAATTTTTGCATGTTAGCTACAGATTCTTGTGATACACGTGGTTTTTAATGTGCAGAACACAATATAGGTATGTAACACAAAAAAATTAAAAGGGAAAATGCATAACAACGATAAAAAATGGTTTAATTTTTTGTATTATTATCAATACAGTAGAACCCCGTTTTTATGTTTTTCAAGGGACTTCAGTGAAATAGTGTAAAATGCGGAAAAATTGAAATGTGGAAAATAATGTTTTGAATGGTAAAATATGCTGACTTGATCACTCTTGCATTTTTGTAAGAACAGACGCCACTTCTGATCCTGCAGTTGTTATTATTTAATATTCTCAGAATATATGACACCAACTGCGATTGGGCAAAGCTGAAAATGTGTACCCAGCCGGGATTCGAACCCGGGTCTCCTGCTTTCTAGGCAGTTGCGCTGACCCCTACACCACTGGGAACACAGTGATCACCGCACCTGCAAGGACTACCTATGCACGCCTCCCGTCAGATACAAATTCCCAGCTTCGCCCTGCCCACAGTACTCAAACTCGTAGTTATTAAACTAATTCCCGTAAGAGTAAGGGCTTCAAACTTGCCCACCCCTCCCCACTAACGATAGGATCATAACGATAGGATCCTATCGTATGCTTTTTTCCTTGTGATTAATCTGCTTATTAGGTATCCCTACTTGTTTACCAGAGAAATGTAGGCATTCTCTGGCGATGTGATTTGGTTCCCCGCAGAAGAGACAGAGTCCTTTCCTTTGAGATGTATTCCTGGTTCTGAATATTCTGCTTCCGGTAGTTTCGGGAAAAAAAAGAAGAAAAGTTGCTGTTTGTGGTTTCTGCCTTGAGCTGCAAATGCTTTAGATTCTTCTTGACTTTGGAAGGACTTGACATCTTGTTCTAGACGTTTCTCTTCTAATTCCAAGCTGTTAGTGAAAATTTTTGTGGTCAAATTTTCTTCATTTCTTTCCAGGCTTCTAATAAGAAGTCCATATGCAGTGGGTGCAAACTCAACAGTGCTAATAATGAAGATTCATCAAGTACAAGTGTAAATGGAGATGAAGATATGTATAAAATAAAGATTTTTGACTTACCTAAAGTACAGGCTCGTCGACAGAAACATAAAACACACACAAAGACACACAAGCATTAGAGCTTTCGCCACCACTGGTAGCTTCTTAGGGAAAAAGAGGAAGGAAGGAGAAAGGGAAGGGTACGGGTTTTAAGGAAGTGGAAAAGGAGCCATTCCAATCCCAGGAGTGGAAGGACTTACCTTAGGGGACAAAAAGGAAGGTAAACAAATACACACACACACTCACACATATCCACATGCAAACACACATGTCTGGCAGGTGTGTGTGCATGTGGATATGTGTGAGTGTGTGTGTATTTGTTTACCTTCCTTTTTGTCCCCTAAGTAAGTCCTTCCACTCCTGGGATTGGAATGGCTCCTTTTCCACTTCCTTAAAACCCGTATCCTTCCCTTTCTCCTCTCCTTCCTTCCTCTTTTTCCCTAAGAAGCTACCAGTGGTGGCGAAAGCTCTAATGCTTGTGTGTCTGTGTGTGTTTTATGTTTCTGTCGACGAGCCTGTACTTTAGGTAAGTCAAAAATCTTTATTTTATACATATTTTTCCCACCAGGAAAGTCTCCTTCTAGAATATTGGAGATGAAGATATAGTGACAATGACAGCAACCAAAGGAAAACTGGGTACTGATGGAAGGGTGTGAGCTCTGGACTCAGGAGCATCACATTGTATGACTAGTTACCAAGAAATACAACAAGATTTAGAGATATGTGACTGTGGGGAAGTGAGACTGGCTGATGGGAAAGTTACTAAAGTTACAGGTAAAGCAAGTATTACAATGAAAGCCACAAAATCATGTGGTGGTAAGACAATTAAATTAATAGAAGTACTTCTGGTGAAAGAATTAGATGGGTACTTGTTGTCAGTTAAGCAGATGGACAGAGAAAGAACGTGTATTAAATTAAAAAACCGTGAAGTTAGTGTGTCTAGATGTGAGAACAAAGTGTTGAGAGGAAGATCATCAGGAGACAATGTCTATTTAGCGTATTGCGAATTTTACAAAGGGAATAACTGTACAGTGATACCCAACAGTGTGAAATACGCAAACTTGAGGAGAATGTAGCAACAGCCAGAAGAGCAGAAGTTTTATGGCATCAAAGGTTTGGTCACGGAGAAATTTTACCTAAAGTGTGTGGAAGTACTCAGTATAAAGAAAAATGTGAAGTTTGTGTGCAAGGTAAAATGAAAAGACAACCGTTTAAACCAAGCAAAACAACTACAAAAGATGTTCTCCAACTAGTACATAGTGATGTAGGCAATATCACACAATCCTCATTGGATGGAGCCAATAATTATGTTACTTATATGAATGATTACTCATGATATTCAGCAGTAAAAGTACTAAAACTGAAAAGTGATGTGTGAGTCTTTGTTGAATTTAAAGGACGAGCAGAGTGTGAGACTGGAAAGAAATTGAAAAATTTCCAATCGGACAATGGGACCGAGTACATAAACCACCGATTTGAAGAGTTGTTTAAGAAGGAGGGAATACTACATAGGAAATGCACAGTTTACTCTCCTTCATCAAATGGAAAAGCTGAGCGTCTGAATCAAACACTTATCCCCATGGTAAGGTGTCTATTATTACAAAGTGGTTTGCTTAATAAATTTTGGGGGGAAGCTTTGATGTTAGCCTGTTACATCCGAAATAGATGCCCAACATGATCAATTGGTGGTAAAATTCCATATGAAGTGTGGAAGAAATGCGAATTTAATGAAGATGAGTTGAAAATGCTCAAAGTGTTTGGTTGTAGAGCCTGGACTAGCACGGTGACATTGGACAAACTCGGAGATTGTGCCGAAGAATGTATTTACCTTGGAGTAAAAGCACGATTGAAAGGATATCGATTATGGAGCCTTGAAATGAGAAAAGTTCTTTTGAGAAGAGACGTTATTTTCGACGAAATGGTATTTCCGATGAAGGTTACTATAAAAAGGAAACCGTGCTTTCCAGGGGAAGTGAACACGAAGCAGACGACAACAGCTGATTCACATTGCAATATGGCAGCAGACAACGTGAGTACAATAAAGTTACGTTTCCTGGATCTATCGATAGATGGAGGCAACACATCAATGAACAAAGAAGAATCGTAATCGATAACAAACGACGCAGTGGAGCCAGCAGCTATTTGAAGAGATGGGAGCCAGGGAAGAAGATGAATCTGAAATAGAATATAGTTTAATTACTCACAGGAAAGATAGTGATAGAGATGTTTGTGAGGATTGTGAAAGTGTGTTGGAAAATGAAGTTTTCAGTGCAGACAACAAGGTAGGGTTACAACGATCGTCACGTCAGGTGAAACCTAAAAAGTGTAGCTCATGATTTTATGCATGTACATCCGTCAGATCCAACTTCAGTGGAAGAGGCTTTAGCCTCAGCTAACCAGAATAAATGGCTTAAAGCTATGGAGTCAGAAATGAATAGTTTGAACATCATAATACATGGCAGCTTGTTGACAGATCAAAAGCGGATCATGTTATAGGAAGTAAGTGGATTTTTTTCAACTAAATGAAACAGAGATAGCCAGATATTCAGGGTAGATTACTGGGAAAGTTACAGCCCAGTGATGAGACGAAGCCGCTTAAGAACACTGACAGCAATAGCAGCTTTACGGGGATAGAAAATTAAACATATTGATGTTGAAACAGCGTATTTAAATAGCCCCATAAGTGGTACTGTTTTCATGGAGCAACCTAAATTATTTAATATCGGGGACAAAGTATGTTTATTGAATAAAAGTTTGTATGGGCATCACCAGGCACGTAAAGATTGGAATGATTTTTCCTGCTCTGTAATGAAAAAGTCAGGTTTAAAGGCAAGTAAGAAAGATCCTTGTCTATTTTACTCCAATAATTTAATTCTTGGGGTGCATGTTGATGATGTTGTCATAATTAGTGAAGAAGAGAGTTACTTTACATTCATAAAGGGTTTAAAATCTTTCCTCAACATTAAAGAAATGGATGCCAGGTTGTTTGTTCTAGGACTTGAAATTGAACAGTCTAAAGGGCAAGTAAAATTAAATCAAACTCGTTACATTCAACAAATGTTACAGGAATTTAAAATGAATGATTGCAAGGGCATATTTACACCATGTAATGACAACACAAATGCCACTAAATTAACCAAAAACAAAGGAGTATCTGAAAGAGCCAAACATTTCAGAGTTCGTTATCATAAAGTCAGGCAGTCAGTATTGAATGGTACTCTTAAGTATAAGTATGTGTCAACTGAAAACAATGCAGCAGACCTTTTACCAAGAGGCCTGAATCATATTAAAACTGAAAGATTTAGAAACATGATAGGTTTAAATTAGTATTATTTATTGTTGAACTGCATGTAAGTTAAACATGGGATATTTACTTTTTCTTATCTTGTACTATATTTCTGAAGTTGTTCTCTCTTGATACTCACCGAGAGGAAGTGATATAATTAGCCTATATTAGGTGCGGTGATCATCAATATATTCTTCTTACATAAAATTTATTTTCCTAGTCAGAATAATTACTCTATGGCTGTTGATCTTTGTTTAGTATGTTACTAGAAGTGAATGAATAAAGTAATAAGCAACTTATTAACACCAACTTTTGTATGTTAAATCTACAGTATAATTACTGATAGAATTTTTAGAAGAGAAGAGACGGTAAATACAGTATCACACACTCAAAAGTGCCAAGACAGACGAATTGCAAAATGCGAAAGAAAGCAAATTTTAGAATGAATAAACAAAAGTTAAAAATACCATATGCTGAAGTAAGAATTTATAGTTAAAGAGTGAAAGAGTATTAGAAAAACCTTCAAGTCTCTGTGTAAAAACCAGTAAAAGTATTACGTAGGAATCATTTGTAACAAACCTCAGTATCAAGTTTTGCGAGGGTAATGAAACGCAAGAACAGCTCACATCCAGATCTGACAGCTGCACCTGGATGATCAGTCTTCCGCATTGCATCTCCAGCTGCTCGAAGATTTGAATCCAACTCTTGGACTGTCTCTGCTGAAAAAGGAAAGCAAGAGCTTAACATTAACAATACTATGTTACACTGTTGGACCGCACACTTAATTTAACACCATAAATTGAAGATAAATCATGAGTCGTCGTCTTTTTTTTTTTTTTTTTTCTCTTTGTAAAAAGAAATTGACTTACACTTATCTCGCTCCAGAACTGTAAGTAAGGTCCTTATCGCTGCAATTCCAGCTGATACATCTTCCTCTTCTTCCAATATTCCAATAAAATAATCTTGTATCTCTGAAAATCGAGGGTTTGTAAAGTAAATTCAGTCATGTTCGTCCAAACTTTTACTGAGATGTGTCTTACCAGCCGTAATATACTTTAAAAATGCATATTGTCAATCATCAGCTGTTTATTGTGTTTAAAACCTTACCGGTTTCGGTTATTCAAAAAAGAAAAATTACACAAACTGATTACCTTGGTACATTTTCTGTCATCATATCTATGTCACACAATAACATAAGTAACATGTTACTTGACATTAGGTCTTTATGATAAATAAAACAATACCAGGCTGCATTATAGTCACTATAATTCAGGCTGGTATAGTGACGGAAAATGTACCAAGGTAATCAGTCACTTTAATTTTACTTTTCTGATGATGGTATATAGCTGAAACCGGTAAAGTTATAAATAAAATAAATACCTGATGGATGCCAATATACATTTTTAAAATCATGTTCTTATTTACTGGCCACACCTAATGATAATTTAACAGCGAATACTCACGCAACAGCTTGCCCTATCAGTGCAATTTATAAGACAAAAACAAACTAGAATGCTCACCAAAAATCATTCAGATTGGTGGAGCACAGGTATGTTTATATATGTGATACTAATTTACTCTCGCTTACGGTATTTACTTACCCTTCTTCTCCATCGTTTACTAGTTTCAAACGAGGGTTGTTTATTAGCTGATTTCTCTTTACAAATCTAGACCACACGTATGTTTACATCCAAAGTACACATGACAATCAGACGACAGCCAGTAGCGTAGCCACATGTTACGATTGTTGGTAGCCCTGTTGAAGAAACTGTTGTTAAATCCAAACTGTGGAATATACATCTTTGATTTCAACCAATGTTTTCGTAATTCGAGTATATTTTAATTGTGAAAAATGAAGGAGGAAATTATTTTTTGCACAAATAATATCTAAAGAACCCTTGCATGCTTAATATTTACATCAAATAGTATGATGTCACGTCACCGTCCGTCAGAAGATTCCGCAATGTATTTCTAATGGCGGCATTCACACTGTCCGTCACCGGACCGTCACGTCACGTCAACGTCCGTCAAGCTTTCTCGAGAAGAATGTTTTGACGGAACGGTCGTCTGCTAACATCGGAAGTTAACCTATTTTCGTCACGCGAATTACATGTTGCAGTCGACTATTGCACTGTTTATATGCAAATGTGTCTTATTCATCTTTGTGTTGTTGTTGTACCTCGTTTTAGGGGTAAATCTCAAATGTTTCATGACGACTTAAACATTTTTGTCAATTGAGTGTCCCCCTAAAATCGAGGTCGAATGTCTGAAACCAAACAATAGTTTATGTTACGTAATAATGTAACAGAAACGACTGAAGCAAACTGTTTGTTTGAATAAGATTGTAATTTGATTACGCATTTTTCATTAAATAACACTTTAAATGAAAATGTCAGTTCTAATGAAAGACAAAAATTCAGTTGTTTACGGCGGTATTAACAATGTCAGCGAGCAAATCGTAATGGTTAAAGTATACAGGCGCTATTTATGCTCTTACAACAGTGATCTCTATACAAACTGGATGTATAACTCTGGTGTCTGAGCACAGAATTGCAGCGTGCCGGCACATTCATATGTTTTGCACACGATTTCGCATCGTCCGCCATGTTTAAATTGGGCAAACGAGTTTTCATCAGTTATTATGTGACAAAGAATTGCTTGCTTACCTCTTCATTTGGAATTTAATGCAATATTCGATGTTGTAGGCTGATATGGGAGCAGAATCGAAACATATTTTCTTCTCTCTTTCTTGAAATGCTTCTTAGCAGCCATGTTTGAATTTGGCAAGAAACTAAATATGAATATCTATGGCTGGCACGCTAATACAGCTGAAGTTCAACATCCAGAGTGTATAGAGATCAATGTCTTACAAGTATGGTTTGATGTCTTCATATGTTTATTTTTTCGCTTGAAAAAAAGATGTCGATGTTTTGAAATGTTGTTTCAGTTCCCAGTAAGTTGGCCAAAAACATACACTGTAAAGTTTTCTTTGGCTGTTAGTAACATTTAGCGTTGTTGTTCCCCCTTTCTAGTATTAAACTACGACTTTCTACATAACAGATCGCCACTCATAACCTCACTCTCAACATCGCGTATTGAGATGGACGAATTGACGTGACGGACGGACAGTGTGAATACAACTTGACGTGACGGTTCCGTGACGTGACGGACAGTGTGAATTGGCCTATAATGTGTGAAAATGCGAGGCCAAGAACTGCATAACATGTATTGCTCAAAATTTGTGGTCGGGTTGCGAATGGAGTACGTTTTACGCTACTTTTTGTAAGAACTGACGTCTCTGAGTTTCTAACAAGACTTCGTGGTAATTTTACAGATGTGCAGCCACTGCCTTTGTGATATTTATCACAACGAGAGTGCTAAAAAAGCGCGAGGCTTCGACCTCCAATCGATATATATCGAAGTGGTTATTAAATATCGAAACGATAGGTATCGAGCTGGCGGTAATTTGGAATTTTGGAAGAATCGGACAGATGGATTTCCTAATTCCCATCAAACGTTAAAAAAGGAAGGCTCCCAAGACGAGTTTGTCATAGTGTCGAATATGTATCACCAGGCGACTGATCTGTGTACACACCGAACGTGGAACAACTGTGGAAAAGTGTGAAGAGAATTATCAAACGGGAGGGTCGGCCAGGTGAACGCGACAAGATGTACTTGTTCAGGTACGTTTACACTGGGCATGTATATGCGACTTCGGGAAATGTATCGCGACTTGTATGGGTTGACAAGTAGCGTCCTCATACGTCTGTTGATTTGTACCTTTCTTCGCAGTGACTTCCTACGACGATTACGAAGATTTTACATTTTTATGTGCGGGTGTGCTTGCTCTTTCAGAAGTTAAAAGAAAAACTGAGGAAGCGGAGATGGTGGCAACGAGAGTCCCTTCGCAAGCGAGATACTCCCGGAGATTACACAATGCTTGTAAAAGAATCAACTTTAGAAGACGGCGCGTATTTCAAAAATTATGTTAGGATGAATATGGAGGATTTCAGTATTTTGCTGTCTCTCTTGGCTCCTCTCGTGTCTAGAACCAACACAAACTTTCCGAAAGCAATTCCGCCAGAGGATCAGTTGGCAGTGACACTCCGGTTTTTGGCAACTGGGGATTCCTTTTCGACGCAAATGTATTTGCATAGAATATCAAAAAGCTCAACATGGAGTATTATCCTTCGGGTTAGCAAGGCCATTGTTCAAGTTTTATCTCAAGAAGTGAAGATAGGATGGCTGTTATTACATTTTTAAAAAGAATGTATAATATAGAAAAATTTGTAATAAGAATATATGGTAATTTGGTAGAATCCATGTACATCGAAGGAAACGGCATAGCCATCGATATATATCGAATATTCGATATAGTGTTTCTGAACCGGAGATTCGGGCGCTACGCACCCTCACGTACTAAAAAAAAAATTTCTTGTTTAACCTATACCTAACCTTCTTAAGGCTACGCTACAGATCAATTTTTTTAAGTCAAAGTTAGGTTAGGTATAGGTTAAACAAGATTTTTTTTTTAGTACGTGAGGGCGCGTAGCGCCCGAATCTCCGGTTCAGAAACACTATATCGAATATTCGATATATATCGATGGCAATGCCGTTTCCTCCGATGTACACGGATTCTACCAAATTACCGAATATATATATAGGCCCAATTTTTACTGTAGTAACCTATATAGTTATTTATCACATTAATTGTTAGAAAGCTGGCACACACACCTTACACTATAAATTTATGAAATACCTCAAGAAATAGGATACTTTTTAGTGCTTTGGAACGATTGGCATGCTACAGTCACTAATACATATTACAAATTCAAATAACACCCTGCACAAAAAAGAAATACAACAACATTTATTTATTTATAATTGTGAAAACACTAGTCTGCTACAAAACACACAATGTATATAAATTGCGAAATTTAAATTGTGTTGCTTTTTTTCAGACATTATCTTGCACACAATTGGCAAGTTCCTCAAAAAATTTGCCTCGTTTAGGCATCTATAAATTCCATTTTCTAGTTTTGTTGCAATTCTTGTGTGCCCATTTTCTGCCAAACAACGCAACTTGTTTGCCACAAGTTCACCCAAAAGTGTGTATTTGTCCCTACTCTTCCAAGCTAGGTTCTCACCCACTGTCTTTAACACTTTTAGTACTCCTTCCATGTCTTCTTGTCGTTTCCTTGATCTTTTACATGCTGATGAAACACCACTTCCACAGGGGCTTTGGGTAGGAAGAGAAACGGGAGAATCATTGCTTCCTGCCATTTCTTCTATTTCCAAATGTATCAGTGGGGTTATTTCTATTTCCACTATGTCTTGAGGTGGTGTACAGAATGTTACTTCTCCCATTTCCAATTCTTCAATAGGAAAGCTCATCTGACCTTAGATAGTGGTGAAGCTTCCATGACGTATAAAATGCATAACACACTTCTAAAGCAAAGTTACCTATACAATATAATCAAGATATGTTAATTAATAGAGATTTTTTAAGTCTATGTGGAAATGAAAATAATTTTTCTTTCAGCTTCCTTCTATGAAGAGGAATGGCAGAAAATATTGAAAGAATATGAGGAGAAATGGAATTTTCGTAGGTGTTTAGGTGCTATCGATAGAAGGCACATCGACATTGTGGCACCATCAAATAGTGGTACAATGTACTTTAACTTTAAAGAGTGCTTCAGCATTGTTTTGCTGGCAGTTGGTGATGCATATTACAAAATAATTTATGCAGATGTTGGCACGCAAGGGAGGATATATGATGGTGGTGTCCTAAAAGACACTTTATTTTACCAAATGCTGGAAAACAAAATGCTCCGTATTCCACCACCAGCTCCTCTTCTTGGAAGAAATAGGCCGGTTCCATATGTATTCGTTGCTGATGAAACCTTTGGGCTAGATAATATTATGAAACCATATCCAGGTCTGCACCAGCGAAATAGTTGGTGCCCATTTTCAATTACAGACTTTTGTGTCCCAGCCTCCTCGCCGCTTTTCCGTCTCGTTTCCATCGTATGTGTCAGTGGCCGAGTAGAAAGACCAACACAGGAATAAAGGTAGCACGCTTGTGCAGGTATGTAGGTGAGCAGCCAGTGGGACAGCAGAAACTAGAAACACTAGAGTAAATTAGAACGAGATATATATTGCACAGAATTTATACAATACTTAACTTTTACATAGCTCAGTACTGCAGAATGCTGATACATAGTTGAGCTAGAGGCCTGCCTAGTGCCTATCTGATAGCCAAGTCTTCACTGGTGCCTATCTGATTCTGAAGTGTTCGCTGGTTCCTATCTCAGACCCAAGTGAATGATGTCGTTCAGTGGTGGCCACGAGCGGAGTTGTAGCAGAGGGCGCTCGTGGATGTCGTCGTAAGAACGCCGCGCCGTGCGTGCATGGCGGAGCGCGGCGAAAGTTGGTGGCGCGCACTTTGGACTTGTGCGACACCACACACAGACAGTGTAGAGCGAGAAGAGTCGTCAAAAACGTGTTTTGTATTATAAGATCTGTTTTCAGAGTTTTAAGAAAACAAATGTTGCTGAGTTCTGAAAAGGCAACAATGGTCACATTAGCTTGTGTGTATATACACAATTATCTGCAGAATGGGAGATCTCAAACTTATGTACCAGCAGGAACTTATGACAGAGAAGCAGATGATGATAACATAATACCAGAGTCTTGGAGGCGCACTTTGGACTTGTGCGACACCACACCCCTCCCCCCCCCCCCCCCCAAACCGCCACGCCGTCATGGTGTAGGGCTGAGGGCGACGGCACTGGGAGGAAGGCCTGGGTGGGGGCGTTACTGGTGGGACGGGCATCGTAGCAGAGGCTGGGATTGAGACGCCGTCCGCGCCCCGGTATCCACCTTGCGAACTTCTTCTGAGGTGCATGGCCCAGGCGGCGGGGGCACACACGGTCCCACTCGATGACGCTATCAGCCGCGGCGGTGGCGCGTCGATCTCCATCGGAACGATCTCATAGTCTGGGGACGCTGGACCCGTCGGCGGGCGATGTGGCTGTGCTCCCTGGCGGTGAACTGGGTCTGGAATCAAGAAACCCGAGACAGGATCGCGCGGCCTGTGCAGGCGCAATTGGTTTGCGTGGCGCCGCAGCTCCGACCCTGTGGAAGAACGTACAACATACATATTGCGACCGAGCACGCGCTGAATGATGCCTAGCAACCATGTATTCTTCATACCAGCAAACACCCTGTACAGCACCGGCGTCGAAACCTGAAAATGCGTAGCGCCATACGAACCGACTCGGTGCGTGGGAGGCTGCAGCAGGTGAAGGAGAGTGCAGTGACGGCGGCCATGTAGCAGCTCGGCAGGAGACGGGCCGTCACGTGGCATGCACCAATACGTAGACAGGAAAATTTGAAGAGCTTGCTGCCTGGAGTGCTGACCTTTCATCTTTTCCATGTGAGACTTGAATGTTCGAACGAAACATTCTGCTTCACCATTGGACTGAGGGTGAAAAGATGCAGTGGTGATATGCTGAATGCCATTCACACGACAAAACTGTTGAAATTCCGCACTAACAAACTGAGGTTCATTGTCACTGATGATAGTTTCAGGCAAACCTTCGATGTAAAACACTGATGTTAAGGCACTGATTGTATTAGACGCCGTCGTTGAGTTCATGGCAATCACAAAAGGAAACTTGCTGAAAGCGTCGACAACGATTAACCAGCGCGTATTCCAGAAAGGTCCGGCAAAGTCAATATGCAAACGTTGCCATGGTCCCTTGGGGTGTGGCCAGTCTGAGAAACGTTGCGGAGGAGCCGCCTGATGCACCGCACAAACCGTACGCTGTGACGTCATGCGTTCTATCTGAGCGTCCATACCAACCCAGGTACAATGACGTCTGGCCAGTTGCTTTGTCCTAATAATACCCCAATGTCCTTGATGCAGGAGGCGTAACACTTCTCATTGCAGGGAACGAGGAACAATCACTCTTGTTTGGTCGTTGTCGGTATGCAACAACAGAACACCCTGACTTAAAGATAATGCATGACGTTGTGCAAAATAACGTCGAACCAGAGGCCGTTGAATGTCTTTGGCTCTGGCAGGCCATCCAGAGCGAACAAAACATGCTACCACACTTAGGTCTGCATCCACAGCTGTTTCCTGTGCAACCCGACGAGAGTTCAAAGGGAAATTTTGACAGCGGAAGCATTTCTGGAGTCTATCTGACAACAAGCCATTTCTGAAGAATCAAACGACACATCCTGGCCAACCGGGAGCTGGGAAAGTGTGTCCGCGTTGGCATGTTGAGTGGTAGGTCGGTACAAAATCTCATACTGATAATTAGACAGTATTAAGGACCATCTCTGAAGCTTTTGTGCCGTTCGTGGTGGAATTGGCTTTGTGGGTGAGAACAACGACACGAGAGGCTTGTGGTCTGTCAACAAATAGAATTTTCTGCCATAGAGATAATGATGAAACTTTGTGACGCCGTAAATTATTGCTAAAGCCTCCTTTTCTATTTGACTGTAATTCTGTTCGTTGGCGTCAGTAGGTTGGATGCGAAGGCAATGGGACGATTGTGAGAACCAATACGATGCGACAATACTGCACCCAGACCGTACGACGAGGCATCAGCTGCTAACACTACAGGCTTCTGTGGGTCAAAGGGAATCAAACACGCATCACTGAGTAGTGCAGACTTTAATTTGTCAAAGGCAACCTGGCAATCTTTGGACCATAGAAAAGGAACATTCTTCCTACGTAAGCGATGTAGTGGAGCTGCAATCTGAGAGGCATTGGGAATAAATCTGAAATAATAGTTAAGCTTTCCCATTACTGCTTGCAATTCTTGCACATTCTTAGGAGGAGGCAAATCTTTGATCGCTCGAAGATGCGACTGTAATGGATGGATTCCTTGGGCATTAATCACATGGCCTAGGTACTCTATTTCAGTTTGAAAAAACGAACACTTTGCTTTATTACAACGTACACCTGCTGCAGTCAAAACTTTTAAAAAGCACTCCAGGTTTGCTAAATGTTAGTCAACTGTACGTCCGGATACCACAATATCATCTAAATAGTTCGAACAACATGGTACAGAAACTGTCAGCTGTTCCAAGAAACGCTGAAAAATAGCGGGGCGGAAGAACTGCCAAAGGGTAGGCGTTGAAACTGAAAAAGGGCCATGTGAGTATTAATGACGAAAAACTTTTTTGACTCGTCATCAAGTGGAATCTGTAAGTATACCTATGCTAAATCAATCTTAGAAAAGAAGCGAGACTGTACTAATTTGTCCATCAGTTCCTCAGGTCTCGGAAGAGGGTATGTGTCTACAATTGTTTGACTGTTCACTGTTGATTTTAAGTCCGCACAGAGACGAAGTTTTCCCGACGGCTTGGGTATAATTACTAAAGGCGAGGCCCACTGACTCGCAGAAACATGAGAAATCACCCCACTATCTTGCCAACGTTTAAGTTCTTCGGCAACCTTATCACGAATTGCGATAGGCACTGGTCTAGCTTTACGAAATTTTGGTACCTCAGATTCCTGTAAAGTTACATGTGCCACGAAGTCTTTTGCACAACCTAGTTCCGGCGAAAACAAGTCACTATATTTTTCACACAATGCATTGATTTTGTCCTGGGGCACTACTGACGAAATCTGAAGCACATCTCTTTGAATTGATAAGTCAAACAAGTCGAATGCATCTAGTCCAAAAATATTCTGTGTAGATTTGGCCTGAAGAACGACAAAAGCAACTATTTTTGTTACACCTTGAAAAGAGGCGGCAGGCTACACATTCCTAGCACGGGAATATTTTGTCCTGTATATGCCGTTAGCACTTGTTGAGACGGCGACAATTTTGGAGAACCCAGAAGTTCATAAGTATCTTTATTAATTAAAGTAACAGCGGAACCAGTGTCAAGCTGAAATTGTACAGTCTTATTTTCTATGGAGAGATTTACAAAAAGTTTGTGCTTCTGGCGCACGACAGGTGCGCGAATGTGGGCAAAGTCTGCTACGGTTTGTAGGCTGCACTTGCGCATGCGCAGGCTGCGTGCGGTAGGAAGCGGCGCCGAATCGGCACATAGATTAATAACACTGTCACTAGATGGCACCACCGCCGGATTGGCATCCACGCAATGCGAGGCTACTGCACTAAAATTACTTTGAGTAGCTACATTAAGTCTACTCTCACTAGCTACACAGTACTGGGCACTATTACAAGGAGAAGTTGCAGAAGGCACTAGTTTCACTCCAGGATTGCACTGTACATAGTCATTTTGCTTGTCCCGAACCGTTTTCCGTTGCACAGTTTTACGCGCTCGACGGCGCTTGCGACGTGGCTCACTACATAGTTTTGCAGTAGGTGCAGAAGAACTTTCTTGCATTTTAGAATCAAGTAAAGCACTGTTCAATTCCACAGAGTCTATAACATGTACTGTATGAACTGTTTTTGCATTTTGCGAAGCACTGTACTTAACGGCACCGTTCTTAGAATTTTTGTCCGTACATGACCTGATTTGCCACATTGATAAGAGATGGCGTTATGCCTTGGGCACTGCGCACGCTTGTGGCGAGATACACACTGAGGGCAAGACTTACGAACATTTGTTTGAAATGAGCGTTGGCGCCCGTTATTCAAATTACTTTGTCTAACACAACGGGGCGACCTTTGTGTCGCACTTTTACACTGGCTACTGTTCACTGTCTGTTCAGCACGGCCGGTAGAAAAATAAGAATCACTAGGGCTAGACTGAGAACTACGGCTAGGAAATCGTCCGTTACGGCGCACTGAATTTACACTGTGGCTTTGCATTTCTACATCTGCTAAGTCAAAGGTATCATGCGCTTCAATAAGCTGCAGTACACTGCTAATGAGGGATCAGACTGTTTTAGAATTGCTGCCCTAATTCTGGGGTCCTGAATGTCTGAGTGATAGCGTCTCTCAACATCACATCACTATAAGAAAGTCCACAATAGCAAGTAAATTTACATTGGCGGGTTAAGCCCTTCAATTCTGTAATCCACTGCTGGTGGAACTGCTCTGGTAATTTTTTTAGTCTGAAAAATCGGTACCGTGACGAAGCTACCAGAACTTTTCTCTCATAATGAGCATTTAGTGCCTCTACTATTTGTTCAAAGTCTACATCACGAGGAGATGCGTGGGAGGAAAAGTTTCTGCAGTACCACGAAAGTCTTGGTGCCAACTACGGCGAGAAAGAAATGTTTGACTGTCAGACCTGTTAGTTGATGAGCCGCGACGAGTTTTTGAAACTGCGCGAAATAGTCGCTCCATTCTTCCTCACGTTCGTTGTACTGGCGAAACGTAGGAAGCGTTGCGGCGGCAGGTGTGGGCTGCTGAAGCGGCGGCTGTTGTTGGTTAGCTGCTTGCGCTGTTAGCTGGGACACTGCTTGCAGTAGTTGCGTGATTTGCGCCGTCTGTAACTGAATAATTTCCATTACGTTTGGGTCGGGGTAGTGGCCATGCTGACCGATTAGGCGCCGCGCATACAAGTAAATAAGTGCAAAACACAAATGCAATATTAAAGGAGGGCTCTCCCTCCAAAAAAAAAAAAAAAAAAAAGTCCACAAAACACGTAACTGAATGTTCCCCCAAAAATCTTATAATAAGGGTGGGTGGGTGGGAGCAATTTCTGCGTGCTCCGACTGCTGCTGTCTGGCTGCTGTAAGCCGGCTGGTCCATGGTTCGTCTATCACTCCTTGTCGCCACTTTTGTGTCCCAGCCTCCTCGCCGCTTTTCCGTCTCGTTTCCATCGTATGTGTCAGTGGCCGAGTAGAAAGACCAACACAGGAATAAAGGTAGCACGCTTGTGCAGGTATGTAGGTGAGCAGCCAGTGGGACAGCAGAAACTAGAAACACTAGAGTAAATTAGAACGAGATATATATTGCACAGAATTTATACAATACTTAACTTTTACATAGCTCAGTACTGCAGAATGCTGATACATAGTTGAGCTAGAGGCCTGCCTAGTGCCTATCTGATAGCCAAGTCTTCACTGGTGCCTATCTGATTCTGAAGTGTTCGCTGGTTCCTATCTCAGTCCCAAGTGAATGATGTCATTCAGTGGTGGCCACGAGCGGAGTTGTAGCAGAGGGCGCTCGTGGATGTTGTCGTAAGAACGCCGTGCCGTGCCGTGCGTGCATGGCGGAGCGCGGCGAAAGTTGGTGGCGCGCACATTGGACTTGTGCGACACCACACACAGACAGTGTAGAGCGAGAAGAGTCATCAAAAACGTGTTTTGTATTATAAGCTCTGTTTTCAGAGTTTTAAGAAAACAGATGTTGCTGAGTTCTGAAAAGGCTACAATGGTCACATTAGCTTGTGTGTATATACACAATTATCTGCAGAATGGGAGATCTCAAACTTATGTACCAGCAGGAACTTATGACAGAGAAGCAGATGATGATAACATAATACCAGAGTCTTGGAGGGACACCCTCACTTTGCTGGAGCCACTTCCAAGAACTGGAAGGAGGACATCGCTGTTACACGACAACAGAAAAGAATATGCAGAATACTTCTGCAGTATTCAGGGCTACATTCCATGGCAGTATGGAAAGTAATTTCTTTTTCTCATGACATGTTTGTATATGTGAAAAACAGTATTTATGTAAAATAATGTATTTGGCAAATATATTACTCATAAAATAATGTAACAAATTTACTTACTGTTGTTTCTATTCCATGTGTGCTCCTGTGAGTGAGTGGGGTTGTAGGTGTCTTTCAAGAAATGTAA
This sequence comes from Locusta migratoria, assembly GCA_026315105.1. NCBI lineage: Eukaryota > Metazoa > Arthropoda > Insecta > Orthoptera > Acrididae > Locusta > Locusta migratoria. The sequence continues at coordinate 54,309,113 of CM048754.1, read as the reverse complement.
ACTGTTAAATGCGTACCACGTAGAGTGGTAAACACTGCTTGCTGCACTACCACTTCCTTTGCTGCCTCTTTTATTGGCCAATTCCCGACTGTATTGGCTTTTTATATTGTGCTACTTGTCTTCACATTCCTTTTGAGAAATGTTGAATTCTTTTGCGATCTCCTCCCACTTGTGAATTTTTGTAGTCTGTAGATTTAACATCCCAAATGCACGGATGTAATCACACAGATTCTGTGAGTCTCATTGTTTTCTGCTTTGACCACAAACTCATATTTATTTATTTACTGAACGTAGGACACTCAAGATAACACAAAGCCAAGCAGCGATCAATAAACAAACAATAGGCGCCAAGAGGCAGGTACTGCACATGCGCAGCATCTGCTGGATGTCAAAATAAGTGACAGACGGCATGCGCACATTCTGCAGACGACAAGAAAGACTGGTACTGGGCATGCGCGAGTTCTGTGACATGTCACATATATGGTGAAAAAGCAATATACGAAATGTATGATCGGGATGGTACTCATACAAATTTGGTGCAGTTTTGTATGAGGTGATGTATTGCGACATGTCAAATTGACATATTATTCTTATAAGTTACGATACATGTATCTCAATGTAAACATACCTTTCCAATATATTTATTTCCATGATTTGCATCTTGAAGCGAAAAAATTTCCTTGTGATATACTGCCAGTGTTCCTGAGAGGCATTTCTCCTGTTTACCCAGGATACAGCTAATAAGGACTCAAACTACTAGCTTACACAAGAAATGTATGAAGCAGATTTTTATATGTTGTACACAATATTCGATGAGATATCCTGAGTGACTGTGTGTCTAAGAGTGCCGTGTATCGAAGAAAACTGTGAGAGATTAGTATTCATTTTTCCGGGATGTTTGTGGTGAATATATTAAATATCAGCGTCCCTTGGGTAGGCTGGGCGTGATTGTAGAGGTGGACGAGGCCGTTTTCGGCAAAGCATAATAGAGGGAATCCAACAGTGGGGTTGTTGGTGGGGAGGGGGGGGGGAGCTGCCAAATCAGGGAATTTCTGTTCAGAAGTGAGTTTGTAGAGAACAGAACAAAAGAAAAAGGGTTGACAGATCTAATTAAAGAACATATTGCTCCAGTTTCCGTGATGTCAGACGGGTTCGCATCTTATCCAAAGTCGGGAAAATGGGGGTACCAACATCTAGTACTAAATCACAATGTAGAATTTAGGAATTATGAAAGTAGCTCGTGTAAAATACTACAGAGGATTAATAGAGGGAGGGGGGGTAAAATCTGTTATTGGGAAGGGTAAGCGAAGGGTCTCTGCTCTGCAGTTACACCTGGATGAGTACTGCTTTAGAAAAAGTGCAGATTAATGTCATTCCTCCAAATTATACTATAAATCTGTAAAAGCATAAGTAAGTAATATAACAATTTGTGTTTCTGTCTATTAAAAAATCAAGGGGGGGGAGGGGAACTCGCAAGGTAGTAAGTGAATGCGTGAATATAAACAGATACATTTGTATTCACGGTTTTTCCTATTGAGCCCCATTATTTCATGAAGGCCCATTTCTGGAACCAAATACAAGGAGTTATTTTGTTAATTAGAAAAACTGGAATGCTAACCTCACAATGAATATGTGGCCCCCTTTATTCTGTTAATGAATTTTTGTAAAGAATCAGTAGCCTAGTTTAGGCCTAACACATTTTTCTCTGGTCTGTGTACTAGGCCTGCTAATATCAATTCCAGAGTTCATGAGAAAGGAAATATATACATGATAGTATGCAATCTTTATATAAGATCTCCTCATTGACTGTATAATAAGGAATAAATTCCCTTTCAGATTGTTTAAGAAATTTTACTATTCTTCTTACCAGTTTCTTTACCATCACACAGTTTCATCAGTCAGTCTCTTGCTGCACCCCTGGATGTATATCTTATTTGTAAAGTGGCCCCCATTGACATAAAGCCACTTCATCACAGTTCATTGCAATAGGTGTTTAGTATTTATTTTGTACTATAGAAATAATTTTTGCAGATTTATGTATCTATTTTTGAATACAGAGCTAAGATCTATTATAAAACAAACTTCGTCATATAAATTAATGTCTTTTTTTTTTCTTTCTTTCAGAAATGACTGTCTGCCACCAATCTTATCAGTTCCTTCTGACATTAAGATATTTTTCTTGTGGAAACTTCCTGATATCTGTGGGAGACTTTGGTGGTATTGACAGCAGGACAATTAAGAGTGTCTCAGAAGCCATTGCATCACTTGCTCCAACATACATAAAGTTTCCCAGTACACAGGAAGAAATTGCTAGGTCTCAAGAGTGATTTTTCAAAATGTCATTTCCACAAGTTGGCAGTGCCATAGATTGTACTCGTGTGAAAACAAATTCTCCTGGGTGGTATTACTGCAAAAGAATATAGAGGAAGGAAAGGTTATTTTTCCTTCAATGTACAAATAGTAGCAGGATGTGATCTAAAAATATTGGTCATTGTGTTAGATGGCCTGGATCAGCTCATGATCATACTACCTTCCAAACTCAAAGCTCACCTTGAACATGGTGAAATGGACAATCATGTGTTGCTGTGTGATTCAGGTTATGCTGCATCACTCCATCTGCTTCCTCCAATTTCTAGTCCAAGGACAAGACCTGAGAATCTCTACAGTGAGTCTCACACAAGAACTAGAAATATTGTTGAGGGATCATATGGAGGCTGGAAAAGATGCTTTCCAAGGCTAGCAAATGGTATTAGACTAAACACTGATAGAGGCAGTCGTCATTGCGTGTGTTGTACTACACAACATATTCGTCTGAACTACTGAGATATTGCCTTCAATCGATCCAGATTTTCAAGCAGCTATTGGTATATCCTTGACTGATGAAGGGCAGGAGAACATAGTAGACAATGGACAAAATGCCACTAGAAATACTTTTGTTAATTATTTCAATTTCTTATTGTAATTAAGTAGAAAATCAAATGTTTAATGAATTATGTTTTATTGTGAATTAAGTTTTTTCAATGTCTCTCCCTTCGTGCATATATCCAGTTCTAAGTGCCTTTTCTTCAGATCAAATAATTCTTCCTCCACTTCTAAGCTCCTTTTCTTCAGTTGGAATAATTCTTCCTCCCTTCTATGTTCCTTCATGCTGCTTTTGATGCAGAGTGGGTTGCAACTCTGCCAGTTCTTTCTTTGCACTGACACATGGAACCATGTGTTTGGCAGTTGCAGTCAGAGGTACTTGTCTAATAACAAGCTTACAACTGCCTCCGCTTGATCGGTTAACTGAAACAGACATGTTGTTGTTGTTGTTATGGTCTTCAGTCCGGAGACTGGTTTGATGCAGCTCTCCACCCTACTCTATCCTGAGCAAGCCTTTTCATCTCCTTATAAGAACAGCGACCCACATCCACTTGAATCTGTTTACTATACTCGTCTCTTGGTCTACCTCTGCGATTTTTACCCCACACACTTCCCTCCAATGCTAAATTTACGATTCCTCGATGTCTAAGAATGTGTCCTACCAAGCGATCCCTTCTTTTAGTCAGGGTATGCCAAAAATTCCTTTTCTCACCAATTCTGTTCAGTACCTCTTCATTAGTTACGCGATCTACCCACCTAATCTTTAGCATTCTTCTGTAGCACCACATTTCAAAAGCCTCTATTCTCTTCCTGTCCACACTGCTTATCGTCCATGTTTCACTCCCATACAAGGCAACACTCCACACAAATGCCTTCAGAAAAGACTTCCTTACCCTTAAATTAATATTCGATGTTAGCAAATTTCTCTTTTTCAAAAATGCTTTTCTTCCCATTGCCATTCTGCATTTTATATCCTCTGTATTGCGACCATTGCATGTTATTTTACTACCCAAGTAACAAAACTCATCTACCACCTTCATTATTTCGTTACCTAATCTAATTCTTTCAGCATCGCCTGATTTTCTAAGACTGCATTCCATTATTTTTGTTTTGCTCTTGTTAATGTTCATTTTATACGGTCTCTTCAACACACTATCCATGCCATTCAACTGCTCTTCCAGGTCTTTTGCTGTCTCTGACAGAATTACAATGTCATCAGCAAAACGCAATGTTTTTATTTCTTCCCCCTGAAGTTTAATCCCTATTCCAAATTTTTCCTTGCTTTCCTTCACCGCCTGCTCGATGTACAAATTGAATAACATCGGAGAAAGGCTACAACCCTGTCTTACTCCCTTCCCAACTGATGCTTCCCTTTCATGCCCTTCGAGTCTAATAACTGCGGTCTGGCTTTTGTACAAGTTGTAAATAACTCTCCTTTCCCTGTATTTTACCCCTGCTGACTTCAGAATTTGAAATAGTGTATTCCAGTCAACATTGTCAAATGCTTTCTCCAAATCTACAAAAGCCAAAAATGTGGGTTTGCCTTTCCTTAATCTATCTTCTAAGATAAGATGTAAAGTGAGTATTGCCTCCCGGGTTCCTACATTCCTCCTGAATCCAAACTGATCTTCCCCGAGGTCAGCTTCTACCAGCTTTTCCATTCTCCTGTAGATAATTCGTGTTAAAATTTTGCAACAATGACTTATCAAACTGATGGTTCTGTAATTTTCTTACCGGTCTGCACCTGATTTCTTTGGAATGGCGATTATTACATTTTTCTTAAAGTCTGAGGGTATTTCGCCTGTCTCATACATCCTACACACCATTTCAAAGAATTTTGTCATGGCTGGCTCTCCCAGAGACTTTAGTAGCTCTGAGGGTATGTCATCTACTCCTGGGGCCTTGTTCTGGCCTAAGTCTTTCAAGGCTCCCCCATGAACCACAGACATTGCCGAGGTGGGGTGGCTTGCGTGCCTCAACGATGCAGATAGCCGTACCGTAGGTGCAACCACAGCGGAGGGGTATCTGTGGAGAGGCCAGACAAACGTGTGGTTCCTGAAGAGGGGCAGCAGCCTTTTCAGTAGTTACAGGGGCAACAGTCTGGATGATTGACTGAGTTGGCCTTGTAACATCAGCTAATGTGGCTTTGCCACACATCTACTGCGAACGGCTGAAAGCAAGGGGAAACTACAGCCGTTACTTTTCCCGAGAACCTGCAGCTCTACTGTATGGAAAAATGATGATGGCATCCTCTCGGGTAAAATATTCCGGAGGTAAAATAGTCCCCCATTCGGATCTCCGGGCGGGGACTACTCAGGAGGATGTTGCCATCAGGAAAGACAATACTGGCATTCTACGGATCGGAGCGTGGAAAGTCAGATCCCTTAATCGAGTAGGAATATTAGAAAATTTAAAAAGGGAAATGGATAGGTTGAAGTTAGATATAGTGGGGATTAGTGAAGTTCGATGGCAGGATGAACAGGATTTCTGGTCAGGTGAGTACAGGATTATAAATACAAAATCAGTTGGGGGTATCACAGGAGTAGGACTGATAATGAATAAGAAAATAGGAATGCGGGTAAATTACTATGAGCAGCACAGTGATCGCATTATCATTGTCAAGATAGATACGAAGCCAACACCGACAACAGTAGTACAGGTTTATATGCCAACTAGCTCTGCCGATGATGAGGAGATCGAAGAAATATATGAGGAGCTAAAGTAAATTATTCAGACAGTTAAGAGAGAGGAAAACTTAATTGTGATGGGAGACTGGAATTCGGTAGTAGGAAAAGGAAAAGAAGGGAAAATAGTGGGTGAATATGGACTGGGCAGGAGGAATGAAAGAGGAAGTCGCCTGGTAGAATTTTGCACGGAACATGATTTAATCGTAACAAACACGTGGTTTAAGAATCACAAAAGAAGGTTGTATACGTGGAAGAGACCAGGAGACACCGGACGGTATCAGATAGATTTTATAATGGTAAGACATAGATTCCGGAACCAGGTTATAAACTTCAAGACATACCCAGGGGCAGATATAGACTCTGACCATAACTTGTTAGTCATGAACTGTAGGCTGAAGCTAAAAAAACTGCAGAAAGGTAGGAAAATAAGGAGATGGGACTTAGATAAATTGAAGGAAAGTGAAGTACTGGAGAATTTCAGAGGGAGATTTAGGCAACAATTGACAGAAACAGGGGGAAATAAAACTGTAGAAGAGGAATGGGTAGCATTGAGAGATGAAATAGTGAAGGCAGCAGAGGACAAAATAGGTAGAAAGGCAAGACCTACAAAAATCTTTGGGTATCACACGAAATACTAAATTTAATAGATGAAAGGAGAAAATATAAAAATGCAGTAAATGAAACAGGCAAAATGGAGTACAGACGACTAAAAAACGAGATTGACAGGAAGTGCAAAATGGCTAAGCAGGAGTGGCTAGAAACCAAATGCAAATCTGTAGAAGAATTTATAAGAAGGGGAAAAGTAGATACCGCCTACAGGAAAATAAAAGAGACATTTGGCGATAAGAAAAGCAACTCTACGAATATCAAGAACTCAGATGGGAAACCAGTTCTCAGCAAAGAAGGGAAAGCTGAAAGGTGGAAAGAGTACATAGAGCAGCTCTACAAAGGAAATGAACTTGGAGACGATGTTGTAGGAAGCGAAGGGGAAGTAGATCAAGATGAAATAGGAGATACTATACTGAGAGATGAATTTGAAACAGACATATTATTCTTTAATTCTTTGGGTGCCCCATATTCGTCACCTAAAGATTAGTTATATGAGGAAACTTAATGCCCTACGTTTCCTTGCTCATTCATCTTGGGGTGCAGACCGAACAACTATCCTTAGTCTCTATCGGGCTCTAATCTTGTCCCGATTGGACTATGGGTGTCAAGTTTATGGCTCGGCAGCTCCTTCTGCCCTGAATTTATTAGATCCAGTTCACCATTATGGTGTACACTTGGCTACAGGTGCGTTCTGGACTAGCCCAGTCAACAGTCTCCTTGTTGAGGCGGGAATGTGCCCTCTTCAGGTCTACATCTACATCTACATACATACTCCGCAATTCACCGTAAGGTGCGTGGCGGAGGGTACACTGTACCACTTCTAGGCATTTCCTTTCCTATTCCACTCCCAAATTGAACGAGGAAAAAAAAGAATGCCTATATGCCTCCGTACGAGCCCTAATTTCTCTTATCTTGTCTTTGTGATCTTTACGCGAAATGTAAGTAGGCGGCAGCAAGATCGTACTACACTCAGCTTCAAATTCCGGCCCTCTAAATTTACTTAACAGAAATTCACGAAAAGAACGTCGTCTTTCTTCCAGCGATCCCCAATTGAGTTGCCGGAGCATTTCCGTGACACTCGCGCATTGGTCGAACCTACCGGTAACAAATCTAGCTGCTCGCCTCTGAACCGCCTCTATGTCTTCCTTCAAACCGATCTGCTGCGGGTCCCAAATACTTGAGCAATACTCAAGACGTGGTCCTACAAGCGTTTTATACGCGGTCTCCTTTACAGGTCAGGCGGCATCAGTTTCTGGCGTCTTATGCCATCGTCATCCGGCAATATCCTGCTCATCCCGCTTACCAGGTTCTTTTTGCATATGAAGGGCTTCAACCCCCTGATACCCGGCCGCGGGCGGGATTGCCCGCCGGACTGCGGCTTGTCTCTCTTTGTCGATATTTCCACTTCCCTTCCCTGGATTGCGCACCCCGTTTCACTGCATGCACACCCCTGTAGAAGGTACCGCGTCCACTAATTCAGGTAGATCTCTTCCAGGGCCCAAAAGCTTTAATTTTCCCCCACAGTCTTTCGGCGTTTGGTGCGCCCAGGAGTTGCAGGGAGCCTCTTTTCTACACTGACGGCTTGAAAACTGTGGGCCACTCCAGATATGCATTTACATCTCCCATTGGGGTGGAATGCCCTTCTCTGACAGAGGCATGCAGTGTGTTCATGGCAGAGCTGATGGCGATTTATAGAGCCCTCTGTTTTATTAAACAGACTGCCTTGAAACGTGGTTTAATCTGTGCTGACTCCATGAGTAGTCTGCAGGCCATTGATCGACGTTTCCCCTCCCATCCTTTGGTTATTTCTATCCATGATCTCCTTGCTGACCTCTTTCATGCTGCCTGCTCTGATAGCTTTCTCTGGGTGCCAAGCCATGTTAGTATTACAGCGTATGAACAGTCTGACTGGTTGGCTCGATTGGCAATTACTCACTGCCCACCTCCCTTTCTAATTCCGGGTGCGGATCTGTGGGTGCAGATCAGATCTTTGCTTCACTCCTTATGGGATAGCAGCTGGAAAGCTACTGCCCCTTCCAATAAACTCCGCACCGTCAACGATTAGACTGCAGCTCGGACTTCATCTTTACGCCCTTCCCGGAGAGAATTGACTGTCCTCTGTCGCCTCCGTATTGGACATTGCAGGCTGACTCATGGATTTCTTTTACTCAATGACAATCCACCACATTGTGATTGTGGAGCTGTACATTCCGTGGCTCATATTCTGGTTGAATATCCTTTCCATCTGACACTTTGTGCCAACTATGGCCTACCACCTTCGTTGCCTCTAGTTTTGGCGGATGACCCACGGATGATTGATCGTGTCCTTGCCTTTCTCCATGAAGGTAGATTTTATTCTCAGCTCTAGGACTCGCTTGGTCGGGGTGACTGGTTTTATGACTCTTGGCTGTTTGCAGGGTTTAGAGTCTTTCCCCCCCCCCCTCCCCATAGACCCCCACTCTTTTACTTTTTAATGTCGTTTTATTAATCCCTACTCTGAAGCTGTGATCTGTTGACCTGTGTGCCGTTAGTAACTTGTGGTTTAGTAGGTTGTCGTCACTTCCAGAGCTATGGGAGCGGACACTGTAGCTTTCGCTGCCCTAAGTTGGTTTTAGTCTTGTCGGTGAGATGATTTTAATTCCTAGTGGAATGGTCTTTTAGCTTTCCCACTTTTTTATTGGGTTCTGTGGCATGTACAATTCTGAGTTAAAGGGACTGATGACCTCATTGTTTGGTCCCTCATTTCCATCAACACACCCACACATTCTTTAATTCTAGGCAACTAAAAGTTTTGGACTCCAACAATGTTCATATGAACAGAATAATTTCTTTGTGTTTTTTATATATATGAACTGACACATTTGTGGAGGGTTAATGGATCGGGATGGATAAGACACAAGAACTAACTTTTATACACTGACTTTATTGCTCGTCGTATACACGGTACAGTCGTCAGGTGGGAACTGATGTTTCCACTCCAATACAGCAAAGACTGTCATAATACACAAAGATACTACACTTGTCCGGTATCGTTCAGTATCAATCCCCACTCTTTCATCATTACAAACGTGTGTCCAATGATAACTTTTTCTTGTTTATTTGTTATGTCAATGACTTTACAAGTACCTTCAATAATGAAAAATTCATAATTATGTAATCTGATGACACTTCAGGCCTTGTTTGGGGAACTGATATGAAAGATGTCAGCTTAGAAGTAAAACAGGTTATTGATACTGCAAAGACAAAATTTGAAAATGACAACCTAAAAGTCAACTTGAAGAAAAAAATATATATAATTCTTTTAATGTAAGTGATTTGCAAAGTTGTATTGATTCTCATGGTAGTAATACAATACAGTAAAGTCTGTAGTGAGTATAAATTCTTAGGCATTAGCATTGACAGTATACTTTCATGGATCCAACAAATTGATAATGTGTGTGCAAAAATAGCATCCAATCTGTGTGTGATGAGAACTGTGTATTGTGGCCTAATACACCCCTTTTATTATGGGCTTGTGCTGCCAAAACCCATGTAGATAGTTTTCAAACTTCAAAAGAGAGCACTGAGAGTAATGGGCAAAGTAGATTCCAGAACTTCTTCCAAGCGTTTGATTTTAGATTTTAAAATTATGACTATTTATTCTATGTATATGTATGACTCAGTTATAATAACTGTAGAAGATAAGGAATATATACATACACTAAAGAGGCAAAATATTATAATGCTCCACCAAAAGAAATTAAGATATTGAGAGGCGAGAAATTCGAAAAACATTTAAAAGCATAGCTCGCTGAACAGTGTTTATATAGTTTACCCTTATAAAACTACTTGAAATCTTTATAAAAATTGTATTTTATACTTATATATCCATTGTAATAACAATTGCTATGCATGTGTATTCATTTTTCATGCAAATAAATTACATCAGTATGCTACTAACGTTCAAGATCACAACAAAAATGGCATCTCCCACCAATGTCATTTCGAGTTATCTTATTGGCCCCCATAACAGGATAGCAGCCAGCCAATGGGCTGCTACACTATCGTTCGATATATATCGACGGGAACACTGCTGTGCACAAAGGCTTGCAAAATACCTATAATACATTTACTCTCATTGTGTCAGCTACATTTAAATACTATTAAATGTGTAACCACAATAACCTATCAATTTTCTTACCATTTGCTTCATCTGTCAACAGCCTCAAATCTGTAGTGCAACTGTGGTTAATGGCCGCTTCAGTACAGTCGCTGCCTACATACAAAGCAGGAAGCACAGGGCTTTTTAAAATTTGTAGAGTATTTTTTTGGAAGAGTTGTACCTGCGATTTAAATTTACTATTGATTATACAATAACAACAAGGTTTAAATTAGATCAGCATTTACACGAGTGAAATTCTGTGTTTTTTGAGAAAATCATACTCTATATACATCAAACAAACAGTATTAATTATGCAATATAAGGCTTTCCTGGTGAATCAACTGTTGGTATTGCTGGACACCCTAGTGCAGTATCAACAGTATAAAATATGGTTTAGGGTACAAGCTGTAAACCTATTTTACAATGTTTAGTTTTAGTGTCATTACAACTTTCCATTAAATATCAATCTATGTGCAATTCTTTTAGTTTTCAATACACAAAGTGTAGCAAATGGCAGAAAACGCATAGAGTTGTATGCACTTCTGATAAATCCTGAATTTCGGTACATAGTGGACACAGCCTGTCATCAGTTTACTGCAAAAGTGTTAAGATAGGAGAGTAAGTGTTTACATGATGTACTACAATTAATAATACATAATGCATGTGGCACCTTATGCTTCAGGGTACAGTTTGTAAAACTAAGGCACATACAACACTTAAGTTTATTTATAATAGTACTGTGTCATCTTAAAATCTACTACTCCTTTTTAATGCCTTTCCAATAGACTGATACCAGAATGAAGATTTTCACAATTAGAAAATTTTTTGTGCCCATTAAACTCCATTGATTTTCTGGGCCCTATGCTCGTTCATCAATGCCTGGTCTGGCCATTGTGAACAAAGTCATTCTGTATCCCATTCAGAGCTCTTAACACCTTGGACCAATATTTTGCTGAGATTAAAGAATTCCCTCGGTAATGGAAGGCAGAAGTCAGGAGGATATCTTTCTCCTCTCAGAATTGTGTACACTAAAATAGTGATTTTACTATGAGGGAGCTTCAACACTCACTATCTTCATCAAGAACCTCCTTTCCAGGACCGGATATCATTCACAAGCAGATTTTAAAACATCTTTTTTTGCGGGCCCGTGTTTCCTTCTTTGAATGCATAAACTGCATCTGGACAGATGACATGTTTCCTAAATGTTGGCATTTCCATTCCTAAGCCTAGTAAGGATAAACACCTACCTTCTAGGTACTACCAGTAGTGTCTGGAAGATGATTAATGGTCGGTTGGTATGATGACTGGAGTTTCTGAATCTCCTCACAAATGCACAATGTGGTTTTTGTAATCACCATTCTTCAATTGATCATCTTGTCACTTTATCGACTCTCACTATGAACAAGTTTTTGCAGAAGCACGGTATTATTATTTGGATAAGGCATGTGACACCTGTTAGAGGATGGGTATCCTCCATACATAGCACACTTGGGGTTCCAGGGTCACCTGCCTATTTTTATTCAGGAATTCTTAAAGGACTGTTTTTAGGGTGCATGTAAGTTCAACCCCGTCAAGCAACTTTTATTCAAGAGAACTGTGTCCCTCAGTGTTAAGTGTCGTTCTATTTGCCATAGCAATAGGCAGTGCTCACTTGACCTGTGTGTGGACATGCTCCAAAATTTTATAATGTGACGTTGTTTTTAAATTTTAAAATTTTAATCTATTGACATGGAGTCAGCCACCTTTTAACAACTTTTTTAATGTGAGCTTTATTGTATCCTTCTGAAGAAGGCAAAATTAATTTTGCCGAAACCTGGGTAAAGGTTTATAGATGTAAACTATTTTATGCAACTGGTCGGCTGAAACTGTGTTGACTCTTGGATCATAGCAATTAACCCTATTATAGACTGTCTTGTATCGGACTTCTCAGCTCTCTTTGTTGATGACTTTCCAATCTACTGCAGCTCTCAACGAACTGGTTGAGTGGCATCTTCAGCAGTGTCTCGACCATCTTTACTCCTGACCACCAACAATGGCTTTTGTTTTCCTGCAGACAACAGACTCTTCATGAATTTCTAGCTGCATACGGAGTTTCTTCCGCCATATCTTCATCTCGGCCCAGCCATTCTTCTATTAGTTGATGTAACGAAATTCTTGGGACTTGCATTTGACACGGAACTTTGTTGGGCCTCCTATGTTTCTTACCTGCCACCTTGTTGTATCCGATCACTCAATGTTGTACGTGCATTATGCAGTACTTCGTGGGAAGCAGATTGGTCTACCCTCCTCCACTTTTACATCACCTTAACACACTACACCATCATGGGATCTATTTAGCCACAAGAGCTTTTTAAACCAGTCCTGTTGAGACTTAACGATGAAGTTGCTGAATTGCTGCTGTCCTATCAGAGGGAAGTCCTCCTTAGTTGTCACGCATTACCTCCTGTAGTTCACTTTTGGTTGCTTCACTTTAGACTCCCTGTCACATACCAGATTGGTATGACTTCTTCACCACCCTCGCTCTGTCTGTGGAAACTTAGAACTCCATTCGCTTCCCAAAGACACTACCTTCAGCCTGGTTTATCACAGCAATTTTCTCACATTTAATACACAGCTTGGGCACAGTATCTTTGTACACACCGACAGTTCCAAGACTGACAGTAGTGTTGGGATGCTGTTGTACTTAGCAATGATCCTTCCATGTTTGTGACCAGTGATCGTTCTTTACTGCAGATCTCATTGTACTTTATCAGACCGCTCAATACATCAGACATGAGCTTCCCAATAGTTATATGCTTGGATTCTCTGAGTGCTCTTCAGAGCCTTTGTGTGCTATAGTCAAGTCACTCCATAGCACAATAAATCCAGGAGTACCTTCACTCACATTCTGCCAATGATGCCAATTTGGTATTCCTGGTCATGTTGGTACACCAGGAAATGAGATTGGAGATGGTGCTGCAAAGGATGCAACTCTCCTTCCTCAGTTTGCTAATTACAGTAGAACCTCATTTTTAAATTCCTGGATTTTACGTTTCCCTGCCATTTACACCATTTTTTGTTGGCCACATCAAATTTCCTAGGTTCACAATGTTAATTCGCCCCCATTTTTGTGTTAACATATCTACACTCTTCCCATGTTTTACACTTTTTGAAACCATGTTTGTTAAGAAAAAATTGACATAAACTGCAGCTGGCATGGTTTTTGCCTTCAAGTGTAGTGTTTATAAATGTTATGCAGTCACATTTCTTGACACTTTGTATTTATTCAAACATATATTTCGCATTTTGTTATTTGCAGTACGTGCAGAGTTGACTCACGACGTGGAGGCTGATGGGAGTATAGTATCCCATCGGCCACCACGCTGATCATTAGCTTGGCTTTGTTTACACAACTGGTAGTTTTTCATGATTTGCATGATGAGTTTTGAGAATTTATTCTTGTTGTGAAATGCAAATATTTATCTAAGTTTTTTTGTGACATTTCATAAATGGTGAGACTGATGGTTTGCTTGTGTATGTTTTCCTACACGATTGAAAGGGGCACAGTACATAACAACCTTAAAAAAGTGATTATGATGTGAGATGCCGATCCATGCAAAAATACTTATGCCTGTATTTGCACTCGGTATCAAGAATAAATTCTCGAATATCATTGTGTGAAATGTTGAAAAATACAAAAAGTATGGAACTTGTGCAGTTTCACTACTTAAAAAATGAATGTCAGTTAAAGACTTGCTGACAAAGTCGATTATGACGAATGAAATTACGTCAAAAATTTTTACTACTTATAAAGTTACCAGTTCCTGTACCTCCTGGCACTTAAAATGGTAAAATTTTGGATAACCTTGTAGTGACACAAACCAAATCCCTATTTTTTATCACCTTTGATATCTTAATTTATTAAATATAATTTGGCCTATTCAGGGCAGAAGCTGCCGCCAGAATCTGTCTGTTTCAGATTCTGGCAAAGGCTGCAGCAGCAAGTAGGCAAAGAAACTATTTAAACCCAGTCAAAGAAGTCCCAGTCCATGTATTCCATGAATAAACAATATACAGAGTATATTGAAAACAAAAGACTACACACATTCACACAGACACAAGTGTGGGTGTGTGTGCATTTGTTTACCCTCCTTTTTTCCCCCCAAGGTAAGTCTTTTCTCTCCCGGGATTGGAATGGCTCCTAACCCCCTTCCTTAAAACCCTCATTTCCTTTTCCCTCTCCTTCCCTTCTGCCTGAAGAAGCAACTGGGTTGCGAAAGCTTGCGTTTGTGTGTGTGTGTGTGTGTGTGTGTGTGTGTGTGTGTGTGTGTGTGTATTAATTTATTTATTTGTGATGCTGTCACACCTGTGCTCCTTCGCCTGGTGAGTAATCTTTGTCTATTTTTTATATAGAAATGGATGACTTACCCAAAGGACAGGCTCATCGACAGACACAAATAAAATCACACACATACAAGCTTTCGCAACCGTTGGTCGCTTCTTCAGGAAAAGAGGAAGAACGGAGAGGAGAAAGGAAAGGGTATGTGTTTTAAGGAAGTGTAAAAGGAGTCATTCCAATCCCAGGAGTGGAGGACTTACCTTAGGGGGAAAAAAAGGAAGGTAAACAAATACACCCACACTCACACATATCCAAACGCAAACACACCTAGACAGACATTTGTAAAAAGCAAAGAAGTTGGACAGAGATATCACTTGAGGCAGAGGCTCTGTCCACAGAACCGAGGCAAAGATGCTAAAGATGGTGTGCGGGAATTTGAATTTAGCGGAGGTTGGGACAAGGTGGGCAATGGGAGGAGAGAATAAGCTGAAGGGCGAGTTCCCATCTCCGGAGTTCTGAAAGGTTGGTGTCGGTGGGAAGTATCCAGATAACCCGGACGGTGTAAAACTGCGCCAAGATGTGCTGGCCATGCACCAAGGCATGTTTAGCCACAGGGTGATCTTTATTACCAACAAACACTGTCTGCCTGTGACCGTTCATGCGAATGGACAGTTTGTTGCTGGTCATTCCCACATAGAACACTTCACAGTGCAGGCATGTCAGTTGGTAGATCACGTGGGTACTATCGCAAGTGGCTCTGCCTTTGATCGTGTACACCTTCTGGGTTACTGGACTGGAGTAAGTGGTGGTGGAAGGGTGCATAGGGCAGGTTTTACAGTGGGGACAGTTGCATGGGTAGGTGCCAGAGGGTAGGGAAGGTGGTTTGGGGATTTCATAGGGATGGACTAGGAGGTTACGAAAGTTAGGTGGGCGGCGGAAAGACACTCTTGGTGGAGTGGGAAGGATGTCATTAACGATGGATATCATTTCGGGGCAGGATTTAAGGAAGTCATATCCTTGCTGGAGAGCCACATTCAGAGTCCGCTCCAGTCCTGGAAAGTATCTGATGACAAAAGGGGCACTTCTGGGATTCTTCAGTGGAAGGTTCTGAATTTGGGGGGATGAGGAGGTGGCTCTGGCAATTTGCTTCTGAACCAGATCAGGAGGATAGCTGTGGGATGTGAAAGCTGTTATTAGGATATTGGTGTATTGGTTCAGGGATTCGGGACTGGAGCAGACTCTTTTGCCACTAAGAACTAAGCTGTAGGGAAGGGAACGTTTGATGTGGAATGGATTGCAACTGTCATAATGGAGGTACTGTTGTTTGTTGGTTGGTTTGATGTAGACGGATGTGTGAAGTTGGCCGTTGGACAGATGGAGGTCACAGGCAGATAGTGTTTGTTGGTAATGAAGATCACCCTCTGGCTAAACATGCCTTGGTGCACGGCCAGCACATCTTGGCGCAGTGTTACACCGTCTGGGTTATATGGATACTTTCCAGCGACGCCAACCTTTCAGAACTTTGGAGATGGGAACTTGCCCTGCAGCTTATTCTCTCCTTCCGTTGCCCACCTGGTCTCAACCTCCGCTAATTCAAATTCCTGCCCACCGTTGGTCGCTTCTTCAGGAAAAGAGGAAGAAAGGAGAGGAGAAAGGGAAGGATATGGGTTTTAAGGAAGTGGAGAAGGAGTCATTCCAATCTCAGGAGTGGAAGGACTAAGGTAAACTAACCTAAGGACAACACAAACTCATGCCCCAGGGAGGACTCGAACCTCCGACGGTGAGCAACTGTATGCTCCGCAGTGAGGTGCCTTATACCACTCGGTTACTCCATCGCGGTGGACCATGAACAAGATGGCATAGGAAGGTGCCATAAAGTTGCCCATAGCTGTGCCATGATTTTGTTTGTATTTGATGCCTGCAAATGGGAAGTAATTCCGGGTGAGAATGTAGTTGGTCAAGGTAACGAGGAAGGAGGTTGCAGGCTCACAGTCAGTTGGGCATTGTGAAAGGTAGTGTTCAACAGCGGCAAGGCCATGAGCATTGGGGATGTTGGTGTAGAGGGAGGTGAAAAGCATGGTATCAGGTGGTAAAGGAGGAGGAACTGTGGAGAGTCAGTGGGGGAAATGGTAGGTATATTTTATATAGGGAGGTAGGTTGTGGGTAATAGGTTGACAGTGTTGGTTCATGAGACCAGAAATTCTCTCAGTGGGGCTGTCATAACCAGTCACAATGGACATCCAGGGTGGTTGGTCTGTGGACTTCACGGAGCATGTAGAAGGTCGGGGTGAGTGGTGTGGGAGGGGGGGGGGGAGGGAGACTTCAGGGAGAGATCCTGGAATAGTCCTAAGGATTTGAGAAGAGACTGGAGGTCCTGTTGGATTTTTTAGATGGGGTCATTGTGGCACGGTATGTAAGTGGAAGAATATGACAGTGGGCGTAGACTCTCTGCCACATAGTCCTTGTGGTTTAGAACCACAGTGGTGGAGCCTTTGTCAGCAGGAAGGATCATAAAGTGAGGATCAGTTTTTTAGGTGATGGATTGCATTTCTTTCTGCAGGTGTAAGGTTGGTACCCATTTTGAGGGATTTGGGGAATGATGGTAAGTATCAAAATGAGCTCGATCCACTTTTCCCCCAAATATTTTTTTCTATTTTTAGAAGCGTATGTAGCCCTATATTGCCCAACATGATCATTTTGTCATAAGAAATTCAATCTATGCAGAATGAGCCAAGGTAAATGTGCATCATTTTCAAAACCAGCTCCATCCATTCTTCCCCCTGTGGCCAGGAAATGCACTTTAACCAATATATCAGTTTGTAACTTTCACCTATTAGTTGTTTCAATGTTTTAATGTGCAGATTTTCATGTGAACCCCAAGTTTTGGTTTTGATCTTGACTGACCTTTTGTGATAATATATGTATGCTGGTTGTTTCAAAAGTAAGGGTCCCAACTCTGTACCCTTACCACGCTTGGTGCAAGGTGAAATCTGCCACTACCACCATGTTCACCAGACTCCCCACCACAGAGTCCAACAATCAGTGTGCTCCTGCGATGTTCAGTACCAGTCTGTCAGACGTACGCGATGAAGTCCGTCATCACCAGTTGTGAAATTTGTGTGGTCATAATGATTTTTGCATACATTAAAGTTCCCACCTGTAGAAATTCATCATCAAATGTGTGAAGAGTGTGGTGAAGTGTGTATGGACAGTCAACATGTCCTCAAATAGTGTAGGGAGTTTGCTGACGGCCGATGGACGTCCACGAGGAACGAAGCGGGAGGCCATCAATCTCCGACGAAGTTGTGGTGAAAGTAGAGCAAATCCTGCTCGATGCTCAGTGAATCACCATGCGTCAACTGGCTGCTCATATTCCTGATGCTTCTGAAACTTCAATTGACAGAATTGTGAATGAATAGCTAGGCGCACGCTAGTGTGTGTGCAGCCTGGGCACCGCACATGATTTCGGACGTCCACAAACAACAGCGTGATGTCTATGCTCCAAAGTTCTTGCGTGAATTCGACAGAAATAACGAAGACTTTATTGGTTCCATTGTTACGGAGGATGAATTGTGTTGCTATTATGTCAGTCCTAAAACAATTTCAACAATAGTGCCAATGGAAACACACTGGATCGCCACCACCAAAGAAGTTTTAGCAGCAGCTGTCAGCAGGAAAAATCATCGCATCGGTGTTTTGGGACCAGTATGGTGTACTGCTGTTTGAGTTTATCCCTAGAGGGACCACCATAAACTCAACAAGTTAGTGGGAACCTTATTTTTGAAACAACCCTGTTATCTAATAATCCCGGTATTCAGTTCTCCAGTGGCTCCAGCAATAATAAAGGACACTGATAATTTACTACAAATGCATTTTGGCACCAACTGGGGAGAACTTGAAAACTTACAATACTACAAGAATGTACGAGGGGCATTTGAAAAATCCACGCAAAGTCCGAGAGATGGCACCACCAGCGCATATCAAGTTCAGTTAGTGGCAAAACACAACATGCCGGTTGTACCTCACCCAAGGTACTCACCAGAGTTGGCACCTTGCAACTTCACGCTATTCCCAAATGTAAAACTCAAGTTGAAAAGCTATCTGTTCGACACTCTAGATGATTCAATAGGCATTGCTGGCAGGGCTAAACACCCTCAAAGAACAGGACTTCCAGAAAACTTTTGACTAGTGGCAGAAGCGCTGGAACCAGTGTGTGTGCTACTTTGAGGATGATGGTGACCATTAGTCCAAAGGTAAGATTTTCAAGAATGGCAGCACCAGTCCCAAAAATTTTGAATAGCACCTTGTATTGGTACTGTCAAAATGTTCTGTTGCTAACAGACTGGGGCAAACTTTCTTTTGCTGCTGCAGCAAATCCTGTCAGTTTAGAAGAGATTTAGTTCACAAGGCATGAAACAAGTATCCACCAGCTCTGCATCAGGATCTTATTCGATCATGCTTCATGGCTATGTTACATCACTGCTTGTAGACATGTCGAACAATCTGTCACAAAACATCAACAAATCTGGCAACTTTGTGCGCCATATAGCCATGGCCACAGACAACCATGATTGTCCCTTTTTGTCACTCTCTTACAGCCTAACATTGGTACAAAATATCTATTTGAAACATAAATGCTCTTGTTATTGCTGTTGCCTCTTGAAGTGGCAGCCACTCATAACAGCTGCACCATTGTCACTCTGAGAAGTAACTTTATCTGAATTGGCCACAATGTCCAGCAAAGAATCTTCTAGCAATCCTCCTAACATTCTTGCATCATGTACATAAGGAAAGTCCAGACCATTCTGCAGGTTCGCACACAGACAAAACATACCTGATAAAAATGACAAACTGTGAAATTGTTGAAATATTGGTTGCCTTATCTGCAATAACTGGCACACAATCAGCAGCAGCAATTTCCGTGTTTTACTGTCATGATAAACTTTCAGCATACAAAACGCAAATCATTTTGAATATGTTTTGAAATGCCTCTGAAATCAATAGCCTTTGAAAGGTGGTCACTAAACCCAACATTGAGTTCAGCAGTGAAATTTGTATGACCATGGAAAATAACTGGGTTGATGAATCACTGTGTTCATCATGTCTACAAAGAGTGAGCTCAAATACAGCAAAAAATGTAATACACTCAACACTTTTAGAAAGCACATTGATGTTCATAAGATTCCACCCTGTGGCGCTGCTGACCTGCTAAGCAGCGGGTCGCCACATATGAACAATTGGCTCGTAACTTCAGCATAGCAGTGACAACAGTGGCAGCATCAAAGCTGGTCATGGCAGCATTAAAACTGCTTACATTAACAGTGGCAGCATCACATTGGCGACTCATTGTCACATTCACTTGTGCTTGGTAAATTATAGTTATGTTGTGATTTATTACGTGTGTACTATTCAAATATCCGGTGCTGGCCTGTAAATGAAAACAATAAAATTAAAAAATGTTTGGGAGGTGCTGGGGGTTGGGAGCTTCAGCCCCATTAGGCCCCCCACCGCCCGTGGCTATACATACGAAACAATTTCATTATCATATAGCCTCAAGAAACCGACATCCACCCAGCAGCTGTCAGACACAGCTTCGCTAGAGTGACCACAAATCATCCAATCACAGCTCAAGTTAAATGACGTACGGCAATGGTCACCACACAAAACACAAACCAGTTTGATATCATTGCCTGGTGAGGATCGCAGCGAGCAACATGGTGAGCCGTGATGGGGCATGCTGGTCAGCAGCGAGGTGGCAGCATAGGCGCACCCTAAGCCACAACTTAGCGGATGTTTCCAGAATGATATTTTCACTCTTCAGTTGAGTGTGTTCTAATATGAAAATTAGTGTTGGCCTATGTAAGGCCTAGGTACTAGGTTGGAATCGTGGTCTGGTTCACAGTTTTAATCTGCCAGGAAGTTTCATGAGAGTAGATAAGATCACAGAGATTAGAGTGCATAAAGATGCAAACAATCATTCATTTCCCCCCTTGTTCTATATGGTAGTGGAACTGGAAAGCAAGTAACTAGTATTGGTAACACCTTTGGGGGGATTGCAGAGTATGTATGTAGATGTATTTTAAGTTTGAAGCCCTGTAAAATTTTCCTGGGCACAAATATTTCTGTAGGTGTTCATTGCTCTATTGTACCATAAGATGAACCTGCCTCTGATACAGAATCATTGTAGTTCAACTCTCAGTATCTGATCCATTGTAGACTTCAGAGGAATGGCATTCAGATTGTGTGCTGCAGAATTTTGGTGTGGTGTTACCTGAAAGACCGTTTTGTCAATGGGAAATTGAAGCTGAGTATAGAGAGGGAAGCACCCAACATCCCACTCGAGATGTTTTGGATAGCAATATAGAAATTCCATTTGCTGTTCCAGCATGTTAAGCATGCCACTGATCATCACATTGACCAAAGTTTGTAACTTTCAATGTAAAAATTGTATGCAATTAACAGGCGTTACGGTCTCATGTGGAATGTGTAAATTAGAGTGTTTTTCTTTTAATATTTTATATATTTTTCCCTCCTCTGCATACATTTTCAAATGTTTCTGCAATGGCTGGAAGTCACTCATATTTCATGGTGTAATTATTACCACCTTAAATACCAGCAGTCTCAAATATGGGTAATATTTCCTCCTGTCTTCAAGATATCCTACAGTTATACCTATCTAGACAAGAGGCAAAGTCAATTTTTACAAAAACAAACAAACAAACCCTTATGTGCTGCTCTTGCATAGTCAGAGCCCAAAGAATTGTTTTTGGAAAAGGGTATTTCTGCATGGGGGTTAGGTGTGTGTGTATTTTCATTATGTTGTTGATTACCAATTATTTATATGGTGTTTTTGCCAATTTGAGTACTGGCATATTGCTACTGACAGTTTGTCCCAATGTTTGTGATGATAATCAGTACAACACTACAAATATGCAAGCTTTTTCTGTGTGCTCGGACAATTTTATTTTGATTTGTAATGAGAAGATTCTTCCTAACAAGTTTATATTTTATTGACTAGAGCTTTGACTGATGATGGTTTACCACATATTTTATATGATATGATGACACCCTGAAGAGGCAAAATGCATTATAAGTGATAAAAAGATTATTTGCAAATGTGTCGGCTTTCTTTCAATAAATCAACTACTGTATATCATTGCTCTTTCTCTATCGCTGAAAGTTGTCCTTGATGAAATCTACAGCAAATGATGAATAAATGGAGGACTAGAGGTAGTGTCGCATATTTTTAAGGGGACTTGAAGTATGTGGGGGAAGGAGGATTTCATTTTAAATATATAGACACTTCTAGATTTTAAATACATTTTAATTCTAGTTTGATGCATTTTGGATCAGGATGGGGTGGGAGTAAGGTGTATTTGTAATGCTTTGGACTGGATATACATAGGTTAATAAATAATCCATTTGTTCTGTTTCGTCAGCTGATGCTTTGTTCTATAATAATAATTATGAGGCTGTTGTTCTATCTAGAGGTTTTTTTTATCTTTCTTCGAGCCTGTTTACATTACAGTAGCTGGTGACGTATTTGTGAGCTATTTCGGATATTAAAGTCAATATCAGTAAGAGATGCCTTACTAAATGCAACATTGCCAATTATTAAGTTTTTTGAGAACATTATGCGAACATAAATAGCGCCAATAGATTTTCAAATGTCAGCGTCTACAGGAGGACAATATTTACATGTGTAATTCTCATGTTGATTGAGGATAAGTACGTCCCAGATTTCTACACTACAATACATGCTCATTTCCAACAGTTTCCTTTCAAAAAGAAAGAAAACTCAGAAACTGTGGGAAATTTGGCAAACAGCGAAGTTGTATGATTTTTTTGTGAGCTTCGTAGTAATACTTTTCGATTGAGAACATTGGTGACACTGCACAACTGAATCGTCGATGCAGTACTACAGTAGTGTGTTTGTTGTGTGGAATGTGGATAAGTTAAGAAGTACGAATGTTGGTTTGAGGCTGTCCTTTGTGTACACCGAAAAATTATGATTCTGAAGAATGACAACTAGTAGTTTTGTAACAGATAGCTGCATCACATTGATATTCGCCAAAACCTAACCTCAAGAAGCCCTTCGAGCGCTTAATTATGATAATGTTGACAGTGTTTTCATTGCGAGATCTGCCTAAAACACTTAGTTTCAGATTAAATCTTTACTTAAAATCTGTGAAACATATAAAATGTAATCAAACGTTACGATCATATTCTTGTCGCCCGATTGCTCCCGCTTGGAATGTATTGTTTTTCGGCACCGACGATTTTTCAGCGGAAAGCTTAACAGTCCTTTGCAATGAAATGTAAGTGTTCAGCCGAAGACAAGTCATTCTTATATAGTTTCCTTTTGTTTGTTAAAATTAGTCTTAGGGTCAGTTGGGGTAACTGGAAACGATTTTGTATAGTTTCAACATCTAATAATTACTAGGTTGCTAGTAATTATTATTTTTTTTATTATAAGACATAAGAGGCTAGAAACACAAACCCCGTTCTTGGATTCACTAATTTGTTGATTCCATCTGACATAATAATAAGTTTACATTTTCCCCACATTTACCCCATAAGGTCAGGGGTAGGCCTAAATGGAAACTGCATTTGGAAGTGTGGAATTGGTATGAATTTGCCCGATAGGGTTACTTTAAACCAACACTGTTCTATAACTTATGGTCATTTTTCTGAATGATGATATCAGAGCTAAACTGCAGAGTCTGTTGCCCACTCGCAAATGTTGGCAACGCCACAGCAGTTAACCATAGAGCAGGTAAATGTTTTATTTATTTAGTGATCTGTACGAAACGGGGATCATTTTAAGTGAAAGATGGCTTCGGTAGAGGTTAAACAAGAAGCCGATGCTAAAAACATGGGCAACAGACTCTGCAGTTTTACCGATATCAGTGATTACAATTACCCAACAAAGAAGTCGCTGAACATTCTCAAATAAATAATTTTAAGAGTATTTAATTAAACCCTCCAAAATAAGCAATTTTGACAGCAAATTACCAAATAACACACTTCTTGTCAGTACATATAGACAAAACACATGAACAAACAAAAATATGACTAAGCTTGACGATGTCTTGATGCAACTGTTTGTTGTCTACAGACAAATAAATGAATTGGACATTAATGGAATTTTGAAAAAATCTGTTTCATTCTATCTCCTAATTTTTTGAGAGCTGGTCCTTGCAAAATGGCAAGAACATCATTCCTATGAACATAAAATATTTCTTCCTGTTGTGCTTGGAATACTTTATTAATTCTGTCCATGGGTTTGAGGCCCATAACTCTGATTTCTTGGTTCTTTGCCTCTTGGACCATGACTGTGTAGGTGCAGTCAGCAGATTTTCTTTTCCAAGAAAGAACTCTGACAAGGACATATGTTCCAGCTTTAATTGTAGATTGACACAATAATCAACCTGATCATGAGCTTCACCAAGAATATCGGCATCAAACACTGGCAGCTGCACCTCATGTTCGGAGTCACCACTAGATACTGTTTTTCTCCTCACCCCCCCCCCCCTCCTCCCTTTTTCCAGCATCCTTTAGCCGACATAAAACCATTTCACTTGATAATATTTCTCCTTACTGCATCGGTCACAAACGAGGAGTGACTTTCTTCACAGCAGGGTTGGAAGTTGCTTTTGTGCCACTTTGGATAGTGTTGCAGAACAAATCTACAAGCCTTTTAGGAGACAAAATTGACTTGTCTTTTACAGGTTGCTTTTGAGATGAGGCAAGCAAGTTTGTTCTTAAATCCTAGACATCATCTTGCTCTCTGGACTGAACTATTACATGGGTTCTCACTACGTTATGAACAGCTGAAGGAGCCTCAAAGAGTTTGGCCTGGGTGACCTGCCCAGTGAACAGGTGGATGAAGTGCTGGGAGACATAACATACTGTGTAGGCCTTTTATCAAAAGAATGTCTGTATTGTTGCAAGTCACCAGGGTCAAATAAATCTTCTGAAAAGGTTTAGAGTCAACTGGAAAAAATTCCAGTGGGAAACAAACACTGCTTAATGTTTTCAGATGTTATTGCAGTTGACCTAACCTGACCCAAGAGTACAGCAAATTGACGTTTTTGCTAGTGGCATACTGCTTTTGCCATTTGGTCTTTCACAAATTCCACAAGCTTCTTCTGCCACTTGTTTTTAACAGGTCCAAACACACAATTGTTGAGAGGTTGTAGTCTATCAGTTGACAAACATACTAAATGTTTGTTACTTTGGTTACACGATAAATCAGTCAAACCTTAAGGTCGATTAATGATGGAAATTCTCCTCAGAAATGATAAAACCTTAAGGTCGTAAATTCTACCAAATACCTAGGAGTTACAATTACAAACAACTTAGATTGGAAAGAACACACAGAAAATATTGTGGGGAAGGCAAACCAAAGGTTACGTTTCATTGGCAGAACACTTTGAAAATGCAACAGCTCCACCAAAGAGACTGCCTGCATCACACTTGCGCATCCTCTCCTGGAGTACTGTTGCCCAGTGTGGGACCCTCAGCAGCTGGGACTGACAGAAGGCATCGAGAAGGGTAGCTTGTTTTGTTTTATCACATTACAGGGGGAAAGAATCACAGAAATGTTGCAAGATTTGAGGTGGAAATCATTAAAAAAAATTGATGTTATTCGTTGCGGTGAGATATATTTGCAAAATTTCAATCACTGACTTGTATTTCTGAATGTGATAACGTTTTGCTAGCATCCACCTACATAGGGAGACATGAGCATTCCAACAAAATACGAGAAATCAGAACGATTTGCTTCACGCGCGCCACTTTTTAATGTAAGTCTTTGGCATTTTCTGCAACCTTACATAGAACAGCAATATCATATTGTTTTACAATCTCCACCAAGTACGTAGACTCAATTACCCCACTTTGCCATATTTAAGAGAAAATTGTAAACATGCAGTGGTTCTTATTTGGTTTGGAATTAAGTAATTTCATTATTACACTCTCGTTTGGGAATAATAAAATAGCTTAATAAACTATAAATGTGATTAACTTACCAATAAACCAAGGAAAAATATGCAATTTTCATTCTTCCGAAATGTTGAGGTAACAAACGTTTCTACACAGCAACATAAGAAGCTCAACAATGAATAGAATTCAACAATGGAAAATGAATAGAAGTGAATTCAGAATTAAAAAAAAAAAAAAAAAAAAAAAAAAAAAAAAAAAAAAAAAAAAAATGGATGAAAACATTGCTGCCAACAATTACACCAAATGTCTCTCCAGCAAAATTTTATACCCTCTGTTTCCAATTACTCGTAGTTTACAAATACCTCATGTGACCGTACCAGTTTACTGTCACTGTTTGGAAACAGGTGTCCCATTTTCTACTTTGTTCTGTAGCTGAGGATTATTTTGTAATGACTTTAGTATTGATTGTAGTTGCCCATCCAGTTACATAAATTAAGTTACTTTTTGATATGATGTCTTAAAAGTATCATCTATTGCTGCTCAGTTTTCTCTTTCTGTGTCCACTGTGTCCAAATTTAGGCATAAATTCTCATCTCTGTTGCATGTGTGTTAACTGAATTTCCCATTGTTCCATGTATATATTTTCTAACATTCTGGCCAAGGCCATCAGTAATGCATTACTGCTTTTTATTTGTACCAAATTCATAACGGTCAACTGTTTAATTGTGATCTTCACCTTCGTCCTAATGGTTTGTTGCTGCTATTTCCTCAAATAGGCCCCTACTGAGGGCTGTGTGTTCTGAATTATCAGTTGGTGTTTCACTGGGCATACTTTTACGATGCGATTCCCCCCTTTGCTTTGATCCGTGACTTCACCACCATGTCAGAAAACCCATATTTCAGTTGTATCCAACTGCAAATAACCAATGTTTCAATTGATTAGTGTTTTAATTAAATCAAGGGTCTCATTAAAATTTTACTGATAATGCACGCAAAGAAAATCATGGTGTGGGTGCCAAAAGTACGAGTGCGAATTATAGAGCCAATATTTTTCATAACTACCATCACCTCCAAAATTTATTGTTCCCAGATTATTTATCCATTTATTGCGCCTCAATGAAGATGAGATCAGTAATTCATTTTCCAGCACGGCAACGCTACTGCTCATACAGTACACCAATCCCTACATCTTTTAGATGAAATCTTTAGTCACAGAGTAATTACAAAAGATCTTTGGCCACCTCTCTCACCAGATTTGTCTCCTCTCGACTATTTCCATAGGGAAAACAATGAAAAAGAAATGACCCACCACAGATCCCCGTGGGACTGTGTTTTACCTCAAGGCAGTGAGCTTTTTTGTTATAATTAACAACCACCATTTGATATCTGTCAGTCAAATATGAGTTCAGTAAAGCTAGTTCAGTGTCAACAATACCATATTTTTCAAGTTTCTTTATTAAAAATCTGTGTGAGACGGTGTCAAATGCCTCTGACAGATCAACTAAAGTGGCATAGGTGTGCTCCCTATTTTCAAAACTAAGTAATAATGATGACACAATTTCTTGAACTGCCTGAATAGTTGACAGCTCAGTTCTGAAGCCATACTAAGTCTTGTTAAATAAGTTGTGACATAAAAAACATTTAGTGGGGTTTTCGTTAAAGTGTCAATAATTTTCAAAACTACGGGTACAATTGCTATGGGTCTGTAGTTCTGGGGAAATTTATGTCCCTTTTTCTGTAAATGGGCAAGAAAATTGTCTGTTTTAAGCTATCTGGATAGGTTCCCTCCCTAAACTTCCTATTGACCAGACAGGATAGTGGAATACAAAGTGTATGATTTTTGGTGGGAAAATTAGATAAACCGTGTATGTCTTTTGTAACTTAATATTTTATATCATACATCTATGTTGTTGTTAACTGTTGTTATTGTCTGATATAGGCTCTGAAGAAGAGAATAGTGTATTCTCAAAACTACTCGAATAAATCCAAAAGTAACGGCTGAAGGTTTTTCATTTTTAACAATAATGATTTTGTTGTGGTAATTGGAGGTTCGAATGATGTTAGCAAAAATAAAGCATCTGATGTGATTTTTGCACTCAAAAGAAGATTAGCCATCCTCACTCCCACAAATTCTATAATACTAAACTTACCACATCGTCACGAGCTAATGGAGACTTCATAAGTAAATAAAGAAATATCTAAAATGAATTTCAAGTACAAACACATCTGTAATCATGTGTCAATTAATTTAGGTACTTCCAAAAGGGACCAGTTTACTAAACATGGTAGATGGCCTCACAAGCAAACAAAATATTCTGTCACCTCCCTTCTCCCCCCCCCCCCCCCCCCGCCCCCCTCCTTCTGTTTATTTTCAATTCCCATATTGTTTTGTAAGTAATACAAATTGTTTTGGATAATGGTGACGTCCTGTTTGAGTAGTTTCTTGTTTATTTTAGTGATCTGAAGATGATTGTTACTAGGTGAAATCTATTGTCGTGTGCACGTGTCCACATGTCATAACCTACATATCTGTGAAAAGTGAATATGTTGGTTGTCATTTGTGATTACCTTAGATGTTTGTGTCAAAAAAATCTATTTTTCAGGAAACTACTAAGAGTTGTGGGTCAACTAGAGGTTGTAACATCAACAAAATCTCATAAGCCAAATCCTGTACAAATGATCGCAAAGCGAGAGAACCTCACAGTCCATCCGTGGCCCCTGGAGTCTGTGCCACCGGGATTTCACATTGGCCTTGTGGCATCTTTTGGACACCTTATTCCTAAGAGGATAATTGAAATGTTCCCACTGTAAGTACTTCCAGTGACTGCATGTATTTCACTGTGTAGTTGCTGCAGCACATATATTGAAATAAATTATTAAGGGCTTGAAAAATATGTTTTGTGAAAATGTGCATTTGACTAAAAGGTGCCATTTCATAGAGAATTGTATCCAGATTAAATATTTCATCAAAGATATTTTCCTCAGAAATTTGTACAGAAATGTAGCCATTTTTGGGTACTGATGTTGCACATCATCTGGTGAAGCACAATTTGGCAAGTGTTTGTAAATTGGCTTGGAAAAAAATGATGTGACACCAACTATTTTAGAGCTTGAGATTGTAAAGACATTAAAGTAGAAGAAATTGCTGATCTTCGTGGGCATTAGTTTTAATCTTTATACAGAAAGAAGAGCTATGGAATTCTAGTGGCTGAGGTATGACTATTGTATGCTCATGCTTCCGTTTTATTCTCATAGCAATCAGGTTTGAAAATTTATTACCAATTTGTTGCAATAATTGACAATATTCTGCAAGCTTTTTAGATGCTGTTATGGACTTGGACACTATATCCAAAATAAGCTTGCAAAAAGTGATGTTAAAATATTTGTTCTTAGTGATGCAAAGAGATTTTATACCCTTAATTTATAAATGTTCTTTTCTGGGCCACACCTAAAATCAAAATAAAACTGAAGATGTTGCCAAAATTATGTTAACATCTGTTAAGACAATGAGTAGGAATGTTATGACTGATAACTACAACACCACTCGTAGTCCAGCTCATAATCTCCTAAAGGAAAAGTTACCATCACAGGATGGCCACCGAACCTTGAAACCGGGAAAAAGCCTTGAATTTGGGAAAACCGGGAAAAAACCTTGAATTTTAGCCAGAAACCGGGATTTTTAATCCATGAGATCTCGCGGCCTCAAGAGTTAAATGATCGTTCGCGTGTATAGCCTATTGCTCAGATTACACGACCAGTTCGAAATGTACTTAATAAGTGTAAATAAGTAATCCCTGTAGTTTTAGTAAGATAAAACCTCAAAGTTTAATATTTAAAAGTAACAAAATGCCAGTTGTTTTTAAATTCCGGTGAGCAAAATGCTCAGATCGCCAGTGCCCGCGGGTTAAATATTCATCGCTTTACTTTTGTATACAGAAACTTTTTCAAATATACTTCTGGGTGGTTTAAAATGTTTTACAATTATAGGTTACGTATTCCGTTATCTATTTCTGTATTTATCTCGAAGTGTTGTTCAACCACGCGACTCAATTCCTCACGATGTACTTCGTAGAGACGCGATGTTATCATAAGGCGCAGAGACGCGATGTTATCAGAAGACGCGACAACAAAATCGCAGATAGAATGAAAGGCGATATTTATTTGTATTAAATATTTGCAATTTTCGTAATTGATGATTCCTCCCCCCCCCCCCCCCCCCCCCGTTAGTGATATCCCATCAAGACAGATCTCGTTTGTCTGATTCCGTGTTGAAAAATCTCTTCATCGAAGCTTTTTGTTGATTTTAACTATAAACTCCGTAAAAGTTGGTATTGTGATGCTTCGTTAGCATAGGTGCCGACTACGGGTATGCTCGGTCGCTCAAGCATACCCCAAAATATGAGTGGGTATGCTAGGCGTACCCCACTGAAAATTTTGGTATCATTTTTTTCTTTACGTTATATTTATTGACCGTAATTAAAATCGACTCTCTCATCCCATTGATGGCCGGCTGGCTTTTGTAAGACACCGCTCTAAAAAGATTATTTTAAACGGGTAATTGAATTCGTAGGCATTAAAATCCACGTTCTCATGTGAGTGAAGTGACCGTTTTCTTAATAGTCCGAAGGTTAATGGAATTCTGCTTGTTAAGTCAATATTCTAAACCGAAGGCGACAACCTTTAATTGTATTAAATAACTAGAAATGAAGTGGGTTTGGTACGATACATTGAAAATGTTTACACTACGAATTTAATTCCCGGTATCTTTTGAGGTAACCTTATGACAACCACATACGTTATCTGTGAGCCGATGTACTTGCTGCAAAGACTGCCCTATCCCTTCTAGCTAAAACATTCTGTAAACAGACAGTCCTCATGAAACATAACAACTTGCGAAGGTCTTTGTGCTTTAATTGGCAGCCCTACAAAATTTTTGAAACGCAACAGCTAGTGAGACTTTTTTCTGAATTTGAAGTTTCAGGCTTCAACAATTTGTCAAGAATTGAACATAGTAGTCGGAGCTTAGTTTCTGCTCTTTTTGACCTGTGTCACCTGTGCATGGAATTACGTCTTAACCCTTTCCCTCCCCTAATCTTTATCTAGCCGTAACAATTTGTTCAAAGATTGTAAATGACATTGTTGGACTTCCAATAATTCATTGTGACTAGATTGTCTACCATTACCTTGAAGGAACAAAAAGCATTAGGCTACAATGTATTGTGAAAATATATATCGTTGCTTGATGTCTAAGTTGGAGTAAATGCAACAATACTTCTAAATAATGTTATCAAGGTAAAGGAAACAAGATAATTTAAAAACTTTATTGCTAAATGTCTAAATTAGTGGTCAACAGTTTGAAAATGTTATTAGTTACAGCAAAGTAAACATATCCTACAAACTGATGCCACCTATAGTCATCCCAAATTTCCCTCCAAAAACTAAAAATAATCAAAAATTCTGTCAAATACGCGTTAATCTAATCATTTATAGATACGCAAATAAATATTTTTGTTCATAAATCACTAAAATTTGGAATTAAAAGGGTTAATGTTTTGCTTGTGAAAATCGTTAAAATGGATAAGTACATAGTGAAATAAAAAAGGACTTTGACTTATAATCGTGATGGTGACGGTGATATGGAATCGATAGCGTGTATGTTTTGTATAAGTTTTTGGCTTTGCTTTGTATTTATTTAGAAATACCTGGGTACGCCACTGAGCATTCCCCAAGATTTCCAAAATTCGGCGTCTATGTTCATTAGTAATAATTATAGATGAATGCTGCGACTGACGTAACATTGGTAATTAGAGCTCCTAAATATCCAGGCTGAATCGTCCGCCATGTTTTCCTCAACATGGAGTTCTGTGGTTGGAATTGCGCTGCACCAACATCATAGAGACGCACGCCTTGCCATCTTTCACAAATGATTTCGCGAAAACTAATTGGTAGAAATATTTAATTTTTTCGCTACTTAAATCTTTGTGTCAGCATTTTGACGAAATCTGCATAATTTCGTGAATAGCTATAGTTAGTAAGATATTGGCTTTGAAATAAGAGACAGCGCTAGGTTAGGAAAAATAAGGGCTGCTATGTTATTTCGTTTGGTGCATGTTACACCATATATTGCTGCAGATGAAATTTTCCTGACGTATTGCAATTTATTTTAAATTTAGCAGAATATCTTTACTTTTCACTCAAATTGCTAAAATTTATTTTATGTAGCGAACTCATTTCCGATGGTGATAAGGCCAGCATGAAATATAGTGCGTCTCATACACTGTTAGAAGTATCAAAATATTTTGGCAAATGATAACATGCAAAGAGGGGCGTATTTTGCCATTGGTTACTACGCAAAACTTCATAACTGTCGCTTTATTCGAGGAAACGTAATTTTTGTTTAATAAAAAAGAGTAAAGTTAGGGATTTATTAATCAGTGTTCAGCTGTTCCTTCATCAGTCACAAATGTTTATTTCGTTGCTTGTTGTCCAACGTGTTTCAGACCTACTACTCAGTTTGCAAAAGCTAATAGGAGTTCCATTTCCTAGCAGCAATGGAACAAAAATTACTAAATCTAACGTGGATTTTATGCAAGAATACTAGAAAATGGCAGATACCAAGAAACTCTTCACTACCTAATGAACTGAGTTGTTCTCATTTCCTCACTTAATAAAGCACTCTGTATTGAGATATAACTGAAAAATTGAAATTGAATATTACATAGAAACACAGCACTTATGTAGTTTGGGTTAAGAAGTTAGTACCGGTAGCTTCAAATATGGGCGTTATCCAGTAAAAACCTGACGCAGCTCTAATACTGAAGACGAGGTATTACTATACAGGCGACCGAATCCCAATGCTGCATGTTTAACTGACATTATATCGAGATATACATTTCTCACATAGTTCTTGTTTGGGGACGTTGAAAATTTGATGTATTTTTAACATTTCATTCGCTTAATGTGTTCGCCTAACTTCAACAGAAAAAAAGTTCCCCGCATGTCGAAAATTCCGTAACGTAGTCAGTAAGTGCATGTTCCTAAGCTGTCAGTATATCCTCTTAATAAACTATTACCGCAAACGAAACTAAAATGAAAATGTAGTGTAGTCCTTCACGAACACATTCATGAAAATTGCAGGTTCATACAGCAAGTAGTTTGCGAGTATGAGCGAGATGAATGAAACGCGTGAGCTTCGTCTGGAACGTGGCAACTACTACAGCGTGGGGAAAAAATGGCGGACAGTTCAGCTCAGGTTAATAGGAGTCTTAATGGTAATATATAAATAGTAAACACAGTCATCATGTACGTATTGTTGATGGCTGAACTGTTTTTCATGAGGGCCCGGCTAGCGCCAATGAGAAGTCGCGCTAACAGTTACGATGATAATTACTTTACTTAGCGGGCGCAGTGTCAAGTGTACAATTTTAAATGGGAACACCGATTTTTTATTGCAGATTCGGATTCTAAGGCCCACATCACGTATGGTCTGGTCGATAATTTTTTTCTACAGATGGCGCTGTAATAGAAAGAAGTACTTGCCATACTGGTGAAGAAAAGTACTAAACAGGAAATAAAATAAATGTATACCATATTCATGATGCTTCAGAATGCTACCAAATGATACCAAAAGTGATCCCTCCCTCTCCCCGCAGTTTACAGGACAGTCTTCCAAAGTGATACCTTAGTCCAGATTGCCCTTGTCGGAATACCAGTTATAAATAGCCGAAGAAACACTTAATTGAACTAGCCGGGAAGAAATGTACATCTAGTATCTTTTGGTTTGATTCTCAAGCATCATCAATATGATTAATCTTTATTTTCTTTCCTGGGTGGTACATTTCTTCAATAATAATTTCTTTCAATAATTCTTTCAATTATAGTGGAATAGGTTGCCAATTAAAAATCAACCAAACTATACATGATTTGGTCCGTAGAATCTGAATCTGCAATAAAAAAATGGGAGTTTCCATTTTAAATTTTACACTAGACACTCACACCGCTCCCAAACGGTGGAGACAGTTAAAGTTCAGTATCATTTCCTAAGCCTCTGCTGTCCGTTCATAATGGTGAAAACCGTTGTTGAATATATACGGTTTATTTTTTATTTTTTTATAGTTGTTCTAGTTTAACTTAAAATGTACCCTCTGTACTTCACATTGTGTCAATGTCGAATCTTGGGTGGGGGGAGGGGGGTCTATGGGGCTGCAGATCCCCCAAAACCGTGAGGAAAACATAACATGAGCTGGTTCTTTTTAGATCAGTTTGAGGTACAATGCCACAATTTTTATAAGCTCTGTCCCCCCACCTCCCCCCCCTCCCCGACACAAATCCTGGATTCACCACTTCTTGGTGTATATTACAACGTGACATGGTTCAACTTGGATGACATGTGTTGTAAAAATATGTAACTAGTTTTTTTCCGGCATATTGTTTGCTAACCCCTTTGAGCAAAATTGAGTTTCGTGAAAACCTGGAAAATAATTATTTTTAACCTGGAAAACCTGGAAAAAACCTTGAATTTGAAAATGAAGAGTTGGTGGCCACCCTGCATCAGCACTTGCAAGAAAAATGAATAAAAGAAATCCATCTCAGCGTTAGGCTAATATTATAGGCAAAATTAGACCAACAACTAATGGCTATCAGTATAATTTCTGCTCACCTTTGAATGTCATTAAAGTAACCAAACTTGTGATTTTTGTATCTGCTCTGTATGATGTAAAGGAAATTTGCATTTTTTTAAATGAAAGAGATGAAGGAACGATGCAGAAGGATAGGAGTGATGTTAAGCTGCATTAAGGCACACAACTTACGGGTTTGCTGCCGGGTGATGTCTTCAAGCACATTGCTTACTTGAGTGCAATTGTGCCTTGAGAATAACAGTGTATGCTCATGTTGAAATATTGTTGGTGGTCGAAGACGTCACCCGGCAGCATACCCATAAGTTTTATGAACGTTCATTATGCTGGGAAAAGTTAAGGTTTTATGTTGAATTAAGGCAAGTGAAAATTTAAGTCTGGACGGTATTCGAATCCAGGTCTCAGGTCTCCTGGGAGACCGGGGTTTGAATCTCGTCCCAGCTCACATTTTCACCTGTTGTGGAGAGGTCGGACAAACATATGGTTCTTGAAGAGGAGCAACAGCCTTTCCAGTATTTACAGGGGCAACAGTCTGGACTGGGTGATCGACTAACCTGGTCTTATAACATCAGCTATCGTGGCTTTGCCATGCAGTTACTGCAAATAGCAAAACTCAAGGGGAAACTACAGTTCTTAGTTTTACTGGGGATATGCAGCTCTACCATATGAATATACGGTGATGGCAGCATCTTGGGTACAATATTCTGGAGGTAACATAGTTCACCATTCGGATCTCTGGACAGGGACTACTCAAGAGGATGTCGACATTAAGAAAAACGAAACAGGCATTCTACAGATCAGAGCCTGAAATGTTTTAACCCTTAATTGGGTAGGTAAATTAGAGAATTTGAAAAGAGAAATTGATAGGTGGCAGAAAGAGTAGTTTTCCTGGTCAGGTGAGTATGGGATTAGAAATACAAACTCAGTTGGTGGTAACGCAGGAGTACGTCTGATAATGAATAAGAAAATAGGAATGCAGATAATTTGCTATGAACAGCATAGTGAATGCATTATCTTAGCAAAGAAAGACTTGAAACCAAAACTGACTACAGTATTACAAGTTCATATGCCAAATAGATCTGCTGATGATGAGGAGACCAAAGAAATGTATGAAGAGATAAAAGAAATTATTCAGACAGTTGAGGGAGAGAAAAACTAGATTGTGATGGAAGACTGAAACTCATTAGTAGGAAAGAAAAGAGAGGAAATGTAGTAGGTGAATATGGACTGGAGAAAGGAATGAAAGAGCAAACCCCATGGTAAAATTTTTCAGAGAGACAATTTAATCATTACAAACACTTTGTTTAATCATCATGAAAGAAGGTTGTATATGTTGAAGAGACCATGAGACACTGAAGTTACTGGATTGACTTTATAATAGTAAGACATAGACTTGGAAACCCTGTTTTAAAATGTAACACAAAACCAGGGGCAGATATAGACTCAGACCATAACTTATTGGTTATGAACTGTAGATTAAAATTCTGCAAAAAGGTAGAAAATTAAGATGGAACCTGAAGAAACTGAAGAAACCAGAAGTTGTTGAGACTTTCAGAAGCACCATTAGGCAAGGATTTACTGAAATGGGGGAAAGTAATACAGCAGAAAAAGAATGGGTTGCTTTGAGAGATAGAGTAGTGAAAGCTGCAAAGGATCATGTGGGTAGAAAGACAAGGCCTAATAGAAATCTCTGGGTAGCACATGAGATACTCAACTTACTTTTTATTACTTTTTTCTTTCTTTTCATGGTTTCATGGTAAACAGTCTCCATGTAGATATTTTTCTTACGTTACTTTCACCTTTGTGTATTTTCCAAGAAATCCCTTGCTGCATTTCAAGACTAGGAATGCAGAGGCTGGAGATAATGGTTGTGTGTCTGTGAAGTGTGCCTGTGTGTTTGTATGAATGGTGTCTTGTTTTCTTACGAAGGTTAACGGCCGAATTCTCAGGTTCTGTGGGTACAAGTGTCTTTCTTTTATGTGAATATTGTAGCTTAACATACATCTTTATGGTGTGTTGTCAACTATCCTCATTATACTGGTATATCCCCCAGTCAGTCATAACTACTGGACCATATTGAGAAATATGAAAGTGCATATTATGATATTTTGTAACACATAAGCATATTTGTAAAAATGACATTATTTTTATTTATGGCATTCAGGCTTTCGCAACCGTTGGTCGCTTCTTCAGGAAATGAGGATGTAAGGAGGGTGGAAAGAGAAGGATACGGGTTTTAGGAAGTGGAAAAGGAGTCATTCCAATCCCAGGAGTTGAAGGACTTACCTTAAGGGGAAAAAAGGAAAGGTAAACAAGCGAACACATACACACACAAACACAACAAGGTAGACATTTGTAGAAAGCAAAGAGGTTGGACAAAGATAACAGTTGAGGCAGATGCTCTGTCCAGAGAACTGAGGCAAAGATGGTAAGAAGGGGGGTGGGAATTTCAATTTAGCGGAGGTTGAGTCCAGGTGGGCAATGGGAAGAGAAAATATGCTGAAGGGCAAGTTCCCATTTCGGAGTTCTGAAAGATTAGTGTCAGTGGGAAGTATCCAGATAAACCGGACGGTATGACACTGTGCCAAGATGTGCCGGCCGTGCACCAAGGCATGTTTAGCCACAGGGTGATCTTCATTACCAACAAACCCTGTTTGCCTGTGATTGTTCATGCGAATGGACAGTTTGTTGCTGGTCATTCCCACTCAAATTCCCACCCACCATCTTACCATCTTTGCCTCATTTCTCTGGACAGAGCCCTGCCTCAACTGTTATCTCTGTCCAACATCTTTGCTTTCTACAAATGTCTACCTTAATGTGTTTGCGTGTGTATATGTGTGGGTGGGTGTGCGCTTGTTTACCTTTCCTTTTTCCCCTTAAGGTAAGTCCTTCCACTCCTGGGACTGGAATGACTCCTTTCCCACTTCCTCAAAATTTGTATCCTTCCCTTTCTCCCCTCCTTCCTTCCTCTTTTCCTGAAGAAGTGACCAACGGTTGCGAAAGCCTGAATGTTTGTGTGTGTGTTTTTATTTGTGTTTTTTGTGTCTATCGGTGAGCCTGTGCTTTGGGTAAGTCAAACAATCTTTATATACAACTGTTAACGTGATATCTGATTGGCTGTTATCGTCTGTGCTACGGCTGCTGCCAACATCTCAACACTCGACACCACGCCACAACACAGAGAGTAAAGTTTTACCGGAGAAAGAGCTGTCTTTTCTTCCCTCAGAGGTGCTAAATGCCTATGCTGATGAAATGCTACATGGGAATAGCCGTGCACTCTAAGGCGCCTTGCTGTGGAGTATGCAGCTCTCCCCGTCATAGGTTTAAGTCCTCCCTTAGGTGTGTGTGTTGTCATCATCATCGTCCTTGGTGTAAGTTAGTTTAAGTAGTTCTTAAGTCTAGGGGCTGATGACCACTGCAGTTTGGTCCCATAGTTTTACAAACATTTCACATAGCTGATGAAACATGACAGTTTGTGCCATTTCTTGTGCAGGGGAGTGCTGAATGTTCATGCCAGCCTCCTGCCTCGCTGGAGGGGAGCAGCTCCCATTGTGTACGCCATACTCAACGGGGACACGGAAACGGGAGTATCCATCATGCAGATCGTGCCACACAGGTGTGTAGGCAGCAAAATCAACTATGTAATACTGATTTTAAGGATACACCTCATTTCATTTGCTTTTTAGCATTATCCTGAACATTTTAATCTTATACCCTCCAGATTTTTGTACCACTAATTTCGCAACTATATTTTTCTTTGTTATGTGATAGTAATAAAAAGAAAGATGAAAATGAACACTGGAACATAAGCCTTCACTCTGCCTTTATCTCATGGCCTAGGTTGTGAGTAAACCTTCCCTATTATCACATTTCTCCTTCCTCCTCTCTCCTATCCGCTGAAGGAAATTTAATTTACAAAAGCTCATTTCCAACTTGAGGTAAACATTAGCCAGCCACTCTTTTGAATAATATTTTCACATCTCAGAGAATGTCTGTCAGATTACTTATATACAGTAAAACCCTGCTTTTACGTTCCTGGATTTTATGTGTTCCCACCATTTACAAAATTTTTTGTCGGTCCCGTCAAATTTCCTGTGTTCACAATGTTAATTCGCCCTCATTTTTGTGTTAACATATTTACACTTTTCCCACGTTTTATGCTTTTTTAAACCATGTACTTGTGGAAAAAAATAATGTAATTGATATAAATTGACTCTGGCATGGCTTTCGCCTTCACGTTTAGTGTTTATAAATGT
The DNA here is from genome assembly GCA_026315105.1 of Locusta migratoria. Taxonomy (NCBI): domain Eukaryota; kingdom Metazoa; phylum Arthropoda; class Insecta; order Orthoptera; family Acrididae; genus Locusta; species Locusta migratoria. The sequence continues at coordinate 54,270,657 of CM048754.1, read as the reverse complement.
TATGTAGACAAGTTTCTTGACACTTTGCATTTATTTAAATGTATATTTCGCATTTTTGTTGTTTGCAGTAGATGCTGAGTTGACTCACGACACAGTGGCTGATGGGAGTATAGTATCCCATCAGCTACTGCTCTGATTGTTAGTTTGTCTTTGTTTATGCAACTGGTAGTTTTTCATGCTTTGCATGACGCGTTTCAAGAATTTATTCTTGTTGTGAAATGCAAATATTTATCTAAGTATTTTTTTGTGCCGTTTTATAAACGATGAGACAGGTGGTTTGCTTGTGTGTTTTTTTTTTCTGCACATTGAAGGCGGAACGGTATATTATAACCTCAAAAAAGCGATTATAATGTGAGATGCTGACTCCTTACAAATGTGACATAAATACTTATACATATATTAGCACTCAATTATGTGAATAATTTCTCGAATATTTGTCATGCAAAGCATCGAAAAATGCAATAAGAATGGAACTTGCGCAGTTTTACTATGTAAATAATTAATGCCAGTTAAAGGCTTGCTGACAATGTCCATTATGATGAATGAAATTATGTCAAAAATTTTGCTTCTTATAAAGTTACCAGTTCCTGTTCCGCCTGGCACTTAAAATGGTAAAAGTTTGGATAACCTTTATTACATAAACTTCTTGGTGAGTATTTTGATGCCTATTATGTACATATATCACAAATAAACTATGAAAATGCAAGTGTGATCCAGTAAGCATACTTTACCATTTAAAACATCATTTCCCGCATTTTACGTTTTCCTGCATTTTATATAATTTTATTGAAGTCCCTTAAAAGTGTTCTACTATATATCCTTCATTGTCCACATCCTTCTTATTTTTTACTTTGCTCTACACAGCAGCACTGTCAGTGAATAACCTCTTTAGGCCAGGCATGATGGTTCTGTGAGTGGTGTCTCTTTTTCTGTAAACTATCCTCATTATATTGATAAACAGAAATTGATGTGAAACCAGCAATATGGTTAATTTTAGTTTGCATAGCTGTTAATTCATTTTGACTGTGAATAAGTATGAGGGTTGTTCAAATGAAAAGGTGTGAAACATCTTAACAACTGATCGGTTTCCTTCATGGGGCTCAGCATTAAGTTGTTGAGTAAGGGCTTAGCGAAACCGCAGTCCCACAGCCAGGGACTGCAACGTGCCAACAGTCCTCCATTCTGAGGATCTTGGCTTAATCGTCTGGGGCATGAGGTCGGTTAAAAACTCCTCAATCTCAAGGTGTGCTACGCACTGATGAGATGCTTGGCTGTTAAGGTGGAACAGTCACTAGTGAGCAACCTCTGGGGAATCTGCCCTCACCTCAGTTGTATCAGGCGTACCCAGGCAAGTGGGGCTCTGCCTGGGTGGACGTATATTTCTCTAGCTGCTCCTGGGAACAGAATGAAATGAGCAAAGAGTAGCCTTCTCATATCCCAAACTGCCATCTTTAAGGGTGGATGAATGGAATTCAATGCAGCAACAATGACTGTCAGTTGTTACTTTTCCTGGCTACACCATGAAAAGAATGTTGGGGACGTTGTCAAGGTGAACCTTATGCCCCTCCATACTTGGTCTGCAGAAGAACAGATGGTGACTCATTTATGTCAACAAAGGCCCTATTTTTGTGGCAAACCTGTAGGACAAGTTTGAGGCGGCGGAGGGAATGTCCAAGCTGAGTTCTGGGTCTGTTGATAACAATGTCATCCCCAGTTCAGTCACCGGCGTTGCTTACCTGTGAAATGGTGGCTGATGTTCCTGTTAGCATCACTGCCCCCAAGAGCCTGAACATGATCCTTGAAATTATATTTCATAGGGACCTTTTATTGCAGTCAGATGAAGAACTGTGTAAGTACTTAGAGAGGCGAGGAGTACAGGTTATTTGGTGCATTTATTGGGGTCCAAAGGACAAACGGTAGCCACTGGTGCCTTCATCTTGGCTTTTGCAGCCGATTCACTGCCTGAGGTGAAATTGATGATCTACCAGTATATCATCAAACCCTCATCCCTCCCCATATGTGCTGCTTAAAGTGCTGGAGGTTCGGGCACATGTCTCCCGCTGTGATGCCTGTTGGGAGTGCGGACATGCGTCACATCCAGAGGTACCCCGCCTCCAGTCTGTGTTAACTGTGGCCAGCACCACTCTCCATGCTCACCAGACTTCACAGTTCTTCATAAGGGGTGCAAAATAAAAAGATAAAAGACCCTGGACAGGTTGCCATACTCAGAGGCAAAGAAAACGTGTGCCAAACTTCACACTGTGAGCATGAACTCATCATATTCGCAGAATATATGACATCAGCTGCGATTGGGCAGAGCTGAAAATGTGTACCCAGCCGGGATTCAAACCCGGGTCTCCTGCTTTCTAGGCAGTTGCGCTGACCCCTACACCACTAGAGACACAGTGATCACCGCACCTGCAAGGACTACCTAAGGACACCTCCCGTCAGATACAAATTCCCAGCTTCGCCCTGCCCACAGTACTGAGACTCATAGTTATTAAACTAATTCCCATAAGAGTAAGGGCTTCAAATGTGCCCACCCCTTCCCACTAACAATAGGATCATTGCCAGTCACCGTCATATTATATATATACAGAACAGACGTCACTTCTGATCCTGCAGTTGTTATTATTTAATATTCACAGAATATATGACATCATCTGCGATTGGGCAGAGCTTACGGGAATTAGTTTCATAACTACGAGTTTGAGTACTGTGGGCAGGCCGAAGCTGGGAATTTGTATCTGACAGGAGGCAAGCTTAGGTAGTCCTTGCAGGTTCGGTGATCACTGTGTCCCCAGTGGTGTAGGGGTCAGCGCAACTGCCTAGAAAGCAGGAGACCCGGGTTCGAATCCCGGCTGGGTGCACATTTTCAGCTATGCCCAATCGCAGTTGATGTCGTATATTCTGTGAATATTAAATAACAACTGCAGGATCAGAAGTGACGTCTGTTCTTTCGGAACATACGCCACAGGTATATATATCATCATATTCCACCACAGCTGCCTTACCACCACCACCACCATCCCTGTTAAGATCACCTCCTGTTCTGTCGTCCATAGTGGGCCTTCAGGCCCAACCATTAACACCTGCCCCCTTGGTGTTTGGGAGTACCTCCTCTTCTATTGTCCCCAATGTCCCTACTTTAGTAGCAACTACTCCTCAACCTCTGGGGACATCAGTCCCTGTCCCTGAGCCAGAGAAACAAGTCACCTCTGACTCCTCTCACTAGGAAGGGCTTCATTGGATCCCTTTCTTCAAAGGTTTCTCCAACTGGTACAGTGGATACCAGTGAGTGGCTGAAAGAGTCACCAACTACTGGTCATAGGGCCTCAAGGACATCCTCGGTCCCTGAAACAGTCAGCAAAACTCTTCCAACAAGAGAAACCTAAGGACCAGTGAGAGAAAAAGAGGAAAAAGAACAATAAGAAAGAATCTCTGGTGTATGTTTTGTCACCACCACATACATATGCATCTGAGGATGAGATGGAGATTCTCACACCCTCTGAGGACTTGGCAATTGCTGAGACTCATCATTGGCACGCCGGGGAACGAGCATGTTGATCGACTGGCCAAGCTGCCCGCCGCCTATCAAACCCTGGATATTGGCATTCCAGAAAGAGATATCCAATTGGGTTACACCACAAGGTCTTTGAGGCTTGGAGTATATCATGGTCAACCTTGAGCACACCCAACAAGCTCTGTGCGATTGAGCCCTGTACGGCCACGTGGAAGTCCTCCCTCGGGCCTTCTCATTGGGAGTCGGTCATCTTCAGTCGCTTGCGTGTTGGCCATACATGAATAACACATGGCTATCTTTTCCATCCTAAGGACCCACCCACAGTGTCGCAGTGGCACTCCCGTCAGTAGTCCACATCTTGCTGGACTGCCCTCTTTTACCCACTTTGTGGCAATCTTTTCATCTGACTGCTGAGCTCCATTTAATTCTTACGGACAATGCCTCTATGGCTGACTGTGTTTTACGTTTTATCTTGCAGGACCCACTCCTCCAACAATTTTAATCTGTTGCTCCTTTTGTGTGATCTATCCTGCTTTTGAATGGAGGTTTTAGTATGTACAGAGTGGCCGGCTCATTCTTCATTATTGTCGTGATCAGATGGCCACAGTATACTACTGTAATATTTTATTTATGCTCTCTAGGTCTGAGTTGTTTGTATTTTCTCCCTCTGCACCTAGCAGGTTACACCTATAGATGTTGGGTGGTGGTTTTGTCTTTTTCTACAGCTTTAATTGTAATGTCTTCAATTGGATCAGGTGACTGATGACCTCATAGTTTAGTCCCCTCAAAATTCAAATAACAACCACCAAACCGGAGGAGGAGGAGGAGGATGATTTCGTGTGGAATTTCTGGCTGTTCGACCCCAGCTGGCTTCATGTTCGGCCTGCATGTTCGAAGTCTTTAGGTGGCGCCACATGGGCGACATGAACGTTGACGATGATGACGCCGACGACGACGATGACACAATACCCAGTTCCCCAGTGAAGAAAATCTCCAACTCAACCGTGAATTGAACTCAGGCCCCTTGTGTGGTAATCTAGCATGCTGTCCACTAGACTAAGGAGGTGGACAAACTGGTTGAAATTTGAATATGCTGCTTTGGGATAATGTAGTGTGACATCTAGGACTACCCCCCCCCCCCCCCAAAAAAGGGGGGAGGTGAAACTCACCTTTTTTGTCATCCAATATTCTTCGAATTCCTCTAGCACAAAAAAACCATTAACAGTACCGTGTACTGTGAGACACTAAGTAGCCTACGCAAGTCCATCAAGAGCAAACTGCCTGGGCTGCTCACGGAAGGAGTGATTCTGCTCCATGGTAATGCACATCCACATGTCTCCAAGGTCACACCAATAGGACTGGTCAAGTTCGAGTGAGAGCAACTTGAGCATCTGCCCTATGGTGGACATGTCGCCCTGTCCGCTGAGAAAAACATCTCAGAGGGAAACAGTTCAATTTGTGTGACAAACTGAAGGACTGTCTCTTGTCACAGCCACAGTCATTCAGAGAACAGAGAATCATTCGGCTCGTTAAACAGTGGGATAGTTGTGCTCCGGCGTCTGCTGATTACTTTTGAATAAAGACTGCAATTATACCCACAGTGTTGTTTTGTAACTTTTCATTTGAACACCACTTGTACATTTCTTCTTACTTTTCTTCTAACATTCCACAAACTGTACACCCCATTTTTTCTCTCTTTCCTTCCCTGTGTGTAAATTAGACCAAAACCAATAAGTACCTCTGGATTTTTTTCTTTGTGTGTGTGTGTGTGTGTGTGTGTGTGTGTGTGTGTGTGTGTTTGTTGCCCTGCATTCCACCCTAGCAGAGTGACTGTCACACAGCTGTGAGTTCATCCTGCTTGTAGGTTTGATGTAGGCCCGGTACTGAAGCAGATGGCTTGCCCCATAGGTCCCCACGACACGGCGGACGGCGTCCGGGCCCGCCTCGCACGGCTCGGTGCCGAAGCTCTTCTGGACGTAGTGAGGCGGCTGCCCCACTCCCTGGATGACGCCACGCCGCAGCTGGAAGATGGGGTCACGTACGGTGAGAGCTCTGACCTCATTAAAATAGTCGGTCAAATCTACTAGTAATGGATGTTTACTTTGGCCTGTGACATGATGGCGTTGTGGCTTGTGGTATTCTAAGATCCTGAATTGAAAATTAAGTTACACTGTCAATCTTATAAATGGATTCTTCCATCTTGGTAGAACAATTCCATTTTTAGGGTTGAAAACAAACAATCTGTTTTTGTTCTACTAATTTATGTTTATTTACAAACTAGGTTTCAGCTTATTAGGCCATCTTCAGCTAAACATTTCACAGGTTTCAGCAAAACACTAGTGCTTATGTTGCAAACATGTTGTATCTTTCTTTAACATGTTTGCAACATAAGCTATAGCGTTTTGTTGATGCCTGTCAAATGTTTACCTGAATATGGCCTAACAAGATGAAACATAGTTTGTAAATAAACATAAATTAGTAGAACAAAAATAGATTGTTTGCTTTTAACTCTAAAAATTACCCTGTCAGGTTATGGCCATTTATTAAACCACATACACATCACCAAAACAACTGCGACAACATACAGTTTAATTTCACATTTCCACGTGCCGTATTTACTCAAATGTAAGCTTCACTAGAAAAATTAGTCCCAAAATTCAGTGGGCTAGTGGCAAGGAGGAGGGGGATGTTGCAGGCTGCATTTCAAAATCACAACAAAGGTGATTCACAACCTGGTATATAAATTAGATAGAGTGGATGAAGATAAACAACTAAAGCAGTTGGATTTGAGTCATGGGCTCAGCAATTGAATTTAAGCAAGGTTATTTATGTGAGAAGTACTTTTTAGGTGCTGGTGGTTTCTGTTTTATGTGTAGATTTTGGTAATGGCGCTATGAATAATAAAAAGGAAGTATGGCCAATCATGTGCCATTGCAGACAATTGTTGAGTCTTTTAGAATGTAAATAAATCTGTGTTTCTGTGATACGTTCACTGTGCTATCAGTTGGTGGTATTACAGGTGTAAGATGATGAAATCACTATACAGTATTGCTACTGGGTATAATAGCTGCTACCTGCATTGGCCTTGAATCAAATAATCTCTGAATATGTTGTTGGAGTGTAGCAGTTGCGATGTAACCAAGCTGGCTCATACCACTTATTGCAATGCTACTGCTCGATTTGGGTTAGGCCACAAAAGTCTACAGTCCTCCAAAGTATTCCGTATGGTGCATTTCAAGTATTATCTTGTTATCTCAGGGTTTGTTGTAACTTTTGGTATCTTCACATCTGGAATCACAATAGTGCAGCGACCTCTGGATCACCTTGAATGTGAGCAGCTTGACTCAACTAAGGTGTACGCTATGGGTTTGAAATTATGCTGAGCAACACGAAGTGAATTGAATCAGTGGTATAATACAGGACTTTAACCCACGAGGACTTGCGCGTGAGCATTTTGCTCACAGTAATTCTAAAACTATCGGCATTTTAAATAGTCAAATATTTCTGTTTTCTTATAAATGCAACTAGAAATAGTTTTTTAGACATATTAAGTACATTACAAACTTTTCTTTGACTGTCAGAAAAATGTTATACATGTGATCGATCGCATAACTTTTAAAGGCACGAGGTCTCGCAGATTAAATAAATTGCCATATACACAGTAATTACATTCAGCAATGAAAACTCAATGTACTGACTAGTGACTGCCTCAAAATCTTATTAAAAACTGCACTCCCATGACGTCTATGGATCGCCTTTATATATAATTCTCAACAATGCTTTGCACTGTTGTTAAAAACATGAACAACCAGTTTTGATTGACATTTGATATTCTATAAAACAAGCTTAAATATGACTTCATCTTTTAATAACACTTAAACCTTTATAAATGTTTCTAATTATCGAAAATATACTTAAATGTGAAAACTAACAATGAACATTATATTTATCATAATAACTTGAAAAACATTATTAAGAAACTGTTCCCAACATTTACGTAGTTATGATTCACGAGTATTTTCAATTCTATAATGTAATTGGTTAGAAAGTATAATGCGTGCGCAGAGGTTATCTACACAGTGGATTTGGCGTCGCAACTTATTTCGTTATGCTGTCAAAATTTAATCTATAATTGGTTTTCACTAAAAGCTTACATGCTCGCATGTGACCTTATTTTCTTACATTAATTTAAATTGGTACAGTAAAACCTTGCTTTTATGTTTCCGGATTTTACATTTTCCCCGCAATTTATACCATTTTTTGTTGGTCTCATAAAATGCCCTATGTTCACAATGTTAAATCACACCCTGATTTGAGTTAACATATTTACACTTTTCCCACATTTTACGCTTTTTGAGATCGTGTTTATGAAAAAAAAAAAAAAAAAAAAAAGTCATCATTGACATAATTACATTAACGCTGGCATGGCTTTTGCCTTCAAATATGGTGTTTATAAATGTTATGCAGACAAGTTTCTGGACACTTTGTGTTTATTCAAATGTGTATTTCACGTTTTGTTGTTTACAGTATGGTACGCGTCTAATTGACTGACGACGCGGTGTCCCATCAGCCACCGTGCCGATTGTCAGCTTTGTTTATGGAACTGGTAGTTTCTTATGCTTTGCATGACGCGTTCCAAGAATTTATTATTATTGTGAAACACAAATACTTATCTAAGTAGTATTTGTGACATTTTATAAACGGTGAGACTGATGGTTTGCTTCTCTTTGTTTTCCTGCACACTAAAGGAGGCACAGTACATTAAAACCTCAAAAACAGAATTATAGTGTAAGATGCTGACACTTGCAAATGTCACAAAAATACTTGTGAATATATTTGCACTCGAGAATGCAAATAAATTCACGAATATCGTCGTGCGAAACATTGAAAAATACAAAAACTACAGAACTACTTCAGTTTCATTACATAAATAAAGAATGCCATTTAAAGGCTTGCTGACAAAAGTCAATTATAATGAATGAAAATATGTAAAAAAAATTTGAACTTCCTATAAAGTTAGGAGTTCCAGTTCCGCCTTGCGCTTAAAATAGTACAGAATTCAGTTAACCTTCGTTACATAATGAATAATGTTCCTTGTGAGTATTTTTATGCCTATTATGTACACATGTCATAAATAAACTACAAAAGTGCAAGAGTGATCCAGCAAGCATGTTTTACCGAATAAACATTATTTCTCGCATTTTACGTTTTCCCGCGTTTTACACCGTTTTCATTAAGCCCCTTGGAAAGTGGAAAAATGGGGTTCTACTGAATTTGTGTTGAAATGTCATGATGTCTATTTTGTCAGTCAATTGACGTCTGTTGCATGCCACCTTTACGTTGTCGGTCATCGGTGTATTGAGTGTCTACAATAAGGTGAGAGATGTGAGTTGTCAGTGCAGCATCTGAAACACAACTACTAAGTTTTTACAAGATCTCTGTATCTGACACTGCCCTTCAATTGCTGCTGCAGCTCCTAAGGTGACCCCGGGTCTGTATTGCGTGGACTGGCAGGAGATGTCGGCCGCCACCGTCTACAACCTGTGCCGCGCTCTCGGACACGTCGCCTGTCGCTGGCACGGCGCGGCGCTCCGCCTGTCGCGGCCCGACATCGACACGTCGCTGCCCCCTCCCGCCTCTCCGCCTCTTGTGACGGCGGCCTCGGGCGGGGATGCCGTCTCCTCGAAGACACCGCACAGAGTCGGGCCGAAGGAGAGTTTCCCAGAAGAATGCTCGACTCCCGGAACGGTCCGCATCCACAGGGCCGATGCGAAGTTGAGGGTGATGTGTGCGGACGGAAACTGGCTGTCCTTCTCCAGTGTCACTGTCGTCGGGAAAAAGCCCATGTCAGCGAATGACTTCTATAATGGTTTCCTGTCAAAAGTGCCGTTGAGTGATTGGATACTCAGGTGACCGCTGGATGCAAATGGATTATGTTCTATTTGTGTAAGTTTTTTTGACAGTATTTCTTCTTACTCTAAGGCCATTGCCATTTCTGTATAAATTTCCTGCCATGTTTGCTAACGTTTTTACAATGTTTTAAGGTATTACTGTAAAATATTCTTCTAGAGATAGTAACTGGTGGGCTAGTGCTTAGCTTAGTTCTGTACTGTTGATAGTCACACAATAAGCGTAAATGGAAGCGGAGGGGGGGGGGACAAGTTTTCGGAACTGTGTTCCTTCATCAGGTAGGCGATGGGAAAATAAAAACTGAACAGAGGACAAAAGGAACAGGTTACTTACAATCTAGGCTGTGAGGTAATGATGAGTGATGCGTGGAAGTCAGAGATACTAGAGCCATGCCAATAACAAACAAAGGAGAATAGATCAAACGATTATTATTAGCATATGGCGCTACACACATGGTTTACACTCGTTACATTATGAAATTATATGTTAAAATACACTATAAAATACATAAGCGAAGGATACATTTTCAGATAAAATATCTACATCTACATCCATACACCGTAAGCTACCTGACGGTATGTGGCGGAGGGCACCTTGAGTACCACTATCAGTTCTCCCTCCCATACCAGTCATGTATTGTTCATGGAAAGAAAGTTTGTCGGTATGCCTCTGTGTGTGCTCTAATCTCTCTGATTTTATCTTCATGATCTCTTCGTGAGATATACGTAGGAAGAAGCAATATACTGCTAGATTCCTCGGTAAAGGTATGTTCTCGAAACTTCGACAAAAGCCTGTAACAAGCGACAGAGCCTCTCTCCTGCAGAGTCTTCCACTGGAGATTATCGATCATCTCCGTAATGCTTTCTCGATTACCAAATGATCCTGTAACAAAGCATGCTGCTCTCCGTTGGATCTTTTCTACTTCCTCTATCAACCCCACCTGGTATGGATCCCACACTGGTGAGCAGTATTCAAGCTGTGGGCGAACAAGTGTACTGTAACCAACTTCCTTTGTTTTCGGTCTGCATTTCCTTAAGATTCTTCCAATGAATCTAAGTCTGGCATCTGATTTACCGACGATTGATTTTATATGGTTGTTCCATTTTAAATCACTCTTAATGCCTACTCCCAGATAATTTATGGAATTAATTGCTTCCAGTTGCTTACCTGCTATAGTGTAGCTAAATAATACAGAAACCTTCTTTCTATGTATTCGAAGCACATTACACTTGTCTACATTGAGATTCAATTGCCATTCCCTGCACCATGCGTCAATTCGAAGCAGATCCTTCTGCATTTCAATACAATTTTCCATTGTTACAACCTCTCTATATACTACAGCATCATCCGCAAAAAGCCTCAGTGAACTTCTGATGTTATTCACAAGGTCATTTATATATACCGTGAACAGCAACAGACCCACGACACTCCCCTGTGACACCTGACATCACTCTTAATTCGGAAAACTTCTCTCCATTGAGAATGACATGCTGCATTCTGTTATCTAGGAACTCCTCAATCCAATCACACAATTGGTCTGATAGACCATATGCTCTTACCCTGCTCATCAAATGTCTGTGGGGAACTGTATCAAACATCTTGAGGAAGTCAAGAAACACAGCATCTACCTGAGAACCCGTGTCTATGGCCCTCAGAGTCTCGTGGACAAATAGCGCGAGCTGGCTTTCGCACGATCGCCTTTTTCGAAGCTGATGCCGATTCCTACATAGCAGATTACTAGCCTCCAGAAACGTCATTATACTCGAACATATTATATAAACATAGTAAAAAGTAACTTCACAGCAGATATTATGCATCACATGAGTCTTCAATCTCCGATATCCAGGTTGGCGATCCACTCGAGGTTAGGCGGTGTGGTGTTGAAGAAGTCAGCCTGAGTACCCTGGTAGGCTCTTAACTCTCTTGGTCGATGTGCTGTATTGTTTGATTTGTTGCCCCACAGTCACAGCTAGGGCTGGGAAGCTTCCCCCACTTTTGGAGGTTGTGTGCACATAGTCCATGTCCTGTTCGGATTCTGTTTTGGCTTTTCCATATCTGTCATGTAAGTTCGAAGCCCTTAGGTTTCTCTGATGGACAGATTAGTTCACAGTTGTCAGGGGAGGCACTATCAGTCCAGCTCTTGTGCATGTAGTATCGATGCTGAAGTTAGTAGCTGACAGTTGCTGGGCCAGTCTTAAAGAGGGATTTCTAGAATGGAGTCGTGTTCTATCCAAAGTTGGGATGTCTTCATGGATATGAAGTAGGGGGTGGGTTATTCATTATTTTTGCATGTTCCTTCATCAGAGCGTCCTCTCTTCACAGAGAGGGTGGAGCTACATGACTAACAAGGAGATCTCATGGGTGTTGGATTTTAGAATTTATTTGTATTTATGGTACATGAAGTTCAGAACTTAAATAACAATCAGCCAAATCCATTCGACACAATTCTCAGAAGTTCTTGAGAAAATTGGCATTGAAGTTTTGCAAGTACCAGAAATTAAAACAGTTGCAGCATCTGTTGGTGTAGCTCTGGTGGTAGCATTATGGCCTCGCAACCAGAGTGTCGGTTTGAATCCCACTCTGACAAATATTTTTCTCTTCATTTATGAAGTCAGTTACACACACAAACACAACATTCAAGCTTCCACAACCATTGGCCGCTTCTTCAGGAAAAGAGGAAGGAAGGAGGGGAAAAAGGGAAGGGTGTAGGTCTTAAGGGAGTGGAAGAGGAGTCATTACAATCCTGGGAGTGGAAGGACTTACCTTAAGGGTTTGTTTGCATGTGTTTGTGTGTGAGTAAGTTATAGTTTTTACAGTACTGACTTCACTATTAGTCGACAGCGGTTGTCTTTGATTGTTCAGTTTGTGAAGATGGACGATGCTGTGTTTGAAAAGTCAACTTCGTAGCTACTAATGGCTTTCCAAGCAGCTAACCTACTCAACCATCTTTTTAGGTGTCAACAAGGTGTTTAGCTGGTCTATACACACATTAAAAAAAAAAAAAAAATTGACACAACAGTTAGAGACTCTAGACCCTAGGCAGACCCTAGGTGTGTTTGAGTGTGTGTATGTGTGGATGTGTGTGTATTTGTATACCTTCCTTTTTTTCCCCTCCTTCCACTCCCGGGATTGTAATGACTCCTCATCCATTCCCTTAAAACCTGTATCCTTCCCTTTTTCCCTTCCTTCCTTCCTTCCTTCCTTCCTCTTTTCCTGACGAAGCAGCCAATGGTTGCGAAAGCTTGAATGGTTCTGTGTGTTTTTATTTTGCAAAATGCAAAGAGGTTGGACAGAAATGCCAGTCGAAGCAGAGGTTCTGTCCAGAGATTGGAGGCAAAGATGTTGTAGCCACAGTGTGATCCTCATTACCAACAAACACCGTCTGTCTGTGTCCGTTCATGCGAATGGACAGTTTGTTGCTGGTCATTCCCACATAGAAGGCATTACAGTGCAGGCATGTTTCAAAGAAAGACTGCATGATTTGTTAGCTGCCCCCCCCCCTTCTATGACATTAGAGAGTTTTTTGCTGTAAAGATGCAGTAATTAGTTAGTTGGCACACTATACATTGCTGTAGGGTAAACTAAAATATGCTAGTAATTCAATACTTTATCACACTGTATTGTTAAATGTATTTTCATTTTACCTTGTCTGTTGCTGTAATAGCCTACTGACAACAAAATCTTTTTATTGTTATTAATCATGTTGTAGGTTTAGGTGGAGATTTTCACTTCCTGTATGTAGACTGGGAGACAAACATGTTTAAGACAGACGGCAGGGACAGAGAATCGAGCGACACTGTTCTAAGTGCTGTATCCAAAAATTACCTTGAACAGTTAAATAGAGAACCATGGAAATAATGTGTTAGACCTGCTGATGACAAGAAGAACCAAACTTTTCAATTCAGTTAAAGTGGATCAGGGAATCAGTGATCATAATACCATTACAGTATTAATGAATTAACTGTAAATATAAATACAAAGAAGATAGGAAGATCTTTTTATTTAGCAAAATCGAAAAAGAGTCAGATTTCAGAGTACTTGACTGTTCAACATGATAGTTGAGCAACTTTGGACTAAGTTCAAGTGTACAGTACAATACACATTACATAATTATGTGCAAAGTAAAATTTGAGACGTTTGAAAGATCCACCATGGTTCAACAAACAATTAGGAAACTGTTACAAAAGCAAAGAGAACTTCACTGCAAATATGAATGTAGCAAAAGCCTTGCAGACAAGCAGAAATTAAATGATGCCCAAATTAGCATAAGAGCTGCCACATGAAGGCATTCAACATGTTTGAGAGCAATGTTTTGTTTACTGACTTGGCAGAAAATCCTAAGAAATTTTGGTCCTACGTCAGATTGGTAAATGGTTCAAAACCAGATATCCAGACACACAGAGAACATAATGGTGTTGAAACAGAGGTGGTTGTTGTGGTCTTCAGTCCATGGACTGGTTTGATGCAGCTCTCCATGCAACCCTGTCCTGTGAAAGCCTCTTCATCAGAGAATATGATCTACATCTTTTTCAATCTGTTTACTGTATTTGTCCTTTGGTCTCCTCCTACTATTTTTACCCCACACACTTCCTTCTAACGCTAAGTTGACGATTCTGTGATGTCCCAAAATGTGTCCCTCCAACCTATACCTTCTCTTTATCAGTATGTGCCAGAAACTCCTTTTCCAATTCTCCAATTCTGTTAAGAACCTCCTCATTAGTTACTTAATCTACCCATCTAAATCTTCACCATTTGTCTGTAACACCACATTTTGAAAGCTTCTATTATCTTTCTGTCTGAACTCCTTATCGTCCACATTTCACTCCCATACAGTGCTACACTCCAGACAAATGCTTTCAAAAAGGACTTCCTAACATTTAATTTAATATTGTATGTCAACAAATTTTGCTTCTTCAGAAATGCTTTTCTTCCCATAGCCATTCTGCATTTTATATCTTCTCTACTTTGGCCATCAGAAGTTATCTTGCTACCCAAATAACAAAATTCACCTACGACTTTTATTGTCTCATTACCTAATCTAATTCCTTCACCTTTGCCGGATTTTCTGACAGTACATTCCATCACCCTTGTTTTACTCTTGTAAATGTTCACCTTATATCTTCCTTTCAAGACACTGTCCATTCCGTTTAATTGCCCTCCCAGATCCTTTGCTGTCTCTGACACAATATGTTATCAGCAAAATGCAAGGTTTTTATTCCCTCTCCCTGGACTTTTATTCCCTCTCCAAACGTCTCCTCGCGTTTCTTCACAGCTTGCTCAATGTACAGATTGAACAACATTGGAGAAAGGCTACAACCCTTTGTTACTCCCTTCCCAATCACTGCGACCCTTTCATACCCTTCAATTCTAATAACTGCTGTCTGTTTTTTGTAAGACTTCAATCTAGCTCATCACTCCTTATATTTTACCCCTGCTGCCTTCAGAATTTCAAAGAGTGTAGTACAGTCGACATTGTCAAAAGCTTGCTGCAGATCTACAAATGCTAAAAACATAGATTTTCCTTTCCTTTACCTATCTTCTAAGATAAGTTGTAATGTAAGCATTGCCTCGCATGTTCCTAAATTTCATTTAAATCCAAACTGATCTTCCCCAAGTTCAGATTTCATCAGTTTTTCCATTCGTCTGTAAATAATTCATGTTAGTATTTTGCAACCGTGACTTGTTAAACTGATAGTTCTGTAATGTTTACATTTGTCTGCACAGGCTTTCTTCAGAATTGGAATCACTATGTTCTTCTTGAAGTCTGAGGGTATTTCCCCCGTCTCATACATCTTGTATACCAGGTGGAACAGTTTCTTCATGACTGGCCCTCCTAATGATATCAGCAGTTAAGACAGAGCATCATCTACTCCAGAAGCCTTGTTCCTATTCAAATCTTTTAGTGCTCTGTCAAATTATTCTCGCATTATCGTATCCCATCTTCCTCTACTTTGTCTTCCATTTCTAGAATACTACCTTCACGTTTATTTTCTTTGTACAGGCCTTCTATATATTCCTTCCACCTTTCAGCTTTCCATTCTTTGCTTCATACTGGTTTTCCATGTGAGTTCTTGATATTTATACCGAGGATGATACACAACAGACCTAAATACAATAATAATAATAATTTGTGTGGCTCAGTGGCCTTGTGGAAATCTTTCAATTGGACACCACTTTGGCGACTTTAGTGTCCCTCGCCTATTCCAGTTATCCAACTGGGGAAAGGGAACCTACGGCTTAATGTAGAATCTAAACCACATGTTGTTTCTGTTGACTCGTCACATCATTGAGAGGTGAAGGCTGCGTTAAAAAGCAAACTGAAAAATTATGAGATCCGTCCAGGTTTTGAACCCATGACCCTTTGGTTTCCAATCGAGCATTTTACCCTGAGGCCACCAGACTTGACACCTAAATACTAAATGTCTAGAGATGTGTATGCCTGTAGACCCACTGCTAGTAACCAGTTGGCAGCAGTTGGTGTTGATACTTCTGGACCCACAAACCCTCTCATTTGTGCTGTGGTAGCTGTACAATCTGCATTTACAGTACAACAATCTTGGTGGACGCATGTGCTGCATGGACATCTTCTAACCTCATCTACTGGTGCGAGAATGTTCACGTGACCAGCATCATTGCGCAACTGACACAGCACATCCAATTTGTGTGGTAACTGTCCAGGACGATCCTAGCACTCAGAGGACCACAATTTGACCCATTTCTCACTCAGTTGGCTGTAGGAAGCATCAGTTTGTCGTATGTGTTCACTGTTTCAGTGAACCCCCAGAAAAAAGCTCGCTGTGAAAACAGTAAATAAATAAATAATAAAAAAAAGTTTTAAACTATAATTCTTCATTTTGTTCTTCTATTAGATCATTTTATATGCACATTCAAAGTATTTATGTTGCATGAGAAACTTTTACATCGTGGAGGCAGCACATATACGAGTTGTAGCACGGCCACTTGATATAGACAGCAGTGGCTGCAGCATTGCAATGCTCACATGTGGCTGAGGTTCAAATTCTCTCCTGAGCCCCCTGGAGGCAGCATGTGGGCGCTCCTGTGGCAGGGAGGGGTGAGGGGAAACAATGGTTTTAACACTGGCGTTGAAGCTGGTAGAGAGGCCAGCTCCTGGCTACTCGAGCTCTGGCGGTTATGTACAAATGGTCCCAAATTAAGACACTGGAGCTACTGTGCACCTCGCCTTGTGCACGCAGAAATCCTCCATGAAGGCAACATCCGCCCTTCATATTTGTTTTTGCCGCATGGTAGATTCATAAAAGACACGTCATATTTCATAACATATCTTACAACTACGTAGTGCGTACAATTAAAAACGAAACACAAAATATATGTTTGAATAAACACAAAGTGTCTATAAACTTGAATGTGTAGCATTTATGAACAGTACTTGAAGGTAAAAGCCATGCCATTTATGTAGCTTGCGTCATTTTTCCCTCAAAAAACATGGTTTCATAAAGCTTAAATTATGGGAAAAGTGTATATATGTTAACAATTAAGGGGGGCGGGGCGAATTAACATTGTGAACATGAGAGCTTTGACAGGACAAAAAAAAAAAAAAATGTAAATGTCTGGAAAACATAAAAGTGAGGTTTTCTGTATATTTGAATAATGTTTGCAAATTATAAAAGAGTTAATGAATTAAAACATGACGCTTGATGCTGAAGTTTTATTGCACACCAAGGGAAGCAGAAGGTTGTTTTTCGTGTGTTCTAGCGTTGATCACATTATAGCTTGTGAATTACATGGCAGACAGTTGCATTTAGTGAAATATATACAAAGAGAGTTGTTTATAGAGTTAGTAGTTGAAAACTGATAAATTGTTATGACAGATGCAGAAGTCTGAATGAATGAAAAGTGAATGTATATAATTGGCAAATCAAAGAGCAAGTTGCACTTCCACGTTATGGCCATTTATTAAACCATTAAACCACGTTTACAAAAGCAACACAGCTATGACAACATACAATGTAAGTTCACGTTTCCACATAGACTCAAAGAGACTGTAAACATTTCTCAGAACGATCAACCAACTTCTTGATTCTGCATACATAGAAATCTCCTCCAGCATTTCTCTGTCACAGGGACACAGCTGCTCTCACAATTTCCAATTTCGAAATCATTGTCCACGGAGATCAATTTTGAACTTGCCAAAAATATTAAAGTAACTGTAAGGAGGATATTGCCATATCTCCCACCTGAATTGCTGCAGCAGTTTGTATGTTTGGTGGGCCTTGTGAGGTGTGACTTTCATCTTTTTGGTAAGCACAAAACGGATTGTGTAACTAATGAGGAGGTGCTCAACAGAATTGGGGAGAAAAGGAGTAGCCGCGGCAGAGTGGCCAAGCGCATTTGACACGCTATGTGCTATGGCACGAGGCCATTCCTCGTCAGGGGTTCGAATCCTCCCTCGGGCATGGATGTTTGTGTTGTCTGACATTCATTTTGAGAAAAGGAGTTTCTGGCATACACTGACTAAGAGAAGGGACAGGTTGGTGGGACACATTCTGAGACATCAAGGTATTGTCAACTTAGCATTAGAAGGAAGTATGTGAGGTAAAAATCGTAGAGGGAGACCAAGGAGCGAACACAGTAAGCAGATTCAAAAGGATGTAGGTTGCCATACGTATTCTCAGATGAAGAGGCTTGCACAGGACAGGGTAGCTTGGAGAGTTACATCAAACCAGTCTGCGAACTGAAAATAACAACAACAACAACTACTACTACTACTACTAGATGGATCCCGGTGGATAACTATTTCAAAATGATGAAGAGGTGAAAGCAGCTGTCTCCATGTGGTTACAAAACACTGGAGGGGATTTCTATACATCCAGAATCGAAAAGTTGGTTGACTGTTCCGAGAAATGCTTACAGTCTCTTGGAGACTATGTGGAAAAGTGAACTTGCATTGTATGTTGTCATAGCTGTGTTGCTTTTGTGTAGGTACTTTTTGATCTGCTCTCATATTAAGCAAAAAAAACTATCTTTCCTTTAATAATTTTGTAGGTGTGAGAAATAGTTTTGTGAAGCTTTGACCGGGTTTGGAGTTAATTTTGTAGGTAGCATAGCTGCCAACTATTATGGATTGTCCGTAATTGTTACGGATTTATTGTCATATTTACGGGAAGTTCGTGAAAATTTACGGAAACTAGACATTTTACGATCTGATGTGTTTTACGAAACTCGGAGTAGGTACTATCTATATTTTGGTAATCATAATGCTGATAAAAGTTTTATATAAATAATTTATTTCATTCCTGAGTACGTAGCAAAGCTCTAGGAAATGTTAAAGTTAGCATTTCCGCTGGAACAAATCTGGATCAAATCCCGCCTATAATCTCCCTCCATACCTACCAAATGCACGCTCACCCACCAAGATCTACGTAAATTCTATGGTCTATAACGAGTATAGGGTCATTCCATGCCAAGTGGTCTAGAGGCTCCCACATGACCCTGATGGATTTTGATGAAATTTTGTATGAACATTCACACATGTTCTCAATGAACACTGGTAAAGTTTCAGTTTCAGAAATGCAATACTTCCAGAGATACAGTCACTTTTTGAAACCATAGCACAGCTTCCAATAGTGCGTCCATGAATTTTCAGCAACTTTGAGACGATATATCTCTGGTAGTATTTGCATGAAAGAAACAAAACTTGGCCATCTTATTCAACTTTTAGGGCTCTCTAAAGTAAAATATTAAGAAAAGGATTTCTGAGCAATTTTCATATAGATAATTTGAAGTAAAGTTGGTCGAAAAAATAGCTGGTTTAAAAAAATACGAACTTCAGTTTTTTATATCTCCGAAAGTAATTGTGGGATGTACATGAAACTTTGTACACTATAACTCACCAACACAACGTCTTAGGATATAAAGTTTCATTCTTCTAGCGCTTTCCATTATTTCACAAAACTAGGGTAAAGTTGACGTTTTTTCAAAAAGTGCTAAAAATGGGTATTTTTAGTCAAATTTTTCAAAAAAGTGTTTTCTCCAAACTCTTCTAAACTATGCTCATTAGAAAGAGCATATTCTAAACTACCTAGAAAAGTTGATTTGGTTTTGCAATGCAAGCATATAAGGCCCTAAAAAGTAGCATCATCATAGAGCCACACTGGAAGTTTTGGCACATTTTTCTGGCACTCAAATTGTATCTGAAATCTTTTACTATGCCTAATAAATGTTAATTAATGTCTGGGATAAGTGAAATAAGAAGTCCTGATGGAGAGGACCTAGCTTAAGTCCGAATAGCAAAAGAATAAAAATAGAAACAATTTTATCTCTTAATCCCCACTCTCTCTCTCTCTCATTAATTAGAATGAATGTAAATCATAAAATTTATTTGCATAATCATTATATAATTATTGGTAGCCTGTTTAATGAAAATACCAGCTTACTGATGGAAAAGACGTGTATAAATGAGTTGCTATGGTCCATTGTGGTTTAACCACTGCTAGTTTCATTTCACCTGAGAAAACCAGCATCCCCATCGCCATAGGGGCCACGCCCAATAGCTTAGCAACAACAGCCACGGGTTGGTTTCTTTGCCACAGGATCCCAAGCTTGATAAGGGTCTCTTTACACAGGTTCCCATGCCTGATAGCAAATTTATTTCAATTTTTGATACGCTACATTAATTTTTTGATGAATATCAAGAGGTATGATGTATTGCCGGCCAGACGAATTTACTGATGGTGCTGGAATAACTGCAATAATGTGGTGTTCCGGAACCCAGCACTTGTCACTTCTTGGTGGCCAATAAAATGAATTTGCTGGACCATGTGGGTGCATAAAGTTTACTAATGCATCCCTTTGCTCAGTGGAAGTCTCACAGATATTCCCAATCCACCACACATTTTCATAGACGCATGCAACATATTGTCCTGGTTGGAGAGCAGACATTAATATGCCTCCTTCAGTTCTGTGACCCATTTTAGCTAGAAAAGATGAACAATCATTCGAAACTCTGCTGATCTGAATTGTTGTTTCATCAATAGGTAAAAAGTGATGATTGTCTCTAGTGCCTGCTACAGTTTGTCCCAGTTTAAACCTCTCTTCTTGTGACACAATATTTTTTTGAATTTCATCTTTACTGATGAAAACAAATTTAATTCCATTAATGTTTTCAGAGCAGAAGTGAAACAGATCTAGAGGAGTAAGAATTTGTTCATTAAGTGGTCGTTACAAGCTTGCTCTTGCAGCTAACCGCTTTGTTGTACCCCCAATCCCATCACAAGGTGATTTCCCATGACTAGTTGCAAAAAAATTCCATTCTGCTGTCATTCCAAAATCACTCTTATGATAGCACAAATTTAGGAAATTCTTAAAATTTTTATATTGAGCACTGGAGCCATCACTGAAATAATGAATGTGGGATATCTGTGCAAACCTTGCTTTTATATAGTTGATGAGCTCCTTGATAAAAACGTGAACTGTAACTGTGTCATGCCGCAAACAATCGCTGTTAATGCAGAAACTTAAAGATTCCACTTTCTCATTTTGACGGAAGTAGACAACAAATGGATGAATTGTTGCTTGACTATTGTCCCAGTGGAAGCCTTGCACAGCATCCTGAATGACAAAAGAATAATTTTCCAAAAAATCCATTAGGACAATAAGCTCTTCGTCTTTCAGATTACATTTAAGGCCTTTGAGATGTAAGCTTTGATGCTTGGCAATGTAATGATGGCATGACAGACTCCATATTTTATTTTTTGCATCTTCAATAAATTCATCTACTACCATTTGCTTCGTGTCCAGTGTGGCCCGATCGGTATGAATCCATTGCTTAAACACAATAACTTCCTGTGGCTCATGATCTAGGAAATAGCTGGCAATCTCAGTTGCTATGGCTCTGGGTCCAGGACACATTTCACAGCGATGTAGCATGCACTGTTTAGAGTTCAAACTGCAAACTGCCTTGCTGAGGAGTTCCTTATAATTTTCATTAATAGCAGCTCCACTAAGCATAAGCTTAACATTTTGGTGAATTGCACAGACACAAACGGCATGCATACCAGCTGATCCTACTGTTACACACCATTTGGGTCTAAGTTCACAAAACTTTGAGAACCCTATTTCTGGACCATTTATATTCTTATAGATAACATACATTTAATGTAAATTGCAAAGTAACAATCTTTTCTGCATGTGTGTCTTTCTATCTAAAAGTCTAACGGAAATACTATCTTTTTTTCCTGGGCACACCCTACTATACTCATCATCTTCAAAAAAATGTCGCACTCTAGTAGCAACTTCTGCTGGTATTTTCCTGCCTTGCCTATTTTCGGGAAGTGCCAGAATGCCCTTCTCTGCCTTAAGCTTCCGAGCATTCTTCACCATTCTTTCAGACACGCCAAACTGAGATGCTGTATGTCTGACTGTCCAACTTACAGGTGCCAAGGTTAAAATTTGCATCTGTTCTTTATGACTTACGTCCTGCATCTTGGCTTTCAGTTCACTCAGCAAATGTGCATAGTCGGCACAGTTTCCACATTTCCTACTTTCACTAGCATCTTCTTCAGAGTGTCGATTTATTCCCGTTGCATTTACAATTTTGTTTTTAATCACATTTTGAGCCTTTTGAATTTTTTTCTTCACATATTGGGGCTTGTTTCTGTAGCTTACTGTTCTCTTCAGGGGTGAAATACCGATAGATGATAAGCTACTATTTAATTCCTCTTTTGGTGTAAAGTCCTCGTCAGAATGTGATGATGAGGCTGATAAAGCTTCCTCCAGGTGTTTATTTAAGGTAGTCCTGCAAGATGGACAAATTTTCTGACCTGGCTTTATGTTATTAACAAGCTGCTTCTTCAACATACCAGAAGCCTTATTAACTGTTTCAGTATCAAGAGTGCGAATTCCTGCCTTAACATTATGATTCACCTTCCCAAAGGGATTAAAGCATTTTTTTTTTTTTTTTTTTTTTTTTTGTAACCTCTCATATTGTATCAATAACAGGGCTTTGTGGTGTAGGCAAACTTGAGAGGTATTGTGAAGCTTTACTTCAGAACGTCTGACAAGTAACTCTTTTTCCTCGTCACTAAAATCCGCAAACCATTTCAAAGCAGCTTTTTTTGCAAAGAAAGTGACATGACACTTTGTTCCACTATCTCCTTTCCCAATTGAGCAGGAAGGTATGCTGTTCCCTTCTGTATCCATTTCTAATCAGTAACTAAATAATGTATTGCCTCTAAATGCAAATTATAATCGGCTTAAATTTCAGACAAATTGCTACTGAATGAAATTATACACAATGTATAATACCAATGAAAAAATCTAATAAGAGATATATGCTATAAAAGACACAATCAAAACATTTTTTTGTAAATTAGATTACAAACTTTGATAGTTTTATGAATCACTTAACAAGCCACACTCAGTCAAGAGAACCCACTCACTATGCTGCAAACACACCACTGAAATACTGATTGTTCAAACAAGACTCAACAATGAAACAGTCTGATTGTTAAAGTAATTGTTGCCAGTATATTTTCTATAAAACAGTGAATCTTGTGAATTTTTCTGTGACCCTAGTGATTACATATTTATCAAGGTAGTAAGCTACATTTAAATGTGATAAAATACACAATTAAACCTCTTAGATGTTTAACCAACCAATTTCACATTTTTTCCTATTAGCTTTAAGACAAAAATCCACAGGTTACATCACATAGATATTAATGTCTCTGCAATATTGATTGGATCGTTTACATCACTTGATACTTGATTCAAGCAAAATGATTCTTTTTCGGAAAAAATGTTTTATACAATTGAATAATAAAATTAGGTCTTTATTTTCCACTTGTAAATATTTCCAATTTTGAGAAGTACAAAAAATTTGAAGCTATTATTCATTGAATTCTTTATGATCTCTCTCTCTTTTTTTTTAACAAATAAGAAGAGTTTTCTACGATAAAAGCAGAAGGGCTACTTCTCATAGTTTTCAAGTTTTTCTGACAGTGTCATTGCCTATTCATCAGGACTTCTTATTTCACTTATTCCAGACATTAATAAACATTTATTAGGCATAGTAAAAGATTTCAGATACAATTTGAGTGCCAGAAAAATGTGCCCAAACTTCCAGTGTGGCTCTATGATGATGCTACTTTTTAGGGCCTTATATGCTTGCATTGCAAAACCAAATCCACTTTTCTAGGTAGTTTAGAATATGCTCTTTCTAATGAGCATAGTTTAGAAGAGTTTGGAGAAAACACTTTTTTGAAAAATTTGACTAAAAATACCCATTTTTAGCACTTTTTGAAAAATCGTCAACTTTACCCTAGTTTTGTGAAATAATGGAAAGCACTAGAAGAATGAAACTTTATATCCTAATACCTTGTGTTGGTGAGTTATAGTGTACAAAGTTTCATGTACATCCCACAATTACTTTCGGAGATATAAAAAACTGAAGTTCGTATTTTTTTAAACCAGCTATTTTTTCGACCAACTTTGCTTCAAATTATCTATATGAAATTTGCTCAGAAATCCTTTTCTTAATATTTTACTTTAAAGAGCTCTAAAAGTTGAATAAGTTGGCCAAGTTTTGTTTCTTTCATGCAACTACTACCAGAGATATATCATCTCAAAGTTGCTGAAAATTCATGGACGCACTATTGGAAGCTGTGCTATGGTTTCAAAAAGTGACTGTATCTCTGGAAGTATAGAATTTATGAAACTGAAACTTTACCAGTGTTCATTGAGAACATGAGTGAATGTTCATACAAAATTTCATCAAAATCCATGATGGTCATGTGGGAACTTTTCTCGATATTAGACCACTTGGCACGGAATGGCCCTATAATATCTTTGGTTCAAGCTTATCAGCCCATGTGTTTTACCGGGTGGCAGAAGTTAGCCAGTTCGTTTCGAAGAGAAAACCTTTTACTGGCTTTTCTCGCGTGCAGCTAGAATTAAATCTGAGTAATGAGCGATTTGTGACACCTCTGTTTGGTGGTTTTTACCGCTGTTTAAAATCCAAAACAATTTTGTATATCCTTAGCTGCTAAGGATTTTATATTTAAAAATACAAGGAATTTCACCCTTTTCTGTTCCTTCGATAACTGTTAACTTTCCGTAAAGACAGTTATTTGAAAATTACAAAAATCTTTCTAAGCCACTCATGGTATTTACACAAATGTTTTAGATTTTTCCACCTAACCTGAGTCTTTTGATGCAGAGTACTTTTTATACGTGGCGTGGCAGATATTTATGAATGCAGTGTCAGGCTTAAATTTTTAAAATATTCTTGGGACACGGCCGTAGCCCACGTCCTCTTTGGTCTTGCGCATTATTACTGACAGCCAATTCTAAAGGTTGGCAGCTATGAGGTAATAACTACGTGTTATCATTTTTAAATAATGGATGAATAAAGTTGGCATATTTTAGTGCCATCAGCTTCAAGACACACACACACACACACACACACACACACACACACACACACACACACACACATTTTATAATTGTAATACACTACTTGTCTTATAGTATTAAAAATATACTTCTTAAGGAATAGAATATGCAGCATTTTAAATTGGTCAGTAATTAAGCAAGCTACTTCATTAACTTGACAGCCGTTAGATAGTTGGCCTACAATGTGCGCTCCATGTCTGGGAATAATCGTGTGGTATTGTAGGGAGGGACCCCAAAAATGAGAGAAAGAAAGAAAAACCTCTTGATTACTCCTACTGGGTTCACCTTCCACTGTCTTATCATCTATAGTTTTAATCATTTTGTTGTATGTTCTGTCTTCATTATGTTTTTTATTAGGCATTCTTATGTCATTTAGACAAGCCACTGCTGCTTTTATAGGAAGCACCTTTTATTCAGCAAAGTTTACTACACTGTCTTGTTTGCAACTTCTTACTTCCAAGGATTTATTTGAAGTTTATTAATGTCACAAATTTTAATCATTCTTTTTGGAAAACATATTAATGAAATAACATAATTAAGGAGGAGATGTTGTGAATGTAGATTGTAGCAAAGAATAATAAAAATTTTCTCATGTTTTCTGATGTCTCTTTCAGAATATGGTATCTCAGGTGAAGAAGTAATCTGATTCGTGATGAAAGGTTCAGAAGATAACACAAGATGATTGTGAGTTACACACTCGCCCATTGTAAATTTCTAGTCATTCAACTGGTTATACAGTTTTTTTAAAATAAATGATTTTGACTAATTTTGCTGTTGTTGGTTTTATTGATTCCCAACCTAATCCATAAATTAAAAAAAAAAAATGTTGAAATGTCAATAATATATATGATATTGCAATAATGGAGGATAGATAACAATGTATAAATAGGGGAAAAATAGATACCGCCTACAGGAAAATAAGAGACATTTGGTGACAAGAAAAACAACTCTATGAATATGAAGAACACAGATGGAAAAACAGTTCTCAGCAAACGAGGGAAAGCTGAAAGGTGGAAAGTGTACATAAGGAAATGAACTTACAAAGGAAATGAACTTACAGATAATATTGTAATAAGGGAAGAGGAAAATATATGAAGATGAAATAGAAGGTACTATATTGAGAGAAGAATTTGACAGAGCCATGAAAGACCTAAGTTGAAACAAGGCCCCTGGAGTAGATGACATTCCCTCAGAACTACTAAAGTCTCTGGGAGAACCATCCATGACAAAACCATTTCACCTGGTGTGTAAGATGTAAGAAAAATGTAATAATCTCCATTCCAAAGAAAGCAAGTGCAGACAGGTGTAAAAATTACAGAACCATCAGTTTAATATGTCACGGTTGCAAATTATTTACAGAAGGATGGAAAAGCTGGTAGAAGCTGACCTCGGGGAAGATCAGTTTGGATTCCGGAGAAATGTAGGAATACGGGAGGCAATACTCACTTTACGGCTTATCTTAGAAGATAGATTAAGGGAAGGGCAACCTACATTTGTTGCTTTTGTAGATTTGGAGAAAGATTTTGACAATGTTGACTGAAATACACTCTTTCAAATTCTGAAATCAGCAGGAGTAATATATAGGGAAGGGAAAGTTATTTACAACTTGTACAAAAACCAGACAGCGGTTATCAGAGTTGAAGGTCATAAAAGGGATGCAGAGATTGGGAAGGGAGTAAGACAGGGTTGTAGCCTTTCTTCAATGATATTCAGTTTGTACATTGAGCAAGCTATAAAGGATATTAAGGAGAAATTTGGAGAGGGAGTTAAACTTCAGAGCGAAGAAATAAAAACATTGTGTTTTTCTGATGACATTGTAATTCTCTCAGAGACAGCAAAAGACCTGGAAGAGCAGTTGAACGGAATGGACAGTGTGTTGAAAGGTGCCTCTAAAATGAACATTAACAAGAACAAAACGAGGGTAATGGAGTGCAGTCTAAGAATATCTGGCGATGGTGAAGGAATTAGATTAGGTAATGAAACAATGAAGCTGATAGATGAGTTTTGTTACTTGGGCAGTAAAATAACAAATGATGGTCGTAGTACAGAGGATATAAAATGCAAAATGACAATGGGAAGGAAAGCATTATTGATAAAGAGAAATTTGTTAACATCGAATATTAATTTAAGTGTAAGAAAGTCCTTTCTGAAGGCATTTGTACGGAGTGTTGCCATGTATGGGAGCAAAACATGGTTGATAAACAGTATGGACCGGAAGTGGATAGAGGCTTTTGAAATGTAGTATTACAGAAGAATGCTGAAGATTAGGTGGGTGGATCGTGTAACTAATGAAGAGGTACTGAACAGAATTGGGGAGAAAAGGAATATATGGCATAATAATATGTAGATAGGCAACAACACACTGTAAGGATAGACAATGAGCCGCTGACAAACACAAATAAAAGACACACAAACACAATTCATAATTTCAGCCACGGCCTTCCTCATAAATAGAACACACATCCACACAATCACTTAGGCACACACATCAGCCACTCTGGCTGCCCAACACAGTCCGACTCTCAGCAAACGGAAGGGATGGGAGGGGGGAGGGTGAAGGAGCGGACGAGAGGGGAAGATAAGGGTGGGGATTTAACAAGCAGAGGTAATGTGAGGCAGGAAATGAAATGCAGTATGAAAAAGGGGGATATATATAATGAAAAGGGGAAAAAAATTAAAAATCCGGAAGCACACCTGAGGTTGAGGCCAGGATGGTTGCGGGACCATAGGATGTTCTGTAGGGATAACTTCCATCTCTGCAGTTCAGAAAAACTGGTGGAGGAGGGGAGGATCCAGATGGCTCGGATGGCGAAGCAGCTGTTAAAGTCCAAGGTGTTGTGCTCTGCTGCATGCTGCGCCACAGGACAGTCCGTATTGCTGTCGGCCAGTTTGACGGTGGCCATTCATCCTGATGGCGAGCCGGTTAGTTGTCATTCCGATGTAGAATGCAGAGCAGTGATTGCAGCAGAGTTGGTATATTACGTGGCTGCTTTCACAGGTGGCCCGGCCTCTGATGTGGTAGGAAAAGCCTGTGAAGGGAGTGGAATAGGAAGTGCTGGGTGAAATGATTGGGCAGGTTTTGCATCGGGGTCTTCCACAGGGATATGAACCCTGTGGTAAAGGATTGGGGTTATGAGTGGCATAGCGATGGGCTAGGATGTTATGGAGGTTTGGTGGGCAACAGAATACCACTTTAGGGGGTGTTGGGAGGATCTTAGGTAGGATGTCTCTCATTTCAGGGCATGTTGACAGCTAGAGCCCTGATGTAGGATATGGTTCAGTTGTTCCAGTCCAAGATGGTATTGGGGGACAAGGCGGGCACTCCTTTGTGGCAGGTTAGTAGGGTTGCATGGAGGACTGTTGGTGTGTGAATATATGGCATGGGAAATCTGTTTATGGACTTGATCTGGTGGGTAATTTCTGTCTGTGAAGGCCTTTGTGAGGTTTTTGAGCATACTGATTAATGGAGATCTCATCACTGCAGATACACCTTGCATTGGTGGCAAGGCCATAAGGGAAATATTTTTTTATGTGGAAAGGATGGCAGCTGTCAAAGTGAAGTTGCCCACTGTTGGTGGGTTTGATGTGGACACAGGTGGGGATGGACCCATCAGGGAGATGCAGATTAACATCCAGGAAGGTGACATGTTGGTTTGAGAAGAACCAAGTGAAACAAATGGTTGAGGTTGTTGAGGAATGGGTATAGGGCGTCCTTGCCTTGAGTCCAGATCATGCAAATGTCATGAGTCAACTTGAACCATACCAAGGGTTTGTGGATTTGGGAGGCTAGGAAGGTTTCCTCTAGACGGCCCATGAACAGGTTGGCATAGGAAGGTGCCATACGGGTACCCATGGCAGTGTCGCGGATCTGTTAGTATGCTTTAACCTCAAAGAAAAAGTAGTTGTTGGTTAGGATGTAGTTGGCAAGGGCTATGAGGAAGGAGGTATTCAGCTTTGGAGTCTGAAGGATGTTGGGAAACGTAGTGCTCGAGTGTGTCAAAACCATGGGTGTGAGGGATGTTTTGGTATACAGAGAGGTGGCTTCAGCAGTGACGAGTAAGGATCTAGGCGGTAGACGAGTGGGGACAGTATAGATGATTGGTATCTTTGATGTGGGATGGTAGATTCCAGACAATAGGTTGGAGGTGTTGGTCAATGAGGGCAGAGATTCTTTGAGTGTGAGCACAGTAACAATCCACAATTGGGTGTCCTGGATTATTAGGTTTGTGGATTTTAGGAAGCATGTAAAGGTGGGTGTGTGGGGTGTCTTTGGAGTGAGGAGGGAGATGGATTCAGGTAATAGGTTCTGGGAAGGGCCATAGGATTTTATCAGGGATTGAAGGTCATGCTGGACTTTTGTAATGGAATCGTCCTGGCATACCTTGTAGGTGGAGGCATCAGACAATTGGTGGAGGCCTTCAGCCACATAGTCACCGTGATTTAACACTACAGTGGTCGAACCTTTGTCTGCAGGAAGGATGATTAGGTTGTGTAGGGCTCTGGTTTCTTCTGCCAAAACGTTGCCATTCTTAGGAAGGACTTCACAGACAGAAATTACCCACCAGACCTAGTCCATAAACAGATTTCCCGTGCATTATCTTCACACACCAACAGTCCTCCCTCCAACCCTACTAACCAGCCACAAAGGAGTGCCCCCTTGTAACCCAATACCATCTTGGACTGGAACAACTGAACCATATCCTATCTCAGGGCTTTGATTATCTGTCAACATGCCCTGAAATGAGAGACATCCTACCTAAGATCCTCCCAACCCCCCTAAAGTGGTGTTCCTGCCCACCCAACCTCCACAACATCCTATTCCATCCGTATGCCACTCCTAATTCAAACCCCTTACCATAGTGGAACATCCCAATGCAAAACCTGCCCAATCCATCCGCCCAGCACTTCCAGTCCCGTCACAGGCTTGTCCTACCCCATCAGTGGCCAGGTCACCTGTGAAAGCAGCCACGTTATACACCAACTTTGCTGCAATCACTGCTCTGCATTCTACATTGGAATGAAAACTAACTGGCTCTCCATCAGGATGAATGGCCACCGTCAAACTGTGGCCAAGAGCAATATGGACTATCCTGTGGCACAGCATGCAGCGGAGCACAACACCTTGGACTTCAACAGCTGCTTCACCATCCAAGCCATCTGGATCCTCTCCCCCCCCCCCCCCACCAGCTTTTCTGAACTGCGGAGATGGGAGTTATCCCTGCAGCTTATCCTATGGTCCTGCAACCATCCTGCCCTCAACCTCAGATAACCTGATATCCTACATTCCATGCCCGACAATCCCCCTCCTCCTCATTTCCTTTCGATTCATGCCCCTTTCCCTACTATGTGCTTCCTGTTTTTAATTTTTTTTTCTATTATATATATATACCTTCTTTTTCATACTGCATCTCATTTTCCGCCTGACATCGCCTTTGCTTGCTATAGCCCTACCCTTATTTTCCTCTCCACTTTCCCCCCTCCTCTGCTTCTTCCCCCTCCCATCCCTTCCGCTTGCCATGAGTCAGCCGTGTTGGGCAGCCAGAGATGGCTGATGAGTTGTGGATGAGTGTGCCTGAGTGATTGTGTGGATGAGTGTTCTATTTCTGAGGAAGGCCGTGGCCAAAAATTTAGAATTGTGTGTGTGTGTTTGTGTTCTTTTTTTCTGTCTGTTGGCTGCTCCACGTTAACCTTTATGCTGAGTTGTTCCCTATCTACATATTGTTGTTATTAACATTCCTTACTGGACCTTCCTTTGTAGGAATTTATGTCATACCTTGAGTCAAAGAAGGAATCGATTGGTAGGACACATTCTTAGACATCAAGGAATCATAAATTTAGCAATGGAGGGAAATGTGAGGGGGGGGGGGGGGGGGGGTAAAAACTGCTGAGGGAGACCAAGAGGTGGATACAGTAAGCATATTCAAATGGATGTATCTTGCAGGGCTTATGAGGAGATGAAGAGGCTTGCTCAGGATATAGTAGGGTGGAGAGCTGCATCCAACCAATCTCCTGATTGAGGACCGCAACAACAAATAACAAGATAATACTCAGGAAGGTTTTCTCTAGACGGCCCATAAATTGGTTGGCAGAGGAGGATGCCATACCAGTGCCCATGGCTGTGCTGTGGGTTTGATTGTATACTTTTCCCTCAAAGAAAAAGTAATTGTTTGTTTGGATGTAATTGGTAAGTGTTATAAGGAATGAGGTATTGGGCTTGGAGTCTGAAGGATGTTGAAAAAGGTAGTGTTATAGAGCAGCAAGACCATAGGCACGTGGGATATTGGTGTACAGCGAAGTGGCATCAACAGTGGCAAGTAAGGATCCAGGTGGTAAAGGGATGAGGATGGTGGAGAGTCTGTGAAGGAAGTGGTTGGTATCTTGGATGTGGGAGGCTAGGTTTTCGAACAATTGGTTGGAGGCGCTGGTCACAAGAGCTGAAATTCTTTCTATGGGAGCACAGTAACCCGCCACAATTTGGTGTCCAGGATTGTTAGGTTTATGGATTTTTGGGAGCATGTAAATTGTAGGTGTGCAGGATATTGTTGGGGTAAGGAGGGAGATGGATTCGAGGGAGAGGTTCTTGGAAGAGCCATAAGATTTTAGCAGGGATTGTAGGTAATTTTGGACTTCAGTGATGGGGTCATCCTGGCACAACTTGTAGTGGAGGAATCAGAAAACTGATGTGGACCTTCTGCCACATAATCACTGTAATTCATTACAACAATACAGGCATCAACTATGACTGTAGAGCACCCATCCAAAAGTTGCGTATACAATGAGCCATGTGATTAAACTGTTGTAAAGCATCATGTTTTGAAATTTCTATACAGTTCGAACAATTGCATGTCCGAGTACTGTTAAAGAGTGGCAGAATAAATGATAGCAGGTGACAAAAATATAAGTGACAAAAATTTGTGACTCTAAGTACTTTAATATACCGTTAGACTATAAATTTCCAAACTTTGTGTGCACTACTGTGATGTTAGGGAATGGGACAGAAATGTTGATAATATTACACAACAATTACAGGAAACACAGACACTTTATTCATATGATAGCAGAATATTGACATTTGATTTTGTTGGTAATAATTTACAGTCTTGGCACAACACGTGGCATAACGAGGGGATGCTTTGTAACAGCACTGGACTCGTCTCTCCTCGATCTTTCAGGTTCCTTGTGTTCTTCTCTTGCTGCATCCCTCTGTCTCTCATCCCTGCCATATTCTTTTTCATCCTTCTGGTATTCTTTTTCCTCCTTGATGTATTCTTTTTCTTCCTTTTCATATTGTTGTTCTTCACTTTTATATCCTTTCCCCGTCCTCCTTCCTTTGAAAACATATTTCTTTTCTTCAATGTTATTAGTTTTTTCTTTCATAATTTTATGTGGATGTCTGTGTTTCTTAGCCTCGTATCTCAGCCACTTCTTTCTCATTATATCCTCATCATTTTCTGCATCTGTAAATGTAGAAAAGAAATCTTTTAGTACGCGCTCATCAAAAGGTGAGACAGGACAAACAATTGGAATGAATCAATTCAAAACAGTCAGTATGGTTAAGATTAGATTAGATTAGATAAACTTTTCATTCCGGTACATCCAAATTGAGGAAATACTCTTGAATATAGAACATGTTATTACAAAATACACTATATATACTTA
This sequence comes from Locusta migratoria, assembly GCA_026315105.1. NCBI lineage: Eukaryota > Metazoa > Arthropoda > Insecta > Orthoptera > Acrididae > Locusta > Locusta migratoria. The sequence goes on along the minus strand of CM048754.1, from coordinate 54,238,133 downwards.
CCAAAAGAGAGCATATGTTTTAATGTACCTTCCACAGATCCCAAATGTAATTGCCCTTGTGGATGTTACATTTTACATTTACATTTTAAAGGACATAAAACATTACTAATATACTAATATGTTGTTGTTGTGGTCTTCAGTCCGGAGACTGGTTTGATGCATCTCTCCAAAATACCCTATCCTGAGCAAGCCTCTTCATCGCCACATAACAACGGCAACCTACATCTGTCTGAATCTGCTTACTGTATTCGTCTCTTGGTCTTCCTCTGCGGTTTTTACCCCCACACACTTCCCTCCAACACTAAATTCACAATTCCTCGATGTCTAAGAATCTGTCCTACCAATCTATCCCTTCTTTTAGTCAAGGTATTCCAGAAATTTCTTTTCTCCCCAATTCTGTTCAATACCTCCTCATTAGTTACGCGATCCACCCACCTAATCTTCAGCATTCTTCTGTAGCACCATATTTCAAAACCCTCAATCCTCTTCCTATCCGCACTGTTTATCATCCATGTCTCACTCCCATACAAGGCAACACTCCATACAAATGCCTTCAGAAAGGACTTCCTTAGGCTTAAATCAATATTCGATGTTAACAAATCTCTCTTTTTCAAGAACACTTTTCTACCCATTGCCATTCTGCATTTTATATCCTCTGTACTGCAATCATCATTTGTTATTTTACTGCCCAAGTAACGAAACTCATGTACCTCCTTTATTGCTTCGTTTCCCAATCTAATTCCCCTACAGTATGTCTGCCTAAGTGTACCTTCGTCTGTGTAAATGTGTGGGTGTGTGTGTATTTGTTTACCCTCCTTTTTTCCCCCAAGGTAAGTCTTTCCTGTCCCGGGATTGGAATGACTCCTTATCCACTCCCTTAAAACCCTCATCATTTCCTTTTCCCTCTCCTTCCCTTCTGCCTGACGAAGCAGCTAGGCTGCGAAAGCTTGCGTTGTGTGTGTGTGTGTGTGTGTGTGTGTGTGTGTGTGTGTGTGCGTGTGCGTGTTTATTTGTTGCTATCACTGCCTGTGCCCCTTCGCCTGGTAAATGTATTTCATTTAATTTTTACGTATATTTTTCCTGTTAGGAATTTTTCCTCTATAGAGGGAAACTTTCCCGGTGGGATAAACAAAAATAAAAATAGAAAAGAGATGACTTACCAAAAGGACCGGCTCGTCGAGAGAAACAAATAAAATCACACACAAACACACATACAAGCTTTCGCCACCACTGGCAGCTTCTTCAGGAAAAAGAGGAAAAAAGGGGAGGAAAAGGGAAGGATATGGGTTTGAAGGAAGTGGAAAAGGAGTCATTCCAATCCCAGAAGTGGAAGGACTTACCTTAGGGGAAAAAAAGGAAGGTAAACAAATACACACACACTCAGACATATCGAAACGCAAACACACCTAGACAGACATTTGTGAAAAGCAAAGAAGTTGGACAGAGATACCAATTGAGGCAGAGGCTCTGTCCACAGAACCAAGGCAAAGATGCTAAAGATAGTGGGCGGGAATTTGAGTTAGCGGAGATTGAGACCAGGTGGACAACGGGAGGAGAGAATAAGCTGAAGGGCAAGTTTCCATCTCCGGAGTTCTGAAAGGTTGGTGTCGGTGGGAAGTATCCAGATAACCCGGACGGTGTAACACTGCGCCAAGATGTGCTGGCCGTGCACCAAGGCATGTTTAGCCACAGGGTGATCCTCATTACCAACAAACACTGTCTGCCTGTGACCGTTCATGCGAATGGACAGTTTGTTGCTGGTCATTCCCACATAGAACGCTTCACAGTGCAGGCATGTTAGTTGGTAAATCACGTGGGTGCTATCGCAAGTGGCTCTGCCCTTGATCGTGTACACCTTCCGGGTTACTGGACTGGAGTAAGTGGTGGTGGAAGGGTGCATAGGGCAGGTTTTACAACGGGGGCGGTTGCATGGGTAGGAGCCAGAGGGCAGGGAAGGTGGTTTGGGGGTTTCATAGGCCATTCCTATGTAAAAATGTAAAATAAGATGATCTGACATGTTTCAGGTAGACAGTTTCTAAGTCATCTCAATAAATAAATTAATCTAGATAGCTTACCAGTAGTATAATGTATATGTTGGCCCCAGAATAACTTATTGTCCAAATAAACACTTATAAACAGAATAAGCAGAACTAGCGGCATCAGATGGCACCCTGTCTGTTAAAGTGAAGAGGGTCTGTTCAGTTTTATTTTCATTTAACAGGAATCCATTTGCTTTGAAACAATATGCTGCATGAGTGAGTGTGTTTTCAATACAGGTTTTTAGATCACAAAGATTGTTACTGCTATGTATAAAAGTTGTATCATCTGCATGTAATACAGTGGAGGTTCTAATAAACGAAGGCGGATAGTTGATCATTATCAGGAACAGAAAGGGTCTCCGTACAGATCCCTGAGGCACACCTACTGCAACATTTTCTGTTTGACATTTCTTTGCCAACACAAACTACCTGTTTACAGTTTTTGAGACAGGATTTTGATAATTTGAGACTGTTTCCTTTGATGCCACCTAATTCCATTTTCTCTATTAGTGGTGTGTTCTCAACACAAAATGAGACCTGAGCAAAGCCTTTGTCCCAAAACTTGGAGGATGTATCTGACTACAGTGTCAATTGCATCAATAGTCGACAGGTTCTTTATAAATCCATTTTGTGCACTACCAGTTATTCCTAGGTTTTAGAGTCCTTATTTCCCTTTTTGTTTCTGGAACTATCATAAACAGTTGTAGTTCATCAGAAAAGTATTCCTTGAGTAAGCACTTGTTTATGCAATGGGTCAAAGGGTACATAATCCAATCACTGACCTTTTTAGCAGGTAAAGGAAACCTGTGGGAAATATTTTCAAAGTTTTCCCTCAGATGTTCTGCCACTACTGCTGCTGAGCCAAGTGGCCTTTAAAAACTTACAATGACCATGTTTGAGCCACTGTTTACGCTATTACCCACATTATTTCACACACCAAATCTGTACTAATATCACGTGATATAATTGTATTTTTCATCGCTATAAACGTGCCTTCCTCTTGAGTGCTGAGCCTATCTTTGCAGTACACATTTCAAGCAAAGTTTAGAATTTTATTTCTATTGACATTGGTTTGAGTCAGCTTTACATCTCTAGTACTATCTGGGCATTGTGGGATAGCGTGGAGAGCTGCGTCACATCCAATTTAGGTTTCATGACAAGCACATCTTCTAAAACAACTCGGTACTGTTTCTCACATTCCTTCATATCTTTAGCACCTACACTTATCTTCCCTGAAGTTAAGAAACTTCGAAGCACTCCAGTGCAGAGTGAAAAATTCATTCTGGTTTCCTGAGTTTCTGTAATCATACTTAATTATTGTTACAAAACATATATTTTGTTTTAGGTAGCTGATTCTAGCTGTTAATACATCACTTGACTCATTTCACATTGCAGATGCTTTTCTCTCAGTGCAGAGTATTATAACAGGAAAAGGAAATGGAAAAAAGAACAAAAAAAGTATTTTAAATGTTTCAAGAAATGAATCTTATTTTAGAATATAATAGTAAGGTTGCTTGCATTTATAACAGTAGTCGGAGATTAGTGAAACTTACATCAGGGAAATTCTTCACTTTCATCACGGCGACCAGTAATAATACTCTCTAAAGAGGGAACCATGTATAGCATGCTTGTTAAGTTATCAAGGAAGGGAACTACATGGAAAGAAAGGAAACATCAAATTAATTTCCCAAAATTTAATGGAAAGACATATACAAGACTACATCACTTATGTACTAAAAACTAAGTTTACAGAGATAGAATTTTATTTAAATAAAAGTTCTTTTGCTTTGATATTGAATGTTCAGTTTGTCTTTCTTATGGACAGCACTTGAAAGTGCAATGAGATGCAGCAAAGAAACAAAATCAGTACCATCTTTTAATGTGACAAAAAAACTTGGCATTTATTGAATTCAGGGTGGCCACCGAACCTTGAAACCAAGAAAACCGGGAAAAAGCCTTGAATTTGAAAAAACCGGGGAAAACAGGAAAAAAGTCTTGAATTTCAACCAGAAACCGGGATTTTTAACCCTTGAGATCTCGCGGCTTTAAGAGTTAAACGATCGTTCGCGTGTACAGCCTATTTCTCAGATTACACAACCATTGCGAAATGTACTTAATAAGTGTAAACATGTAATTCCTGTAGTTTTAGTAAGAAAAAACCTCAAAGTTTAATATTTAAAAGTAACAAAATGCCACTCGTTTTAAAATTACGGCGACCTAAATGCTCAGATCACTAGTGCCCGCGGATTAAATAATATTCATCGCTTCATTTTTGTGTACAACAACATTTTCAAATATATTTCTGGGCGGTTTAAAAAGTTTGATAATTATAGGTTACGTATTCCGTTATCTATTTCTGCATTTATCTCGAAGTGTTGTTCAACCACGCGACTCAATTCCTCGAGATATATAGTGAAATACAAACGGACTAAGAGTTATAATCGTAATGGTGACGGTGATATGGAATCGATAGTGTATGTTTTTTGTAAGTTTTGGGCTTTGCTTTATATATATTTTTTTTTTTTTTTTTTTTTTTTTTTTTTTAGAAATACCTGGGTACGCCCCAAGATTTTCAAAAGTCGGCGCCTGTTTTCTTTAGTAATAATTATAGAAGATTCCTGTGACTGACGTGACAGTGGTAATATATAAATAGGACACAGTCATCGTGTACGTATTGTTGATGGCTGAACTGTTTTTCATGCGGCACGGCTAGCGCCAATGAGGACTCGCGGTAACAATTACGAGGATAGTTACTTTACTTGGCGGACAAGGGTACATCGAGAACCTGTCAACCATAGAGCAGGAATAGTATTAATTATTTAATGGTCAACACAAAAGATTAATCCCCTCGTTATATGTTAATGGGTTTTCAAAAACCATAACGTACACGCAACGCCACCTAGTGAGCGCTAGCCGGTCTCGTATGAAATACAGTTCTAACATTGATTGCGACTTTTCGACATTCTGATTGTCCTCCAAAAAGATGTAATTATAAATCTGTAATACGGTACGCGACTTTTGCGAAAAGGCAATTTCTTTCAGTTGTAATTTATTGCTTTAACAGCTGTCTTATAACAATACATTCAAAATATCGTTAAATATATTTAGTGACTAACACCATCTACATCTTTCTGAGATGGAACAGAGTGAAACAATCGTTGCAGAGAACAATAGAGTGAATCAAAGTGTGACTCGACCGTACCTGTGCCCGCACAGATGAAGTAATTCAACGTTTTAGAGTGAAGTGTTTGTTCGTCACGTCAAAACAGAGTAGTATAACTCGATATCAGAGCTCATACGAGACAGTGTATCCGTGGGTTACATGTGATCCCAAATCACAAACGAATGCATTATGCTCTTGGTGCAACGCAAAGATAAATATTTCTTCAATGGGAAAGAGTTCTTTGAACAGCCACACAAGAAACATAAACTTTCCATAAACAAAAGGAAGTCTGTTGCTTTCCACAATATATATTTCACTGTCTGTTTAGTACTACAAGAATTTAAAAAATGGAACAAATTTATTAAAACAAAATGTTTTCATTAAAATTAAAATTCAAAAAAAATTTTACCAGATGACACTAGAATGCAAATGCAATTGTGTTGCTCCAGATGTGTTTTTGCATTCTTGATTTCATCTCCTCGAAGTTCAAGAACTCGCCAACAACATTGTGCATTATTACGCATGCTGTCATTGATCTTTTAGCTAGAGTTTTCCAGGGCAAAACTTATACGACTGTATGGGCTCTGGAAACTGAAAACCATCATGAGGAACAATCTAAATGAAAACTTGAAAGAGGTGAAAATGTTTTTCATATCCTGAAAGTAAAGTAAATCATAATATATGTATTGAGTTCTCGATCACTAGTTCATGAGATGTAACTGTATTTTAATGTATCAGGAAGTCTAGTATGTTGCATAAACGAATACAATTCACATTAAAACGTACAGTATCTTCCAACTCCTAGAACTCAACTTGGTCCATTATACAGGGTGTAAATTTTAAGTTGACAAACCGGAATAACTCGGAAAAACAATAGATATTAAAAAATGGTTTTCACCAGCATGTGCGGATGGCAGAGGCTTAGGAAATAATACTCACCCTGAACCGTTTCCACCGTTTGTAGGGGGTGGGGAGTGTCAAGTGTAATATTTTAAATGGGGACCCCGATGTTTTATCGCAGTTTCTTATTCTAAGGCCCACATCATAGGCAAAAGTGCAGTTTATGCGGCAGCGGCTAGCCGTCGTGCTCGCTTGGTTAGGAAGGGTGATTCTATTCATGGTCTATGATTCTATTTACACTTCGGTAAAATCAGACGTGACGTCATTATGACGTATCCACACTATCGACGTCCAGAAGAGCGGCGCATCGACTTTTGCATCGTTCGAGACGCTGGTTTCGGGTGGGACAACATGCTTACAGTAATTCGATATTCTTTCTGAACTGCATACTTTTTTCCTTCGTAGTTTAGTGACAAAACTAGGCCTTACTGAATATTGGTATCATGTTTTGGAAAGCACTGACGGAAATTTCAGTAAATGTATATTGAAAATTATGTCAGAAATAACGCAGACCGAGCCTTAGAAAACGACAACTTCACACATTTTCAAAGAAAAGAACTAGCATGTTGCAGCAACTTGGCGGTAGATGAGTACCCAGTTTTACGAAATGTTTTACCTGATGTTCGCAGAGCCTCTGTAACAAATGACTGTATTAATATCCAGCTCATTTGATTTAAGTTTCGGCGAAAACATACACATACCTATGGCGACTATATGTTGTTTTTGTATGTCGCATATTTTGACATGTCCAAGTACACATTGCCGCTTCATAGCCTGGTAGCCGTATTTTGTCCTCTTAGTTTAACGTAGACTCCGTATTACAATGAAACTCGGTAGCATTTTTCGCTTAAAGAAAAAGTTTCCATTAGTTTTAAACACAACCTTCAGAAAGTTTCCATTAGTTTTAAACACAGCCTTCACACAAATGGGCCACGATGACAACATCAGATTTGGCTGACTAACGTTTCAGAGCTCACAGTGTAGGTCCTTTTTCGGAAAGTTTATAGCTTCCTACTTTCAAAAAAAAAAAAAAAAAAAGCAAAGTTATAGCTTCCGAAACTGTAATGAATATACTATTACCAACTGAAGATATTATCAGCTACTCATTTAATTCGTCTGCTACAATTGCAACCGCAGTTTTGCGTCTAGAACGACCACACAAGTCGATCATGGCTCCAGTCGATAGTGTGGATACGTCATAATGACGTCACGTATGATTTTACCGAAGTGTAAATAGAATCACCCGGTTAGGAACAGCAGAGCAGCCAATCAGGAGTCACGATGTCGTGGCCAATAAGAAGCAGCCTTAAAATTGTCCAACGTAAACAAATCGAAGCGGTCTATGCAAAAGTTTTTGACCATCAAAAAGTTACAGTTGCTATCAATATGGATGCCACTTGATCACTGTTTCGAACATATGATAAATAAAACATACTATACCTGCTCTGTGGTTGTAAGGTTCTTATATGTACCCTTGTCCGGATAGTAAAAGCAATTGCGGTAATTTCCAAGAATGCTTGCAATCGAGATAGCTCGGACTGAAATGATATATCTCGAGCGTACAACTATAAATCGATGGAGTGTTTCTGAACCGGAAATTCGTGCGCTGCGCGCTCTCACATACTGGGGAAAAAAAATCTCGTTTAACGTATACCTAACTTTCACTTAAGATGATCACTGTTTCGTACAGATCATAACATAAATAAAACATGCTATACCTGTTTTATGGTTGACTGCTGAGGTGTATTAATAATAGGTCACTTATGGGGGTAATACCACAATTATCTAAAAATTCCTTATAAATGGAAAATCAATTACAATCACACTATCGCCGCACCGAAATCGTCGAATTTACTCGCCAAATTTACTCGTTATGAAACAGGCAATCTTATTGGCCGACATAACTTGACTCCTGATTGGCTGCTCTGCCGTTCCTAACCTAGCGAGAGCGACGGCCAGTCGCTGTCACATAAACTGAAAAAAAAAAAAAAAAAAAAAAAAAAAAAAAAAAAAAAAAAAAAAAAAAAGTTCAAATGTTTGTTAAGCTTATGGGACTTAACTACGGGGTCATCAGTCCCTAAACTTACAAACTACTTATGAACTACCTACAACTAAGGACGGCTCAAATATCCATGCCCGAGGGGGGGATTCGAACCCCCGACCGTAGTGGCCGTGCAGACCGTGACTGAAGCGCCTCAGTCCCCTCGGCCACCGCGGCCGGCACATAAACTGCACTTTAACCCACATCATGTATGTTCTGGTGGATCTTTTTTTTTTTTTTTTTTTTTTTTTTTACGACAGATGGCGCTGTAATAGTAAGAAATATTTGTCATACTAGTGAAGAAATGTACTAAACAGGAAATAAAATATATGAAAACCATATTCATGATACTTCAGAACGCTACCAAATGATCCCCAAAGTGATCCTTCCCTCTCCCCACAGTGGACAGGGCAGTCTTTCAAAGTGATACCTTAGTCGAGATTGCCCTTGTCTGAATACCAGTTATGAATTGCCGACAAAACATTTAATTGAACTAGCCGGGAAGAAATGTACATCTGGTATCATTTGGTTGGGTTCTTAAGCGTCATCAATATGATTAACCTTTTTCTTTCCTGGGTGGTACATTTCTTCAGCAGTATGGCAAATAATTATTACCATTACAGTGCAACATGTTGCCAACTTAAAAAAAAAATCAACCAAACTACAAAAGATTTGGTCTGTAGAATCTGCAATTAACAAAGGGAGTTTTCATTTAAAATTTTACACTAGCCACCCACACCGCTCCCAAACAGTGGAGACAGTTCAAGTTTAGTATCATTTCCTAAGCCTCTGCCGGCCGTTCATAATGGTGAAAACCGTTGTTGAATATACACTTTTTTCCTAGTTATTTTGGTTTGTCGACTTAAAATGTATACCCTGTACTATATATACATTGTGTCAGTGTCGAATCTGGGGCGGGGGGTCTATGGGGCTGCAGATCCCCCAAAACCACGAGGAAAACCTCATAATATGAGCTGGTTCTTTTTAGTTCAATTTGAGGTACAATGCCACAATTTTTACGAGCTCTGCTCCCCCCCCCCCTCCCCAACATTAATCCTGGATTCGCCACTGCTTGGTGTATATTACAACGTGACATGGTTCAACTTGGATGACATGTTTTTTAAAAATAAGTAACTATTTTCTTTGCAGTATAGCTGTTTGATAACCCCTTTGAGCAAAATTAAGTTTCGTGAAAACCTGGAAAATAATTATTTTTAACCTGAAAAAAACCTTGAATTTGAAAATGAAGATTTGGTGACCACCCTGTTGAATAGTTACAAACATCACTGGCTGCCATTTTATTGAAAAAGCTTCCTGAATTGTAGTTTTCTGTCAACTTTTGCTTAGTTTCGACACTGTAGGGTGCAGAAAAAGGGAAGTTATCATGAGTTGAGACCTGGATAATTTCCGGATTGCAGGGATAACTCCCATCTGTGCAGTTCAGAAAAGCTGGTGGTGGATGGTAGGATCCAGATGGCCCGGGTTGTAAAGCAGCCATTGAAATCAAGCATGTGCTCCGCTGCATGCTGTGCCACAGTGTGGTCCACCTTGTTTTTGGCCACAGTTTGGCGGTGGCCATTCATCCTAATGGACGTGGTCACCGCCAAACTGTGGCCAAAAACAAGGTGGACCACCCTGTGGCACAGCATGCAGCGGAGCACATGCTTGATTTCAATGGCTGCTTTACATCCCGGGCCATCTGGATCCTCCCATCCACCATCAGCTTTTCTGAACTGCACAGATGGGAGTTATCCCTGCAGCATATTCTCCAATCCGGAAATTATCCAGGCTTCAAATTACGATAACTTTCTTTTTTTCCGCACCTACAGTTCCCACCTATCTAACCTAAACCTTTCCTATTTTGAGTGCTGTGTGTGTGTGTGTGCATTCGTTTTATTTTATTTTCCTCCACTCACCTACCTCCCCACTTCATTCCTAAGCTGCATCTTCTTCCTACCATCTAATACGTACATACTCTGGAAGGCTGTGCTGTATCCATCCACACCACCGTGACGCAACCTTCCTATCCCCCCTCCCCAGGGCCGAATCTATGGGGGGGGGGGGGGCAAAGGGGGCAGTTGCCCCGGGCGGCAGAATTTAGAGGGCGGCAAATTTTGACCGACTCTTTTTTTTTACAGAATGTATCTTTCTGGTATAATTTAATAAAATTAACTGACACAGAATTATTAAAAGAAAAGTGACTGCAAGAAATACCGAAATCATTTAATAAAACTAAAATTCCTGGTTGCTGACTTCAGTGTTGCCCTGTCACAGGTACTTCAGCTAATCAAACTTTAAAAATCTACTACATATTAGTCAGAATGGGGGAGATGTTTGCGTTATTGCATAAGTAAATGCACAATGTTTATTAATTTGCATAGATTTCCTTTTTCAGATAAATGAATATTCATATTCCATATCAAGGCAATATTTGTAGAACAGGTGAATTTGAATAACGTTCCAGTCCTTATATAAAAAAAAAAATATATATATAAAAAAGAAGGAAAAAAAAAGAAAAAAGTATTTCAGGTGCGCACACTTCTTATTGATACTCAAAAAGCATCAAGGATCTAAAGTCCTCTCTCAGTAGCGGTGGAATTGATAGACATCTACACAGGATTCTCTGCAAATCACATTTAACTGCCTGGCAGAGGGTTCAACGAACCACCATTATACTATTTATCTCCCATTCCATTCTCGAATAGCGCGCGGGAGGAAAGAACACCTGAATCTCTCTGTTCGAGCTCTCATTTCTCGTATTTTATTCTGATGATCATTTCTATCTATCTAAGTGGGAGTCAACAATATATTTTCGCATTCGGAGGAGAATGTTGACGATTGTAGTTTCGTAAGTAGCCCACGTCGCAGCGATAAACGCCTTTGTTGTAATGATTCCCATCCCAGTTCCTGTATCATTTCCGTAACGCTGTCTCCCCTGTACCGTGACAATACAAAACAAGCTGCCCTTCTTTCGACTCTTTCGATGTCCTCCGACAAACCCACCTGATAAGTAACGCACACTGGGCAGCAAGATCAGATAAAACAGGAGGAATCTCACTGTATTATTGATGCTGTCTTTTTTCTAGCTAAGCAAGGAAGTCCTTTTAGACAAAAGAAGATGGTGATTTTGGTGATCCACATAGTGGCAAATTTCTAAATACAATTGATCTCATATCATACTATAGTGTCCCCCTCGTCTGCGTATTGAACGAAGAAAGGCCAGATTAGCTATTTTTACAAAAATATACAAGATGAGTTCCATGACGTGATTGCTGACAAAATGAAACAAGATATAATTAAAGATATTTTAGCTGCTAAATACTTTTCACTGATGTTTGACTGCACTCCAGATATCAGCCACAATGCGCAGATGACAGAAGTAATTCGATATGTCAAGTCGAATGACTCAGAGGTTGTGGAAGGTTTTACTGACTTTTTTACAATTACAGACAAAACAGGAGAAGGCCTTAGTCAAGAAATACTGCAAAAATTGGAACAAGTTGGGTTGAACATTAAGTACTGCAGGGGGCAGTCTCATGACAACGGGGAAAACAGGGCTGGAGAGTACAAAGGGGTCCAGTCAAGAATAGTTCAGAAGAATGAACTGGCCTATTTCGTATCATGTGCTGCTCACTCTTTAAATTTAGTGGGAGCAAATTCAGCAGACATTCAGAAAGACTAGGTGATCCGTCATTTTTGGAGTATTGCAGTCCAGTGTGGGGTCCTTATCAGGTGGGTTTACGGAGGACATCGAAAGAGTCCAAAGAAGGGCAGCTCGTTTCGTATTGTCACGATACAGGGGAGACAGCGTTACGGAAATGATACAGGATCTGGGCTGGGAATCACTACAACAACGGCGCTTATCGCTGCGGCGTGGGCTACTTGCGAAACTCCAATCACCAATATTCTCCGAATGCGAAAATATATTGTTGACTCCCACTTACATAGGTAGAAATGATCATCAGAATAAAATACGAGAAATCAGAGCTCGAACGGAGAGATTCAGGTGTTCTTTCTTCCCGCGCGCTATTCGAGAATGGAATGGGAGATAAATAGTATAATTGTGGTTCGATGAACCCTCTGCCAGGCACTTAAATGTGATTTGCAGAGTATCCCATGTAGATGTAGATGTAGAAGAGTAGATGCGGTTGAAGCTGTTTACAAGCATTTTCATAAAGTTTTGAAGGCCCTGGAAGAAACTGAAACTTATAAATTGTCAACACCAGAAACAAAATCAGAGACAAGATCTATTTTAAAAAATATGGGAAAACTCAAATTCATTACTTTAACTTGTTTCTGGTATGCAATATTAAAATAAATTGCTCATGTTAATCAGTTTCTGCGAAGTTAATACTTTACAATTGATAAAGCTGTTCGAAACATTCAAGGACTTTTGGGCTTTCTCAAAACTTCCCGTGATTCTTGTACCTCTGAAGCTATTTCTGAGGTCAAAGTGGTAGCAGAAGATATTGAGGTATTGTCCGAAAAAAGGGTTCGGAGAAAGAAGAAAATGGTCGATGAGCTTTGTGAGGATGAAGTATCCAGCATTCACAGAAAAAATAAGGAATAATTGACAGAGCTTAGTACCAGATTTACCGCACTTGAGAAAATTGGTGCAAAAATTAGTTTTCTGTGTGGTGTGCAAATTCGAGAAATGGAAGTGGAGGACTTGAAGGCCAAAGCAGTGGAACTGGCAGAAGATCTTAGCGAGGAAGAACTTGAAGTTGAAAGTTTCAGACAGCATGCGCTGGCAGTAGACAGAGCCTTGCAAGATTCCACTGCATCATCAACATTAAGTTTAATTTATATAAATAAATTGGTAGAGGGGTATCCCAACCTTACTACAGCGTTAAAATATATCTTACCATTCTAGTTTCTGTTTCGTCTGGAGAAAGAAGTTTCAGCAAGTTGAAACTAATTAAATACACTTGAGGAGCACGACTGCTTAACAAATCTGAGTATAATATCCATAGAGCACAAACGAGCTGCTTCTCTAAACTATGATGATATAAATAACAGTTTTGCAGCAAAAAAAGCTCGAAAAGCTAAATTTTGAATTGAATTTTGTACAATGTGTAATCTTGTAATATTTTTGTATGTATTAAAATTGTTCTGTTTTTCCTTTGATCTTAATTCAGTTCATAAAATAAGTTCATGTTGTGAGATTGTGACATTTAATTAGAAATATGTAACCCAATTAGCGTAAAAAAAGTCGATTCTTACCGGGGTGGGGGGGGGTGAAAGAAGGGGCGGCAAATTTAAGCTTGCCCCCCCCCCTAGGTAAATGAACTAGATCCGGCCCTGGCAAAGGTCCAAGTTCGAATCCCGGTTCCGGCACACAATTTTCATCTGTCAAGTAGTTGCAAATTATATATCTCTTCTAAACTTCACAATGCTGTGTATGAAAATAATATAACTAAAATTTCTGACCCCTGACTGAACTGAGAGCCTCTACAGCCTACACTGTCAAATTTGGATTCCTCTTTCTAAAGGAACAGCATTTTACGATGACCAGACAGGAAACGGAAATTTTTCCAGTTGCCAGCAAAAACTACGATATTATATTGATTTTACGCGTTAAATAAATCATTGCAAACACGATTGCAATGATTCGTTTTGTTTAATGCGTTTCGCCTTTCTAGGGCATCATCAGTATCTTATAATAATGTTTTAAATGTCTCACCAGCGCACCACTGCAGCGTGGGTCCTCGGTAGTATAGTGGTCAGTATCCCCGCCTGTCACGCGGGAGACCGGGGTTCGATTCCCCGCTGGGGAGAAGCTTTTTTATTTTTATTTTTTTTTTATGTTGCAAAACTGTTTGAATGTAGCTATGATTCTTAAAATAAGATTAAACGTCATTCAACTGAGAAATTAAGTTTTACAAGAGTTTTTAAACATATTTCATAAATCGTTATCTTAATTTCTTGTTTCAATTTTTGCCCCTCCCATATTTCCACACCGCAGAGTGTGATTGCGTAAATGTTCTTATTTCTGAAGGAGGTCATGGCCGATTGCTGTAAGTCTTTTATGTGTGTGTCTCTTTCGTGTGCCTGTCGCAGCTCTTCGTCACGTCTTTGTAGTGAGTTGTAAACTGTCCTATTACTATACTGATAAAAAGGAAAAAAAAAAAATCGCAATGAGTTCATCTTCACCTTACCCAATATGCTTCATATGTGCTCAAAGAGTCTAGACTGTGTAATTTTACAAATGCTATAAATTAAGTAAACTAAGTTATAGGACTGTGTTACGAACTTGGGCTCTGAAGTATGGAAAAATGTTCTGACTCATTATCATCTTGGCACTTTAGCTACACAATGTCTCATGACGTGACGAGTGTAATCCAGACGGCGGTTTACTCACTCTTGGCCTTGAGCTTGAGGATTCTCTCCAGGCAGCGCTCGTACCGGCCTCCTCGGGCAACGTGGATAAACAGCAGCCCCATGTGGGAGGCCTTCTTCTTCACCGCCTCCAGGTTCTGGTAGTCCACTGCAACACAAACGTCACCACTGCTGCTGCTGCAGCGTGTGTTTTCTCACTCTCCTTATTTTTTACATTGTGACGTTACATGGGGTAGAGTATAGGGAATAAGAAGTCAACATTCATAGAATGTATGACATCAACTGCGATTGGGCAAAGCTGAAAATGTGTACCCAGCCGGGATTGGAACCCGGGTCTCCTGCTTTCTAGGCAGTTCCGCTGACCGCTACACCACTGGGGACACAGTGATCAGCGCACCTGCAAGGACTACCTAAGCACGCCTCCCGTCAGATACAAATTCCCAGCTTCGCCCTGTCCACAGTGCGGTGCGGTGATCACTGTGTCCGCAGTGGTGTAGGGGTCAGCGCAACTGCCTAGAAAGCAGGAGACCCGGGTTCGAATCCCGGCTGGGTACATATTTTCAGCTTTGCCCAATCGCAGTTGATGTCATATATTCTATGAATGTTGAATAATAACAACTGCAGGATCAGAAGTGACGTCTGTTCTCTCTGAACAGACGCCACATGTATATAGGAATAAGAAGTGTAGGAATGTCAAGATTTTTTCTTTCGATTTTTGCACCATAATATACATATATCAATGTTTGTCTGTATGTCGTCTGTGTGTTCATATACCATTCATTCGATTACAATGAAACTTTGGTGATCTGTTCACTGTACGCCCACGAAGGTTCGTGACCGAAAGCCGCGGTGGAGTAGCCGAGCGGTCTAAGGCGCCTCGCTGCGGAGCGCGTGATTGCTCGCCGTCGGAGCTTTGAGTCCTCCCTGGGCATGTGTGTGTGTGTGTGTGTGTGTGTGTGTGTGTGTGTGTGTGTTTGTCCCTAGGTTAGTTTACCTTAGTTTAAGTAGTACGGACTGATGACCACGCAGTTTTGTCCTATGGATTTACAAACATTCGAACATTTGATTTTTCGTGACCGAAAAACAAAAGAGCACGACACATAGCTCAGGATAGAGCTCCTAAATACCCAGGCTGCATCGTCCGCCATGTTTTCCCCAACATGGTTGGAATCGCGCTGCACTAACAGCATAGAGGCGCATGCCCTGCCATCTTTCACAAACGATAAAGCAAAAACTAATTGGTAGATATATTTAATTTTTCCGCTACTTAAATCTTTATATGTCAGCATTGTGACGAAATGCTCGTCATTTCGTTAATAGTCATAGTTAACAAGATATTGGCTTCGAAATAAGAGACTGCGCTATATTAGAAAAAGCTTGCAGTAAAAAATAGAGGCTGCTATGATATTCCGTTTGGTGCTTGCTGCACTATATGTTGCTGCGGATGAAACTTTCCTAATGGATTGAATTTTATTTTCGACTTAGGAGGAGATCTTTACCTTTCACTCATACCGCTAAACTTTATTTTATTTAGCGCACTCATTTCCGATGGCGATAAGGCCAGAATGAATCATTAAGTATCTCATACACGGTTAGAGGTATCAAAATGATATTTTGACAAATGATAACATGCAAAGAGGGGAGTATTTTGCCACATGGTTACTACGCAAAACTTCATTAATTGTCGCGTTATTGAAGGAAATACATGGTTGTAGAATGAAAAAGAGATTTATTATTCAATTTGCAGATATTCCTTCGTCACTCACAAATGTCTATTTCTTTGCTTCTTGTCCATTGTGTTTCAGAGCTACTACTCAGTTTCCGAAACCTAATAGGAGTTACATTTCCTTCAGTTTAAAGCCTAGCAGTAACAGAACGGAAGTTACTAGATCCAATGAAGATTTTATGTGAGAATACTTGAAAAATTACAGATAGCAAGGATCTCTTCACTAGCTAACGAACTGACTTGTTCTCATTTCCTCACATAATAAAGCACTCTGTATTGAGATATTTAGAATATCCTTTTCATATAACTGAAAAGCTGAAATTGCATATTACATAGCGACACAGCACTTCTGTAGTGTGCAACTGTTAAATTTAATAGGTTAAAAGAAGTCAGTACCAGTATTTTCAAGTTGGGTGTTATGCAGTAACAACATGTGCCTAATTATTAGGAGCTCTAATATGGAAGATGTGTTACTACTAGACGGGCGGGCGGATCCCAGTGCGTCATATTTAACTGACATTATCTCAAGTTATACATTTCTCGTAGAGTTTCTGTTTGGACAGAATGAAAATTTGATGTATTTTGAACATTTCATACGCTTAATGTGTTCACCTAACTTCAAAAGAAAAAAAGTTCCTCGCATGTCAATTCCCTAACGTCGTCAGAAAGTGCATTGTCGTAAAATATCAATATATGCTGTTTATAAATTATTGCCATAAATAAAACTAAAATGAAAATGTAGTGTAGTTTTTAACGGACACATTGATGAAAGTTTCACGTTGTTACAGTGAGTAGTTTGCGAGTGTGAGCGAGTTGAATGAAACGCGAGGTAACGCGTGAGCTTCGGAAAGTGGCAACTGCTACAGCTTGGGGAAAAAATGGCGGACAGTTCAGCTCGGGTTTATAGGAGCCTTAGCTCAGGAGATATGATGTCATAAATAATGAGAGTCCACCGCGTGAGAATACCCAGATTTATGCGTCAATTACTGGAAAATGGGAGTAGTTAGGCACCTGCAACAAAGTTTGCATGTAGTTTTGGACATTTATGAAGCATTTTGCAACTGACCCCCCCCCCCTCTCCCCCCACACACACCCACAAAATGATGAAAAGAAAAGAAGTCTACCGCTCATAACAGTTTCGCTGCAGTGGCGTAGCTAAGTAGTTCGGCACCCGGTGCGGTGATCAACTTGTCACCCCCCACCCTCCAACACCACCACCACTCTCGCCAACACCACCACCGCCACTCCCGCCAACCTTAGAAAGAATGGAATAAAATTTCAAGGAGAGAGGAATAAATTTTTGATACACATAATAAAATGAGCAAAATAGAGAGTTAATTAATTTGTAAACAGTCTGTATGAAAGGAAATAAAACTAGTTTTTATAAATAACATAGTTTATTCGATTATTAATCAAGCAGAACAAATAGTTAAAGACTGTCTTCCCGGGCCGCTGAAACATTGCACTTGACGTTTCGCGTTACGGCGAGTTAAGTTGGCTACACTGCTTTAGCGACGTTGCAACACTAGCCTCTATACACACAGCACACGAAACGGTTTTCAGTTGCATCTCATAAATGTAAGCTATTGAGCAATAAAAGTGTATGTAATAATTCGTTCTTGAGCATCAATTAATTAACGGCATATTAATGAAGACCAAAGCACAACAATGCATACGCTTTCAGTAACGGAGAAAAGCAATATAGAAAATAAGCATTGGACCACGACAGATACGAAATAAACAATAATCAAGATAGTAACTTCTCTCTCTACGTTTTGTAAACAATGATTTTCACTCACCAATTTACGGTGACAGTGGTACAATTACATCCAGCTCCCCATCTTGACTGTTGTCGTCACTGCCAAAATCATCACCAAGACAAATCATTAACTGTTCATGATCCCTTCCATTGTTTGCGCTGCACGAATCAGATTTTCAACGTGCTCGACCCTTTTTTTCCCCAAGATGCAGCATCCACATTGGCAACAGACTTTCCACCTCTGTTATTGGGAAAGACTTATTGTTCCTTAAGTAATTCTTCTCGTCACTCCATACCAATTTCATAGGGTTAAAACGGCAGTGAAATGGGGGCAGATTTATTTCATTGTGACGCTGCTCCTTTGCGATTTCGTCTACTGCTTATGTGAGTGTAACAGGATTTTTTTGGTTTCACGAGCCAATATAAAAGAAGTTTTGACGTTGAAATATCTGCAGTTATATTTCTTTCTTGTAACCACTGCACCATAACTTCTTTCCCATCGTTTGAAGCGAGAATGCCGGCCGCGGTGGCCGAGGAGACTGAGGCGCTTCAGTCACGGTCTGCACGGCCACTACGGTCGGGGGTTCGACTTCCCCCTTGGGCATGGATATTTGTGCCGTCTTTAGTATAAGGTAGTTGATAAGTAGTTTGTAAGTTTAGGGACTGATGACCCCGTAGTTAAGTCCCATAAGCTTAACAAACAATTGAACTTTTTTTTTTTTTTTTTTTTTTTTTTTTTTTTTTTTTTTTTTTTTTTTTTTTTTTTTAAAGCGAGAATGAACTTCCTGCTCAGAGCATCAGCGTCGAAGTTTTTATTCGTACGAAATTGAGAACTTACTCAGAAAAGTCACTAGACAAACGTCTTTTCGGTGACATTATCCAATTACTTGAACTCGGAAAGTCAAGTTAAACCACTCACAGTAAAACAAATCTCAGAGAAAAAAGCACACACAACATAAACACACAATAAACACGATACACAACTTTGTTTACAGTAGAACTGATTAAAGCCGGCAACGCGGGAACGTTGACGTCACGGCACGTGATCACTGGAAGTGTTTATCGCGCTGTGATTGGATCGTTTCTAGCGACTAGCGCCTCGCGCTTCTTGCTCTTCACTTGTTATTTGTAAACGTCAAGTGCAAAGTTTCAGCGGCCCGGGTTTTATAATGACTGGTGACTTTTACATGCAGTTTACAATCTCACCCGTCTAACTTTCTCTGTAGAAAATTTTGAAATTGCATGGTCAAAGTCAGTAGCTTTAGCCACACTATTTTCAGTTGACAAAATTGCCAAATTAGAGAGTCTTGCTTGGCTCATAGTAGAGCTAAGGTAATTCTTAACGAGTCTCAGCTTTGAGAAACTTCTCTCACAGGTTGCTACCGAAACACACAAAGTCAAGAACAATCTTAATGCAAAAGTGAGGTTCGGCACAGATTCAGAATTTTCATATTCAACAACAAACTGTAAAACTTAATAAAGATGTCCATCCAAGAGATTCTTCTTTTGCGTCATTATCAACCTGCAGAAATCTTCGCAGCCTTAGAATTTCTGCGAGAATATCTTCAGAAATCTCATCGTAATTGTCAATTAAACATTTTACAATCATGGGAAGTTCCCTTTTCTGAATCGGATTTCTGGGCTCTAAAACAGCAAAATGTTCTGATATACACTCCATGTTTCTGCAATGTGTATCAATTTCTTGTTGGAACCGTCGATGCACTCCAACATTATTGACCTTAGTTCCTGGTGCAAAGTCAGCGTCTCGTCTGCAGTCTTTTCCCCAGGCATCTTTTTCTTATTCCTAATATTTCTTATTTTTTCGACAGGAATATCCATCTTGTCACGTGTCCTTCGCAAATCTAAAGGCTTCGTCCACAAGCAAATACAAATCTCCATATTGATTTATAGCAAACACTTCTTAGTTGTCTTTAGATTTTTAGTCAAATATTGCTTAAAAGAGAAATCTTCCTGAAATGCAATAAGTTGTCTTTTGTTGTATAGGAGAAAATGCTTTTATGCATTTTTTACGGAGGTCAGATATTCATGAACAGAAAACATTAAGGAGATTTGTTGTAGCCGGCTGCAGTGGCTGAGCGGTCTGAGGCGCGCCAGTCACGTTCTGCATGGCCACTACGGTCGGGGGTTCGAATCCCCCTCGGGCATGAATATTTGTGCCGTCCTTCATAAGTAGTTTGTAAGTTTAGGGCTGATGACCCCGTAGTTAAGTCCCATAAGCTCTACAAACATTTGAACATGTTGTTCTATTTGACGTCACAATTGCATCAAATAATAAACCCATATGGTATTTTTTTGTAATTTTCTACGATTTTTCTTACACACTATAACAGAGCTTCCTAGTCGCGACACCATTTCGAATATATAAGGTTTTACAAGAAACACGTACACTGATTTTAATTAGAAAGATATATCTATGTAAATGATACTTTGAAGGAATATTAATTTTCATGATTCACTTGTACTTAAAGTGCACACTGAACGATATGAAGAATGTTTAGTATTTTTTGCACAATGTTCTGTCTTATTTTATCTTAAGATTTTGCCGTTGTTGCGACACCTTTAGTGGCACTACGCGACAGAATACATTTGCGGCGGAAAAATACCACTTCTTACCTTATACATAAATAGTAATTTGCAGCAAATTAACAACGTAACTTTTCAAGTGTAGCTATAAGTAATCCAACGCATCTTTTAGCCCATGTCATCGTAGCGTAATGGATAGCTTTGTGGATTTGTAACTTGAATTATGTGTAGGTGTATGTTCGAATCGCATCCACTCCTTCTCTTTACGTTTTTCAAAAATGTTTAAATGTTCAAATGTTTGTAAATCTATCGGACCAAACAGCGTGGTCATCAGTCCGCAGCTTACAAACTACTTAAACCTAGGTAAACACAGGGAGGACTCGAACCTCCATGGCGAGCAACCGCGCGCTCCGCAGCGAGACGCTTTAGACGGCTCGGCTACTCCACCGCGGCTTTACGTTTTTAAATGAACTTATCTTTTTGTATTAAAAGTTAGTCCTACGTTTCTGTCTTTTATTTACATTTAAAACTGGTTAGAAAAGAAAGGACGAAACAGTTATTTGGATAGTATTTCCATATGTGACGATTTCCGCGTGTGTGTTTAGGGGAATACTGTCCTAATAACAAATCACTGTAAATGTACCGTAATAATATTTTCGAATGGGTAATATCACTTAACAAAGTACACTGAGAAGGATAAATATTTCTGTATTTGAGACTTGACAGTAGACATTATTCATTGGTGGGGTCATTAATAAAGAAAACGTTGATACCCTAACACAGGTTTGTCCGAGTAATGTGATAATACAAATATTTTATAAGCAGCTTCTTTTTCATCTGCAGAGCAGGGGCTAATGACACAGTGTGCATTAAAATGTTTTATTGTGATTACAAGGTAGGTACAATCCAAACAGTCTATTGGTATCGCCAATTATGAGATAAATAACGGTCGCAGCTACTGGAGCTTCAAGTTACTGAGAAACACAGATGTTTAAAGGCGTTTCCCAAGTTCTTATCTCTTGTACATTTTAAGCTTTTATGGCAGTTTGTTGACATGTTGTCCGTTGGCATCTGTCTCGAGATTTTCTGTAGAAGTTTGAGGTCAGTCAGACGTTTCGCCCCAGTATGAGCTGCTGACATTGCCCAAGTTTCAGCCTCCAAGAGCAATGAAGTATAAAATTACAACAGTGCTAGCCAATCTGAATCTAAATTGGTGGTAGCGAAACGTAAGTTGTAAAATCAAACAAACGTTGGCTGGAAACTCCTAGATAGAAGCCAGCAGGACCTATGTGCAACATAGATTGTGGCTGGGCACACGATTTAAAGAACATTATTATTGAATATTTATTTTAAAAAAAATAAGTAGTTGAATAGTCACTGAAAGATACGTACTGTCTGTGAAACAGTTATTTTTCACTCGGACAGGAAAGAAAATTACGTAAACCTAAAGAAACACCAAGCTTTTTCGCGAGTAATGAACAGACTGAAGTAAACACTACCCAAGTGTCAACACAAAATAGCATGATCGTCCGCTTTGTTTCATTCTGAGCTGTCACTTTGCGTTGCGTAGCCTACTCAAAGATCTTGAAGACACAGATACTATACTTCTGACTGCGAAATTACAAGCACTTCCGGTTGGTATTTTTCCGCCGCTAACGTCATGTCTACGCGACACCCCTGGGTGTCGTGACATCCAGCTAGGAAAGCTCTGCACTGTACATTATAACGTGCCACATTGATAGCCACGGCGGAAAACAGTTCTGGTTTTATGATAGACTAGTTCATGCACGTTTGACCACTTGAACACCCTAGCACAAAGTAAATTCGTGATAAATAATTAATATGGGTGGTTTGGCTAAATGGCCGATTATCTTAACGTTCAAATCATGAAAAAGGAATACAGTGACCGTTTATACTATAAAAGTGACAGCAACATCTGAATGAGTATCGGAATCAGTTTTAAAGCTGGGAGAAACATCTGATTCTCAAAAAATCATTAAAAAGAAAAAATTCAGGCATTTGACATCAGCAGAAAAGAAACCCCTTGTTATCTTTCTCACAACTATGGAAAGAAAAAGTTGTATTAAAAAAATCATAAATAATCCCATTTACTTACGTGCAAATGAATAAATATTTCATTCGATCTTATGAATCTTGCGGAAGAAAACTCTGGCGAAAAAAAAAAAGAAAAAAAAAAAAAAAGTCTGGCAAGTTTTGTCACCCCCTTGAGTTGGTACCAGGTACGGACCGCACCCCCCGCACCGCACTACGCTACAGTTTCGCTGTATATGCATGAAACTGTCGCATCAGGCATGACCTTGTATCAAATAAAGTTAACATTACAGATTTGAATGTTACTATTTATTTTTGTCTGGAAGTTTCCCTTAATTCTCTTGCATCCAAAATTAAACACTCTGTTCTGTTTTCTTAAAATCTATCTATATAAAAGCGACAGGACACTCAATCACTAACTCACTGACTAAACACGAAATCTCGAAAACTACTTCACGTATGAAGCTGAAATTTGGCACAACTGTAGTTTATAGGTAGAAAATGTCAGTTAAGAAAGTATTTTATGATAGGTGCATGGCGGAGCATACGGCTCCTACAGACTCACGAAATCTACAGTTTCACTAAATTTCGCACGCTTGACCTTCAAAAGAAGAGGAAAGTCACCGTCTACCTTAAGTTTCATACAGTGCATGGGGGAGGGTACTTTGTAAATAAAAATGGATCCCTAAATACCTTGGTCGCGCCATAACTTGAGAACGGCTCGACCGATTTCACAGATCACTTTTGTTGTTGTTTTCGTTATCCTAAGAACAAGAGTTGTATGTAATAAAACTGGAAAATTCGAGAACAACAAAGAGCATTTTTCAATGTAACCCTGCATTTCTGTTACATAGAAATCTATAGTTTTATTCCGATATTTTATGAAAGTTTGCACACTCTACCTTAAAACAAGAGGAATGTCACTGTCTGCATAAAACTTTGTTTGGTGCATGGTGGAGGGTACTTAACTTACGGACTTGCATAGTTTTGCTCCTATCTTGATGAGTTTTTTCACACATGACCTTTAACCCAAGAGGAAGGTCACTGGTATATAAATGTTTGTAGGCCCTATGGTACATGACACAGGGTATCTTGTAGAAAACTTTGCCGAGAGAGGGAAAGGTGGAAACGAACAGAAAGATGGGAGAGAAAGAGGTGGATGCAGAGAGAGGGGGGAAGGGGAGGTGGACTAAGAGAGTGTAGGATTAACACCCAGACAACGCCAGGTTTACAATTAGTCCTTTATATTTTTTAAGTTCTGATACCTCTCAATTGATTTCTTATTTTAAATACTTAGATGTTAAGAGATTAAACATAGAATACTTGCATGATGTATATTAAATAATTCTAACATGTTATTTTCATAAGTTTTGAAATAATTGAAACAGACTAGTTAGTTGTCTTTTGCTGTTTGAACAAGACACCCAATTTGTAAAAGTCTGTTTGGAAAGTATCTTAAAGTGCAGTAAATAAAGTTCTTCAAAACTTTATTAGTAAAATGGTGTTCTTTAATTAATGTGCTATGCAATAATACCCTCAAAATTTGCGAATCGTCGAACCTGAATATACATACATAAAATGAGTGATTAAGAATGACTGGAGTAATCTATCTGAACTACCGTAGGCTATTTGAAATGTTTCATTGACGACAAACTTAAACTTACCCTTAATCCTATATTTAGCAATACATTCTGCAATTTTCAGTAATAATAATAATATTTTATTTATTATCATCATAAATTAACAATGCAAAAAAATTATTTTTGTCCCAACTGTGAAATAGAATAATTAGTTTCTGTCTGAATTTTTCTTTTTGCTTTTCTTGTAATATGAAATAATTTATTTGACTGTATTCAGCATTTCACTGTCCCAAATTACTCCTTTTCTAGATATGGCCTTGTTGGGGTACATGGGGTGGCGTAATTGGGAACCCCGTGTATCCCAATAAGGCCATTTGCTACGTTTTTTAAATTTCAATTTAGAACATACTTCCACTGCTCTGAATGATCAGAAATTTTTTTCATTGTAGGTCAAGGGCTATTCCAAAGAAATGTGAAGTTTCAAGTTATTGGCTGACTAGTTTGGCGGTGAAAAATTGCCAAACCTTAAGGAGGCCTTATTTGGCGCACCTACCTTATTCTCCTCTCCCATGAACCACAGACATTGCCGAGGTGGGGTGGCTTGCGTGCCTCAACGATACAGATAGCCGTACCGTAGGTGCAACCACAGCGGAGGGGTATCTGTGGAGAGGCCAGACAAACGTGTGGTTCCTGAAGAGGGGCAGCAGCCTTTTCAGTAGTTACAGGGGCAACAGTCTGGATGATTGACTGAGCTGGCCTTGTAACATCAGCTAATGTGGCTTTGCCACACAGCTACTGCGAACGGCTGAAAGCAAGGGGAAACTACAGCCGTTATTTTTCCCGAGGACATGCAGCTCTACTGTATGAACATATGATGATGGCATCCTCTCGGGTAAAATATTCCGGAGGTAAAATAGTCCCCCATTCGGATCTCCGGGCGGGGACTACTCAGGAGGATGTGATCATCAGGAAAGACAATACTGGCATTCTACGGGTCGGAGCGTGGAATGTTAGATCCCTTAATCGAGTAGGAAAATTAGAAAATTTAAAAAGGGAAATGGATAGGTTGAAGTTAGATATAGTGGGGATTAGTGAAGTTCGGTGGCAGGATGAACAGGATTTCTGGTCAGGTGAGTACAGGATTATAAATAAAAAATCAGTTGGGGGTATCACAGGAGTAGGATTGATAATGAATAAGAAAATAGGAATGCGGGTAAACTACTATGACCAGCACAGCGATCGCATTGTCATTGTCAAGATAGATACGAAGCCAACACCGACAACAGTAGTACAGGTTTATATGCCAACTAGCTCTGCCGATGATGAGGAGATAGAAGAAATATATGAGGAGCTAAAGGAAATTATTCAGACAATTAAGGGAGAGGAAAACTTAATCGTTATGGGAGACTGGAATTCGGTAGTAGGACAAGGAAGGGAAGGGAAGATAGTGGGTGAATATGGTCTGGGCAAAAGGAATGAAAGAGGAAACTGCCTGGTACAATTTTGCACGGAACATAATTTAGTTATAACAAACACCTGGTTTAAGAATCACAAAAGAAGGTTGTATACGTGGAAGAGACCAGGAGACACCGGGAGATACCAGATAGATTTCATAATGGTAAGACATAGATTTCGGAACCAGGTTTTGAAGTGTAGGACATACCCAGGGGCAGACATAGACTCTGACCATAACTTGTTGGTTATGAACTGTAGGCTGAAACTGAAGAAACTACAGAAAGGTAGGAAACTAAGGAGATGGGACCTAGATAAATTGAAGGAACCTGAAGTTCTAAAGAATTTCAGAGGGAGCTTCAGGCAACAATTGACAGAAACAGGGGAAAATAAAACAGTTGAGGAGGAATGGGTAAAATTGAGAGATGAATTAGTGAAGGCAGCAGAGGACAAAATAGGCAGGAAGGCAAGACCTACAAAGAATCCTTGGATATCACAGGAGATACTAAATTTAATCGATGAAAGGAGAAAGTATAAAAATGCAGTAAATGAAACAGGCAAAATGGAGTACAGACAACTAAGAAATGAGATTGACAGGAAGTGCAAAATGGCTAAGCAGGAATGGCTAGAAGGCAAATGCAAGGATGTAGAAGAATGTATAAATAGGGGAAAAATAGATACAGCCTACCGGAATATAAAAGAAACATTTGGTGATAAGAAAAACAGCTCTATGAATATCAAGGACACTGATGGAAAACCAGTTCTCAGCAAAGAAGGCAAAGCTGAAAGGTGGAAAGAGTATATAGAGGGGCTCTACAAAGGAAATGAACTTCGAGACACTATTGTAGGAAGGGAAGAGGATGTAGATGATGAGGAAATAGGAGATACTATACTGAGAGTTGAATTTGACAGAGCACTGAAAGATCTAAGTCAAAACAAGGCCCCTGGAGTAGATGATATCCCGTCAGAGCTACTGAAGTCTCTGGGAGAACCAGCCATGACAAAATTGTTTCACATTGTGTGTAAGATGTATGAGACAGGTGAAGTACCCTCAGACTTTAAGAAAAATGTTATAATCCCCATTCCAAAGAAAGCGGGTGCAGACAGGTGTGAAAACTACAGAACCATCAGTTTAATAAGTCATGGTTGCAAAATATTAACACGAATTATATACAGAAGGATCGAAAAGGTGGTAGAAGCCGACCTCGGGGAAGATCAGTTTGGGTTCAGGAGAAATGTAGGAACACGGGAGGCAATTCTCACTTTACGGCTTATCCTAGAAGATAGGTTAAGAAAAGGCAAACCAACATTTCTAGCTTTTGTAGATTTGGAGAAGGCTTTTGACAATGTTGATTGGAATAAACTCTTTCAAGTTCTGAAGCAAGCAGGATTAAAATATAGGGAGCATAAGGTTATTTACAACTTGTATAAAAACCAGACAGCGGTTGTAAGAGTTGAAGGGCATGAAAGGGATGCAGTGGTTGGAAAGGGAGTAAGACAGGGTTGTAGCCTTTCCCCAATGTTGTTCAATTTGTACATTGAGCAAGCTATAAATGAAAGCAAGGAGAAATTTGGAGAAGGAATTAAAGTTCAGGGTGAAGAATTAAAAACATTGCGTTTTGCCGACGACATAGTAATTCTGTCAGATACAGCAAAGGACCTGGAAGAGCAGTTGAACGGAATGGACAGTGTGCTGAAAGGTGCATATAAGATGAACATTAACAAGAGAAAAACTAGGGTAATGGAGTGCAGTGTAAGGAAATCAGGTGATGCTGAAGGAATTAGATTAGGTAACGAAACATTAAAGGAGGTAGATGAGTTTTGTTACTTGGGCAGTAAAATAACAAATGATGGTCGCAGTACAGATGATGTAAAATGCAGAATGGCAATGGGTAGAAAGGCGTTTTTGAAAAAGAGAAATTTGTTAACATCGAATATTGATTTAAGCCTAAGGAAGTCCTTTCTGAAGGCATTTGTATGGAGTGTTGCCTTGTATGGGAGTGAAACATGGACGATAAGCAGTGTGGACAGAAAGAGGATAGAGGCTTTTGAAATGTGGTGCTACAGAAGAATGCTGAAGATTAGGTGGGTGGATCGTGTAACTAATGAGGAGGTACTGAACCGAATTGGTGAGAAAAGAAATTTCTGGCATACCTTGACTAAAAGAAGGGATAGATTGGTAGGACACATTCTTAGATATCAAGGAATTGTGAATTTAGCGTTGGAGGGAAGTGTGTGGGGTAAAAATCGCAGAGGGAGACCAAGAGACGCGTATAGTAAGCAGATTCAAGTGGATGTGGGTTGTCGTTCTTATGAGGAGATGAACAGGCTTGCTCAGGATAGAGTAGGGTGGAGAGCTGCATCAAACCAGTCTCTGGACTGAAGACCACAACAACAACCTTATTCTACGCAGTCTGATGAACCTTTGAAAGCACGTGACGCTACACTCTGGGCATACGCCTTGTGCAGATGAGACACGCCTTCTCATATGCCGGACAGTTCCGGCAGGTCTTTGTAAGAAGCCACTTGATTGGTTCAGCAAAAGAGACGCGCTCCCTGGTGGATTAGAGCCCTGTACTGGGAGAGTAGCACCAACCTTTTATGTGTGGCTGGCCGACAACCGCCGTCTGCTATTGGTCAGTTGAGCGCGGGTGGGGCACGTCCGCCATTTTAGGCCTAAGCAGTCCATCAGCGTAAATGGCATATTTCACTTAACTAGCTGTTATTTTAGCATTTACAGGTGTTGCAAATGTGTAGACTCATTACGTATTAAATTAAGAGCTTAACATAGCATATTCCACTTTTATATGGTGAAAAATGCCACAATGTTGGCAGTGAATTGTTATAATAAGACAGTCCGAGGTAGCAAGTTTTACGCATTCCACAGGGCGAAAGAGATGAGAAAAGACGCGAATTGTGGGTATACCGCATTGGAAGAAAAAATACATTTCCATACGAGAAGGCAAAATTTTCCGAGGTAAGTTTGTATTGAAATATCGAATAAACTTCTAGGTATATCTGTTCATACAAGTTTCTTGCGACCAATGTTAGACGGACAACACATGTAAGAGAAAAGATTTTTAAAACATATACATGAAAATCTAACATAATATGCCGTATTTGACGAATTTCGTATTTATACTTAGCCTGTATATTACGAAAGTTTGGGTGGTAAATGAAACCGCCCATTAAATAGATCTCCAAAACTCGAATTTTAAGATATAGTTTATTTTACTGAAGTACCCAGCAGTGCGATAACAATGTGTAAAAACTTAAACCTTCCCAAAATGTTAGCTCAGTTAATGTTATGTGATAATATCACATGTAGGTTAGCACACACCTATCAACATTAGGCACTAGATTAATGGAAAGCAACATTTTTTTAATTACATCTACTTTGATATTAGAGATAAAAACGTCAATCTTTAGCTAATTTGAAAGCAGGAACATCACTTATTGCGAAAGCAGTGCATTTGGAACAGGGTTTAAATTTTAGCACGAAACAATTTTATAACTAGTTTGCTCAAAAATAAAGATCTTGATCTCAGATTACCAATTTTTCCTTAATATTCATAGTAGACGTGATAAAACGATTAAAAACTTTCGTTCATTGTTTACTTAACGTATTGTAATACCACGTCGATGTACAGAGCGGTTCCCTTCATCATAAATGTTAATTTAACAGCTCCGTCATAGCGCTGCTATTGTGAGATATAACAGGCCTACAATGGCGGCGCTTGCCCGGTTGGCACGTCACGTCACGTCAACGTCACGTCACGGCACCTTCACGTCACGGCACCGTCACGTCAAGTTATATTCACACTGTCCGTCCGTGTCCGTCACGTCAATTTGCCGATCTCAATACGCGATGTTGAAAGTGAGGTTATGAGTAGCGATCTGTTATGTAGAAATCCATAGTTTAATACTACAATTGAAGGAACAACAACGCTAAATGTTATTGACAGCCAAATAAAACTTTACAGTGTATGTTTTTGGCCAACTTACTGGGAACTGAAACAACATTTCAAAACATCGACATCTATTTTCAAGCGAAAAAATAAACATATGTTTTGTGTCCCAGCCTCGTCGCCGCTTTTGTGTCTCGTTTCCGTCGTAGGTGTCGGTGGCCGAGTGGAATGAGACCGACACAGGAATAAAGATAGCACACTGGTGCAGGTACGGAGGGGAGCAGCCAGAAACTAGAAACACTAGAGTAAATTAGAACGAGATATATATTGCACAGAATTTATACAATACTTAACTTTTAGATAGTTCAATATGGCAGAATGCTAATACATAGTTGAGCTGGAGTCCTGCCTAGTGCCTAACTGATAGCCAAGTCTTCACTGGTGCCTATCTGATTCCGAAGTGTTAACTAGTTCCTATCTCAGTCCCAAGTGAACGATGTCGTTCAGTGGTGGCCACGAGCGGAGTTGTAGCAGAGGGCGCTCGTGGCCGACGTCGTAAGAACGCCGCGCCGTGCGTGCATGGCGGCGCGCGGCGAAAGTAGGTGGCGCGCACTTTGGACTTTTGCGACACCACAATATGAATACATCAAACAACACTTGTAAGAGCATAAATAGCGCCTGTTTACGTTATCCATTACAATTTGTCCGTTGACATTGTTAATACCGTCGTAAACAACTGAATTTTTGTCTTTCGTTAGAACTGACTTTTTCATTTAAAATGTTATTGTAATGAGAAATGCGTAATCAGATTACAATCTTATTCTGATAAACAGTTAGCTTCAGTCTTTTCTGTTACAATGTTAAGTAACATTAACCATTTTTTGGTATCAGATATCCGACCTCGATTTTAGGGGGACACTCAATTGACAAAAACATTTAAGTCGTCATGAAACATTTGAGATTTACCCCTATAACGAAGTATAAAAACAAAATAAAGATGAATGAAACACATTTTCATATAAACAGTGCAATCGTCGATTGCAACATTTAATTCGCGTGACGAAAATAGGTTAACGTCCGTCTTAGCAGACGACCGTTCCGTCAAAACATTCTTCTCGAGAAAGCTTGACGTGACGTTGACGTGACGTGACGGTCCGTGACGGACAGTGTGAACGCCGCCATTAGAAATACATTGCGGAATGTTCTGACGCACGGTGACGTGACGTGACGTGACGTGACGGACAGTGTGAATTGGCCTTATTTCGACGTACCGGGCCGAGATAGACAGACTAGGGACGACGAGGGATGCCTAATTTTCTCCCCGCCCCTGACATTACAAATAACTACAAAATTGCACAATAGCGACAACCGCGTACGTAAACTGACAAGATCGGCATTTTGTCTAAATTCAAGTAGGCGCGGTGTTCAGTTATTCTAAGTAATTTCATTGCTTGGAAAACGTAATTTGTGATCGTGTTTTCGTTTATTTCAATTTAGTGTTATTAATTCTTGAAATCATTTTTGAATACAATATCATTTTTATCTTTAAAGTTTTTATTGACATTTCAATTTAACCTCGTGGAAACAATAAACCACATTAACGTTCATTTTGTGTTAATGTTTCATTGTAGTTGATAGGTCACTTTCGTACCCTGACTGACCCTATTAGTTACATCTGTGTGATGTTGTTGTTGTGGTCTTCAGTCCGGAGACTGGTTTGATGCAGCTCTCCACCCTACTCTATCCTGAGCAAGCCTTTTCATCTCCTCATAAGAACGGCAACCCACATCCACTTGAATCTGCTTACTATATGCGTCTCTTGGTCTCCCTCTGCGATTTTTACCCTACACACTTCCCTCCAATCCTGAATTTACGATTCCCCGATGTCTAAGAATGTGTCCTACCAAGCGATCCCTTCTTTTAGTCAGGGTATGCCAAAAATTCCTTTTCTCCCCCAATTCTGTTCAGTACCTCTTCATTAGTTATGCGATCTACCCACCTAATCTTCAGCATTCTTCTGTAGCACCACATTTCAAAAGCCTCTATCCTCTTTCTGTCCACACTGCTTATCGTCTAGTTTCACTCCCGTACAAGGCAACACTCCACACAAATGCCTTCAGAAAAGATTTCCTTACACTTAAATTAATATTCGATGTTAGCAAATTTCTCTTTTTCAAAAATGCTTTTCTTCCCATTGCCATTCTGCATTTTATATCCTCTGCACTGCGACCATCGCATGTTATTTTACTACCCAAGTAACATAACTCATCTACCACCTTCATTGTTTCGTTACCTAATCTAATTCCTTCAGCGTCGCCTGATTTTCTAAGACCGCATTCCATTATTTTTGTTTTGCTCTTGTTAATGTTCATTTTATACGCTCTCTTCAATACACTGTCCATTCCATTCAACTGCTCTTCCAGGTCCTTTCCTGTCTCTGACAGAATTACAATGCCATCAGCAAAACGCAATGTTTTTAATCCCTATTCCAAATTTTTCCTTGCTTTCCTTCACCGCCTGCTCGATGTACAAATTTAATAACATCGGAGAAAGGCTACAACCCTGTCTTACTCCCTTCCCGACTGATGCTTCCCTTTCATGCCCTTCGAGTCTAATAACTACGGTCTGGCTTTTGTACAAGTTGTAAATAACTCTCCTTTCCCTATATTTTACCCCTGCTGACTTCAGAATTTGAAAGAGTGTATTCCAGTCAACATTGTCAAACGCTTTCTCCAAATCTACAAAAGCTAAAAAGTAGTTACCCCGACACGACTCACGATGCCGCCTCACAACTTTACTTCCGCCAGTACCTCGCCTCCTACTTTCCAAACTTCACAGAAGCTCTCTTGCAAACACGCAAGACTAGCACTCCTGGAAGAAAGGATATGGTGGAGACATGGCTTAGCCACAGCCTAAGGGATGTTTCCAGAATGAAACTTTCACTCTGCAGCGGAGTGTGCACTGATATGAAACTTCCTGGCAGATTAAAATTGTGTGCCGGAACCGGGACTCGAACCTGGGACCTTTGCCTTTCGCGGGCAAGCGCTCTACCGACTGTACTTCCGCCAGTACCTCGCCTCCTACTTTCCAAACTTCACAGAAGCTCTCTTGCAAACACGCAAGACTAGCACTCCTGGAAGAAAGGATATGGTGGAGACATGGCTTAGCCACAGCCTAAGGGATGTTTCCAGAATGAAACTTTCACTCTGCAGCGGAGTGTGCGCTGATATGAAACTTCCTGGCAGATTAAAATTGTGTGCCGGAACCGGGACTCGAACCTGGGACCTTTGCCTTTCGCGGGCAAGCGCTCTACCGACTGAGCTACCCCGACACGACTCACGATGCCGCCTCACAACTTTACTTCCGCCAGCACCTCGCCTCCTACTTTCCAAACTTCACAGAAGCTCTCTTGCAAACACGCAAGACTAGCACTCCTGGAAGAAAGGATATGGTGGAGACATGGCTTAGCCACAGCCTAAGGGATGTTTCCAGAATGAAACTTTCACTGTGCAGCGGAGTGTGCGCTGATATGAAACTTCCTGGCAGATCATATCAGCGCACACTCCGCTGCAGAGTGAAAGTTTCATTCCGCTAAAAAGTAGGTTTGCCTTTCCTTAATCTATCTTCTAAGATAAGACGTAAAGTGAGTACTGCCTCGCGGGTTCCTATGTTCGTCCTGAATCCAAACTGATCTTCCCCGAGGTCAGCTTCTACCAGCTTTTCCATTCTCCTGTAGATAATTCGTGTTAAAATTTTGCAACCGTGACTGATGGTTCTGTAATTTTCACACCGGTCTGCGCCTGATTTCTTTGGAATGGGGATTATTACATTTTTCTTAAAGTCTGAGAGCATTTCGCCTGTCTCTGTGTGATAGGTTTAAGAAACCTTACAGGAGGTGGAAAACAAGAGCAGCAGAGCAGCCGCAGCTTGACGCACTAACTTCAACTTCGCCGAGAATACGCCGCCGCTTTGCAAACCATCTTTCTGAATTCTCCGGTTCCTTGCTGGTGGTGTCTTCCTTACAGGGGCCTAGGGTACATTATAGGTCAGATTATCCATTACGCATTTCACAGGCGGAGGGCAGATAGGCCACAGCAACGGAGACCGTGTTAGAAGATCCCATTATCAATAATAATAAAGTCGCTACTCTACATCTCGCAAAAATAGTCGTGTGGTTAGTGGAATCGCGCTGTGGTGTCAGAAGTAGTAACTACAAGTAGTTTTTTAAAACCCAATCTTCTTTTTAACAGATAAGAGAAGAACAATGATTTTTGTATCGTTACTTGGCAAATACTTTTGGACGTTTTTTGCGAATATGTTGCGATTTTTAGGATAAATTTTCTGCCAAATTGTTTCTTTGGACCCCGAGCGTGGGCAGGAGGGGCGCCGCTATTAAGTTTCGGGCCCGGTTCGGAAATATCGTAGATCCGGCAATGAAAGAAGTGAACACCAATTCATCTGAAGCACCAGCCGCCACTGTCTATTCGAAAGCCTCAGCAACATAGATATGATTTACATAAGGGAACATCAGGCAGTCGCAGTGGATTGGCCGAGTGTTCTAAGGCGCTCTGCTGCGGAGCATGCGGTTTCTCCCCATGAGAGGTCCGAGTCCTCCCTCGGGCACGCAGGCTGTCTGTGCACTTGCAGTATCCACAAGGCTGCTGCGGCTTAGTGGTTAAAGCACTTGCCTGGAAAGTAAGAGGTCCTGACTTCAAATGCCAGCCACAGCACAAATATTAATTCCGTCTCCCTCCTTCAATTCAATATCTTTGATATATCATGACAGAATGTCTCTCTGGACATTGATTTATCATTTGATACTTTATAGAATGTTCATTTTCGTTAGTCTCCTGAACAAGGGTGTCCATCATATGGCCCATGGGCAACAATATGGCCTGTGGCGACTAGGAATTCAGCTAGTCCCAGTATCTGTTACAAATGTGAAGATATGAGGAGGAAAAATATCTGAAGCAGGGCATGAACCGTTGAGCAATATCTTCTGCTCAAAAACTTGACATCTTTAACCATAGAGCCATGCTGAATGTTGCTTTTATGACCTCCTAATGGCTTTTACTGTCGGCGCACCACTGCTCGACATTTAACAATGTTGGTATGTCAATGATACGAGGATAGCACCAACTTACAGTAAAGACAATCGCTGAAGCCACAGGCAGCCACGTTAAAAAGACAGTCACATCCATATAACTTTAAATTTTTGGCCAAAGTCCAAGTTGTCATATGCCATTGGTCTGTCTCTATACTTGAACAGGCAATCTTTCCCATCTTAGATATTGGAAGGAATAGTACATTTCCATTTAAGGAAGTGAGAGATTTTTAAGTGCTGCTTAGAGTAAACGGAACTAAAACTCTTGTGACAAGACAATAATAAAAATAATCTGGTAAAGGACCTCACTGGGCACAGGAGTGGGGTATGTAGCAGTGAGGAAACAATATGCTGTTGTTAGTGCTACTGATGTGGAGAAGCTGAATTGAAAAGTGCTATTGCCGGGCGCAGTGGCCGAGCGGTCTGCGGTGCGCCTGACACAGACTGCACGGCCGCTATGGTCGGGGGTTCGAATCCCCTCCTCGGGCATGGATGTTTGTGTCTTCTTTAGTAGTTATAAGGAAGTTCATATGTAGTTTGTAAGTTTAGGGACTGATGATCCCGCAGTTAAGTCCCTTATGCTTAACAAACATTTGAACAAAAGAACTAATATGTGCAACAAATGCACACTGTACCATTCAACGAAACAGCTGCAAGCTGCGTCCTCAGATTCTGAAATTTTAAGAAAACTAACTTATTGGTCAAGACTGAGGCTTGTAAGTCGTCACTTTTCTACTTGTGTCGATGAAGTCCAGACTCGGTCTCTTTCCCTAGTCAAACTCTAGTTGGCGAGGTTCAATGACTACATACATAGTCCAGCGGCGTGCCACTCACTATCGCCCACTGGCATTAACTATAGATTAAGCCCTAAGCATAAGTAAACAAAATCAGCGCAGAAATAGCGTAGTTTTTATAAAATTTTCTGGATGTTCCTTGACAGAAAAGAGAGCGAGGTATGAACAAACTCCAGTTTGGACATGAAATGCCGTAATTACTCCCAAGCTTTTTGAATTCTTGTGGCAGCTTCAGTAAGCAGCAGAATACTGCCACATTCCTGCATAAAGGTCAAGGAGGTCTGATAAAAATGCGCATTGGATTTCTCTCTAGTGTTAACCGAGTGAAAGCTGCTAACTCTTGGGAACAGCCCAATATTATTAACAACAAACGACATTAAAGATAATATGTGTTGAGAGACCAGTGTCAGTATTCCAGGCTCCTGAACAGGAGTCGACAAGCAGTTCGTGAGCTTACACCTCATACTGCTCAAACCACCTGCTTTCTACATCTACATGGGATACTCTGCAAATCACTTTTAAGTGCGTGGCAGAGGGTTCATCGAACCACCGTTATACTATTTATCTCCCATTCCATTCTCGAATAGTGCGCGGGAAGAAAGAACACCTGAATCTCTCCGTTCGAGCTCTGACTTCACGTACTTTATTCTGATGATCATTCCTACCTATGTAAGTGGGAGTCAACAATATATTTTCGCATTCGGAGGAAAATCTTGGCGATTGGAGTTTCGTAAGTAGCCCACGCAGCAGCGATAAGTACCGTTGTTGTAATGATTCCCATCTCAGGTCCTGTATCATTTCCGTAACGCTGTCTCCCCTGTACCATGACAATACGAAACGAGCTGCCCTTCTTTGGACTCTTTCGATGTCCTC
The DNA here is from genome assembly GCA_026315105.1 of Locusta migratoria. Classification (NCBI taxonomy): domain Eukaryota; kingdom Metazoa; phylum Arthropoda; class Insecta; order Orthoptera; family Acrididae; genus Locusta; species Locusta migratoria. The sequence goes on along the minus strand of CM048754.1, from coordinate 54,201,859 downwards.
CGTCAAACGCACCTGATAAGGATCCCACACTGGGTAGCAATACTAAAAAAAAGGACGGACAAGCGTAGTGTATGCAGCCTCTTTAGTAGTTCTGTTGCATCCTTTAAGTGTTCTGCCAATAAAATGCAGTCTTTGGTTCGGCTTTCCCACGACATTATCTACGTTTTCTTTCCAGTTTAAGTCTGAAGTAATAGTAATTCCTAGGTATTTGGTGGAGTTTATAGCCTTCATTTTTGATCCATTTATCTAGTAAACAAAGTTTAACGGATTTCTTTTCGTACTCACGTGGACGACTTCACACTTCGCATTATTTAGAGTCAATTGCCAATTTTTACACCATATTGATATCTGGTGTAGATCGTTCTGCAGTTGGTTTTGATCATCAGATCATTTTACTAGACGGTAAATGACGGCGTAATCTGTAAAGTATTTTGTGGAGTTTACGGTCTTCACTTTTGATTGATTTATCTTGTAAACAAAGTTTGACTGTTTTCTTTTCGTACTCATGTGGACTACTTCACACTTCTCATTATTTGGAGTCAATTGCCAATTTCTACACCATAGTGATATCTTACTCAGATCTTTCTGCAATTGGTTTTGATCTTTCTGTAATAAATACTGTTTTTGAATGAGAAGAGTTACCCAAACAATAAAAGAAAATAAGCAAAATACAGTATTTTTTATGTTGAATTATCACTTATTTCAGATACTGATGTAAAGGTAAATAATACTGCATTTATTTTCACGTACAAGATCTGAAAATAGGAATTCCACAACAGCTTACTACCCATCTCAATGGTTGGAAACTTAAAGTGTTCAGTCTCACGAATCATGTGCCCAGTCTGGGTAATCAGAACTGCAGTTTCTGTTGAAGTGTGTGTTAGAAACATACTCGTAGTGCATGGCGATGACATAGTAATTTTGTTAGAGACCGCAAAGGATCTGGAAGAGCAATTGAATGGATTGGATAGTGTCTTAAAAGGAAGATATAAGATGAACAGTAACAAGAGTAAAACGAAGATAATGGAATGGAATGTCAGAAAATCAGGTGATGCGAAGGAATTAGATTAGGTAATGAGATAATAAAACTAGTAGATGAATTTTGTTATTTGGGTAGCAAGATAACTTCTGACGGCCGAAGTAAAGAAGATATAAAATGCAGAATTGCTATGGGGAGAAAAGCGTTTCTAAAGAAGCGAGACTTGTTAACATCAAATATTAATGTAAATGTTAGGAAGTCCTTTCTGGAAGCCTTTATCTGGAGTGTAGCATTGTATGGGAGTGAAACGTGGACGATAAGGAGTTTAGATAAAAAGATGATAGAAGCTTTTGAAATGTGGTGCTACAGACGAATGATGAAAATTAGATGGGTAGATCACGTAACTAATGAGGATGTGCTTAACCGAATCGGGGAGAAAAGGAGTTTCTGGCATATCCTGACTAAGAGAAGGGATAGATTGGTAGGACACATTCTGAGACAACAAGGAATTGTCAACTTAGCGTTAGAAGGAAGCGTGTGGGGTAAAAATCGTAGAGGGAGACCGAGGGACGAATACAGTAAGCAGATTCAAAAGGATGTAGGTTGCCGAACGTATTCTCAGACTTGCACAGGACAGGGTAGCGTGGAGAGCTGTATCAAACCAGTCTGCCGACTGAAGACCACAACAACAACAACAGTGCATGGCGATTACGAGTGTATGAGTTGTGATGCCATCATGGTAGTGACTGTAGTATCTATGTTCTTTTCCTGATGAAATCTGAGGCCGAAAATTATATTATGCTACTTTTTGACAACATTTAAAAAAAGAAAAAATATTTAAAAAATGGATAAATCGTCAAAGTGTGTGAAATTAGAGTGGTGTTACATAGCAGCAGCCAGTGGACGTGTTGTACAGAAAGTGAATCAGTAAAGGAGCAGGGAGCAGAGTACTCACGGTCGATGACGTCCTGAGGAACTTGGCAGACGCAGACGCCGTCGCCGTCCACTTGAGACTCAGTGCCGCCCGCTTCGTCGCACAGCAGTTGACACCTGCTCTCCGTGGGCAGGACTGAAGCTCCCACCGCCGTGGCTGTGGGCAGACAGGGCGGTTAGCATTCCCGTCAGCAAGATGGACTCTGTGAACTCGCACAACACTACATCACCAACTTCACTCCTGTACTAAGCAAACAAGGTAAAGCTGGACGGAATATACAGGGTGAAAAGTATTTAAACCAACAAACTCTGCGAGGTTGTAGGGGACACCAAAACAAATATTTTTCTCTAATCTATATCTATAAATGTGAATGTCTGTTCGGTGTACGTTTATCATGTCTGAACCACAAGACATAAAGAGCTACAAATTTGTACAGTTACTAATGTCTACCCGGGGAAGGCTTTAGGCACGGTTTTGTGGCGATCGGATAGCTATTTATCTATATATATATATAAATGTGAATGTCTGTTCGGTGTACGCTTATCATGTCCAAACGACAAGACGCAGAGACTTAAATATTTGTACAGTTACTAATTTATTCCTGAGGAAGGTTTTAGGCACGGTAATATAGCGATCTGATAAATATTTAGTAATTTGAAGAATATAACACGAAATGCGGAACAATAATTACTATTTGAAAATTATATTTACGATTTGAAAATGGTTTTATTGGTTGCATTGTTGCTTGAGGGTTGATAATGATAAAAGGGTGGAGTATATTGGGATGGAAAGTTATCGGTGTATATAAAATTCTAAGCGTGTGTGTGTGTGTGTGTGTGTGTGTGTGTGAATATTTCGCCCTGCAGCGAAAAATACAGAACGCAAACGAATGGTCTGTGTATAATTGTTGTTTAAAGTCTCCCGTTGTACACCATAGCAGTTCCATGTCGATAGCTATAAGGGGGTGGAAGATATGGTGGTTGAAAATCGTCAAATTATTAAAAAAAAATTTCAAACTGAAGGCCAGCGATGACTGTGACTCTATAGCAAGGAGTTACATACAGCAAAACGTGATGCCACAGACCATATCTTTGGTGTATGTGTGCTACATTGTCTTTCAGCTCTTTCTCTGTAAGGATAAGCATACGAATAAGGAAATATAAGAATAAATAAGTAAAGCAGTAAAAAAGAAATTTCTTTCAATACATCTCCTTAAAAAAAGGTATTGTATTTCATCCTTCAAAACCTGTCTCATAGCGCACTACTCAATGATAGCTTATCCATCGTAATCAACCAACACGCGAGCGGAGCCGCGAGTTTAAGCTAGTTTAAAAATACATTAAGAAACCCTGAGACGGTTTATTGTCTCAAATATGTCCATGACATTTAAGATGAGAGTGAGGCAATAAATTAAAATTTGTGATGCGGCTCGGAATCGAACCCGGACCTCCATGATTACTAGACAGACATCTTACCGTTAGACCACCATATGTGGAGGGAAGTCGTACTTAGGCAATTCCGCGGCACCTTAATAGTTTGTGGTGTGGTGGTCTAACAGTAAGACGTCTGCCTAGTAAGCATGGAGGTCCAGGTTCGATTCCCAGCCACATCACAAATTTTAATTCATTGCTTCACCTTCATCTTCAATGTCATGGACATATTAGAGACGAAAAACCGTCTCAGTGTTTCTTAATTTATATTTAAATTGATATTTATATCATCTTAGCAGGAATGTTCCACTATGTCCAATGCCGGGATGCTATTCCGCTGCATGGAGAGCCTTGGCAGTAGTGGCAATTATCTGTGGAACAAGGAAGCTGTATTAAAGTTTGTGAAGTGGAGGGAAGTCGTACTTAGACTATTCCGAAGCGCCTTAATCGTTAGTGGTGTGGTGGTCTAACGGTAAGACGTCTACCTAGTAAGCATGGAGGTCCGGGTTCGATTCCCGGCCGCATCACAAATTTTAATTCATTGCTTCACCCTCATCTTCAATTTTTCCCTAATGTCATTTCTTACTATGAGGAGTATTTAAACCGGTGGAGGTCGTATTATACGGCAGGCACTATTACAATTTTCTCGCCAGAGCATTGCCAGAATTTCTGGAAGACGTCCGGCTTGCTACAAGAGGACGCATGTGGTACCAACATGACGGGGCATTGGCACATTTCATTCATCGTGTGCGTCGATTTCTGGACCGGCGGTTTCCAGAAACGTGGATTGGCAGAGGTGGTAGAGTACCATGGCCTGCTCGATCTCCAGATATGTCCCCTCTGGACTTTTTGTGTGGTGAGAGATGCGCAACCTTGTTTACGCAACTCCTGTTGCATCAGAAGAGGATCTGGTTGTCTCGATAGTAGCTGCAGCAGGAACAATTAGATTAGATTAATACTTGTTCCATAGTTCATATATACGGCATTTCGTAATGATGTGGAACGTGTCAGTTTAGTAAATGCTGTCTACACTTAACAATCAAACTTTTGTGGCAGCATAATTCACCCCTTTCTGCGCCAAAGTTAGATTTAACCTTGAATGGTGAATATCACCCTTTCTTCTAGTGTTGTAGCTGTGCACTACACTATTCTGACTTGCAACAGATTTATGTTCAAAGTCTAAATTTTTTAATGGTGTCATGTCATTTACTGTATGAAACTGTATATACTGGATTTTATCAAACTTTAGGATACTTCTGGGGTTTTTGCCCATGTCGAACAGAACATATCCGACTGTGTAACCTTTGTTTACGTGTCAATGAAGGCATTTTTGAAAATCTACTGTAATTGAAATTGGGTTGTGTTAATGTATTGTCTCCTGGTAATAAAAAAATGGAAAACTGTTTGTTCGTTTAAATAATTTGCCGCCAGAAAAATCTTCTCCTACCGGTTTAAATACTCCTCATAGGAAAAAATGACATTAGGGAAAGTATTTGTTTCGTTGTCCGCTACAACATCCCAGAGTTTGTCGGTTTAAATACTTTTCACCTTGTATAGAAGCCCTCTCAAATGTTCAAATGTTTGTTAAGCTTATGGGACTTAACTACGGGGTCATCAGTCCCTAAACTTACAAACTACTTATGAACTACCTTATGCTAAAGACGGCACAAATATCCATGCCCGAGGGGGGATTCGAACCCCCGACCGTAGTGGCCGTGCAGACCGTGACTGAAGCGCCTCAGTCTCCTCGGCCACCGTGGCCGGATAGAAGCCCTCTATGAAGGATATAAACTTGAAGGCAGTATTCTAGAAATGGAAGAAGAAGTAGAGAAAGATGAGATAGGAGATAATATTGCGAGAAGAATTTGACAGAGCACTAAAAGATTTGAGTAGAAACAAGGCCCCTGGAGTAGGTGGCATACCGTTTAAACTGCTACTTTGTGGATCACGAAGGCCTCTCGCGTCGGAGGTTCGAATCCTCCCTCGGGCATGGATGTGTGTGTTGTCCTTAGGTTAGTTTACCTTAGTTTAAGTAGTTTGTAGCCTACGGACTAATAACTGTGCAGTTGAGTCTGATAGATTTACAAACATTTCAACATTTTCAACTAAACTGCTATCATCGTTAGGGGAGCCAGTCATGAACAAATTGTTCCACCTGGTATGCAAGACGTACGAGACAGGGGAAATACCCTCCGTCTTCAACAAGAATACGAGGTACGACAATAAAGTAATGAGACTGGTTTTCTTTGCAAGATGTGGCAACCATACAGGCTTGCGTAGGCGCAATATCTGTGATCTCGGTCTATAAGCTGCTTCTAGTCCAAGCGGTACATCGGTGGAACTGCTCAGTCGTGAGTTTTTCTGTAATAAGTTAACGTGTGTTTGTGGCTCTCGTCACGGAAAAGGAACCGCATAATACTGAGCAGTACCATTTCATTCTACGTTAAATTGGGTAAAAACCTGACGACAACTTACGATAAGCTTCAGAAGGCTTTTTCAGAGGAGGTTATGACAAGAACTCCAGTTTTTCGTTGGTATAAAATGTTTAGTGAAGGCAGAACGAATGCTGAAGACAGCAGTGTGAAAGAAGGCTGTCTGCCGTCTTCCCTAGCTTTTTAACTTTGTAAATTTTCTTAGTTCACTAGACGGCATTTTATGCTAAACGAGAACCCCTTTCGTTCGAAGGCATGAGGAATAGCATTTCATTTCATGTTTTTAAATGTTATTTTTGTAGTACTTTTATTAAGCTAACAATTTAACATTGTGTCTATGAATGTGGCAAGATGAACGGTTTCTCCATGACGCCACTGTCCCTGTGGGAATGTGTACTTACTTTATTCTGTATGTGCATGTATGAGCGTCTTCTAGCATAGGAGTCTGAGTGTCTGTATGAGAATTTTCGTCTTCGGCTGCTGGCTGCGCACTTTGCATCTCTGGCTTCGAGTCGATAGGTAGTCGTTACCAACCTCTGCTTTTGATGCTACCACAATGGTTCCTCCAGCCTTTGGTTACAAGTAGGGTTGTAAATGCCCAGTTAGCGAGCCTCGGTAGTACACGCGAGTTTAAGCTCTCCCCCATCACCTCGCTTTTCGTGGCTTTTGCCAATTTCCGGTGGATTTCCGGCGGCTGGTGGCGGGCTCGTGGGCCGGCTGGACGGTGTCCGGACACTTGCCACGCCGACACTTGCCACGCCGGACACTTGCCACGCCGGACACTTGCCACGCCGGACACTTGCCACGCCGGACACTTGCCACACTTTTACCTGCTCCGAAGGGTCGGCTGCCCCTGTCTCCTCCTAATCCTCTTCCCCCCCCCCCCCCCCCCCTTCCACCCGGCCCGACATTTCCGTGGGCGGTGTCCAGACATCTGCACGCTGGTCGCTTCCGCATTTCTTAGTACGGCCGTTAGTATGGAAGTTATTACAACGGCCAAGGGGCAGGCCTTTTGCCCACTACAATGGTTACGCGATAATAAGGGACTGGATGTGCTTACTCCGAAAACATGATCATTGCAAGGGAAAGCTGCTTTCGAAGAACGGAGACGTATTGAACGTAAAGAACACCTGTGAGGACCACCTAACGGTGCGACCTTTATTAGTTGTAAAAATAAAAAGAGTGTATCAGACCTCAGTTTGTTTGTAAAGCTTATGGGACTTAACTACGGGGTCATCAGTCCCTACAGACCTCAGTCTCCTTAAATAATGATGAAGCTAGCTGGTGACAGTTCGGTTCACTAGCGTTTAATCAATACGCGGTGAAATTTGACTCAACGAAGCAACTACATTAAACATCACTCAAATGAGCCTCCTGCAACCAGAACTTATAGTTAAATCTACCGCTTTTCAATTTGCAATTTCCTATTTAGGTAAAAGCTCCTACAGTTGACACGTTAAGATAACTTTTTTCTACCTTCTAATATTATGGCCATACTGTCAAAGATTCCTGTAACTTCAGAGCCGCAATTATCTCCAAAAATATCATGTTTGTTAAACTGATAAGGTACTCTTTAGGTTTTAAAAAGAATCAACTTTAGAATTGCACCTAAAATACACACCCTAAAAAAGATCTGCTCTTAAAATTGACAAGTTCGGCAGCTATAGCGTTGAAATAATTCCTATGTCTCCAAAATTAGACAAGGATTGAAATAACTTTACAGTAGACGTAGATCTCATGAATTACATTTAGCTGTAGTCCTTAAAAATTAAAGTTTCTCACCATGTTATTGATTACCTTTAACCAGGCCAGTAAAAGCTATTGAAACAAGGCAAGGGGCTTACTATTCAAGAATGATTGTTACAAAAGAATCTTATATGTATTAGACGTATTTTTCTTGTGCATTAAAAACTTTTGAAACATAATTTATCATTTCGTCTGCAACATCACTTATTTGATACGCTGATTTGCATTGCATCACCAAGGTATTTACTTTTATGTCATGTTTGCAGCAGTTCTCATTTCGAATTGTGGAATATTTACTTCGTCTTATTTGATGAAAGAATTTCTGAAAACTGCAATTAATAACTCCGCTTTAGTGGCTCTGCGTTCAGTAACATTGCCGTTGCTATCGCGTAATAAAGGCATTCACTTAGTCTTTCCGCTGCTGTAGATAACATAGGATCAGAATCTCTTTAGATTTTCCGCCACATTTCTACGAAAAGTTTCATTGTGGAAGCTATTAAACGAATGTCCCATTGAAGGCCGCGTTAAATTTCTAGATTCAATAAAACATCGGCTCTCTTGGGGACTTTGAATTCGTCTAAATTTTCTGCAAAAGCTTTCTGTCCTCTTTTATATACCATGGGGGACCAGTTCAGTCTCTTATTAATTTATTTGGCAGGAAACCCTCCAGTGCTGTTGATACTATTCCTTTGAATGTAATCCACATAAGGTCTTCACTTACGTAGTTAATTTAAAAAAAATGGAGTCTCTCTCCTAGGAAGATGTCAACCGAATTTTTATCTTTGTTTCCTTTTTTAATAGACGTATTTAGCGTTTAGTTTTGGTGAATATCTTTGTTACATATTTGAGCTCGCTACAACTTTTGGTTCACTTATCCCTGTATCCGTCGTGATGCTCAGGAGTATTTGTGACTAAGAGCTCAAGTGTGTTTCCGAAACCATTTACAATTTTAATGGGCTCGTTTGTTCAAAATAATTTTTAAAAAAGCATTTAGAACGATATCGGAAGATGTATCTGCCACCATGTCAGAAGGTGTATTTTTGTCAACATACGGATGGTAGGTTTAAGTCACGGCCAACTGTAATTGTATGAGTAGTGTACCTTTTTGTGCTGAGACTCAAATTTTCTATCAACTGTTCAGCGGCTGCATCATGAGAGTGCCGTGGTCGGTAAATTAAAATGTTCAAATATTTGTTAAGCTTAAGGGACTTAACTGCGGGGTCATCAGTCAAACATATAAACAACTTATGAACTATCTTATACTGAAGACGACACAAACATCCATGCCCGATGGGGGATTCAAACCTCCGGCGGGGAACGGTCTCGCGCATCGCAGCATAGCGCCTCAATGCGCTTGGCCGCTCCGCCGCGGCAGTTATTAATTTATTCCGGTATAACATCTGCTCACACTAACTGACACGAACTATCGAATTCAGTTTCGCTTGAGAGCTAGTACACACATTACATTATGCTTTTTGTTTCTTTTGTAGTGCAGATCATAGGAATTGTGACATTTCCATTAAAAAACTAGGGTGTTTCCTCTGCGACTCAGCTAAACAATGTAGAACAACAGTGTACTTTACAAGCATAGCATTCTATATTCCTTCATTTCTTTATTTAAAATTTGTTTGTCGACTTTAGCTGATCTGTCAAACATAAACGCTCTTATCTATATTTTGTAAACGTCTTTTCTGTCATTGATTTGAACTTTGTCCCAATTCACTTTATTAACTAATATTTCGCCGCAAAAGAGTAAATTTATCAAGTGTATCGTTCTTCTTTCCTCCTTTTTTAATTAATAATTGTAAAATGTAGTGATCAAACTTGAATGATAAGCGACCATTCGAATTATCTTCGTCGTTCCTTTCATGTTCCTTCTACAACGATGGTCTGTTTCTATCGCAATCAGTAAGCGTGGAAGAAAGCTTTCATACAAACGGAGGGAGAATGGATCTATATTTGTGGTTGGATGAACTAATTACACACTGACATAGCCGACGGTATTGCTTTCGTTTCCCAAAAGTTATAAATATTTCGATTTCGGGATATTGAAAAGAAATTGTAAATTTCAGCGAGATCTCGAACAAAAATATCTCTTTCATACTGGCTGTATCGTGTAAGTTCGGAGACGGGCGTTTGGAAGCAAACGGCAGGAGTACGGGGAAGGGCGTCCCTTGCCTGAGGGGCCGCTAATCCGACTACCTGACGAAGGGTCAGGCGTGGCAAAAGTCCGGCGTGGCAAAAGTCCGGCGTGGCAAGTGTCCGGCATCCGGCTGGACATTCTGTGGCCGCGCTCCGACCTGGTAAGACGTTCTCACTTTCTTTCCTCTCTTAAGATGGTAGCGAATCGTTGTCTGGTTTGTTAGACTTCAGATCTTAGGTTCATTTTTCGGGATAAGTTATTCCGATCATCTACGGAAATGTATTCAATTTCATTTCGGTGATTTTGCATAGGTAAACACGGTGGATATGCAACTAATTCAGTTAGATAATGGCTGGGAATCGGTAACCTGTGTGAGACTAGCTGGCGGTGTATGAACTCTATCCAATTTCTTTCTATCTTTGTGGAACGTGACTAATATTCGGGGATGTTTTTATTCTGTGTAGTGCATGTGAAATATTCCTTTCCGTTTTCTCCTTCCGTGAGTGATATGTACTTAATGTGGTGTGTTCTTAGAACAAAGCCTTCAGCTACCCCTTCATGCAAGAAATCATTTATGTATCTTTCTGGTTTTCCCTATTACATTGCGATCTCCTCTCCGTCTATTTTAAATTGTTGTTTCGTTTCCAAACTTGTACTTTGCATTCAGACTCCGCCAGTAAATTCTCTTCTAGCCTTGAATGACCCCCTTTATTAGCCTGATTATGAAATACTACGTATATCTAGAGGCTGCATGCCTTATTTATTAGTTGATTTACTCCGACTTTGAATTTATTCCACTTTTCTGAATTTTTTAAGACTGGACTTTGTCCATCCATGTAAAACCTTCCAAATCACATCTAACTGTATTTATTTAGCTTCCTTATGATATCCTACGCATTTCTAAGGGATGCATGCGTGTAGCTATTTTTCTTTATTTTTCGTAAATTGATTTTTTGTATTTTTTACTGGTTTTCGGAACCACGTAGCTGTGAACTCCGACTTGAAGGGTTTATAGCCAGTCACTTGAGTTCTCGCCACTGCTCACACACCAGTGCCTTACTATTGAGTATTCTTGCTTCGTAATCTATGATTTCGTTGGTTTTTGTTGAAATGAATACGATCTTTAAGCACTTCGCCTTCAGTGGGGTGCGAATATGTAAAGTAGCAGACACGTCCCGTGTGTCTCAGTAAGCTGCTAAAGTAACGTTTGAGTCAGTTCTAAATTCTGGGCCAGGGAACAAGATTCTGTTGCAGGAAGTAATCAGTAGTTCACGCGAATCCTTTAGCTGGTTTTACGGCCAGAGTTATATGTTTAAAGTAAGCTTTTTAACTGGCTTCTTTCAGATATAATTAATTTTACAATTAACGGCGGTCTTTCAAGTTCAGAAATGTTTGTTAAACAAATCAAATATTTGTAAATCTATCGGACCAAACTGCGTGGTCATCAGTCCATAGCTTACAAACTACTTAAACTAAGGGAGGACTCGAACCTCCGACGGCGAGCAACAGCGGGCTCCGCAGCGAGGCGCATTTGACCGCTCGGCTACTCCACCGTGGCGTTTGTTAAACTTATGGGTCTTAACTGCGGGGTCATCAGTCCCTAAACTTACAAACTACTTATGAAGTAACTTATACTAAAGACAGCACAAACATCAATGCTCAAGGACGGATGCAAAACCCCGACAGGAAACGGCCTCGCGCATTGGAGCATAGCGCCTCAATGCGCTTGGCGGCTCCGCCGCAGCAAAGACCACAGTGGACGAATATCAATCTCACAGACGGTTGTCAACTTGGCCAGGGTGTGTGAACTCATACTATCTGATCAAAGTTTATCTATGAAAAGGATTGCAGAAGTACTGAATATAAATCGAGAAACGGTTCGTTTAATAATAACTGAAGATCTTGCGATGAGAAAGATTTGTGCAAAACTGGTCCCCAAACATCTCAAATCACAACAACAAGAAACACGGATCTGCTAGAGCAAACGGAAATCAATCCAGAATTTTTGAGCCGTGTTATCACTGGTGATGAAAGTTTTTTTTTTTTTTTTTTTTAGTACGATGCCGAAACAAAACGCCAAAGTTTGCAATGGTGCTATGGTGCTCAAAGGGATCACCCAGACCAAAAAAAGCTCGCATGCCAAAGTCAAAAGTGAGATGCATGGTTGTGTGCTTCTTTGATTCCAAGGGAATTGTTCACAAAGAGTGGGTGCCTCCTGGACAAACAGTTAACCAATATTACGACAAAGAAATTTTATAAATACTTCGTGAGAGTTCTTCCCATCTGTGCCAACATTGCTCTGCATCACGATAATGCGCCATCCCATACTGCTCTGTCAGTTCAGCAATTTTTAACCAAATTTCAGGACTACCACAGCCACCTTATTCACCACATATCGCTCCGTGCGACTTTCTTCTATTTCCAAGAATCAAAACGGCGGTCAAGTAGGTTCCGTATTGTAAGGGATCGCCCATATTTTAGCTCTTTATTTTGAAATCTCCCGTCTTCCTTATTGCCAACCTTTTTCTCCCGTATAATTTGCCAGTGATCGCTTTTACAACACGAAACACGTTGGGTACTATCGGCAGCTGAAATTCTCTCATCGAGATATCTCGGGAAACTTTCCTTACAATGATCGATATTATTATTGTTGTTATGGTCTTCAGTCCGGAGACTGGTTTGATGCAGCTCTCCACCCTACTCTATCCTGAGCAAGCCTTTTCATCTCCTCATAAGAACGGTAACCCACATTCACTTGAATCTGCTTACTATACGGGTCTCTTGGTCTCCCTCTGCGATTTTTACCCCACACACTTCCCTCCAATGCTAAATTTACGATTCCCCGATGTCTAAGAATGTGTCCTACCAAGCGATCCCTTCTTTTACTCTAGGTATGCCAAAAATTCCTTTTCTCACCAATTCTGTTCAGTACCTCCTCATTAGTTATGTGATCTACCCACCTAATCTTCAGCATTCTTCTGTAGCACCACATTGCAAAAGCCTCTATTCTCTTCCTGTCCGCACTGCTTATCGTCCATGTTTCACTCCCGTACAAGGCAACACTCCACACAAATGCCTTCAGAAAAGTCTTCCTTAGGCTTAAATCAATATTCGATGTTAACAAATTTCTCTTTTTCAAAAATGCTTTTCTTCCCATTGCCATTCTGCATTTTATATCCTCTGTACTGCGACCATCGCATGATATTTTACTACCCAAGTAACAAAACTCATCTATCACCTTCATTGTTTCGTTACCTAATCTAATTCCTTCAGCATCGCCTGATTTTCTAAGACCGCATTCCATTATTTTTGTTTTGCTCTTGTTAATGTTCATTTCATACGCTCTCTTCAACACGCTGTCCATTCCATTCAACTGCTCTTCCAGGTCCTTTGCTGTCTCCGACAGAATTACAATGTCATCAGCAAAACGCAATGTTTTTATTTCTTCCCTCTGAACTTTAATCCCTATTCCAAATTTTTCCTTGCTTTCCTTCACTGCCTGCTCGATGTACAAATTGAATAACATCGGAGAAAGGCTACAACCCTGTCTTACTCCCTTCCCGACTGATGCTTCCCTTTCATACATTTCGAGTCTAATAACTGCGGTCTGGCTTTTGTACAAGTTGTAAATAACTCTCCTTTCCCTGTATTTTACCCCTGCTGACTTCAGAATTTGAAAGAGTGTATTCCAGTCAACATTGTCAAATGCTTTCTCCAAATCTTCAAAAGCTAAATATGTAGGTTTGCCTTTCCTTAATCTATCTTCTAGGATAAGACGTAAAGTGAGTATTGCCTCCCGGGTTCCTATGTTCCTCCTGAATCCAAACTGATCTTCCCCGAGGTCAGCTTCTACCAGCTTTTCCATTCTCCTGTAGATAATTCGTGTAAAAAATTTGCAACCATGACTTATCAAACTGATGGTTCTGTAATTTTCACACCTGTCTGCGCCTGATTTCTTTGGAATGGGGATTATTACATTTTTCTTAAAGTCTGAGGGCATTTCGTCTGTCTCATACATCCTACACACCAGTTCAAATAGTCTTGTCATGGCTGGCTATCCCAGGGACTTTAGTAGCTCTGAGGGTATGTCATCTACTCCTGGGGCCTTGTTCCGACCTAGGTCTTTCAAGGCTCTGTCAAATTCATCTCTCAGTATAGTATCTCCTATTTCATCTTGATCTACTTCCCCTTCCCTTCCTACAACATCGTCTCTAAGTTCATTTCCTTTGTAGAGCTGCTCTATGTACTCTTTCCACCTTTCGGCTTTTCCTTCTTTGCTGAGAACTGGTTTCCCATCTGAGTTCTTGATATTCGTAGAGTTGCTTTTCTTGTCCCCAAATGTCTCTTTTATTTTCCTGTAGGCGGTATCTACTTTTCCCCTTGCTATACATTATTCTACAGATTTGCATTTGGCTTCTAGCCACTCCTGCTTAGCCATTTTGCACTTCCTGTCAATCTCATTTTTTAGTCGTCTGTACTCCATGTTGCCTGTTTCATTTACTGCATTTTTATATTTTCTCCTTTCATCAATTAAATTTAGTATTTCCTGTGATATCCAAGGATTTTTTGTAGGTCTTGCGTTTCTACCTATTTTGTCCTCTGCTGCCTTCACTATTTCATCTCTCAATGCTACCCATTCCTCTTCTACTGTTTTATTTCCCCCTGTTTGTGTCAATCGTTGCCTAAATCTCCCTCTGAAATTCTCCAGAACTTCACTTTCCTTCAATTTATCTAAGTCCCATCTCCTTATTTTCCTACCTTTCTGCAGTTTTTTCAGCTTCAGCCTACAGTTCATGACTAACAAGTTATGGTCAGAGTCTATATCTGCCCCTGGGTATGTCCTGCAGTTTATAACCTGGTTCCGGTACCTATGTCTTACCATTATAAAATCTATCTGATACCTTCCGGTGTCTCCTGGTCTCTTCCACGTATACAACCTTCTTTCGTGATTCTTAAACCACGTGTTTGTTACGATTAAATCATGTTCCGTGCAAAATTCTACCAGGCGACTTCCTCTTTCATTCCTTCTGCCCAGTCCGTATTCACCTATTATTTTTCCTTCTCTTCCTTTTCCTACTACCGAATTACAGTCTCCCATAACAATTAAGTTTTCCTCTCCCTTTACTGTCTGAATAATTTCCTTTAGCTCCTCATATATTTCTTCGATCTATCATCGGCAGATTATTATCGATTACTATTCGTGATTCTACGGTCTCTGGAATGCAATACTGCCAACACAAGAATGAGCTCGCGTCGTACCGACCAGCAGTTAAACTTATTACACCATAACACACGGAAGTAATGACTCTTGAAAACGGATTACATACACTCTGATGTTTAAACAGAAGCGTTTTATTAGTTACTTCTCAACTGACTCGCACAACACATTTCGAAACGCTTCGATAATGCCAGTAGGTGTTGTACATACCAGGAAATATAACAAAACTTGCTTAGGGCACATCAGCATGACACATATTTCAGTGACATTTAGTCAGGAAGCTGTATGTGTAACTTATGTAAGAAAGATCGAGAAGCCAAACCTTTCACATTTACAGAATTAATACGAAGACAGACGGTAAAATGAAGTCTTTTAATTTTTTGAGCTTACGTAAAAGACGTTATTTTAGACTGAAAATAACCGATCTGATTTTATTCTAATAATTTTTGTTTATTTACGAACTATTACTCCATCCTCAGGTAAATATTTGTCACAATTCGACAAGAAACGCTAGTGCTTATTTTGGAAACATGTTAAATAAAGATAGTACACATAAAACTACTGTTATTTGCTTTTGACACGTAGAACAAAAGAAGCGCACAACTATGAAAAACTGTTTTCTTTTTAAACCGTGCATATGTGACCTGTCCGGTATTACCACCTTTTAATCGTCTTCAAAATAAGATTAAAACAGATGAAATAGGGAGAACACTATAAATTTAATACCCAATAGCGGAAATAAGTCATATAAAAATAAACTGTAATTGCAACCTCCGAATAAACGTTGCACGAGATGCTGTGTACGTAGTATCAACAGTCGTCGCTAGATCGCAGCACTAGAATTTTAAATCACGATTGCTATCGTTTACTTTTGGCCTATATTCATTACTGTATTTACATATGACCTGCACCCTAGAAGCTACTAGAGTCGGAATTTCACACTTATTAATCCTCAAAGTACATTAATGTCACCCTATCTTCGTTATAAATCGTATACCGCGCATCACAGAAAAGATTTATACATACCGTCGTTGTAAATCGTAGAGTTAGTACCATGTGACGTAGCTAGATAGCGTCGTGATCGAACATTTCCCGAGATTTCCCGAACAGTGAAGTAAATTGTTCGAACAGTTCGAGTCATGTTGAAACCCAGCTCTAGTAAACCCGGCGTTGCCCGTGTGTTTATTTATCCTACACTTTCGTAGTCCACATTATGACGGTACAGCCCGATTTAAATGTGTTTGGAATACACGTGTGGACGCGCGCGTTTTGGGCGCGATCGCGTGGCCCGGTACTGGCAGCACCCCCCTACAGAAGAAAGCCTGCGCACGACGTCACAGCATGGCGGCGGTGAGAGGCTCAGAGTCCCTCTGAAAGATTGTAAACATTAGCAGTGCACGCTGTTTATACTGCATTCTTTCCTTCAGGAGTGCATTTATTACGTAAATTGCTGTTGTGTACGGTGTGATCGCTACGCTGGACGATTTGTGTGTGTGAGAACAACGTATGATCTCTTTTCTACCGGCAAAATGCCGTTTTGCTGTTCTGTGCAGAAATGTAGAGGAAATTACGACTGTGACCCAAAAGTCAACGTCTTTAAATGTCCGGAGAAGAAGAAGAAATGGTTATCAAGAATTCGCAGGATAACTTAGCTCCTTCTTCAAGTTAATGAGAAGTTTTCGTTTTTGTTTAACCTTATAAAAGAGTTTTAAGTCATGACTGTTTACCGTTGGATATTGCGATTCATTTTATTTACGTTCGGACGTTTAAAGACGGTAACTTTTCGACCACAGTTGTAATTTCCTCTACATTTCGGCACAGAACAGCGAAACGGCATTTTGTCAGTAAAAATGAGACCACACGTTGTTCTCACACAGACAAATCGTCCAGCGTAGCGATCACACCAATTTACGTAATAATTATACTCCTGAACGAAAGAATGCACTGTAAACAGCGTGCCAGTGGCGTAGCTATCATAGGGCTAGGCGGGGCAGTGCCCCGGGGCCCCCGAGCTCAAGGGGCCCCTCGGCCTACGTGAGCGACGTGCGAAAAAAAGTTACCGTAGATCCTTGAACACTTTCATGTCCCCCAATTACTTAGGATAATCGAAGTTCTACTGTATATAATAATTTAGTTGAATGAAGGTTTTCCGACTTTGAACTTTTTGAACTCTGACCAACAAATCTCAAACGCACGATGTTAAATCCAAAAATTATTCGCACCCCAGAATGTGAACATAATAAGGTCCTTTGCTTGTCCGCTAAGACGTGGACCCTGCCATCGTCAGCGTATTGTCGGTTGAAGTCGGAGTTGCCGTGCCTGCCAATCTTTGCAAAATAACAGTGAATGCTGCTGAATTACTAGCACAGTGTTTGACAGTAGACAGTGTGACCACATTTGAATATGAAGTCTCTACAATGTATTATTACATAACAGTATTATTATGGTATCTCAACTGCTTGTGTAGTGAAATCCCCAAGGGTGTGCTCCATAATCATAGATTCCAATGAAGAGCTGTAACCAATTGCACACTGAAATTCGCACAAGAAAAAGAGACAATATGTTTACTTTGTCCCAATAGTAAATTGTGTATTCAAGACACTACCCTGTACCCCACTGCCACTATAATAAGCGAAGATGTCAACTTAGTTATTACTTTTTCCTGGCCAGACATTAATATATACTTCATGAAGCCTGGTAGGGGCACGGCTCAAACCAAAGTATTCCATCAAACAAAATCCGGCAACTTTCTTTTCTAAAACCATCCTACACGAATATTTCCCCTATTTTCCTTCTTTGATTGGGCTGTCAACGAAATTAGGCTGATCGGTACGGAGCAGTGACTTAACAGCGCAGTAGTTTAGCGACAGTGAGATGTCGCCACTGACAACAGTCTGCCTGCTGTCACCGCGGATTTGACTGTTCCCGGTTTGCTTCGCGGCAGGGGGCACGTTTGCATGGTTAAGTAATACTACATTATTTTTTACTAGCTTATGCCTGCGACTTCATTCACTTAGTATGGAGCAACTTCGAAAACTATCCCAAGAGATCGTTTATCTTTATTTCCTACCCAGGTCCAAATCTATCCCTCTGCATAATTTCATTCAAATCCGCCCAGTAACTTTTGCGTGAAAGCATAACAAACAAAGCAACTTTCACAGTTTAATTATATTTAAGTGTACAAATTAAAACTGCTGCGTGACACATAATAATTTACTTAATAGTATTTAGGTTTGGCTTATTATGTCTTCCAGTGGGCGGTAAGGAACTGATGATGAAGTAGTTTTTCATCTGTACAGTATTAGTGTAAAGAGGGCCCCAATGTCATTTTTGCCCCGGGGCCCTTGATGACATAGCTACGCCACTGCAGCGTGCAGTGCTAATGTTTAAAATCTTTCCGAGGACTCTAATCCTCTCAGCGTCGCCATGTTGTGACGTCGTGCGCAGGCTTTCTTCTATAGGGGGTGCTGGTTCTGGCCGTTGCAGTGGCGCGGCACACGAGGCAACAGCACCTAGAAGACAAGGCGTTACAACAGGCCGTGGCTACGTCACACTTAGAGGCCCCGTCAGCCATCTGACTGGCCGACCGCTGCGCGGCAGTAGGCGAGCCCCAGCGGCCAGCCAGTGAGGTGGCGGCCGGGGCCTCTAAGTGTGACGTAGCCATGGCCTGTTGTAACGCCTTGTCTTCTAGGTGCTGTTGCACGAGGGCGGCAATGACGTCACTGGCAAAGTCCGAGTGGCCACGAGATGGTGCTGTGGCGGCTAGCTTGTTCGCTTTAATAAAAGAAATACTACTAGAAAATTAATTACTCGCAAACTTAGCGAGGTACAGGGGAGCCGAAACCGTCATAGTATCGGAGACTTTAAGACGAACATCGTGGTATATATATGTTTATTTAAAGAAAATGAAAGTGGCTGTTACAGATCTGCAGCTAATAACTATTTTGTTTAAAAACTGTTCTAATTACAAAAAAAAAAAAAAAAAATTATAATAGCACTGGAAAGCTGGTAAAATTTGATGTCAAATTGACATATTACCTGTATAAAACAGGTTCCATTTAAAGTTTTGTAAAAATTGTCCAGTTTGGAAAAATTGCATAAATAGGGGGCCGCCATCTTGATTTAGGCTTCCAGTACTTGGACCACATCCCCCCCCTCAGAACTGAACACACCCATTACCGCCCGTGACATAATCGACTCTTCGGACTAAAAAATTACATCTTTGTGCTGTAACTCTTTGGAGAATGATACAATAAACTATGTTCATAGCTCCGCAGAAAGTGTAACATTCCTTGTGTTGACCTACCGCATTAAAATTTCCCGTCACCAAAATGTTCAAATGTTTGTTAAGCTTATGGGACTTAACTACGGGGTCATCAGCCCCTAAACTTACAAACTACTTATCAACTACCTTATACTAAGGACAGCACAAATATCCATGCCCGAGGGGGGATTCGAACCCCCGACCGCAGTGGCCGCGCAGACCGTGACTGGAGCGCCTCAGTCCCCTCGGCCACCGCGGCCGGCTCCCGTCACCTATTATAAGTTACAGAGGCAAACACTCTTAGTGAAACACCCTATGTTTGTCTGTATGTTTCTCTAAGCGTTCATAAACCATTCATTCGATTGCAATGAAACTTTGTTGAATTGTTCACCATACGCCCACGAAGGTTCCTGACCCAAAACCAAAATACCACGACACATAGCTCAGGAGATATGAGTAGCAACTAATCAAAACGTATATTGTCCACTTCCGGACAAAATTGGGTTTGATATGGTTTTCGTAGGTATTTTATGGGCTGTACATGCTCCTGCTTTCAGATTTAATCTATTTGTATATTCTAACACTGAAATAGTGTGTTGAAAACGAATGGTAAAAATCAATCGTATATTGTCCACATCACTGAATGAATCAGAACGTATAATGTCCACCATTTAAGTTTTTATTTTGCTTTCCTTTCCTCCAGTTTCGCAATATTGGCGAGTTTAACATGTGTCAGGGCTTACAATGCTTCAAAGCATTATACGGAATTGTCGCCTTCTGGCAATGTTTGACACTACCTGAGTCAAATAGTTATTGTTAGCAGTGCACGGCGGCAGTATAGTGTTGTGGTTTCTGTGTATTGCTCCCAATGGATTTAGAGAAAGAATATGAGGATGAGGTTGTTGAGAAGGATGGTATAGATCGTGGGACAAGAAAACAAATGAAGAAGAGATCAAAAAGAGAAATGGAAACTGAAATCAGGTAAATCTCCAGATTCGGCACACATTGGAAAGAAGAAAAAAAATTTAAATTTTTCGTGTCGACTTTAGAAGTTCCATGCAGCAGCTTCACTCCTGAACATATTGATTGTGATCGCTTACATGAAGAACCTGGAATGGACAAAATGTAGTAAATTTACTTACTGTACCCTATAATATTCTGCCTGTAACAGAATGTTGTGTTGATCTAGTTTTTCACAGTAATGTAAAGCTTTGTAGCATTCCTTGAACTAAACATTAATATTATGTTATTCTAAATGATACAACTCATGTGAATGTCTAATATAACATTTTATAATAATGGAAAGTCCAGGTTGGAATAAATAATATAGTGAGGACAGTTACAACTCACCGCAAAGACGTGGCGACGAGCTGCGACAGGCACATACAA